>JANFCV010000019.1:3325000-3925000 GCA_024500475.1 Phthorimaea operculella | reverse complement strand
TCCTGCAGGGAGACTGGCAGACACCTGGAGCCGGTCAGGTCTACCTACCTGCGGGGCAGTCGCAGCGGTAGGAGCCAGCATAGTTCCTGCAGGGAGACTGGCAGACACCTGGAGCCGGTCAGGTCTACCTACCTGCGGGGCAGTCGCAGCGGTAGGAGCCAGCATAGTTCCTGCAGGGGGACTGGCAGCGCCCGTCCGCACACTCGTCGCGGTCCAGACACCTTGACCCGGTCAGGTCGAGGCGGAACCCTCGCGGACACACGCAGCGGTAGGAACCCAGCAGGTTGACGCATTTTCCTGGAGCAGGGCAGATGCCTTCCTCGTGGCATTCGTTCACATCTGAAAGGAAAAATTATAGGTTGTTACAAAACAGCCACAATATCTTTTGTTTATGTCAAAAATAAAGGCTTAATGAAATCGTATCGTAACAAAAAACTGGTTCCCTTCTTCCGTTCAGTCTTGTGGGTCGAATCTACGACCTGATGAAACGTACTGTCATAGAAAATCGTTCCCGATACTCTCTTATTTTCTAAGAATGCTTTCTGTGTTTGCTAGGTTATTTTTACACAATATTCTTAAACAATATTCCTTCTCATACTATTCTACAATACAACTTACCGACACAAGCGTCTCATATCCTTCCTGACACGAACACTCGTAGGATCCCTCCGTATTGTAGCAGATCTGCTGGCACGTATATCATACGTGCTCCTTGCTACATCTTGCTCCTCCTCCATCTGCTCCTATCCACGTCGTAACAGTTAGCCCCATCCTTGTCTTACTTATGGACACTTACCGACACAAGCCCTCTTGACACGAGCACTCGTAGGACCCCTCCGTGTTGGAGCAGATCTGCTGGCACGTGTGGTCTCCCTTCTGGCACTCGTCCACGTCTCGACAGTTAGCCCTATCCTTGTCTCACTTATAGACACTTACCGACACAAGCATCTCCTCGCTTTTCGTAGCCCTCCTGACAGGAACATTCATACGATCCCTCCGTGTTGGAGCAGATCTGCTGGCACGTGTGATCTCCCTTCTCGCACTCGTCCACGTCGCGGCAATTCACCCCATCCTTGTCTTACTTACAGACACTTACCGACACAAGCGTCGCCTCTCTTCTCGTATCCCTCCTAACACGAGCACTCGTAGGATCCCTCGGTATTGGAGCAGATCTGCTGGCACGTGTGATCTCCCTTCTCGCACTCGTCCACGTCTCAGTAGCAAGCTCCATCCTTGTCTTACTTATAGACACTTACCGACACAAGCGTCGCCTCTCTTCTCGTAGCCCTCTTGACAGGAACATTCATACGATCCTTCTGTATTGGAGCAGATCTGCTGGCACGTATGGTCTCCCTTCTCGCACTCGTCCATGTCTCTGTAGGTAGCTCCATCCTTGTCTTACTTATAGACACTTACCGACACAGGCGTCGCCGCGCTTCTCGTAGCCTTCTTGACAGGAACATTCATACGACCCCTCTGTATTGGAGCAGATCTGCTGGCACGTGTGATCTCCCTTATCGCACTCGCCCACGTCTCTGCAATTCGCTCCGTCCTCGTCTAGCTCATAGCCGGTGCGGCACAGGCACTCGTAGGACCCCTCCGTGTTGGAGCAGATCTGCTGGCACGTGTGATCTCCCTTCTCGCATTCATCCACGTCCCTGCAGTTGGCGCCGTCCTCGTCCAGCTCGTAGCCGGTGCGGCACAGGCACTCGTAGGAGCCCTCGGTGTTGTGAAACAGTTGGTCTAACTTACCGACACAAGCGTCGCCTCGCTTCTCATAGCCCTCTTGACAGGAACATTCATACGATCCCTCTGTATTGGAGCAGATCTGCTGGCACGTGTGATCTCCCTTCTCGCACTCATCCACGTCTCTCCAATTCGCCCCATCCTTGTCTTAGTTATAGACACTTACCGACACAAGCGTCGCCTCGCTTCTCATATCCCTCTTGACAGGAGCACTCATACGATCCCTCCGTGTTGGAGCAGATCTGCTGGCACGTGTGATCTCCCTTCTCGCACTCGTCCACGTCGCGGCAATTCGCTCCGTCCTCGTCCAGCTCGTAGCCGGTGCGGCACAGGCACTCGTAGGAGCCCTCAGTGTTATGGAACAGCTGGTCTTACTTACCAACACAAGCGTCGCCTCTCTTCTCATAGCCTTCTTGACACGAGCACTCGTAGGATCCCTCTGTATTGGAGCAGATCTGCAGGCACGTGTGGTCTCCCTTCTCGCACTCTTCCACGCCTTTGCAATTCGCCCCATCCTTGTCTTACTCATAGACACTTACCGACACAAGCGTCCCCTCGCTTCTCGTATCCCTCCTG
The DNA here is from genome assembly GCA_024500475.1 of Phthorimaea operculella. Classification (NCBI taxonomy): domain Eukaryota; kingdom Metazoa; phylum Arthropoda; class Insecta; order Lepidoptera; family Gelechiidae; genus Phthorimaea; species Phthorimaea operculella. The sequence goes on along the minus strand of JANFCV010000019.1, from coordinate 3,922,678 downwards.
ACACGAGCACTCGTAGGACCCCTCCGTGTTGGAGCAGATCTGCTGGCACGTATGATCTCCCTTCTCGCACTCGTCCACGTCTCTGCAATTCGCTCCGTCCTCGTCCAGCTCGTAGCCGGTGCGGCACAGGCACTCGTAGGAGCCCTCCGTGTTCCGGCAGAGCTGGTCGCAGGGCGGCGGCCGCACGGCGCACTCGTCCACGTCGGTGCAGGTCGCGCCGACTGATTTGAAGCCGCGCGGGCACACGCAGCGGAAGCTGGGGATTACATTGAGAATCAGGGTCTTACCACAAAAAAGTTAGACAAGCTTTGAACGCGTGTCTAGCGTTTTCCAAGTATTTTAAACAAGTGTTTAAAATAAATCTACGTGTCCAACCTTTTTTTGGTAATGCCATCAAAATCTACTGATTAGCTAGCGGCTTCAAATATCTAAGACAGTTAATTATTATGTTATGATTATGGGATAAAACGGTCAAACACAAATCAAGCAATCAAATCAATTGAAAAATACGTCAGGGTCACCCAGACGCAGGTAGCGCTTAGGTAGTCGGATAGTACCCCACGGTCACGGGTTCAAGTCCCGGCCGACACTAAAGAATTTTTCAATTTATATCAAATCGTAATGATTATGTCAAAGTATACAATCTGATCCTCCCGTCCCCATACCACCACTGCCCCTTTCCCCGTATCTCATTATGTAGGCACCAAGTCAAAGAGTTGACACGAACCTGCCAATAGTGTTGATGCATCTACCAGGCAAGCATAGGTCCGGCATGGCGACGCACTCGTCGATATCTCCGTATATCCCTCCGCCGGGTATCAGCCCCCCTCCGGCGGGTATCAACCCCCCTCCTCCGTGGCTTCCGCTCCCCCCGCCGCCTCCACTGCTGCCATCTTCACCGTACCCCCCGTTGGAGCCGCCTTCAGGGTGTATGTTCTTGGGGCTGCAGAGCTCGAGGCGGTCGGGGCTGCCCGGTGCGGGGCACAGCTCGCATTCAGGACCCCACGCGAGACCGATCGTGCAGCAACATTGCACTCTGGAAATTGATTGTAGAGATGACTCTATTGTCGTAAAAGAAGGTTAATTTCTCGTTTTGATTACATTTAATAAGAATCAAAGTAAATTGGGAAAAAACAACATTTGCGCATTGACTGAATAATATCTGTATACTTGTAGAACTATGATCAGTTTCAATCGACAGAAACTTTAATAAAGGGAAAAACCAAGGGGAAAAACCAAACTTTTGACTCTACCAATAAGAGGATATGTATGTATAGTCCAGATGGACTATAAATGCGAGGCAGCGGTCTCACGAGTGTCTTGGGACAACTCTTGTGAGTTTCGTACTCTACGATAAGCTACATGTACACATTACAGTGTAGTCCTTATTAACTTAGTCGGCATTTAAGCTGAAGCTATGTTTAAACGGTTTAGCCTTAGTAACCAATAAGACATGTTCCGTTTGATCAAACATTCTCTGTTAAGTTGCAGCCTATATTCCGACTTACTTGGTAAGATGTGACGGTGGTGCATGTGTGGATGCGATGGTCCTCGGCCACGGTTCAGGTTGACAACGACCTGATACTAGCGAACGGTAGCAGGTGGCTGTGCGACGATCTAAGGAAAACATTGCCATTTGAGATATAAAGAGTAGATTTATTTATTGATTTAACAATTTATTGTGCACAGATAATTACAAACAGATATGACATAAACAATATTAGTAGTTTAGTACAATAGGCGCTGCTTATTTCAATAGAAATTTCTTCCAGCAGTGAGATTAATGTTCTTAGCAGTGAAATTATGTCCAAGATCGCCGCTTACTTGAAATTTTATTCTTATATTGTGAAAAACCACGTTAGTTAAGGCCATCTAATGACATACTTTGGCCAGCTCGCACTGAGTTACAACCTTTACTTTTGTATTAAAGAAAATTTAAACAATCCAAAATGTTTATTACAGCTTACCAAAAGGTATCCATAACAACCGGGCTGCATGTAAATATTCAATCAATTAATTTATAAGATCGTAGAGCATTGAAGCATTAAAAATATAGACAGGGTTTAAGAACATTGGTATTAGCAATACAGTATTGCCATCCTAACTATTCTAAACTTGATTAATGCTAGGCACACGTTAGAAGCCGCAGTTTGCGACGACATCCTGTCTTTTAGGTCAACAATCTAGTAAGGAGTGCGAACAGGAGTTGGATTCAGGCACCGCAAAGTTGCGGGCTATTTAAAGTCTATGGGGTGGCCGAAGGCCTATGTCCAGTGCAAGGGTGTCTCATGGCTGCTACTGTATCGGTATGTTGACTTGCTGTGTTACGGCTTCTTTGTAACGCCATCTATATATCATATTTCATACTCTTTATAACGCCATCTATCGGCGACTGTCCGAACTAGTAGGATAGGTTAGTAGTCAAGAGATTTGCCATTGTATAAGATCGATTCGCACACCTAACACAATTTGTATTGTAAGTAGTTATTTTTAATACTGCTAGATGTCGCTACTGTATCGAAACCTTGATCCTAAGACAAATACATTGTATTTTTCTTGCCTTCACAACCTCCGATCCGATTACACGTCACCACCTCTGTACATAAAGTCTTCTTATTTCCACTTCTTAGTACTAGATCCTGGACACAAACATGCTGATACATAAAAGCGCTCACCGATGCAAGTATGTCCGTCTTCACTGAGTTCCCAGCCGGGGTCGCAGTCGCAGGCATAGTCTCCATCAGTATTGATACACACTCCAGGGCTACACGTGTCAGTTTCCTCCTCGCACTCGTTGATGTCTTCGCACGCGTCTTTCGAGTCGTGGGGCGCGTCCGTGCGGCGGTAACCTGACAATTAAACATAAGGAAAATATAAGTTAAGGCGAGTCCAAATTTGCTAAGGAAAGTTGAAGTGCCACACATACCACTGCTCCCGAAGGTGGCTTACACATGGCAGCATCTCTAATCTTCAGGATCCCATCATTAGATCTATACTTAATTGTGACAATAGGACCACCTGAAAATTACATTTACAAACAGAAAAATCTTTTAAACTCTCCAAAATAAGTAGCATGAGCATGGTAGTAAAACCAATTTCGCAAGAGAAAAGGGACCTTTACCTGGCAAGAGCTCGCAAGAGAGAGCTTTATCGCGTGCGATTAGCCGTCAGGCACACCAAGGACTTTTCAAGACATGTCATACAAACAATGTAACTTACCTTCGTCACATTTACACAAGTATGATCCCACAGTGTTCTCACAGGCGTTAGGGCAGATGTCCGGCTGCGTGGCGCACTCGTCGATGTCTCTGCAGTGCACGCCGTCGTCCGCGAGCGTGTACCCGTACGGGCACGCGCATCGGGCTACGGAGATCTATATAGCCGTGACGCATGTCAAGGACTTCGAGACATGTCATACCATAGAGTTATACCAACTTACCTTCATCACATTTACACAAATACGACCCAACAGTGTTCTCGCACGTTAGGCAGATGTCTGGCTGCGTTCGTGGCGCACTGTCGATGTCTCTGCAGTGGACGCCGTCGTCCGCGAGCGTGTACCCGTACGGGCACGTGCACCGGGCTACGGAGATCTATAGCCTTCAGGCAAGTCAGGACTTCGAGACATGTCATACAATGTTGTCTCTGCAGTGCACGCCGTCGTCCGCGAGCGTACCCGTACGGGCACGCGCATCGGGCTACGGAGATCTATATAGCCGTGACGCATGTCAGGACTTCGAGACATGTCATACCATAGAGTTATACCAACTTACCTTCATCACATTTACACAAATACGACCCAACAGTGTTCTCGCACGCGTTAGGGCAGATGTCTGGCTGCGTTCGTGGCGCACTGTCGATGTCTCTGCAGTGGACGCCGTCGTCCGCGAGCGTGTACCCGTACGGGCACGTGCAGCGGGCTACGGAGATCTATATAGCCTTCAGGCAAGTCAAGGACTTCGAGACATGTCATACAATGTTGTCTCTGCAGTGCACGCCGTCGTCCGCGAGCGTGTACCCGTACGGGCACGCGCATCGGGCTACGGAGATCTATATAGCCGTGACGCATGTCAAGGACTTCGAGACATGTCATACCAGAGTTATACCAACTTACCTTCATCACATTTACACAAATACGACCCAACAGTGTTCTCGCACGCGTTAGGGCAGATGTCTGGCTGCGTTCGTGGCGCACTCGTCGATGTCTCTGCAGTGGACGCCGTCGTCCGCGAGCGTGTACCCGTACGGGCACGTGCACCGGGCTACGGAGATCTATATAGCCTTCAGGCAAGTCAAGGACTTCGAGACATGTCATACAATGTTGTCTCTGCAGTGCACGCCGTCGTCCGCGAGCGTGTACCCGTACGGGCACGCGCATCGGGCTACGGAGATCTATATAGCCGTGACGCATGTCAAGGACTTCGAGACATGTCATACCATAGAGTTATACCAACTTACCTTCATCACATTTACACAAATACGACCCAACAGTGTTCTCGCACGCGTTAGGGCAGATGTCTGGCTGCGTTCGTGGCGCACTCGTCGATGTCTCTGCAGTGGACGCCGTCGTCCGCGAGCGTGTACCCGTACGGGCACGTGCACCGGGCTACGGAGATCTATATAGCCTTCAGGCAAGTCAAGGACTTCGAGACATGTCATACAATGTTGTCTCTGCAGTGCACGCCGTCGTCCGCGAGCGTGTACCCGTACGGGCACGCGCATCGGGCTACGGAGATCATATAGCCGTGACGCATGTCAAGGACTTCGAGACATGTCATACCATAGAGTTATACCAACTTACCTTCATCACATTTACACAAATACGACCCAACAGTGTTCTCGCACGCGTTAGGGCAGATGTCTGGCTGCGTTCGTGGCGCACTCGTCGATGTCTCTGCAGTGGACGCCGTCGTCCGCGAGCGTGTACCCGTACGGGCACGTGCACCGGGCTACGGAGATCTATATAGCCTTCAGGCAAGTCAAGGACTTCGAGACATGTCATACAATGTTGTCTCTGCAGTGCACGCCGTCGTCCGCGAGCGTACCCGTACGGGCACGCGCATCGGGCTACGGAGATCTATATAGCCGTGACGCATGTCAAGGACTTCGAGACATGTCATACCATAGAGTTATACCAACTTACCTTCATCACATTTACACAAATACGACCCAACAGTGTTCTCGCACGCGTTAGGGCAGATGTCTGGCTGCGTTCGTGGCGCACTCGTCGATGTCTCTGCAGTGCACGCCGTTGTCCGCGAGCGTGTACCCGTACGGGCACGTGCAGCGGGCTACGGAGATCTATATAGCCGTCAGTCATGTCATACATATAACTTACCTTCGTCACATTTACACAAATACGACCCAACAGTATTTTCGCACGCATTAGGGCAGATGTCTGGCTGCGTGGCGCACTCGTCGATGTCCCGGCAGTGCACGCCGTCGTCCGCGAGCGTGTACCCGTACGGGCACGTGCACCGGGCTACGGAGATCTATATAGCCGTCAGGCATGTCAAGGACTTCGAGACATGTCATACATATAATTTACCTTCATAACACTTGCACAAGTATGATCAAGTATTAGTACGTGCACCGGGCTACGGAGATCTATATAGCCGTCAGGCATGTCGCGGATCTTTCTAAACATGTCATACATATAACTTACCTTCGTCACATTTACACAAGTATGATCCAACAGTGTTCTCGCACGCATTAGGGCAGATATCCGGCTGCGTGGCGCACTCGTCAATATCCCGGCAGTGCACCCCGTCGTCCGCGAGCGTGTACCCGTACGGGCACGTGCACCGGAACGAGCCGGCCGTGTTGTGGCACCGGAACATGCATTTGTGCATGTTCTCTGAACACTCGTCTATGTCCACGCACGTCTGTGAATGAGAAAGGTCTGTTAGTGTGCAATGGTTAGATACGTTGTAAGACATCTGTAAAATGGGCTAGAAAGTAACTGTCACAAAACTTCGTGAATTTGGACAGTCAATGGTTTTATAGTTGAAGTTTTATTAGCTAAGTAACTGAATCGATCAGACGTATTCCCTCTATACCTTGAATTCAGACATCTTATAAAATAGGCTGTATTTTTTAATTTGACCTTTCTCTGTATTTGGTTTTGTTTAGTTATTTATTTATAACCTACCTATTCAGATCTTTGCATGAATCCTGCATTCTCGGTTCCATAGCGTATTCATCAGCATTTATACAGTTTAGTCTAGTCCGCAGCGAAAAAAGCTATTCATGTCACCCTCTGTAGTAGATTGTGTCGATTTTTCGGCTACACAAATAACTAACCTGTATGACTAACTATAGGAACTTACTTGTTCAGGTCCCTGCATGAATCCTCTATTGCACCGACACTCGTACCCTCCCGGTATATTATCACAAGTCCCATTGCCACATATCCTCGGGTCCATGGCGCACTCATCAGCATCTATACAGTTCAGTCCAGTGCCATCCAGGATGTATCCCGGAGGACATTCACAGAGGAACGAACCATCCTTTTTGATGCCAATATAATACTAAGTAATGATGTATGACTTACTTGTTCAGGTCCCTGCATGAATCCTCTATTGCACCGACACTCGTACCCTCCCGGTATGTTGTCACAGGTTCCGTTCCCGCATATCCTCGGGTCCATGGCGCACTCGTCAGCGTCTATGCAGTTCAGTCCAGTGCCATCCAGGATGTCTCCAGGAGGGCATTCACAGCGGAACGAGCCGTCTGTATTCATGCCAATATAGTACTACGGTACGGTCATTGGAATAGGCCACATTTGACAACTGTAAAAATCATGTTTATGCTATGATATAAGGTCTTTTTTTCTTTGTTGAAATATATTCTAGTATGAGATTAACAGCTGTCAAATATGGTCTTTTTCAATGACCGCACAGTAGGTAATGATGTATGACTTACTTGTTCAGGTCCCTGCATGAACCCTCTATTGCACCGACACTCGTACCCTCCCGGTATATTATCACAGGTTCCGTTCCCGCATATCCTCGGGTCCATGGCGCACTCATCATCATCTATACAATTTAGTCCAGTGCCATCCAGGATGTATCCAGGAGGACATTCACAACGAAAGAAGCTATTCGTATTAATGCTATATACAACTATATAGGTAATGATGTATGACTTACTTGTTCAGGTATTTGAATGAATCCTCCATTCAGTCCAGTGTCATCTAGGATGTATCCAGGACATTCACAGTGGAAGGAATGATCTGTGTCTCATTGCCATCTAAACTATCTGACTCGCTATAGTAACTCACTTGTTCAGGTCCCTGCATGAATCCTCTATTGCACCGACACTCGTACCCTCCCGGTATGTTGTCACAGGTTCCGTTCCCGCATATCCTCGGATCCATGGCGCACTCGTCAGCATCTATACAGTTCAGTCCAGTGCCATCCAGGATTTAACCGGGAAGACATTCGCAGCGGTACGAGCCGTCAGTATTAATGTTTATTGTAGTGGCCGCATAGCCAATAGAAGCGTATTGGTTGCCCTAGCAGTAATTTAGCATTAAGCAATCGAGCGTTCGAGCTCTAGATAATATGTAATTACTAGAATAAAGTATTCATTTATAGTTTGACCACCACCAAAGTCGTATCATTTACTAACTACTCCCTAACGCGCTCATCCTATATTGGATGGCGACCCTGCCAGGATTCAAACCTGGAATCTTCTGATAGTACTAGGTAATGATTTATGACTTACCTGTTCAGGTCCCTGCATGAACCCTCTATTGCACCGACACTCGTACCCTCCCGGTATGTTGTCACAGGTTCCGTTCCCGCATATCCTCGGGTCCATGGCGCACTCGTCAGCGTCTATACAGTTCAGTCCAGTGCCATCTAGGATGTATCCAGGAGGACATTCGCAGCGGAAGAAGCTATTTGTGTCACCCTCTGTAGTAGATTGTGTTGGTTTTACACCTACACATATACAGTCTGTCTAAAAAGTCCTTACAAATATTAAGGGGCCACTTGGTATGAAATTTTAAAATAAATGACGACAATTACTTTCAATGGCAACGATTTTGTATATATTTTTTAGTTCTAATTTATTTAATGTCAGGACTTTTTAGACAGACTGTAACTATCCTCTATGACTATCCGTAGTGACTTACTTGTTCAGGTCCCTGCATGAATCCTCTATTGCACCGACACTCGTACCCTCCCGGTATGTTGTCACAGGTTCCGTTCCCGCATATCCTGGGATCCATGGCGCACTCGTCAGCGTCTATACAGTTCAGTCCAGTGCCATCTAGGATGTATCCAGGAGGACATTCACAGCAAAGCGAGCCATTGGTATTGATACTTATACCGGGAGTAACAGAAAGGGCATAACAAGCCGGAAGGAGAACTGATCAATTTTTCCTATGGAACATGGCTCAAAATATGAAAAAAATGTGGACCTCCCATAGTAAATCAATCAGCTGATCGGCAATTTTGTATGGGAGGCCCAATTTTTTTTTTCATATTTCGACCCATGTTCCATGGAGAAAGTTGTTCAATTTCATGAGTACTTTGACTTCCTTTCGGCATGTTATACCCTTTTTGTTACTCCCTGTATAGTACAAGATAATGATTTATGACTTACTTGTTCAGGTCCCTGCATGAATCCTCTATTGCAGCGACACTCGTACCCTCCCGGAATGTTGTCACAGGTTCCGTTCCCGCATATCCTCGGGTCCATGGCGCACTCATCAGCGTCTATACAGTTCAGTCCAGTGCCATCCAGGATGTACCCAGGAGGACATTCACAGCGAAAGAAGCTACTGTGTCCCCTTCTTTAGTAGTAGTAGATTGTGTTGGTTTTTTGGCTACACACCTAACCTCTATGACTAACTATAGTAACTTACCTGTTCAGGTCCTTGCATGAATCCTCTATTGCACCGACACTCGTACCCTCCCGGTATATTATCGCAGGTTCCGTTCCCGCATATCCTCGGGTCCATGGCGCACTCGTCAGCGTCTATACAGTTCAGTCCAGTGCCATCCAGAATGTGGACATTCGCAGCGAAACGAGCCATGCGTATTGATGCTATATAGTACTAAGTAATGATGTATGACTTACTTGTTCAGGTCCTTGCATGAATCCTCCAATCAGTCCAGTGCCATCTAGGATGTATCCAGGACATTCACAGTAGAAGGAATCACCTGTGTCTCATTTTCATCTAAACTATCTGACTCGCTAAAGTAACTTACCTGTTCAGGTCCCTGCATGAATCCTCTATTGCACCGACACTCGTACCCTCCCGGTATGTTATCACAGGTTCCGTTCCCGCATATCCTCGGGTCCATGGCGCACTCATCAGCGTCTATGCAGTTCAGTCCAGTGCCATCCAGGATGTATTGCAGGAGGACATTCACAGCGGAAGAAGCTATTCGTGTCATTCTATGTAGTGGGTTGTGTTGATTTTTTGGTTACACAGACACAGCCTGTCTAAAAAGTGCTGACAAAAAATGAGAGAGCCACTTGGTGTAAAGTTGCAAAATTAAATGGCAACATTGACTTTCAATGGCAACAATTATGTATTACTTCTTTTTAGTTCTATTTTATTTCATGTCAGGATTTTTAGAAAGACTGTAACTAGCCTCTATGAATATCTCTAGTGACTTACTTGTTCAGGTCCCTGCATGAATCCTCTATTGCACCGACACTCGTACCCTCCCGGTATGTTGTCACAGGTTCCGTTCCCGCATATCCTCGGATCCATGGCGCACTCGTCAGCGTCTATGCAGTTCAGTCCAGTGCCATCCAGAATTTATCCAGAAGGACATTCACAGCGGAAGAAGTCATTCGTGTCATCCTCTATAGTAGGTTGTGTTGGTTTTTCGGCTACACAAATACAGTCTGTCTAAAAAGACCTGACAAAAAATGAAGGAGCCATTTGGTCTGAAATTTCAAAATTAAATGGCAACATTGACTTTCAATGGCAACAATGAGAAGTGTCAATTGGTCAAAATTTTGCACTTTAATATATCACAAGCTATTTTCCAGTCATTTTTGATTACATTATTTCTTGTTTCATCAAAATCCGTTCAGTTTTCCCGAAGTTATTGAATTTTTAAAACCAGCTACACTTTCAGAATTTGATTTTGTTGTATTTATTCAGAAGTGGCACTTTTCTTTTTAAGTTCTATATACTACATTGTATGGCATTCATTGAGACATATTTGCCAGTGCCAGTTGAATTTACGCATTTATTGGGACAATGGGAAAATACAGTGAGGTATGTGACCGCACTGTATAGGTAGTTTTGGAACGTAGCTACTAACCAGCAAAAAAGAAAAGCGCTTGTGGCTGTTTGTGTCATTCCAATTTCTTTACCAAAGTTCTGTTCAGTCTATGTGATTTGTGATATTTATTAGTGTAAAATGAAAGAAAGATACGAAAAAGGGGAACAAATTGATAATCTACCACAAATAGATAGTTTTATGGTAAAAAGATATTTATCCGAAAACAATCCATATGCTTCAGCTGAAATACATCAATAAATAGAGTAAAATGAAATCGCTTTTTGACAAACAACTATGCGAACTTTGTTTTAGCAGGCCAGTATAATAGCTATTTTTTGCTATTTTCCAGTTTTAACTACAACCTTTTTGCTATTTTCCAATACTGCCTATGCAGTATGCAGATTATAGTGTCTCAATAAACGCATTAGTTTAACTGACACTGGCAAGTATGTTTCTATGACTGCCATCTCTTAGAATTAGAAAATAGAGTGCCACTTCGGAGTAAATACAACTTTTAAAAGTGTGGCTGACTTTTAAACTTCAATAAGTTTAGAAATACTGGACGGATTTTGATGAAATGAGAACTAAAGTAATGAGAAAACACGGGAGATGAGATTTTTTGCAAAATTTTGACCCGTTGACGCTTCTCATTATGTATTAATTCTTTTTAGTTCTATTTTGTTTCATATCAGGTCTTTTTAGACAGACTGTAACTAGCCTCTATGACTATCTGTAGTGACTTACTTGTTCAGGTCCCTGCATGAATCCTCTATTGCACCGACACTCGTACCCTCCCGGTATATTATCACAGGTTCCGTTCCCGCATATCCTGGGGTCCATGGCACATTCGTCAGCATCTATGCAGTTCAGTCCAGTGCCATCCAGGATGTATCCAGGAGGACATTCGCAGCGGAACGAGCCGTCGGTGTTGATGCAACGACCGCCGCGGCACACGTCCGGGCGGACTTTGCATTCGTCCAGGTCCTAGAAAATGTAATAAGTCAACTAAATTTAGGAGTCAAACGCAGTGGTATTGTAATAAAAAAAGAAAACAAATATACAAAAATTACAATGTAAGAAAAATAAAGAGAAAGATTATTCACAATACCCGAGACCAATAAACAGACAGTGAGTTTGTGGATATAACTGCAACCACCGTTTTACACTGTACACGTGTTTCGCTCCTCCACGAATCATCCTAAGGAGATCGAGTTCTGAGCACCGAATGATAGTATGATTTTGCATATAAGTATGTCTGTTTGCTGTCCCCGGCATTTCAATGGAATATATCCTTATTTTTTGTATGAATGCAAAAGTTAGAAAAATATTGTGATAGCTTTTGCGTCTTGAGAGTCGTGATAAATAGCTGTTGATCTGCTAACGCCTTCGTTGTGATACCTACGTGTGTGAGGTTCGGTCGTCCCATACCGCCCTGGCAGATGAGGTGGAACTCCTCAGACTCGGGCGGCGGGCAGCGCTCGCATCGACGGCCCCACGCCTGACCTGCAACGTAACACAGAATTTTGGTTACACAAACAAGTCGACAGCTAGTACGGTCTGCCATACAATAATATTCATGGCAAACTAGACATCTCTCTCTCTCTCTCTTTGCGTGGGACACCTAGTCGTTCAACGGCTTGATAAACCCTGGTGTCAGAGTTTTTCAACCACCTGCTGCAAGTAGCAGGCCTCTGACATGGTTGTGTAACGACCGCCATCATAGACATCAGTTGGGACCGACGGCTTAACGTGCCCATCCGAAGCACGGAACCATCTTACTTTTCGGACAATCAGGTGGTTCAGCTTGCAATGTCCTGGCTCGGTGGCAGCGGTGGTTCTCCCATATATCGTAACACAGTTGTATCCTCTCGTCAACAGATGGCAGTAGTATGATGGTGTATTACCTTCAGAGCAGCAGCAGTCTGCCTTGCTGAGCTGCAGCGGCCTGGCTCGGTGGCAGCGGTGGTTCTCCCATACATCGTAACACAGTTCTATCCTCTCGTCGATACACTGTTCCGTCACTTCGTCGAACCGCCAGCCTTCGGGACACTCGCAGTTGTACCTGAACAAAGGTACGAAGAAATATAGTAAATGTACGGAGAATTTTAAAGAAATGTTTTTGTTAACTTACAGTCAAAATTCCCTTTTATTCCGTCTAAGCGGTAACAACAAAGAAATTATTGAGTTATTTTGAAAAAGAACTATGTATTTTGTGATTATTTGACCAAAAACGTAATCAATCTGATAAATTCAAAAACTGGTCATGCTTTTGATTAACGCTTTATTGCTAACAAAACATTAAACAACAAACAGAATAAATAGAGCTAAAGTAAGCAAAGGCGGCCTTATAGCTTGCAGTGACCTCTTCCAGGCATTGAGTAATAAGTATAGTGGGAAGGTAACTTACAGAAGTTCACAGAAGGGTACTTACGCTCCCTTGGCATTGGTGCAGATCCCGCCTGCACAAACATAAGGCTTTTCCCTGCACTCGTCACGGTCCACGCAGCGGTTGTTCTGCACTCGCCAACCCGCCGCGCACGAACATTCGTAACTGGAAGTATAAAAAATATTCATTGACTATGGATTGGCCTAATGTCATTCTGAGGGTTGGTTAGTATTCATAGCAACCGAACGTACCGTGAGATCCTTACTCAGTTATTGTTACGTTACCTGGATGAGACTGATTCACGAGCATCAAACATAGATAAAAATCACACAATATATTCATAATGGAAAAGTAAGACAATGTTTTTACATTAACCAATTTACTCCTTTGTCGAAGTAATTAATTTGAAGAGATTCCAAATATTCTGATACTATACTGACCTTCCCATGGTATTGGTGCAAAATGGCTCTCCCTTAAGGCCACAGGGGTGCTCTTCCTCATAGCATTCATCAATGTCTCTGCAGTTCCTTCCATCAGGCGTGAGGGTGTAACCGGGTGAGCAGACACAGAAAAAGGAGCCTTGCCATACCCCTACACTATAACACTGACCTTCTCATGGTATTGGTGCAAGACGGCTCGCCCTCAAGGTCACAGGGGTGCTCTTCCTCATAACATTCATCAATGTCTCGACAGTTCCTGCCATCAGGCGTGATGGTCAGGTGAGCAGTCACAGCGGAAGGAGCCTTGCCATACCCCTCCACTTGAATACTGAACTTCAATTGAAGGCCCGTCCTTCCGTCGCCATTAACTACATTTATATCAATGGCAAACTCTCGTGCCAACACTGTGCATGGAAGTTTACTGCCAAAATCTGCTACAATAGCCACAGCGCCGACTTGATCAGGAGCAGAAGTGGTCGCCATTTGCGAAATCGGCCAGAGAGATCTTGATGATCTCGTCGAGATCATTAATACTGACCTTCCCATGGTATTGGTGCAAGATGGCTCGCCCTCTAGTCCACAAGGGTGCTCTTCCTCATAGCACTCATCGATATCTCTACAGTTCCTTCCATCAGGCGTGAGGGTGTAGCCGGGAGAGCAGTCGCAGCGGAATGAGCCCTGCGTGTTGCGGCAGCGCCCGGTGCTACAAACTCTACTATTATACTGACTGACCTTCCCATGGTATTGGTGCAAGACGGCTCGCCGTCTAGTCCACAAGGGTGCTCCTCCTCATAGCACTCGTCGATATCTCTGCAGTTCCTGCCATCAGGAGTCAGGGTGTAACCAGGTAAGCAGTCACAGAGGGAAGGAGCCCTGCCATACCCCTGCACTATAACACTGATCTTCCCATGGTATTACAACATGACGGTTCTCCCTCTAGTCCACAAGGGTGCTCCTCCTCATAGCATTCATCGATATCCCTGCAGTTTCTTCCATCAGGCGTGAGGGTGTAACCAGGTGAACAGTCGCAGCAGAAGTCTTGCCATACCCATCAACTTGAATACTGACCTTCCCATTGTATTGGTGCAAGACGGTTCTCCCTCAAGGCCACAGGGGTGCTCTTCCTCATAACACTCATCGATATCCCTGCAGTTCCTTCCATCAGGAGTCAGGGTGTATCCAGGAGAGCAGTCGCAGCGGAAAGAGCCCTGCGTGTTGCGGCAGCGCCCGTTGCGGCACACCATGCCACCCTCGCGACACTCGTTGATATCTGAAAGGAAATGTAACTATAAGTTATAAAATCATGCTCTCAGGAATCAGAAAAGAAATCTGGGTTAAAACTGGTATGTCATAAGGGCAGTAATTTTACTGTTTAGTCTTCTTAGCCATGAGTCGGTAGAAACCCGGTTTCTGTGCTTGTGCTTCTTCTAGTAGATATGCAAGAATTTAGTAACAGTGAGTTCATGAGCTGAGCAAAGCTCGATCTAGAACAGTCCAGGGAAAATTATGCCATTGTCTGCCTGACAAGCGTGCCTCGGCAAGCGTAGCGTTGGACGCCCTCCGGCCAGATGGACCGATGACTTAAAACGGCGGCTGGTAGTGACTGGATGGCAAAACCGAAAGATCATGCCTTATGGCGTTCCCTGGGGGAGGCCTACGTCCAGCAGTGAACTGCAATAGGCTGAAATAGAATAGGATAGTCTGCCTGACACTACAATGCGATGTATTAGTAAACGTTAGAGAAATTCCATTTAACGTCGTCTTGTCACCGATTTCCGTAAAAACTTACCAATACAATCATTATTGGCGCCAGGCTTGAATCCTTCATCGCAATGGCAGGCGTAGGAGCCGGGCAGGTTTTCACACGTGCCGTTGCGACACAGCGGCCGCGGGCGAGAACACTTACCGATACAATCATTGTTGGCGCCAGGCTTGAATCCTTCGTCGCAATGGCAGGCGTAGGAGCCGGGCAGGTTTTCACACGTGCCGTTGCGACACAGCGGCCGCGGGCGAGAACACTTACCGATACAATCATTGTTGGCGCCAGGCTTGAATCCTTCATCGCAATGGCAGGCGTAGGAGCCGGGCAGGTTTTCACACGTGCCGTTGCGACACAGCGGCCGCGGGCGAGAACACTTACCGATACAATCATTGTTGGCGCCAGGCTTGAATCCTTCATCGCAATGGCAGGCGTAGGAGCCGGGCAGGTTTTCACACGTGCCGTTGCGACACAGCGGCCGCGGGCGAGAACACTTACCGATACAATCATTGTTGGCGCCAGGCTTGAATCCTTCGTCGCAATGGCAGGCGTAGGAGCCGGGCAAGTTTTCACACGTGCCGTTGCGACACAGCGGCCGCGGGCGCGAACACTCGTCGATGTCCACACACGTGCCGTCGCGCAGCGTGTAGCCGGGCTTGCACTCGCATCTGTAAAGTAAATATAAAAGTAGTGGAATCATTTTGGAAGTAAAAACTGGGTTTTACAAATAATTGCATAACTTGGAGACACTTGCATTAAAACGCTCCAGGAACGATGTACTATGAATGTTCACGAAACTACAAGAATAAGGTTTTTCTCGCAGCATGTATAATATTCTTGCAGTCGCCGTGCTCAGACAATTTCCTGTCAGGGCAGTCATCAATGCATACTCGACCAGCGAGAGGACAAGTTGCTACCCCGGGGGTCACATGCACACTCTATCTCTATTTGAGTATTGTTACAAGAATGAGGGATTCCAACGAGGGGGTGAGTTCTCTAAGCTATGTCAGTATTGTTACAAGAACGAGTCTTTTCTTGCAGTAATTTACCTGTATGATCCAATAGTGTTCTTGCAGTCTCCGTGTTCACACAGCTTCCTGTCGGCACACTCGTCGATGTCCACGCATTCGACCAGCGAAGGGGCGAGTTGGTACCCCGGCGGACACTTGCACTCGAAGGCTCCGGGCGAGTTGACGCACTGGGCGAGGCCGCGGCAAGGGTTGTCCTGGAGACATTCGTCGATGTCGCGGCATTGGTGGGAGGTTGTGTCGTGTTCGTAGCTGGAAAAATAAAATTATTGGTAAGCTACTTGAGAATATGAATAAAGATCTTAGAAATAATTGATTGTATAGTAGGACCCTAATCTTTACTATCAATATGTGTAGTATAGGTATCGAGTTCCCAAAAATAAAGGTAGCTGAATGACTTTGAAATAATCATATTAAGGAATTGATATTTTTCCAGTAATTTTTGTTTATCTTCCTCTTCTACCGACCTACATTGCTTTACTTTAGGCGTTAGTTCATACCCGTGATCGCAGCCGCACTGGAAGCCGGTGGGCGTGTCGTGGCAGGAGCCGGGCTTGCACAGCTGCGGCATTATGTCGCACTCGTTGATGGGCTTCGTTTCGTTCGTCACCGGGTTCTTGTATTCGCCGGGCTTCTCGCCGCAGAGATCCTGGAAAACAGACAAAATTGTCAGTATGAACAACGTGACGTAAACTTAAAAACAAATCAGGAAATATTGAAATTGCAGTACGATCATAAGTACGATTATCTACACTAATATAATAAAGAGGAAAACTTTGTTTGTTTTTTTGTTTTTTGTTTGTTTGTTTGTTTGTTTGTTTGTTTGTTTGTTTGTTTGTTTGTTTGTTTGTTTGTATGTAATCGATAAACTCCGAAACTACTGGACCGATTTCCAAAATTCTTTCAGTATTAGAAAGCTACAACATCCCTGAGTAACATATGCTACTTTTTACCACGGGAAAATTCCTCATTCCTACGGGAAAACGGTTAGCAGCAGGAAAACGGGGAAATAAAGCAGATATTGCCCAAATTAGCCAAACCGCTTTACCGATCCTCGCGAATTTTGGCACTGATATTACTATCATATAAAAGACGGACATGGTCAGCCCTCGAGGATCTGGAGTACCTGATGAAGACCACCAGCATCCCATATAAACTATAAGAGATACGGTCATGGCTTCATAGAAAAAGTTGTTCACCATGACGGGCCGCTTTTGCTGGCACATGGTCATCGAGGATCTGGAGTACCTGATGTAGACCACAAGCATCCCATCTAAACTATAAGAGATAGGGTAATGGTTTCAAAGTAAAAGTTATTCAGCACGACAGGCTGCTTCTGCTGGCACATGGTCACGAGGGTCTGGAGTACCTGATGTAGACAACCAGCATCTCATCTAAACTATAAAAGATTCGGTAATGGCTTCAAAGTTAAAGTTTTTCAGTATGACGGGCCGCTTCTGCTCGCACATGGTCACGAGGGTCTGGAGTACCTGATGTAGACCACCAGCACCCCATCTAAACTTTATTAGACTCGGTAATGGCTTCAAAGTTAAAGTTATTCAGCATGACGGGCCGCTTCTACTGGCACATGGTCACGAGGGTCTGGAGTGCCTGATGTAGACCACCAGCATCCCATCAAAACTATAAGAGATACGGTAATGGCTTCAAAATTAAAGTTATTCGCCATGACAGGCCGGCTCTGCTGGCACATGGTCATGATGAGTAACTTCTGCTAGAATGGATTAATGGACTTTTTACTACGGGCAAAGATCCCATTTCTACGGGAAATCAGGTAAGTAGCAGCGAGTGAAACCGCTGGGCGGGCCGCTAGTATCATATATTTTTGCAAACGATGTATTTTTACTTCCCTACATGATAGTCTTCCTAACACTTCCTACAATGTGATAAAATCAATCCCATGTGTATGTTTTCCGATCTATCTGTTTCCAATGTCAAACAGTGATGTTTCTGCAGTCGGAGGGTAGTATTACCTTGAACTCAGGCTCGTCTTTCCCAGGACAGGGCTCGCAGGGCGCTCCCCACGCGCGGCCCACAGAGCAGCAGCACAGGTACTTGGTCTGCGGCACTCCCACCGCGTAGTAAAACCTTCCTACAGTAAAGTTACCTTGAACTCAGGCTCGTCTTTCCCAGGACAGGGCTCACAAGGCGCCCCCCACGCGCGGCCCACAGAGCAGCAGCACAGGTACTTGGTCTGCGGCACTCCCACCGCTACAGTGATGTGTCTGCAGTCTGTAATCTTACCTTGAACTCAGGCTCGTCCTTCCCAGGACAGGGCTCGCAGGGCGCCCCCCACGCGCGGCCCACAGAGCAGCAGCACAGGTACTTGGTCTGCGGCACTCCCACCGCGTAGTAAAACCTTCCTACAGTAAAGTTACCTTGAACTCAGGCTCGTCTTTCCCAGGACAGGGCTCGCAGGGCGCTCCCCACGCGCGTCCTACAGAGCAGCAGCACAGGTACTTGGTCTGCGGCACTCCCACCGCGTAGTAAAGTTCTCCTAGAATGGTTAAGTAAAGTTACCTTGAACTCAGGCTCGTCTTTCCCAGGACAGGGCTCGCAGGGCGCTCCCCACGCGCGGCCTACAGAGCAGCAGCACAGGTACTTGGTCTGCGGCACTCCCACCGCGTAGTAAAACCTTCCTACAGTAAAGTTACCTTGAACTCAGGCTCGTCTTTCCCAGGACAGGGCTCGCAGGGCGCTCCCCACGCGCGTCCTACAGAGCAGCAGCACAGGTACTTGGTCTGCGGCACTCCCACCGCGTAGTAAAGTTCTCCTAGAATGGTTAAGTAAAGTTACCTTGAACTCAGGCTCGTCTTTCCCAGGACAGGGCTCGCAGGGCGCTCCCCACGCGCGGCCTACAGAGCAGCAGCACAGGTACTTGGTCTGCGGCACTCCCACCGCGTAGTAAAGTTCTCCTAGAATGGTTAAGTAAAGTTACCTTGAACTCAGGCTCGTCTTTCCCAGGACAGGGCTCGCAGGGCGCTCCCCACGCGCGGCCTACAGAGCAGCAGCACAGGTACTTGGTCTGCGGGACTCCCACCGCGGCGGAGCAGCGGCCGGAGTTGGGGTCGTAGTCCATGTAGCACTGCCGCTGCCGGACGTCCACGCACTCCTCTGGAATATACAGTGTACCTTTAGAAAACTACTCTATTGACAAAGATATCACCCATATCAAATCAAATAAAACTTCTTCAAAGGTTTTAGTATGGAGAAATTTACTAATATTTAGACAGTATTATACGACGAAAAACACTGAAAACGATTATTTTTCGGCCTACTTTGACATTTTATATTTCTTATCTTTGTATTTACAAGTACTTAGTTGTACCTCCAGCGACAGAGACACACAAGTCCCACTAATCTAAAGCAGAGCTAAAATATGTTACTCCTACTAGGCATAGCGACGTATCTGGGCACAGACAGACGTAAGTCCCCTCCATGTTTCTACACATTGCCGGCCCGCACACGTCAGGCACTGCACACTCGTCTATATCCTCACATCTGGTCTCATCATCATAGATTCTAACTAGTCTAGAATCAAAGCTGATTTAGCTTACTACCACTAGGCATAGACAGCCATAGGTTTCCTCTATGTCCCTGCACACTCTCGTCCTTAGCGAGCCTCCAGCAAAATCTAACTAGTCTCAAACAAAAGTGACTATAACTTACTTCCACTAGGCATAGCGACGTATCCCTCTGGGCACAGACAGACATAGGTCCCCTCCATGTTTCTACACACTCCCGGCCCGCAAACATCTGGGACCGCACATTTATCTATTTCTTCACATCGTGTCTCGTCATCAGTAAACCTCCACTAAAATCTTACTAGTCAAAGCTTAAGTTACTTACTTCCACTAGGCATAGCGACGTATCCCTCCGGACAAAGACACACGTAAGTCCCCTCCATGTTCCTGCACACTCCCGGCCCACATACATCTGGGACCGCACATTCATCAATATCTTCACATCGTATCTCATCATCAGCCACCACTTGTTACTAACTAGTCTCAAAACAAAGTGAACGTAACTTACTTCCACTGGGCATAGCGACGTATCCCTCCGGGCACAGACAGACGTAAGTCCCCTCCATGTTTCTACACACTCCCGGCCCGCAAACATCTGGTACCGCACATTCATCAATATCTTCACATCGTGTCTCGTCCTCGGTAAGCCTCCACCCGGGCCCGCAGGTGCAGACGTAGGAGCCGAAGGTGTTGGTGCAGGTGCCGTGAAAAATCTATCTAGTCTCAAATCAAAGTGAATATTACTTACTTCCACTAGGCATAGCGACGTATCCCTCTGGGCACAGACAGACGTAGGTCCCCTCCATGTTTCTACACACTCCCGGGCCGCACACATCCGGCACCGCACACTCGTCTATATCTTCACATCTGGTCTCGTCCTCCGTGAGCCTCCACCCGGGCCCGCAGGTGCACACGTAGGAGCATATATCACCATTTGTTACTAACTAGTCTAAAGTTGGTAAAACTTACTTCCACTAGGCATAGCGACGTATCCCTCTGGGCACAGACACCCGGCCCACACACGTCAGGCACCGCACACTCGTCTATATCTTCACATCTGGTCTCGTCCTCAGTGAGCCTCCATCCGGGCCTGCAGGTGCAGACGTAGGAGCATATACCACCATTTGTTACTAACTAGTCTAAAATTGGTAAAACTTACTTCCACTAGGCATCGCGACGTATCCCTCCGGACAAAGACAGACGTAGGTCCCCTCCATGTTTCTACACACTCCCGGCCCGCACACATCCGGCACCGCACATTCATCTATATCTTCACATCGTGTCTCATCATCATAGATTCTAACTAGTCTATAGTCAAAGCTTAAGTTACTTACTTCCACTAGGCATAGCGACGTATCCCTCCGGGCACAGACAGACGTAAGTCCCCTCCATATTCCTACACACTCCCGGCCCGCACACATCTGGGACCGCACACTCGTCTATATCTTCACATCTGGTCTCATCATCGGTAAGCCTCCACCCGGGCCCGCAGATGCACACGTAGAAGCAACTATCACCATTTGTTACTAACTAGTCTAAAGTTGGTAAAACTTACTTCCACTAGGCATAGCGACGTATCC
This sequence comes from Phthorimaea operculella, assembly GCA_024500475.1. Classification (NCBI taxonomy): domain Eukaryota; kingdom Metazoa; phylum Arthropoda; class Insecta; order Lepidoptera; family Gelechiidae; genus Phthorimaea; species Phthorimaea operculella. The sequence continues at coordinate 3,901,687 of JANFCV010000019.1, read as the reverse complement.
CTCTGGGCACAGACAGACGTAGGTCCCCTCCATATTTCTACACACTCCCGGTCCGCACACATCAGGCACCGCGCATTCGTCTATATCTTCACATCTGGTCTCGTCCTCCGTGAGCCTCCACCCGGGCCCGCAGGTGCACACGTAGGAGCCGAAGGTGTTGGTGCAGGTGCCGTGCTCGCACAGCGCCGGGTGCTGTAAGCACTCGTCGATGTCGGCCAGGGTCACCACGTACGATGGCTGGAAATGTGTAAGTGAAGGTGAGAAATAAAAGACAACATCATTAGGCGCGTCCACACCAACCGAGGCTGCTCGAGTGCTCCTTGCCTCGCGTAATACTCGTCTAATCGTTAAGCGGACGAGATTTCAGTGAAAATAACTGATACAAAACTAAGAGGGAAGGTAAAAAGGTCTATGCTCTACGACCTACAGATGCTGGTGATGGTGAATAGTTCTCCGGTCTGGGCACTCTTTGTGCGTATTTCAGTATTCAGTATTATTTTATGTGCATTGTCCAGCGTATTGTCCTAGCATAGGCTACGATTGCGTCTGTGTTAGTGTTTTCAGGCCTTACCGGTTCTAATACTGGTTGGTAGCCAGGTCCTCCGGGGCACAGTCTCCTGTATTCCTCAGAGCCTGGTTCTGGGCAGATATCACAGTAGTTCCCCCAGGCAGCTCCCACGGAACAGCAGCAAGCCGCCATAGTCCCGTCTTCAGATAGCTCGTCGCTGTCGCGGCAGGATTCTGTGCCGGAGCGGAGGTCCACTTTGCCGTAGCAACGGGCCTTGCGAGAATCTGTGAGACATTGTAAAGATAAGATTGAATCCTTAGTGAAATGTTGCTTACGTAAAGAAACATTTCTAGAGCTTTATGATATCCATCAACATTTTAAAAGTATTCCTTGTGAATTTACTTGGAAATAAAAGTTTTGAATCTTGAATCTTGAGTCAAGCTCTTGAATACTGAAGAAGAGGCATGATGAGAAAAGTCTGCTGTCAAAAAATTGATTACATCAACACTTAGAAGGACTCCATTTTCAACTTTGAGTTGTAATGGTCCGTAGCTTATGTTAAGACCTAGAATACAAATGTTAACTAACAGTCGGCAACAACCATGGTCCACGACCAGAAAGTCAAGATTTGAACGTAAAACCGTAAAACATTGTTATGTCTTTTCCTGCATATGCGGTTTACGCTATGTACTTATGCAACGTGTTACAAAACAACCAATAAAGCTCCCATACAATTGAGTTGATTTTGTATGGGAAGTCCAATTTTTTTTCATATTTCCGCTTATGTTCCATGTGGAAATTTGTTCAGTGTTATGAGTAGGTACCTTGACCTATCCTTTCAGCTGTATTGGTTGTTTTGTAACACCCAGTAATTGTACTTACCGAAGCAAGCGGTGCCATCAGAGACTAGCTCGTAGTTGGGCGGGCAGCGGCACACGTACGAGCCTTGTGTATTGTGACAGGTGCCATACTGACAGGATTGCGGGGACTTGCACTCGTCGACATCCGTGCAGTTGAAGCCCGGCATCACTGGAAACAACCATTTCAATATTTAGAAACCAACGTCATACATTCATTGTGAATGATATCAGTGAATATCATTCGTGATGCATTGTGCAGGCAAACAAAGCAGACGTGTTTCAAATATTCACTAAATAAAATCGCGCGCAAATATTCGTGCCCTAGATCCGATTATGCAGTATAGTCAAGTTTAATTAGTGATGTAATAAGTTAAGTGTTTCGTCCATTTAGAAAAAGTGATACATAAAAAGTGATACATATGTGATCGGCTGGTCGAGGAAAGAAATAACTTGCAATATGATGTGAGAATGTTAAAGTCCAGCAAAGAGACAATACACCTGAAACTTTCTAACACCCTTTGTTTACTTGAAGAATCTAAAGTAGATAATGAGCACAAACAATCAGTCATTGACTTTCTACAAGTAGAGAACTGTAAACTGCAGGCTAATTCGGACCGAGTTGGACTTTTGGAAGAACAGCTTCGAGAGGCACACAGCAGCCTCAACAATTTACAAAATGAGAAATGCTCAGCAGATAAAATCCAGTCACAATCACTCCATCATGAACTGTCATTTGCCCTACACGAGGAGCTATCTTTTGCAAATGTGACCAGCGATCAACAGTTCGCTCAATGGACTGAACCAACATCAGTAAATGTGCAACACCATGCAAGACTGAACAGACCACAGAAACATAAAGCAAAATTAATAAAAGCATTGAATAGAAATAGATTACTACGGAGACAGATCAAAAATAAACGGAACATTCTAATTAAACGTGTAGTGTTGCATCAGGAGATCAACACACTCAAAGCAGCTTGTTCTGCTTTATCTGACCAGTATAAAGAAGCACAAAACAAGTTGAGAATTCAATCTCCTTCCTCTGCACCTATAAGAAAGAATAATAATAATTTAATTAAAGAAAAATGTAATGAAATCATGGCCTTACTACAAAATGACACGGACAAGGCTCATGTTTCATTGCTGACTGACACAAGAGACCTGTCTAATTTTTCATCAAATGACAACGGACCCCCTAAGGCTAAGAAAAAGAGGCACCGTCGTTCGTTGAAAAATAAGCGTGACAGACAGCAGCCTGCAACTGACGAAAATAGATCAAGACAACAGAAAGACCTCCAGGAGTGCCACACTCCGCTAGAACGAAAACCTGAGTGCGGTCCTGCTTCACAGGGACATCTTATTCCGTGGGGCCCCCACGTCTTGCAGAGGCCCGGGTTCCAGCCCAGTACTCCAGCGGCGCTGACGCCGCAGTACCAGCAGGGTCTACATGCACAACAAGGGCCCCAACCAGCTAGGCCACTAAACGAGCTAGGCCCAGGTAGTGCCGCGCATGGGCGACGTGACTCGGTCGCTACACCGCGCGTCCCGCGCGCTCCTCCTGCGGTTCTGCTTACGCCGCGCGTCGCCGGGCAAGGAGCCCAGTGCGCCTCGATGGTTCAGCGCGGTAGTAACATAGCAGCGTTGCACACAAGCACGCCCACGCCGTGTACTCGTAGCCAGCAGGTTCAGCAGCTGCCCAAGCCCGTGGACACTAATGATGTTACTAGGACGGTTATTTTTAGTGACAATATAGGAAAAGGTTTAGGTTATTTACTGCACAACCAGCTTAATCAGGTTGTTGAAAATGTTTGTCTACCCCAGGCCTCGTTTGAACAAGTTACTAAACGAATGCTTAGCTATACCTATTCAAAAAACACCACAGTTGTGTTATTACTAAGTCATAGTAGTGGGGTCGACAAGCAGAACTTGACTAATTTTATTAACTCGTGCGCCACCCTAAATGTCCATAACTGTATTATAGGCACATTACCGTATATTAAGGGACAAGATGAATATAATAGTCGAATTTATAATTTTAATACCATGTTGTATAAATTGACATGTAGTCATAGTGACAAGTTATACACAGTGGACATTAATTTAGATAATAATTTTATCATGACGAACAGTACAATGTACTTATCTCTTTTTTACCGTAAACATCTAGCTAATATGTTAGCTATGAATATTTCTGACCCGGTAATACATTGTATTTCGGATGATATTGGACTTAGCCCTCTTGCATCCAGGAATAACAAATCCCAACATTTAAACTAAACAAAACGACAAAGGAAAGCCGCTTAGTGTTATTCATCAGAATATTCAGGGCTTTCCCGGCAAGGAGCTTGAGATTGAGTTGTTCCTGGAGGCAAGAAAATGTGACCTTCTTTGTATTTCGGAGCATTGGTTAAAGGATTATGAAATGCTCATTAATTACGAAAATTATGAAATAGTCAGTGCCTTCAATCGAGAGTCCACTATTCGCGGGGGGACATTTATTCTTATTAATAAAAATATTAAAGCTAAAGAGCGGAAAGATATTGTTGGACTTTCGGTTGAATGTGTGTGAACTTTCATGCGTTGAGTTGGAGAAACATATTATAGTGTGCGTATACAGACCACCTAAAAATAGTAACTATGAGAGGTTTGAACTCATCATGGAAGATGTTTTAAAGATATTATTAAAATCAAAGAATAAATTTCATATTGTCTGTGGAGATTTCAATATAAACTTATTAGAAAATGTTGCTTTTAGAAGTCGTTTTATCAGTTTGTTTAAGTCGTTTAATCTAGACAACATATTTAAAGAACCTACTCGAATAACTGCAACCACAGCTTCTTGTTTAGACAATATCTACTGTGATTGTGTCTATTCAGACCAGGAAATCGTAAATTGTTGTAAATCAGACCACAATGGGCAATCCGTGCTCTTTCCATGTCGTCCTAAAGATGAAAAGATTGTCATTAGTAAAAGAATTATAAGCTCCAACCAAGTAGACAAATTCCATACTGCACTATCAGAAAAACTACCGGTTCTAGACTATGATACTAATAATCCAAATAACTTTTATTCAAAGCTTTTTATAACGATACGTGATGAATTTGAAGCCAAATTCAAGGTAAAGAAATTAACAATTAATCCTAAATTTAAATTCAGTGACTGGGCGACTGTAGGTATTCGAACAAGTAGGAAAAAGTTATTTGAGCTCTATGATGAAAAGTCTTATAATCATAGTGAAACATTCGTTGAACGTGTTAAAAATTATTCAAAAATATTCAAAAATGTTTGTATACAAGCTAAAGCAATTTTCACCAAAAATAAAATATACTCTGCTGAAAATGTTATTAAAACTGTTTGGAAAGTTGTTAATTCAGAGACAGGTCGAACTAAACCTATTGAAAAATCACATTCGTTAAAGACTACTCAGGGAATTGTTACTGCAGACGCTGATGTAGCTAATGAGTTTGAAAGTTTTTTCAGTAACATCCCATTTAAAACTACTGAGTCACTTAACTCTTCGCCTATCATCGCGTCAAATCTTCTTAAAACGAATGTTCAGACTTGTAATAATGTATTTGAGTTTAGGTACATTAATGCAAATGTAATATTAAAAACTTTTAAAGAAATAAAAATAAAAACTACAGAGGATTTATGGGGTATGTCAGTAAGACTATGTAGTTCCTTAATAGATACATTAGCACCATACTTAGCCTGTATATTTAATGCTTGCATTGATCATGGCGTATTTCCTGATCTCATGAAGCACAGTAAAATTATACCTCTTTTTAAAGCTGGCGATAAAACCGATCCCAGTAACTTTAGGCCAGTATCTGTACTACCAGTTTTGAGCAAAGTTTTTGAGAAAATTATACTTAATCAAATGCTCCTACATTTCAATCTCAATAAATTACTACATGATCAACAATTCGGTTTTACGAAAGGGCGCTCGACAACCGACGCTGCTGTTAAGCTCCTGCAACATATTTATGGTGCTTGGGAGGAGTCGCAGGATGTCATAGGGTTGTTCTGCGATTTGTCCAAGGCGTTTGATTGCGTTGATCATGAGACACTGTTGTTGAAACTGGACCATTACGGTATAAGAGGAAAAGCACTTGATTTGGTTCAATCTTATCTCGGAGGTAGGACGCAGAGAGTGCAGATAAATGGTGTGAAGTCACTGGGTTCTACTGTCAAAATTGGTGTACCGCAAGGATCAATTTTAGGACCGTTCCTATTTTTAGTGTACATAAACGACTTGCCCTTCATGGTACAGAATCAAGCCAAGATAGTGCTTTTTGCTGATGATACTTCTTTAATATTTAAAGTGGATAGAAAGGCTGTAAATATTGACGAAGTAAACGGCGCACTAGATCAGGTTAATAAATGGTTTACGTCAAACAATTTAGTACTGAATTCTAAAAACTAAATGTATTAAATTCTCTTTGCCTAATGTAAAAGTATTAAACACGATGTTGTTCTTAAGAATGAAAAGCTTGATTATGTTACTGAAACAGTTTTCTTGGGGATTACACTCGACGCAACAGTTCAATGGGATCCACATATACTAGCACTGGCTAGTAAACTCAGCTCTGCGGCTTACGCTGTTCGAAAAATTCGGCAATTGACCGATGTTGCTACGGCCAGGCTTGTATATTTTAGTTACTTTCACAGCATAATGTCCTACGGACTTTTGTTATGGGGTCAAGCCGCTAACATAGAAACTATCTTTGTGTTACAGAAAAGGGCAATAAGAGCAATATATAAACTGCGAAGTCATGAATCCCTAAGAGAATTGTTTAAAGAAATTGGCATTCTTACGCTTCCTCGCAGTACATATTTGATAATATAATGTATGTGCGCAAGAATTCCAGTTCATATTTAAGAAACTCAGATATTCATTGTCGTAATACGAGAAATAAAAATAAAATTGTACCGCCACAAACCAGATTAAGTAAGATCAGTAAATCATATATGGGTAACTGTATACGCTACTATAATAAAATTCCAGAGGAAATTCTAAAGTTAAATGAGAGGCAATTTAAACTTAAAATAAAGAATACTTTATGTTCGAAAGCGTATTATAAGACAGAACATTATTTGAAAGATAAAGATGTCTGGTCAGTAGCAACAGTTGCTCCAACGCAATGCAAGAGATAGGCATTATTTAAGAATAAACATGACATATATTTTAGTGGATATACCTTTACTTTTATGATATGTAAATTGACATGTATAGTTGTTAAAGACATTTTCATATTATTCTTTAATTTTATTATTTTTTTGACATGTATTTTTTACATTTACTGTAAATCTACTATTTTATCTTTTTTTTTGCTATGTTATTTAATTGCTCAAATGTTTAAAGTATATTTTAAAGACAAAACAGTTAGAATAATCTACTGTAATTTTTATTTTTATTTTGTGAGCCGTTTTTGGCTATTCTATTAATTTATTTTCTAAGTTAGCTAGGGTAGCTTAGGGCCTAAGAATATTGTAGATTTTAGAATAGGTGCACTTCTGGGCAGGTTTTTGGGCGGTTTTCCTGTCCAGGGGGTCCGGCTAACCATACAAATGTAACTCCTTTTTAAAATTTTGACAGAATGTTACTCCATTTAATTGTCATTCATTGAGGCATAAAGTTGCATGCTGTGTGGTTAGCCTGGCCAGCCCCGAGGCAGTGCCTTTATTTTTATTTTTTTATCCCGCCTGAGCCGCGTTTAAAGTAGGAACTCAAATTGTTATAAAAAAGAGAAAATTTTGCATTAGAAATTTTCTCTTTTTTAAGATTGTATTAGAATATGACTTTCTTTAAGAGAATCTTGTACATTCCTACAAAGAAATAAATAATTGAAATTTGAATTTGAAATTTGAAATTTGGTGATTGTACTAAAAACTAACGAATCATGCCGGGGGATCCTAGGTTGCCCGTGTCTCCGCCTCAGCCTCGGCAGGAGGGAGTGCCACCTACAGGACTAGTGAGAACAGACCATGTACATAAATGGTTTACAGCTATTGAACAGCACCTTTCTGAAATCTGTACTATTGCATCAGAGAGTAAGCTCAACATGGACCAAAAAAACAAAATTCAGCATTACTGTCGCAAAGTGACCGTCGAGACAGGGCATATATTAATAGAATATCAAGCAGCTAAACAAAAAGCTATGACCAACTATGTAGCACTTGAAGCCTCCTTGGAAAAAGAAGAACTTGCTGGTCGTCTAAGTGAATTAAAGTTATGCATTAAAGAGACTTCCCAAACTAAACCATCGTCATCATCATCTTATGCAGACACCGTTAAAATAAGAAGCAACACAGCCGTCCGCCCAGCAACTACCAGCAGTATTGCTATCTTCCCTGCGAGCAAGGCTCATTCCAGTGAAGATACTAAGAAATTAGTCCAGACCTTGATCAACCCGGAAGAACTAAAACTGCATATTCGTGGAGTCAGAGGTACAAAAAACGGAGGTGTCATTATAAGCACTGACGGAAAAGATGACCTAGAAAAGTTGAAGAAATCCGAGATACTCAAAACATCAGGATTGACACTTGAGGAGCCCACCAAGAGAAGGCCCAAAATTATTCTTCTAGGAGTGCCCTCAAGTACAACTGAGAACGAGCTCAAGGACTGCATCTTCGAACAAAACATTGCCGAAAAACAGCCTAGTTTCTCCAAAGAAAAAGCTATGAGCTCTATCCGGTTGAGTCATAAATCCGGGAAGAAGGAAGCCGCATCCTGCAACTATATCTTGGAAGTAACAGCGGAAATAAGAAAACTGCTTATACATCAAGGACGTGTATTTATTAATTGGACCTCCTGCCCTGTGAAAGACTTCACCCTTGTTACCAGGTGCTATAAATGCCAACAATATGGACATTCTGCCAAATTTTGCAAGGATGCAAACCCCACCTGCGGCCACTGTGGTACCACTGGACACAACATCAAGGAATGCACGAAAAAGAACCAGCCGGAGAAATGTGCAACATGCCAGCGCTTTAACAAACCCAGTACTCACAAAACTGGAGATGACAATTGCCCTGCTAGAAAAAGCGCAGAATTGAGACACCTTAATTCCATAGATTACGAAGGCGCCTAAAGCGCCGCACAACGATAATCGAGCCATATTTAGTTATTTTATTATTAAAAGACATATTCGTGTGAACTGGACATAGTGACATTATTCTAATTATGGATGTTTGACATAGTTTTAAGTTGTGAGAATTTGTAAAGTAAGCAAGAACTCTGAACCTACTCTATTTTGTCGCGTCCGAAGATATGCTGTATTTGCAACACGTACTGTAATGTTAAACTAGGTCATTTTTATACACTAATTGCTCGCTTTAAATTTTGCACTAGTACGTATTTAGTTTTAGATTAAAATAGTATATTATTGTATTGTTTATTTAAGTTTATTTACATTGTATAGTCTAGTAGTTTTGATTATAAACAATAGTTATGGTGGCGGTCTATCCATTTACCTAAGATACAGGAATTTTAATTCTTAGTTTAGGAAATGGTCCAGCCTCATAACTATTTCATATAAGTGTACCTATTAGTAATTAAGTTTATTAAATAAAGAATTATCTTATCTTATCTTATCTGTTATTAGTCTATTTATGACTCATAAGTTATGGGTTGTACATGTATCTAGCCTAAATATTTTCTAAATAGCGGTTGGTTATCTCAATAAATAAAAATAAAATAAGCGAGCCACGAAAAAAGAGCTTAAATCCTGTTGCTTTATTGTTTCAGCCTCTTAAACCTCTGCTACTCTATTTCGATCCATAAGATTCAAGAATAGGATGATCCAGAGTGCAGTATCTGGTGTGAATAATTCTACTACATGGTTCAAATAACTTGAAAAAGATGAAGGAGTGCCTAATGAAATTTCTCCAAGCAACTATCAACAAGCCGAGATGCAGAGGTTCGGTAGCAGGGTGATGTAATAAGTTCACCAGGCAAGCTTAAGGCTGCCTCATCTCATTAATTTCCACTGACCAATCCCCGCTATCTTACATCAGTATTATAGTACTGATTGCCAAAAAGTATTCGCCTTTAGGTGCATCCACACCAGCCGAGGCTGCTCGCTGCCTCATTGCCTCGCGAGGCATATACTCGTGCGCAGGCAAGGCAAGTTGATTTTGGCTCAGCCCGCGCGAGCACAAGCCTGCGTTGCCTCGGGTAAGGCACGTAATTTTTTGGTCGTTTGCCTCGCGAGGTAGAGAGGCAGCTAGTGAACGCGCCTTTTTGTGTGCGTCTAGTAGGCTGTGCAGCTATTGGTGGAGACGTATAGATTATATTATACTCACGCTCGTCGATGCTGTCGGACTGGTATCCCTTGTCGCAGATGCACTTGAACATGCCGTACGTGTTGACGCAGCGACCGAACACGCACACGTTGTTGAACGTCGCACACTCGTCCATGTCTGAAAGTAATTAAGATGTTTGTTTGTAGAAATTATTACCGAAACAGAACAAATAATAATTTTTCGAATAAATAACAGTCGTTTTAACCTGCATGCAGGGCAATTGACAACAGATCAACTTCTGTTGTATCTCTTAGAAAAACTAAAAAAAAAAAAAATTTTCTTATTCAAAATATTGTGGAAAATCAGTTCTCTTGCAATTACCCGAAAATTGTAGAAGAAAAGTATTTTAGTATCGGCTAACCGACCAATGCAGACCGAAACTACAGGCTACAATTTCTACAGGTGAAATTCAATGTACATTGTGTAGTCGTGGTTTTAATAATGATAAAAAAATGGCTAACCGACTACGCAATGTACATCGAATTTCACCTGTAGAATTGTAGCCTGTAGTTTCGTTGCATAAGCCAACCTATGTTCCTTGGGGAAAGAAAAACTAAACTTTTAGTAGACGCTTACCGAGACATGATCTGCCATCCGGGGTAGATTTCTGGAATCCCACATCACATTCACACTCGTAGCCGCCGGGGGTGTTGATACAGTGTCCGTTATCACAAAGTGTAGGATCGTTCTGGCATTCATCAATATCTTCACACATGTAGCCATCTCCCTTGTATCTGTAATTAAAAATCATTATGCTAATAATCATGCATAGTCAATCAAAATCAAATAAAGTACGGATCCGAATAAATGAACAACCTAACGCATCCTGGAATCAAAGTTTTTAACTAATGCAAGCAATAGTAATGGACATAGAATGCTTCCTTGATGCACACACCTACTGGTTTTTACAGAAAAAATTAATACTGTTTATTTATTTTGTTACCGGTTTTTTTTTCTTCATCCTTGAGCTTTATATTGAGTTACAATAATACTATAATGAATATGATGATGTTTTCAAAGTTTTCAAATTGGCTTCTGGCATAATCTTTTTGGCTAAAAGCCTTTCTAAAAATTTGTAACGCCGCTTCATTATTTCTTACCCAGTTCCACACAGGCACATGAACGATCCGTCCGTATTTCTGCAGGTGGCTTCAGGGTGACACCCGCCATTGTTTGTGACACATTCGTCCACATCTTCGCACTCGAAGCCATCTCCTCGCCAGCCGTCGCGGCAACGGCATTTGAACGAGCCCTGTAAGCAAGGATATTTTTTATTAGGTACTTGAAAAGTTTAACAAAGCATAATGTATCCAGCACGAAAAAATTAAGCGGGAATCATAAACAAACCTATATTCATCAAACTTTGATTTAATAAACAAAATCAGATGTCAAATTTTTATACCATTTCTAATTTACCATTTCTTCCTGTCGTTGTCTAGACTTTAATATTTGTGAACTAGACTATGTTAGGTTCTTTCGTGATTATTCTTGTTTAAACAAGAAAGCAAAGTCCTCCTCTAAGCTTTCTTTTTTCCTGTGATCGGGTCGACGAATGACCTGATAAATCCTGGAGTCATCTCTACACCACTTACCGGGTAGTTGATGCAGTCAGCAGCCGGATGGCAGTTGCAGGTGCCGAGTTCGCACTCATCGTCGTCAGTACACGCGGGGCCCTGCTCAGGTTTGACGCTGTACCCGTCAGCGCACTGACACACGAAACTGCCGATCGTGTTGCGGCATTCGCCCGAGCTCACACCGCCGCATAGGTCTGGCACCTGAGATAACAGAACAGTGTCATTATAGGTATATCAATAAAGAAAGACCGCAAAAAAATAACGTTCTATTGGACGTTGTTCGTAACTCGTAGAATCTTCATGAAGTCCAAAGGTTCTAGGGCGGCAGCATTGAAAAGAGAAGCGTTGCAGGCCTTCTAGCACGTGAACCGAAGAATTTTTTAGGATCCGCGAAGCTAATGATGTGGTCGGCTTAAATATGGAAGGCTAAGTTCAGCATTCTTCTGTCTGAAATCCCAAATCCCAAAGTGGATAATTCTAGATGGACTATGAATGCGAATCTACGAGGCATCGGTCTCACGAGTGTCATGCAACAATTCTCGTGAGTTTCGTCCTCTACGATAAGCTACTTGTACACATTTCAGTGCGCCCAAAAGTGTTCACTCACTTGAGCGCACTCGTCGATGTCATGGCAAGTTGGTTTAGCCCCGTCCGGTGATGGAGTGAATCCTTCCCCACACACGCAGCGATAGGATCCGGGAGTGTTCCTACATTCCCCGCCGCCGCACGGTCGGGCGCCGTGTGCGCACTCGTCTGTCTCATCATGTTAATCACGTGGTTAATCATCATTCATTACATTACTCACTTGAGAGCACTCGTCGATGTCATGGCAGGTCGGCTTGGCCCCGTCCGGCGATGGAGTGAATCCTTCCCCACACACGCAGCGGTACGACCCGGGAGTGTTGCGACACTCGTCACCGCCGCACGGTCGGGCGCCGTGTGCGCACTCATATGTCTCATCATGTTAATCACGTGGTTCATCTTCATTAATTAAATTACTAACTTGAGAGCACTCGTCGATGTCATGGCAGGTCGGCTTGGCCCCGTCCGGCGAGGGAGTGAATCCTTCCCCACACACGCAGCGGTACGATCCGGGAGTGTTCCGACACTCGCCGCCGCCGCACGGCCTAGCGCCGTGTGCGCACTCGTCTATGTCACGGCAGGTGCGGCCGTCCGCGCGCAAGTGCCAACCTTCTCTGTAAAGATGGAGATGGTTAAAAATGTGACGAAATACATAAATCTATGGGCAGATAAGAATCCCCGGTTTCTAAGGGATGGCGTTGACAGAATAGGATTTGGCAAACTGAAATTCTAACTAGAGTGCGTTTCATCAAATTGTTCCATGTTGGTAGCAATGGAAATGAGCGCCTTCTTAATTTTAACGGGTTATACGGCGACCATGTTGAGTTGAGCCTCGTGTAATATTATGGCCGCCGAATAATCCATCCGAATTAAGAAGGCGTCCATTTACAATGCTACCAACATAACACAGAGGAACTATTTCATGAAACGCACTCTATTATCGAAATTTTGTGGGGCGAGTTGAACATGAGTTGTCCAAGACGTTAGATCATGTCAGTCTTAATCGACTTCATCTCTAATTTATCGCTGATTAATTTTATGACAAGTAAAACCATGAAGTCACAAACCTGCAAGTGCAGTGATAAGATCCCGGGGTATTGACACACTCGTGCTGACATCTCGTGGGGTCTTCGGAACACTCATCAATATCGTCGCAGTGAGATTGAACAGTGGTCTGAGCGTATCCTTCGTCACATACACACTGGTAGGTGCCCATCAGGTTCTCGCAGGCACCGTTACTGCAGATACCTAAAGAAAACGATAGGTCACATTTTGTTTTATTTGATGGCTCTGATTTAGTCTATCATGAGCTGAGGTTATTAAAACTAAACCATTATGAATTCAGATTTAATTTTCTATCTCGTTCATTTACGCATAACAAATATTACTTTAAAAAAAGAGAAATAAATAGTAAAAAGACGTTGATATACTTAAAATTACATTGGAGTACCTCAAGGGCTTTCATTTGAGGCATTTCTTAAATAAGTGTATGTATATAAATTGACCTTCATCTAGTTTACTTCTTGTAAATGATAAACACCGTATGAGACATCTAAAGTTATTCTACCAACAGCAACTTACCCGACGTGACGCCACATTCGTCGACGTCTTTACAAGGCAGCCTGTCAGGCGCGAGCTCCATCCCCGGGCCGCACTCGCAGCGGAACGAGCCGGGCGTGTTGACATCTAACTAACTTCTACCGAACGAGCCAGGCGTGTTGACATCTAACTAACTTCTATTAACAGACATCTAACTAACTTCTACCAACAGACATCTAACTAACTTCTACCAACAGCCAGGCGTGTTGACATCTAACTAACTTCTACCAACAGCCAGGCGTGTTGACATCTAACTAACTTCTACCAACAGCTACTTACCCGACGTGACGCCACATTCGTCGACGTCTTTACAAGACAGCCTGTCAGCAGAACGAGCCAGGCGTGTTGACATCTAACTAACTTCTACCAACAGCTACTTACCCGACGTGACGCCACATTCGTCGACGTCTTTACAAGACAGCCTGTCAGCAGAACGAGCCAGGCGTGTTGACATCTAACTAACTTCTACCAACAGCCAGGCGTGTTGACATCTAACTAACTTCTACCGAACGAGCCAGGCGTGTTGACATCTAACTAACTTCTACCGAACGAGCCAGGCGTGTTGACATCTAACTAACTTCTACCAACAGCCAGGCGTGTTGACATCTAACTAACTTCTACCAACAGCCAGGCGTGTTGACATCTAACTAACTTCTACCAACAGACATCTAACTAACTTCTACCAACAGACATCTAACTAACTTCTACCAACAGACATCTAACTAACTTCTACCAACAGCTACTTACCCGACGTGACTCCACATTCGTCGACGTCTTTACAAGACAGCCTGTCAGCAGAACGAGCCAGGCGTGTTGACATCTAACTAACTTCTACCAACAGCTACTTACCCGACGTGACGCCACATTCGTCGACGTCTTTACAAGACAGCCTGTCAGCAGAACGAGCCAGGCGTGTTGACATCTAACTAACTTCTACCAACAGCTACTTACCCGACGTGACGCCACATTCGTCGACGTCTTTACAAGACAGCCTGTCAGCAGAACGAGCCAGGCGTGTTGACATCTAACTAACTTCTACCAACAGCCAGGCGTGTTGACATCTAACTAACTTCTACCGAACGAGCCAGGCGTGTTGACATCTAACTAACTTCTACCGAACGAGCCAGGCGTGTTGACATCTAACTAACTTCTACCAACAGCCAGGCGTGTTGACATCTAACTAACTTCTACCAACAGCCAGGCGTGTTGACATCTAACTAACTTCTACCAACAGCCAGGCGTGTTGACATCTAACTAACTTCTACCAACAGCCAGGCGTGTTGACATCTAACTAACTTCTACCAACAGACATCTAACTAACTTCTACCAACAGCTACTTACCCGACGTGACGCCACATTCGTCGACGTCTTTACAAGACAGCCTGTCAGCAGAACGAGCCAGGCGTGTTGACATCTAACTAACTTCTACCAACAGCTACTTACCCGACGTGACACCACATTCGTCGACGTCTTTACAAGACAGCCTGTCAGGCGCGAGCTCCATCCCCGGGCCGCACTCGCAGCGGAACGAGCCGGGCGTGTTGACATCTAACTAACTTCTACCAACAGCAAACTAACTTCTACCAACAGACATCTAACTAACTTCTACCAACAGACATCTAACTAACTTCTACCAACAGACATCTAACTAACTTCTACCAACAGACATCTAACTAACTTCTACCAACAGACATCTAACTAACTTCTACCAACAGACATCTAACTAACTTCTACCAACAGCAGCGTGTTGACATCTAACTAACTTCTACCAACAGCAGCGTGTTGACATCTAACTAACTTCTACCAACAGCAGCGTGTTGACATCTAACTAACTTCTACCAACAGCAGCGTGTTGACATCTAACTAACTTCTACCAACAGCAGCGTGTTGACATCTAACTAACTTCTACCGAACGAGCCAGGCGTGTTGACATCTAACTAACTTCTACCGAACGAGCCAGGCGTGTTGACATCTAACTAACTTCTACCGAACGAGCCAGGCGTGTTGACATCTAACTAACTTCTACCGAACGAGCCAGGCGTGTTGACATCTAACTAACTTCTACCAACAGCCAGGCGTGTTGACATCTAACTAACTTCTACCGAACGAGCCAGGCGTGTTGACATCTAACTAACTTCTACCAACAGCCAGGCGTGTTGACATCTAACTAACTTCTACCGAACGAGCCAGGCGTGTTGACATCTAACTAACTTCTACCAACAGCTACTTACCCGACGTGACGCCACATTCGTCGACGTCTTTACAAGACAGCCTGTCAGCTGGGCGTGTTGACATCTAACTAACTTCTACCGAACGAGCCAGGCGTGTTGACATCTAACTAACTTCTACCAACAGCTACTTACCCGACGTGACGCCACATTCGTCGACGTCTTTACAAGACAGCCTGTCAGCAGAACGAGCCAGGCGTGTTGACATCTAACTAACTTCTACCAACAGCTACTTACCCGACGTGACACCACATTCGTCGACGTCTTTACAAGACAGCCTGTCAGCTGGGCGTGTTGACATCTAACTAACTTCTACCGAACGAGCCAGGCGTGTTGACATCTAACTAACTTCTACCAACAGCTACTTACCCGACGTGACTCCACATTCGTCGACGTCTTTACAAGACAGCCTGTCAGGCGCGAGCTCCATCCCCGGGCCGCACTCGCAGCGGAACGAGCCAGGCGTGTTGACATCTAACTAACTTCTACCGAACGAGCCAGGCGTGTTGACATCTAACTAACTTCTACCAACAGCTACTTACCCGACGTGACGCCACATTCGTCGACGTCTTTACAAGACAGCCTGTCAGCAGAACGAGCCAGGCGTGTTGACATCTAACTAACTTCTACCAACAGCTACTTACCCGACGTGACGCCACATTCGTCGACGTCTTTACAAGACAGCCTGTCAGCAGAACGAGCCAGGCGTGTTGACATCTAACTAACTTCTACCAACAGCTACTCACCCGACGTGACGCCACATTCGTCGACGTCTTTACAAGACAGCCTGTCAGGCGCGAGCTCCATCCCCAGTCCGCACTCGCAGCGGAACGAGCCAGGCGTGTTGACATCTAACTAACTTCTACCAACAGCCAGGCGTGTTGACATCTAACTAACTTCTACCAAACGAGCCAGGCGTGTTGACATCTAACTAACTTCTACCAAACGAGCCAGGCGTGTTGACATCTAACTAACTTCTACCAACAGCCGGGCGTGTTGACATCTAACTAACTTCTACCGAACGAGCCAGGCGTGTTGACATCTAACTAACTTCTACCAACAGCTACTTACCCGACGTGACGCCACATTCGTCGACGTCTTTACAAGACAGCCTGTCAGCAGAACGAGCCAGGCGTGTTGACATCTAACTAACTTCTACCAACAGCTACTTACCCGACGTGACGCCACATTCGTCGACGTCTTTACAAGACAGCCTGTCAGGCGCGAGCTCCATCCCCAGTCCGCACTCGCAGCGGAACGAGCCAGGCGTGTTGACATCTAACTAACTTCTACCAACAGCCAGGCGTGTTGACATCTAACTAACTTCTACCAACAGCCAGGCGTGTTGACATCTAACTAACTTCTACCAAACGAGCCAGGCGTGTTGACATCTAACTAACTTCTACCAACAGCCAGGCGTGTTGACATCTAACTAACTTCTACCAAACGAGCCAGGCGTGTTGACATCTAACTAACTTCTACCAAACGAGCCAGGCGTGTTGACATCTAACTAACTTCTACCAACAGCTACTTACCCGACGTGACGCCACATTCGTCGACGTCTTTACAAGACAGCCTGTCAGGCGCGAGCTCCATCCCCGGGCCGCACTCGCAGCGGAACGAGCCAGGCGTGTTGACATCTAACTAACTTCTACCAACAGCCAGGCGTGTTGACATCTAACTAACTTCTACCAACAGCTACTTACCCGACGTGACTCCACATTCGTCGACGTCTTTACAAGACAGCCTGTCAGGCGCGAGCTCCATCCCCGGGCCGCACTCGCAGCGGAACGAGCCGGGCGTGTTGACATCTAACTAACTTCTACCAACAGCCAGGCGTGTTGACATCTAACTAACTTCTACCAACAGCTACTTACCCGACGTGACTCCACATTCGTCGACGTCTTTACAAGACAGCCTGTCAGGCGCGAGCTCCATCCCCGGGCCGCACTCGCAGCGGAACGAGCCGGGCGTGTTGACGCAGCGACCGCCGCGGCACAGACCGTGCTCTTCCTCGCATTCGTTGATATCTGGTAAGGAAAAATATACAGATCGATAAGTACACGCAAATATGGAACAGAAACTTAATTTTACGTATCTAGTGATCTGCGCTGGTGCTCTTATTCGTTCAAATTATCTGCTTGAAAACTTAATTTTTATACCGTGTGTAAATAAAACCAATAGCAGATCACCATTAATATCATTAACATCTTATTTTCAGCACTTTTTCAGCTAATCCACAATTTTATGTTGGTATGTTAGTTCAGTTTTTACGCTGAACTAGTAAAAGAGAACGTAAGACGAAAAGTATCCCTACTTGCAACATAAGTAGGCAACTGTTTCGCTTTCGATTTAACTCTTCAGGTAAGGAAGCGACCTTACGACACACAATCCAAAGTTATTTAAATTACTTTAATTTAATGAAAGCGACGATAATATAGACCAAAACCTGTTTAATTGTAGAGTTTTGGCAATAATATGTTACTTTTTAAGCACTCGCAATTGTTTAAAATTTTATACTTTTTAAAAGTTTGTATAATCTGTTACTTGTCTTGTAGACTTCATCTTACCGTCACACATCTGGTTGATGTCGTTGGCACGATGTCCTGGTTTGCAGTGGCAGGTGAAGCTGCCTTCAGTGTTCCTACACTCGCCCTCGCCGCACACGCCTTGGATGATCTCGCATTCGTTCACATCGACGCGTCGCTTAAGGTGGTCGCTAGTGAATTTTTTCAATTTTCTACTTATGTAAATTGTAGACTTCATCTTACCGTCACACATCTGGTTGATGTCGTTGGCGCGGTGTCCTGGTTTGCAGTGGCAGGTGAAGCTGCCTTCAGTGTTCCTACACTCGCCCTCGCCGCACACGCCTTGGATGATCTCGCATTCGTTCACATCGACGCGTCGCTTTATCGTCGCTTAAGGTGGTCGCTAGTGAATTTTTTCATTTTTCTACTTATGTAAATTGTATACTTCATCTTACCGTCACACATTTGGTTGATGTCGTTGGCACGATGTCCCGGTTTGCAGTGGCAGGTGAAGCTGCCTTCAGTGTTGCGACACTCTCCCTCACCACACACGCCTTGGATAATCTCGCATTCGTTCACATCCACGCATGTTTTGTTCTTCCCGTCCTGGATCAGGAAATACCAGTAAGTTAGCATGGAACGCCTAAAGATTATATTTTGTAGCTCATGATTTGAATCTTGAAGGCATGGTGGAGATGCTGGGACAATATTAAATGTTTATTAATATTAGTAGTTTCGAATTTAAATTGTAAGGATAAACAAACATCACTAGTAATAATTCTAGTGGCAATCAAATCTAAAAATAAATGAGAAATCAAATACTATACTCGAGAAGATCTGCGGCCGTAGGGCGCTGCTCCCTTTCTCACTTGTTTTTACCACCAAATGGGGAACGAAGCACCATACGGCCGCGAAAGCAGCGGGTGATCTTCCCAACGAAAATAAAATTTATTAAAGGCGTAATTAACGCCAAACAGATATCAACCAACCTTCTCGTATCCAGGGTTGCAGACGCACTCGAAGCCCGTTGGAAGGTTGACACATCACCCATGTCAATATAAACCCGGGAACGCCACGCACTCGTTGATGTCCATCACTCCGGGGATCGGGAAACCAGGTCCCACTATCAATACAAACTGAATATTAACCAACCTTCTCGTATCCAGGGTTGCAGACGCACTCGAAGCCCGTTGGAAGGTTGACACATCACCCATGTCAATATAAACCCGGGAACGCCACGCACTCGTTGATGTCCATCACTCCGGGGATCGGGAAACCAGGTCCCACTATCAATACAAACTGAATATTAACCAACCTTCTCGTATCCAGGGTTGCAGACGCACTCGAAGCCCGTTGGAAGGTTGACACATCACCCATGTCAATATAAACCCGGGAACGCCACGCACTCGTTGATGTCCATCACTCCGGGGATCGGAAACCAGGTCCCACTATCAATACAAACTGAATATTAACCAACCTTCTCGTATCCAGGGTTGCAGACGCACTCGAAGCCCGTTGGAAGGTTGACACATCACCCATGTCAATATAAACCCGGGAACGCCACGCACTCGTTGATGTCCATCACTCCGGGGACCAGGTAACCAGGTCCCACAGAATATTAACCAACCTTCTCGTATCCAGGGTTGCAGACGCACTCGAAGCCCGTTGGAAGGTTGACACATCACCCATGTCAATATAAACCCGGGAACGCCACGCACTCGTTGATGTCCATCACTCCGGGGACCAGTCCACCATCAACGACAAACAGAATATTAACCAACCTTCTCGTATCCAGGGTTGCAGATGCACTCGAAGCCCGTTGGAAGGTTGACACATCACCCATGTCAATATAAACCCGGGAACGCCACGCACTCGTTGATGTCCATCACTCCGGGATCGGAAACCAGGTCCCACTATCAATACAAACTGAATATTAACCAACCTTCTCGTATCCAGGGTTGCAGACGCACTCGAAGCCCGTTGGAAGGTTGACACATCACCCATGTCAATATAAACCGGGAACGCCACGCACTCGTTGATGTCCATCACTCCGGGATCGGAAACCAGGTCCCACTATCAATACAAACAGAATATTAACCAACCTTCTCGTATCCAGGGTTGCAGATGCACTCGAAGCCCGTTGGAAGGTTGACACATCACCCATGTCAATATAAACCCGGGAACGCCACGCACTCGTTGATGTCCATCACTCCGGGGATCGGGAAACCAGGTCCCACTATCAATACAAACTGAATATTAACCAACCTTCTCGTATCCAGGGTTGCAGACGCACTCGAAGCCCGTTGGAAGGTTGACACATCACCCATGTCAATATAAACCCGGGAACGCCACGCACTCGTTGATGTCCATCACTCCGGGGATCGGAAACCAGGTCCCACTATCAATACAAACTGAATATTAACCAACCTTCTCGTATCCAGGGTTGCAGACGCACTCGAAGCCCGTTGGAAGGTTGACACATCACCCATGTCAATATAAACCCGGGAACGCCACGCACTCGTTGATGTCCATCACTCCGGGGACCAGGTAACCAGGTCCCACTATCAATACAAACTGAATATTAACCAACCTTCTCGTATCCAGGGTTGCAGACGCACTCGAAGCCCGTTGGAAGGTTGACACATCACCCATGTCAATATAAACCCGGGAACGCCACGCACTCGTTGATGTCCATCACTCCGGGGACCAGTCCACCATCAACGACAAACAGAATATTAACCAACCTTCTCGTATCCAGGGTTGCAGATGCACTCGAAGCCCGTCGGAAGGTTGACACAACGCCCGTGTCCACATAAACCCGGGAACGCCACGCACTCGTTGATGTCCATCACTCCGGGGACCAGGTAACCAGGTCCCACAGAATATTAACCAACCTTCTCGTATCCAGGGTTGCAGATGCACTCGAAGCCCGTCGGAAGGTTGACGCAGCGCCCGTGTCCACATAGACCCGGGAACGCCACGCACTCGTTGATGTCCATCACTCCAGGGATCGGGAAACCAGGTCTCACTATCAATACAAACTGAATATTAACCAACCTTCTCGTATCCAGGGTTGCAGACGCACTCGAAGCCCGTTGGAAGGTTGACACATCACCCATGTCAATATAAACCCGGGAACGCCACGCACTCGTTGATGTCCATCACTCCGGGGATCGGGAAACCAGGTCCCACTATCAATACAAACTGAATATTAACCAACCTTCTCGTATCCAGGGTTGCAGACGCACTCGAAGCCCGTTGGAAGGTTGACACATCACCCATGTCAATATAAACCCGGGAACGCCACGCACTCGTTGATGTCCATCACTCCGGGGATCGGGAAACCAGGTCCCACTATCAATACAAACTGAATATTAACCAACCTTCTCGTATCCAGGGTTGCAGACGCACTCGAAGCCCGTTGGAAGGTTGACACATCACCCATGTCAATATAAACCCGGGAACGCCACGCACTCGTTGATGTCCATCACTCCGGGGATCGGAAACCAGGTCCCACTATCAATACAAACTGAATATTAACCAACCTTCTCGTATCCAGGGTTGCAGACGCACTCGAAGCCCGTTGGAAGGTTGACACATCACCCATGTCAATATAAACCCGGGAACGCCACGCACTCGTTGATGTCCATCACTCCGGGGACCAGTCCACCATCAACGACAAACAGAATATTAACCAACCTTCTCGTATCCAGGGTTGCAGATGCACTCGAAGCCCGTCGGAAGGTTGACACAACGCCCGTGGCCACATAAACCCGGGAACGCCACGCACTCGTTGATGTCCATCACTCCGGGGATCGGGAAACCGGGTCCCACTATCGCACCTCCCCAGCCGTTCGTGTCAT
This sequence comes from Phthorimaea operculella, assembly GCA_024500475.1. Lineage (NCBI taxonomy): Eukaryota > Metazoa > Arthropoda > Insecta > Lepidoptera > Gelechiidae > Phthorimaea > Phthorimaea operculella. The sequence continues at coordinate 3,879,637 of JANFCV010000019.1, read as the reverse complement.
TGTCTCCGCCTATCCATCCCCCGTTCGGACCTTTGAATAATCAAACAGAAGTTGTATGAATGGCTGAAAGCACATAATTTTTACTCAGTGTAAGAATTTTTTGATTTCAGCCTTCAAACTTCAAACAAATTGTGCTTCCTAAAACACCTAATCACGAAAGTGTGAAGTTAAAAGAACCTTTTTTTCTCGGACAAGTCCGGGAATTTCTATTTCAGTCCTTTGTGCCTTGAGCTTGACAACGTAAATGAGCCCATTGACGTATTCTTTTTTAAAGAAATGAAGCCATTTCCGAACAAATTGGAAAAAAAGATATTATGAATTACCTTCCCAGGGTCTGTTCGGGTCTACGCCGGGGATCCAGAGGCTCTCGTTTCCAGGTCGAATCGGTCCAAACGGGTTGTTGGGGTCGTAAGGGCCCGACGGACCGTGGCCCGCCGCTATGCAGAGATTGTGGTATGATTCGGTTCCTGTAAGAATACAAGTTAGTTTAGGAGTTGTGTCGACAGCATAATTCAATGAAAGAGTCTTTCATTTAGAACTTCGAAATTAAAAAGAAGAATATATTTCGAATCAATAAAGTACCTACTACTTGATTCATTGAAGAAGGGGACCCGAAATGGCAACATTATTGTTGACATCTTGCTCAAATATCTTGTAATATGAAAAAGACGCAAACAACAATGTTGCCATTTCAGGTCCCTTGCTTCTATGAAACAGGTTATAGTAAACTGGAAAATTGTTCTTGCTACTTCTTGAATAAATGAATGAATTGGGAAATTCTTCTTGCTTCTTAGTGCGTTTAGGCTATGGTTAAGCATAATCTGCTGCCATCTGCAATAAGCTTAGAGATTTCCGCCCCGTTGAGTAGGACACCTGATATGACGGCTCCATTCAACTCTTACCCTTCTTGGGGCAAGGTTCGCAGCGGTGGTCGCCCCATGCCTTTCCAAGAGCGGAACAGCAACACACTGCTCTAAGCACTTCAACTTGCAGCGGGTTGGAGCAGCGACCGCCGATGTAGTCGGTGTAGCAATACTCGCGACGAGTATCTATGCACCGGTTGCCTGTAAGGTAAAAGTTAAACAACCGTTACAATAATTGAATACCTTTCCATAATAGGTATAACATTTTTGGAAGACTTGCAAAATTTTCCACCGCAGGCTGGGTATGAACCAGTGACTATCGCCATCAGTACTGGCGACGCCTGGTACCACCTGGGCTACAGCGGCTCACTCCAAGCCCGCAAATATTGCAAGTGTATCTTGACCACTACGCGTGATAGGGCTCCGTCTACAGGGATAGTTCTTGCAACAAATTTTTCCAGTTTGCGGTGGATAAATTTTGCAAGTCTTCCAAAAATCGTTACAATCATTATAGCATCGCTGACAAATGATAATCATTTATTATTACAAACACTTTTTAGCTAAAATAAAAAGAACACAAAGCAAAACAATAAAAAAAAGAGACATGAAAAGTAAAGAAATTAAATAACTACAATAAAAAAAATATCTGCTATCAAATATGAGGTTCTCGAGCAATATCACCGATATTAAGACTTACCAGAGGGATCAAGCGTCAGTCCGGGTGGACACTCGCACTTGTATGAGCCGTCAGTGTTGACACAAGTACCGCCAATACACAGCTCCGGGTCCAGGGTACATTCGTCTACATCGCGGCAGGTTGTTCCGTCCAACTGAAAAACGTAATATTCTCTATGCATGTTAAGTTCGCTTTCCCAAAATGTTTATTTTCGAATAGAATATCAAAAGTTTGCCCAACAGTCTCTGATAACTTGGAATAACTTGGGTATAGATTTGACGCATGTTTGGTCAACCGTCTGTGATATGATAATTTTAAAAGACTTGATTATGGATTGCTTCTATGCTGGTATGGGAGCGAAAGAAAAACTTAGAATTTTACCAGCTGCCTCTCATCCCGGGCATACTGTAAAAGGCAGTAAAAGGACTCATAGGTCAACATTAATGCAGAATATTGACTAAGAGCATTAACGGGGCCACTCCTCGGCGGTGCTCTCAAGCTTCTCCAACTGGCTTACTGCATACCTGCCAACCCGTTCTAGACAAGCGTGGTGGGTTAACTGTCTATTCCCCTCTACTCAAATGAATATTACATCTAATAACCGGCCCCAAGTGCCCGGCGCCTCCGGCGGTGGCGTTGTCGCTGACGGTAGGCAAAACCACCCCGGAGCAGGGGGTGCGAAGAATCCCCGGGCGAGATCTCTTACCCGTCAAACGACCCAGGCTAATCGTAAAATGGACTTTGAACTCGATGTGCTTACATACAACGTACAAACTTTAAGAACGGAAGAACGCTTGTTGGAATTAGAACATGCTTTGAAGACTATCAATTGGGACATCGTGGGTCTTGCAGAAGTGCGTCGAGAAGGTGAAGATACCCTTGAGCGTGAAGACACCATCTTTTTCCACAATGGCATTGCTGGCGGACAATATGGAGTAGGTTTCTTAGTTGCCAAACGCTGGAAAAGCAACATAGAGGAGTTTGTAGCATACTCAGAAAGGCTGGCATTGCTGAAATTCCGCATAAGTGAAAAGGAAACATTAACCATAGCTCAAGTGTACGCACCGACGTCTGACCATTCCGACGCAGACGTCGAAGCATTCTATGACCTCTTAAATAAAGCCCTTGACGAACATCGTGGCACATGGAACCTAGTACTAGGCGACTTCAACGCTAAAGTCGGTAAAAGGCAAATTTTAGACAACGACCACTTAGTCGGACCTCATGGTCTAGGTGCTCGTAATGAACGTGGTTCAAGACTTCTACAATTTGCCTTTGGACAAGGTTTACGCCTAGGAAACAGTTTCTTCTACAAAAAGCCACATAGAAGGTGGACCTGGGTGTCACCCAATGGCTTTACTAAAAACGAAATCGACTTTGTTCTCACCTCCAACATGCACATCATTAAGAATATAGAGGTAATAAACAATATTAGTTTCAGTTCAGACCATAGACCACTGCGAGCAAAAGTAACTTTTAATAAGAAAATTTCAAGGAAAATCCAATTTAAGGCTAGAATTAGGAAAGTTAGTAAAACTGATCTTATTGATAATTCTGAACAATTTAACATTGACCTGAGGAACTCTTTTGCTGCACTGTCGTTAGAAGAGGAACACTCTGAAGATGTACAGGAGCAATATGACAGATTAGAAAAATGTATCTGTGCTGCAAGTGCCAAAGTCAGAAAATCTAGCAATAAAATCAAAAAACTGTCTAATGCATCTCTCGACCTCATAATAGAAAGGCAAAACTGTAGAAATAACGTTACAAATCAAGAATACAGAATCTTAGACAGGAAGGTAAAGCGGAATATTAGAAAAGACTTAAGAACACACAATAAAAGACTGATAGAAACAGCATTGGAAAGAAACAGATCACTCAGAATTGCAAGGCAGGGAATCACGAAGGGTAAAAGCTGGATTACAAGGCTAAAAGACAGCAATGGGGTACAACAGGGCAACCGCGATAAAATTATGGAGATAAGTACAAAATTTTACACAAATCTTTACTCTGATGGCGGTGCTTCAATAAACCTTACCAACTATGAATACGACGATACTATCCCACTTGTCACAGAGCTTGAAATTCAACAAGCACTACGCAGACTAAAATTCAATAAAAGCCCGGGTGAGGATGGTATCACGACCGATGCTCTAAAAATTGGAGAACCGACTCTCTTACCTTATTTAAAATCCCTATTCAACAATATACTAAAATCCGGAAAACTACCAGACAAATTTTGCCATTCCAACATCATTTTACTTCACAAAAAGGGTGACAAAAGTGACATTAACAACTACCGACCAATTAGCCTTGTATCACACATCTATAAAGTATTTATTAAAATTATCGAACGCCGCATTGGAGGCAAATTAGATCTTCACCAGCCCCCTGAACAGGCTGGGTTCCGACCCGGTCTTTCCACCTCGGACCATCTACATACGATCAACCAACTCATCGAGAAGCATCACGAATTCAATATGCCGCTTTACCTTGCTTTCGTCGATTATTCGAAAGCGTTCGACAGCTTGCTACACTCGGCTATGTTTGACGCCCTTCACAACCAAGAAATAGATAAAACGTATATAGACCTTCTTAAAGTTATTTATTTAAACAGCACGGCTTCGATTAAGTTAGAAAACACTGGACCATCCTTTAAAATCAACAAAGGCGTCAAACAGGGCGACCCTCTTTCCCCCAAACTTTTCACAAGTGCACTGGAAGAGGTCTTCAGAAGGCTAGCTGATAATTGGAAAGGGCGAGGTGTTGACGTCGGCGGAAGGATGCTGACTAATCTTCGTTTCGCCGACGACATTATCCTCTTTTCTACAACTGCATCAGAACTTCAAATTATGCTGCAAGATCTGAGCTCGGCGAGTCTTGAGGCGGGACTAATGATGAACATGTCAAAGACCAAACTTATGACTAACAGCACAAAGTATAGGGTGATGGTGGATAACGGGAGAATGGAATATGTCGATGAGTATTTATATCTGGGCCAATTAATAGTCTCCTTCCAGGCGAGACAAGATAAAGAAGTTGCTCGACGCACCGAAAACGCCTGGAGGAGCTATTGGTCCATGAAAGAACACTTCAAAAGCGATCTGCCACTTTCGCTCAAACGGAAGCTCATGGACATATGCATTCTCCCAATCCTCACCTACGGTGCCCAGACTTGGTCTTTGACGGAAGCACAAAGGTCCAGCCTCAAGATTTGCCAGCGAGCAATGGAGCGCAGTATGTTAGGCCTGAAACTGGTTGATCGGGTCAGGAATACCATACTGCGCTCTAAAACACAAATAGCTGATGCGGCCCGAGTAGCAGCTAAACTGAAATGGGACTGGGCCGGTCACGTCTGCCGCATGCCAGAAGAACTATGGGCAAAAACAACTACTTTGTGGAAGCCACCCTCCGCAAAGAGACGCCGTGGAAGACCCCGTCGTAGGTGGCGCGACGAGCTGGACAAATTCTCAAAAAACTGGCATGCAGAAGCCCAGGAAAGAACTGGATGGAAGGAGAAGAGGGAGGCCTTTGCCCAGCAGTGGGATGATATCGGCTAGATAAGATGAGATGAGATGATTATGGATTCGGTGTAAGTTTGCCTAACAGTAACTTGGAATGTATTGATTATGAATTCAGCGTATAGGCTCCGGAATGCACAGATGATTTTTACGATTTGTATTTAGCGACTGGGTGGCCAAAACGGGAGATCTTGCCTGATGGATGACGTACTCTAGGGGAGGCTTACGTACAGCAATGGACTGGTACAGCCTGATGGTGTTACCTTAGCGAACCCTTTGGGACAGGGGCAGGCGTCCTGGTCGCAGGGCTCGCAAGGGGAGCCCCACGCCAGCCCCACGCTGCAGCAGCACTCTTGTCTCAGCAGGGGGCGGAGGCCTACGTACAGCAATGGACTGGTACAGCCTGATGGTGTTACCTTGGCGAACCCTTTGGGACAGGGGCAGGCGTCCTGGTCGCAGGGCTCGCAAGGGAGCCCCACGCCAGCCCCACGCTGCAGCAGCACTCTTGTCTCAGCAGGGGGCGGAGGCCTACGTACAGCAATGGACTGGTACAGCCTGATGGTGTTACCTTGGCGAACCCTTTGGGACAGGGGCAGGCGTCCTGGTCGCAGGGCTCGCAAGGGGAGCCCCACGCCAGCCCCACGCTGCAGCAGCACTCTTGTCTCAGCAGGGGGCGGAGGCCTACGTACAGCAATGGACTGGTACAGCCTGATGGTGTTACCTTGGCGAACCCTTTGGGACAGGGGCAGGCGTCCTGGTCGCAGGGCTCGCAAGGGGAGCCCCACGCCAGCCCCACGCTGCAGCAGCACTCCTGTCTCAGCAAGGGGCGGAGCGCCGCCGCCTCGCACTGACCGTCCACCACGCGACGCCAACACGAGCCGCGCCGGTTGTCTGGAAGCAATAAAGCATATTTTACTCCGTGAAATATAAGGGAGTCAATATATCATGTATTGCACCGTAAATTATAAGGAAGAAGCTAAATCGCGAGACAATTCAAGTGGTCGTCGCCGCAAAGTATAAAATTACCACTCGAAAAGAAGAAGACGAAGCAGGAGAAACTCAAAGTTAACAATCAATACAATTTATTTGATAATTCAGATTATTAGGTGCAAGCTCCACAAAGTGGAGGCGCGACGCGACGCGCAACATAACACATCTGTCAGACAAGCGATCGTCATTGATGCGACGCGCGTCTCACGTGTGTAGAAATTGGTTTGAAACATTTAGGCCTACAAACATTTCAGAATAGGGAAAAAGCATATTAAACTTTTTATTATTTTAAAATAAACAGTAATAACATAACTTTGCGAAGTGGTTAATTTAGAAATCTTACCGATACAATGTTGAGCCGTAGCGTCCAGTACGAATCCTCGTTCACATTCGCACAAGTAGCTGCCGTGCGTGTTGATGCAGCGTCCATTATCACAGGGGATCGATTGCTCTGTTAAATGACAATGTTATAAGGCAAGCAATTAACTTACCGATACAATGTTGAGCCGTAGCGTCCAGTACGAATCCTCGTTCACATTCGCACAAGTAGCTGCCGTGCGTGTTGATGCAGCGCCCATTGTCACAGGGGTTCGATTGCTCTGTTAAATGACAATATTATAATAAACAATTAACTTACCGATACAATGTTGAGCCGTAGCGTCCAGTACGAATCCTCGTTCACATTCGCACAAGTAGCTACCGTGCGTGTTGATGCAGCGACCATTGTCACAGGGATTTGATTGCTCTGTGGAATTAAGTACAATATTATAATGTAAAGCAAACATTCCTGTAAACATGAAAAATGTTCAAAATGTTTTCGACTTATGATTTGTTTAAGCATAAGTTCAAACTATTACATTGTTGGTTTCTTATTTATCAAATATGTTTATAAACAAATTATTCTACCCTTCGAAGTTACCTTACTACGTTTAGATCGTGCATCAATTTCAGAGCACCATCCCGCCCCGCATGCCGCAAGCGATAAATTCCACTGTCACTAAACTACTCCACTCCACACATTCATTACATTCGAAATATCTATTACCAGCAGCAGCATCAGCAGTTTTAAAAATCAAATGTCATCCAACAAAAATATACATAAACTTTTGTCTTTTAAATCTGGGTGACGTTTAAGGATAGACAACATATTTGTTCCAGGTAAATCTCAATATAATTATCTCAAGGTAATTATTTATTATTTATGGTTTAACAAAAAGCGTGCAATGATTTTGGATTGCGTGAGCAGTGAACATAAATCTTCATTATGTTTTGATTGTGTTAAAATATCCTCATTAATTTTTGAATGATGTAAGATTTATGATGATCGAGGCATTGATGACGATTTAAATGAACTGGAATTTAAATGAGATGTTGTCTTTCAAATAAAATCAACGTTCTACCAATCACAAGTACTTATTGTAAATCCTCGTGTGGGTTTACTCAGTCCATGAACATGAACAACTTTGTATTCTCACACATATTATGCATGGTATAATAAGATACTCCGCCTGGTATTTCTTTCCGAGACTCGTGAACCACGTGACCAACACAAGACTACGTCATCATGCTTGTGGGTTACCAGAATTACCCACACTTATGATGTTTTTTGTAAATCATATAAGATACTGTTAACTAATAAATAAAATTTAAGTGTTGCTGTAAAGTTAAAGTTAATACACACGTAAATCTAAATTATAAAATTATTAAGAAATATTTTAACCCATTGTTCTAAGATTGAATTTACCCCATAACGTATTTTATTGAAATAAAGTGGCAATAATAAGTGACGTTGTCTTGTGTTTCTCTGGGAAGGAAAGACCATGTTTTATTAGACTATGTCTCATTCTAAATGATCAGAGTCGGGTCAAACTGTATCAAAAACAAGAATCTGTCCAATAGTGCCAGAATAAAAGTTGCTCTCAGTTTTGTGCTATCTTCCTAAGACTTTGTTTTGCATGCAATGTCGCTCGGATGATAGATTAATAATGCCGATGTGTGTAGTCGTTCGGATGCAGTATACCACGGTCGGTATAGGTATAGGTAACCTCTTGGCAGCGGGATGCGTGGCGGGATGTCGCCGCGCTGCAGCTCGACGTAAGCGGTCTCACCCTCGCACTCGTCCACGTCGCGGCACAGCTGTGCTTGTGGCTCGTAGCGCGTACCGGCCGGGCAGACACATGTGAAGCTGCCCGGCGTGTTGCGGCACTGACCGCCCGTGCAGTACTACAAACAAACAAGGGACGTTGTAATATTACATACATTAGGTACGGTTGAAGTCAGAATAATGTGACCCCACCCTACTACCCTACAGCGCAATCGGCGACATACTTTACTTATCTATACATTGTCCGCACGCCTGCTAAATTTTTTCCATTGACATACGCCAACACAGCAATGAAAGCATAGAAAAAACAAGGTTCACGCGCCCTCATATCCCTTACGCATCCATAACATCTGTCAAGTCAGTCAAGAGTAAGTGAAACAAAAATAACACAGTCCGAAATGGTCCGAACCTACCCGAGCTTAGCCGACTAAAAGATTCACGCCGACGCGACGTCACTGACATAAACTAGTTTTCAATCAAGTTTTATTACACAATAATGATCTCATAGTAGTTGGCGAGTGCGAGTCGCATAAACGAACAGTAGACATAATAGTTATAGCTAAATTCGTCTCCTGAGTCAATGGCTAGATGGCAAAGGGGTTAAGCAACTGCAGTCAAAAACGTAGAATCGCTGGTTCGGATCTATGATGTGTTCAACTTTTTTTTCTATTAAAAGTGCTGTTTATTTATATATCTGTCTATTATTTTCTTTTTTGTTTAAAAGAAGTTTTGTTTGTAGACAAAATTAAGAAGTTTAAAAATTTATAAGACCATCTATTATACTTTAAATGTTACTTTATTTGAATCTTCATAATTCACACAAAATATGTTTGTATCACCTAGGCAAATTTTACAGTAAACTGTGTAATGAACATTTCATACAAACATGAATAAAATACTTAACAATTAAGTTAACTGACTATAATTTAAACAACAATATAGATAGTTCAGGATTTTAAAATTATCGTTTAGTCACTACAAGAGATCAAACATGTTATCTTTGAGTAAAATAACAATTTACGTCTCTCATAATGACCAGCACAAAGAATCTATATTTAACCACAGATCACTTATAAATACATATGTCCTAAGGGTATTTAATTAACCTAGCGATATTCTGCTGCTAGTGCTGAGTATATTTTCTGGATTATAGCGTTCACCTCGTCGTCTACATAGGATATTTCATCCACATTATTCCACATCGTCCTTTGAATTGAAGCACTTTTCGTCAGTGAATATTAATATTTGCCCTTCCCAATCAAAGTTGCAATACTCTGTAACATAAATACATTACTTAATTTAATGAAGATCTTTTATCAACAGTTAGAAGAAGAACAGTTAGAAAAAAAAAACAATAGAACATACACTATACCTATATAAGTAAGTATGTAGGTATAATGTATTTGTATTAGTTCAGCACCAGAAATAATATTTACCTGTAGCAAATCTTATCCTAGCTTGACAATGCTCTTCGGTCAGCGCAATTTTTTTGGCTGGTTTCATAGCTGGTTAATAGTTGTGTATGCCAGCAGCGTGTAAATGTCTTCGCACAGTATACAGAGATATATCGTATAAACTTGATGTTGAACAAGTAGTTTTAAATCAATCCTCGCTGTGAAGGCTAACAATTTCACGGTGACGTAGATTTTCGTTGGTGTAAGCTTTGGCGCGGCCCTCGATTTTCACAATTCACATCACCAGTTGCCTCATATCTCCTAATCCATCTGCGAACCGTGTTTGTCTGTAAAGTCGTAGTGAAACTTCCTTTTTTCTGTTCCCACAGAACAATTATTTTTGCTTTTAAGAAAACACTATGCACCATGATTTGATTTGACCAGTAACTAGGTAAAAGCAACGGAAATATCATAACGCACACTATTGAACTGAGTAATTAAATAAAGTTGAATACATTTCTACGATTTAGTATTCAAACTACCTTCTTATTTTATTCATCTGCTAGAAAACATCAAAACGTCTACACGGGTCTCATACGTCACAATGACATCACTAGTTGCACGACAGGTGACTTCTAATTTCGCGCCTTTAACCATCAGCTGAATAGCCAAGCGGTTAAGATGCCCGACTACAATGCTTACAATCTAAAAGATTGGAGGTTCAAATCCCAGCGGGGGTTGTATTCGTATGTTGACTATTTATTATTTTATTTCTTGTTAATGAAATTTGACTAAAGCAACTTCAAGATAAAATGCAAAGGACTCGACATCGTGCTTGCGAGTTAGTCGTGTGGTAGGGTGAAGCATGAATTGCTCAGGTATATTGCATAGGCGTAATGCTTTGCTCTAAGGTTCATTTCAAAACGTATTTTTCTGTTTAAATGTTTGTAGCCCGGGGGGTCCGGTAACTCTGCACTTGACTGTACATTCAACATTTCAAAGTTGCAAATGTGAAACTCGATATTCAGGTATTTCAAACTCATGTCATTTGAATTAGGCAGCAAAACCGCCCAAATACCTCTACTTTGTAATCAGGTCATTTAACAAGGCCACAAACCCGCTCAAATACTATGTGATCAGGTCATTTGAATAAAGCGGCAAAGCCACCCAAGTGCCTTGTGATCAGGTCATTTGAATAAAGCGGCAAAGCCACCCAAGTGCCTTGTGATCAGGTCATTTGAATAAAGCGGCAAAGCCACACAAATACTTTGTGATCAGGTCATTTGAATAAGGCGGCAAAGCCAACCAAATATTTTGTGGTCAGGTCATTTGAATAAGGCGGTAAAGCCACCCAAATACTTTGTGGTCAGGTCATTTGAATAAGGCGGTAAAGCCACCCAAATACTTTGTGGTCAGGTCATTTGAATAAGGCGGTAAAGCCACCCAAATACTTTGTGATCAGGTCATTTGAATAAGGCGGTAAAGCCACCCAAATATTTTGTGGTCAGGTCATTTGAATAAGGCGGTAAAGCCACCCAAATGTTATGTGATCCGGTCATTTGAATAAGGCGGTAAAGCCACCCAAATGTTATGTGATCCGGTCATTTGAATAAGGCGGTAAAGCCACCCAAATGTTATGTGATCTGGTCATTTGAATAAGGCGGTAAAGCCACCCAAATGTTATGTGATCCGGTCATTTGAATAAGGCGGTAAAGCCACCCAAATACTTTGTGACCAGGTCATTTGAATAAGGCGGTAAAGCCACCCAAATGTTATGTGATCCGAGCATTTGAATAAGGCGGTAAAGCCACCCAAATACTTTGTGACCAGGTCATTTGAATAAGGCGGGAAAGTCGCCGAAATATTTGTGATCAGGTCATTTGAATAAGGCGGGAAAGCCACCCAAATGTTTTGTGATCAGGTTTATTGAGAGAGGTGACATAGTCGGACAGTACGTTGTGCAGTACTCACGGACTGGTGCATGTCGCACTCGTCGATGTCGCGACAGACGCCGGCGTGGTCGGGGTGGTACCCGGGTTGTATCCCACAGTACAGTACAGTACAGTACAGTACAGTACAGTACAGAGCAGTACTCACGGACTGGTGCATGTCGCACTCGTCGATGTCGCGACAGACGCCGGCGTGGTCGGGGTGGTACCCGGGTTGTATCCCACACAGTACAGTACAGTACAGTACAGTACAGTACAGTACAGTACAGAGCAGTACTCACGGACTGGTGCATGTCGCACTCGTCGATGTCGCGACAGACGCCGGCGTGGTCGGGGTGGTACCCGGGTTGTATCCCACAGTACAGTACAGTACAGTACAGTACAGTACAGTACAGAGCAGTACTCACGGACTGGTGCATGTCGCACTCGTCGATGTCGCGACAGACGCCGGCGTGGTCGGGGTGGTACCCGGGTTGTCTCCACAGTACAGTACAGTACAGTACAGTACAGTACAGTACAGAGCAGTACTCACGGACTGGTGCATGTCGCACTCGTCGATGTCGCGACAGACGCCGGCGTGGTCGGGGTGGTACCCGGGTTGTATCCCACAGTACAGTACAGTACAATACAGTACAGTACAGTACAGTACAGTACAGAGCAGTACTCACGGACTGGTGCATGTCGCACTCGTCGATGTCGCGACAGACGCCGGCGTGGTCGGGGTGGTACCCGGGTTGTATCCCACAGTACAGTACAGTACAGTACAGTACAGTACAGTACAGAGCAGTACTCACGGACTGGTGCATGTCGCACACGTCGATGTCGCGACAGACGCCGGCGTGGTCGGGGTGGTACCCGGGTTGTATCCCACAGTACAGTACAGTACAGTACAGTACAGTACAGTACAGTACAGTACAGTACAGTACAGAGCAGTACTCACGGACTGGTGCATGTCGCACTCGTCGATGTCGCGACAGACGCCGGCGTGGTCGGGGTGGTACCCGGGTTGTATCCCACAGTACAGTACAGTACAGTACAGTACAGTACAGTACAGAGCAGTACTCACGGACTGGTGCATGTCGCACTCGTCGATGTCGCGACAGACGCCGGCGTGGTCGGGGTGGTACCGGGTTGTATCCCACAGTACAGTACAGTACAGTACAGTACAGTACAGTACAGTACAGAGCAGTACTCACGGACTGGTGCATGTCGCACTCGTCGATGTCGCGACAGACGCCGGCGTGGTCGGGGTGGTACCCGGGTTGTATCCCACAGTACAGTACAGTACAGTACAGTACAGTACAGTACAGTACAGTACAGAGCAGTACTCACGGACTGGTGCATGTCGCACTCGTCGATGTCGCGACAGACGCCGGCGTGGTCGGGGTGGTACCCGGGTTGTATCCCACAGTACAGTACAGTACAGTACAGTACAGTACAGTACAGTACAGTACAGAGCAGTACTCACGGACTGGTGCATGTCGCACTCGTCGATGTCGCGACAGACGCCGGCGTGGTCGGGGTGGTACCCGGGTTGTATCCCACAGTACAGTACAGTACAGTACAGTACAGTACAGTACAGAGCAGTACTCACGGACTGGTGCATGTCGCACTCGTCGATGTCGCGACAGACGCCGGCGTGGTCGGGGTGGTACCCGGGTTGTATCCCACAGTACAGTACAGTACAGTACAGTACAGTACAGTACAGTACAGAGCAGTACTCACGGACTGGTGCATGTCGCACTCGTCGATGTCGCGACAGACGCCGGCGTGGTCGGGGTGGTAGCCCGGGTCGCAGACGCAGCGGTACCCGGGGTTGGTGTTCTCGCAGGTGCCGTGCGGGCAGGCGCCGGGGATCTGCGTGCACTCGTTGATGTCGGTGCCGCTGTTGTCCTTGCCGGCGCCCTCGGGGCACAGGATCGCGTGCTCGCGGGATCCGACTTCAGGGCACGCTTTGCACGACACGCCCCAGCCTAGGCGGAGACCTGGAAACGTTTCAAACGATGTAAATCTCGTCTAGACACACTAGTACAGTCTATCCCACTCACTCATTCGTGAACAATCTAAAATTAATATTTTACATTTAATATTTTACTGTACTGCAATAATTGTTACTTCTCTAAATACAGCAACATTTATTGAATCGTATAACATAGTTTTTGTCCGCCTTGTCGATATCAATTACAAGAAAATTAAAACCTTGAAAACAGAATTGTTCCTGAGTTAGCGTAAGAGATTGTATAAGGATTGTTTGAAATTACTGGACTATTACTTTTCAAAAAATTTCATACTTATTAAGTGGAGGGTTATACAAAAGAAGACTAAACTTAATAAACTAATTATTCGACCGGTTGGCATTTTCTAATGGATTTACTTCACCTTTATCTTTTTACTTATCACTATTGTAGCGGGTACCTCTGGTAGCGCTGCAGCAGCACTGGCTCCTGGTGATGGGCTGCTGGCCGGCCCCGGAGCAGTGTCCGTCCTCGTAGTTCTCGTAGCACAAGTCCTGCACCTCGTCGAGGCAGGTTTACTTATCACTATTGTAGCGGGTACCTCTGGTAGCGCTGCAGCAGCACTGGCTCCTGGTGATGGGCTGCTGGCCGGCCCCGGAGCAGTGTCCGTCCTCGTAGTTCTCGTAGCACAAGTCCTGCACCTCGTCGAGGCAGGTTTACTTGTCACTATTGTAGCGGGTACCTCTGGTAGCGCTGCAGCAGCACTGGCTCCTGGTGATGGGCTGCTGGCCGGCCCCGGAGCAGTGTCCGTCCTCGTAGTTCTCGTAGCACAAGTCCTGCACCTCGTCGAGGCAGGTTTACTTGTCACTATTGTACCGGGTACCTCTGGTAGCGCTGCAGCAGCACTGGCTCCTGGTGATGGGCTGCTGGCCGGCCCCGGAGCAGTGTCCGTCCTCGTAGTTCTCGTAGCACAAGTCCTGCACCTCGTCGAGGCAGGTTTACTTGTCACTATTGTAGCGGGTACCTCTGGTAGCGCTGCAGCAGCACTGGCTCCTGGTGATGGGCTGCTGGCCGGCCCCGGAGCAGTGTCCGTCCTCGTAGTTCTCGTAGCACAAGTCCTGGACTTCATCAAGGCAGGTGCGCCCGTTGGCGCTCAGTGTGAATCCTTCCGCACACTCGCAGCGGAACGAGCCCGCCGTGTTCACGCACCGACCGTTGCGGCACACCTATGTAGCAAACAATTGGGAATTATCTAATTTGATACCAAATTTTTAAAACACTTAAACTATAAGACATTTTAACAGGTTTTTACTCACGATATATATAATCATGGCGATTGTAACATCGCTGAATATTGGGTACTCTAAATAACCCTACCTAGAGTAAAAACCCGTTAAAACGTCTTAAAGTTTTTAAAAACACTTCCCGTGTTAGGTATACATCTTTTTGAAAACTTGCAAAATATTACACCGCATGCAGGATTAGAACCTTCTAATGCCTGCAATCTGACTACCACGGCTCTATCTAAGAATTATTTGTAAAACTATCCCACGCGTTAGTGGCCAAAATATACTTGCTTAGTTCGCAGGCTAGGATAGAACCGCGGTAGCCCAGTTGGTAGTGGTGTCGGCAGTACAAATTCCGAAAATCGCAGGTTCAAATCTTACCCGTGGTGGAAAATTTTGCAAGGCTTTCAAAAATTATTTAATGACAATTATCTGAAAGAATTTGAGTTAGTAAACTAAATATATTTATTGGGTTTTTAATGCACTCCCAGTGCCATATTATCCTCATAAATAAAAATAAGAAATAGAAAAAATGTCATGCATCGACCGGGGATCAAACCCGGCTCGCATGGGTAAACGCCCCACCATGCGGCTTGGGTTCGATCTCCATGCATGTCATTTTTTCTATTCCTTATTTTCATTTATGAAACTTAGTACAAACCTTCTGTTCGTCGCACTCGTCGACATCCACGCACGCTCGGCGATCGGGCGTGGGCCTGTAGCCCGCCTCGCACACGCATTGGAATGAGCCCTCGCTGTTCACGCATCGGCCACCCTGCAAAACATTGAATTAGCCCATTATAGACGAAGTTTTTGAAAATATTATACGAGGGTTTGATATCTTACGGACTAAATTGGCTAACGAAATGGGGTTCAAAAGTGTAAATATTTTAAAATCGAAATCCGATGCCATATGGCATCGCTAGTCTAAAATAAACAACCACCCACACACATACGGGAGAGCCATCGCTCCTCACCAAATAGTTAGGTGTAGCTTTAGAGGCTCCGGGGCCAAAAGTATAGGGCCCATTATAAAAAAAGAACGATTTCTCTTATAGCACAACCTAAATGCGGCTGCTTCTTTTCGAGTGGGACACCGAAACGTCCAACGACCCGATGAGCCCTGGTGTCAGAGTGATTCAACAGCCTAATACAAGTAGCAGGCTTTTGACGTTTTAGCTGTTTTATTATATCACAAATTAGCTTGAATGAAGCGGTGAAGCTGTCGATGTATTACATATTACATAGTAGATAACATCGAAACCACTATATTTAGTTTCAAATTGACTCACCTTGCAGAGCGCGGGGTCCTGGCACTCGTCGAGGTCGCTGCAGTACCCGCCGGGGGTGAAGCCGGGCTGACTCACCTTGCAGAGCGCGGGGTCCTGGCACTCGTCGAGGTCGCTGCAGTACCCGCCGGGGGTGAAGCCGGGCTGACTCACCTTGCAGAGCGCGGGGTCCTGGCACTCGTCGAGGTCGCTGCAGTACCCGCCGGGGGTGAAGCCGGGCTGACTCACCTTGCAGAGCGCGGGGTCCTGGCACTCGTCGAGGTCGCTGCAGTACCCGCCGGGGGTGAAGCCGGGCTGACTCACCTTGCAGAGCGCGGGGTCCTGGCACTCGTCGAGGTCGCTGCAGTACCCGCCGGGGGTGAAGCCGGGCTGACTCACCTTGCAGAGCGCGGGGTCCTGGCACTCGTCGAGGTCGCTGCAGTACCCGCCGGGGGTGAAGCCGGGCTGACTCACCTTGCAGAGCGCGGGGTCCTGGCACTCGTCGAGGTCGCTGCAGTACCCGCCGGGGGTGAAGCCGGGCTGACTCACCTTGCAGAGCGCGGGGTCCTGGCACTCGTCGAGGTCGCTGCAGTACCCGCCGGGGGTGAAGCCGGGCTGACTCACCTTGCAGAGCGCGGGGTCCTGGCACTCGTCGAGGTCGCTGCAGTACCCGCCGGGGGTGAAGCCGGGCTGACTCACCTTGCAGAGCGCGGGGTCCTGGCACTCGTCGAGGTCGCTGCAGTACCCGCCGGGCGTGGCAGTGAACCCTGGTTCACACCGGCACTCGTAGGAGCCGGGCGTGTTGCGGCAGCGGCCGCGGCGGCACACGCGCGGGTTGTCGCGGCACTCGTCCACGTCGCGGCACGCCTGGCCCGTCTCAGTCTTCTCGTAGCCGGAGTTGCACACGCATTCGTATCTACGAGAAATAGGTATTCGGGTAACAAGTCAAGACGGCGAATTTTTAAATAATGTAACAAAACAGACCTTTTTCTTCACATAAACGAAATAAAAAGCTACCTGATATAATAAATGCGACTTTCGTTTAATATTTGAACATAAATTACTGTTCTGACTATCTATCTTCGAAAATAGTTGCAAAAGCTACCCCGGTAGATGGAGCGTTACCACGCGTTAGTGGCCAAGATACACTTGCTTCATTCATAGGCTAGCTAGTAGCCCCGATGATAGAGGCGTCAACCGGCAGTACTGATGCCGAAAGTAGCAGCCAGCGGGTGAAAATTTTGCAAGATTTCCAAAATTTATATTCCTAACAAGGGAAGTTATCAAAATTTGGCATTTAATAACTATACTAAGAAGAATCTTACCTTCCATCGCGTCCCAATTCACAAAATCCATTAGTACACATTTCTCCATTGGTCACTTCACACTCATTCTTATCACTGCATTTCAGTCCATTTTCCACAGGGTCGAATCCGGGTGGGCACCTACAAAATACCATACAAACATTAACAATAGTTATTTGTTCTACAAGAAAGCAAAGTTGATTTTTGCTGCGAGTGCTAATTTTGAAACCCGAGGTAGCGAAGGATACTAAAATTGAATCACGAGCGTAGCGAGTGATTCAAAAGTAGTATCCTGAGCTTAATGAGGGATTCAAAAGCACGAGTTGTAAATGTGTTTGCTTTCGTGTGGTACACACAACTTTTCACCTCTACCAGTAAGAAAATTATGTTTTTAAGGTTTTGTTCTTAATGGCTAGGCGAAGGGTGTGACTATACTGCCTAGAATTTAGTCTATAAATAATCCCGCCAATCAAATTTTCAAAGATGCGTTCAGAAATTTTACAAAATGTTAATATTTAGAAGTTTTCGTTCTGAAATCGCCGCCTTTATTACGACTAGTTTTGAAATCTTTAGTGTTAAATTAGATGTTCGAAATTCAAATTACTTCTCCACTACTTTTCTCAACAAGTTGAGAAATGTGATTTGAATTTCGAACGATGGTTAAAGACGACCTTTGCCGACTAAATTTTCGCAGCCAAATAGTTCTTTTCAAGCTGGTGAGGTGAAAAAAATATAAAAATAAAAGGCATATTATGGCACATTTTGACTCATTGAGTAGTTGCAATGAAATGTCGAACTGTGAAAAGCTAACAAAGACAGAACCGACCTAATTTCCGAGGCACAATATGTTCGGTTCCACATGAGCGGTCGTGAAGCCATTTCTTTAGAAAGGCGCTCCAGCCGATTGCAATATGTGTGCTTTGTGGCTTTCAGATGCAAATGTGAGAACAAATGTAAAAGAAAGGTGTGAGCCCTTAATGAGGTGAATGGACTTGAATGATGTCTTTCGTCTTATTAAGAAACATAATGTGAGTAAGTAAACATAAGAGGTAAGCAAATTTTAAAAAGGTCGTCAGAATTCTTCAAAAATAAGTTTGCCTATTATTTCTGCGTCATTTTTTACTTTTGATTATCACTTCGAGCAATGCGATCATCGACCATCCTTCCCGTTACGGCGGTAGCCAGGATGAAATGATTATCATATCATAACATAACACAATTATTACAACATGAAAACCAAAAAGTCAATATGAGAAATATTTCTTATGTCCAAACACGTAGAGCTTATCACTTTTTGAGTTTTTTCCCAGTTTGGTTAGGACATTGCATGGCAAGTCTAACTAAGGTGCTTACGGATATATCGGATATCCAATAGTTTCGGTTACGGTTACGGAGCTCCATCACTTCTCTGGTAGCAGTGCAAAATCTCTAACACTAGGGTACATCGGTGTCGAGTAGCTGAAAGGGAGTGTGCCTAGCGAAGATCTCACAAATTTACACTTTCAGAGCAATTTCTTGATATCGTATCTACATGTAATACGGCAAAACAGTACCTGCAATCAAAGCTGCCGGGCGTGTTGCGACAGTCGCCTCCCTTGCAGTATCCTAGGGCGCATTCATCCACGTCTATACAGGTCGGGTTACCATCTGGAGCTGCCTCTTCCGCGCCCTCGTAACATTTGCATGAGTAACTGCAAAACAGAAAAGTATGTCATCAAAATTGTATAGAGTGTACCTTGTATCTAATTGAGTTGTTGAACCACTAGAGAGATTGATAGTTTCAAATTTATAAATATCTCAAATAACTTGTATAAATGAAATACAAACCTCCGCCCATAACTATAACTCCGTCTATAACTCACCCCAAATCGGCCAAAGCACTCAATAACCCCCCTCGTTTCCTCTTACTCCCCTTTAAAAACATAATCTATATTCCCTCACTTTCTTCTCATAAACTCACCCTATATCTTTATCCACACATTCCCCCAGTCCACAGATCCCACTTCTTAACATGCACTCGTTGATCTGCGCGATGGGCTGGGCCGGCTGCCTCCCCCCGTTGCCGTTCCCCCCGTTCCCTATACCGCCCCCCTCTTCATCCCCCCCGTATGTGTCGTTGCGTCTCCAGTCTGGCGGGACGATGCCGCCGCCGCATAAGTGAGTCCACTCCGCTGGAAGAAGGTAGAAATTGAATTAGGATCCATAAAAGTTACCCTAGTAAAATTTACCGTCACTTTCTATGAAATAAATATGAAAAGATATTGAAATACGATCCAAAAAAAAGCTACCCTATAAAATTTACGGTCCCTTTTTGTGAAACAAACATGAAAAGATATTGAATTACGATCGAAAAAAGCTACACTGTAAAATTTACCGTCACTTTCTGTGAAATAAAGATGAGAAGATCATGTCTAACATTGACCATAATTTCATTCTTTCATCTTTTAATCTATTTTAACGCAAATAATAAGATGGCCGCCATGCGAAAGGGTGCCAAATTTTACGTTTTGACCGCTTAGAATTATTCTGACCTTTTTCAACTTCTAAGATTTTGAACTAGCGATTTTCTTTACTGATTCCTTTGACTTACTCGATCCTCTAGGCGGGCAAGGCGCACACATGTCACCCCAGGCTCGCCCCATATTGTAACCACAACAGCAATCTCTGTTCGAAAGCGGCATTGACAGTCTGTCACTGCACTCGCCAAAAATACTACTCGAAAGGGAGCCAAAATCTGTTCTGACGCCGAAATTTTTTCTTACTATCGAAATCGGAAGACGAAATCGGGCGATTTTGAACAAGCGATTTTATTTACTGATTTCATTGACTTACTCGATCCTCTAGGCGGGCAAGGCGCACACATGTCGCCCCAGGCTCTGCCCATATTGTAACCACAACAGCAATCCCTGTTCGACAGCGACATCGACAGTGAATCACTGCACTCGCCAAAAATACTACTCTCTCTCTCTCTCTCTTTCGTGTGGGACACCGAGTCGTTCAACGACCCGATGAACCCTGGTGTCAGAGTTTTTCAACCGCCTACTGCAAGTAGCAGGCCTCTGACATGGTTGAGTAACGACCGCCATCATAGACAGCAACCGGGACCGACGGCTTAACGTGCCCATCCGAAGCACGGAACCATCTTACTTGCGGACAATCAGGTGGTTCAGCCTGCAATGTCCTAACCAGACTGGGAACAAATTCACAAAGTGATAAATATCAACTTTGTGAGTGACCCCACCGGGAATTGAACCCGGAACCTTTGCGTGGCAGGCAGGCGTACTAACCACTACGCCACATCGGTTGTCAAAAATACTACTAACTAACTAATAATGAACGAAAGGGAGCAAAAACCTTCGGAAGAAATCGAGCGCTTTTGAACTAGCGATTTTCGTTATTGATATCATTGACTTACTCGATCCTCTAGGCGGACAAGGCGCACACATGTCACCCCAGGCTCTTCCCATATTGTAACCACAACAGCAATCCCTGTTCGACAGCGGCATTGACAGTCTATCACTGCACTCGCCAAAAATACTACTAACTAACTAATAATGAACGAAAGGGAGACAAAATCTTAAGTTTTGACGCCGAGATTGTTCTAACCATCGAAATCGGAAGATGGAATCGGCAAATTTTAAATAAACTAGCGATTTTCGTTACTGATTTCTTTCACTTACTCGATCCTCTAGGCGGACAAGGCGCACACAGATCGCCCCAGGCTCTGCCCATATTGTAACCACAACAGCAATCTCTGTTCGAAAGCGGCATCGATAGTCTATCACTGCACTCGCCAAAAATACTACTAACTAACTAATAATGAACGAAAGAGAACCAAAATCTGTTTTGACGTCGAAATTTTTTCTAACTTTCGAAATCAGAAGACGAAAACGGGCAATTTTGAACAAGCGATTTTCGTTTGTCCATTGACTTACTTGATCCTCTAGGCGGACAAGGGGCACACATGTCGCCCCATGCTCTTCCCATATTGTACCCACAACAACAATCTCTATTTGACAGCGGCATTGACAGTCTGTCACTGCACTCGCCATAAATACTACTAACTAACTAATGAATAATGAACGAAAGGGAGACAAAATCTGTTTTGACGCCGAAATTTTTTCTAACTATCGAAATCGGGCGATTTTGAAATAGTGATTTTCTTTACTGATTCCATTAACTTACTCGATCCTCTAGGCGGACAAGGCGCACACATATCGCCCCAGGCCCTTCCCATATTATAACCACAACAACAATCCCTATTTGATGGCGGCATTGACAGCCTGTCACTGCACTCGCCAAAAATACTACTAACTAACTAATAATGAACGAAAGGGAGCCAAAATCTGTTTTGCCGAAATCTTTTCTAACTATCGAAATCGGAAGACGAAATCGGCAAATTTTGAACTAGCAATTTTCGTTATTGATTTCATTAACTTACTCGATCCTCTAGGCGGACAAGGCGCGCACATATCGCCCCATGCTCTTCCCATATTGTAACCACAACAACAATCTCTATTCGACAGCGGCATCGACAGTCTATCACTGCACTCGCCAAAAATACTACTAACTAACTAATAATGAACGAAAGGGAGCCAAAATGTTTTGACGCCGAAATTTTTTCTAACGTAATCGGAAGACGAAAGCGGGCGATTTAGAACTAGCGATTTTCGTTATTGATTCCATTCTTCTTCGTCAAGTCGATGGCAACAGTTATATTTTCTTTGACCAATAGTTGTCAACTGAAATGCCCCTAGGGCTGCTTTCAGTAAGTCCTGAAGAGTGCAGAGGGGTTTGGGCAATTGATTCGATTGACTTACTTGATCCTCTAGGCGGACAAGGCGCACACATATCTCCCCAGGCTCTTCCCATATTGTAACCACAACAGCAATCCCTGTTCGACAGCGGCATCGACAATCTATCACTGTACTCGCCAAAAATACTACTAACTAACTAATAAATAATGAACGAAAGGGAACCAAAACCTTAAGTTTTGACGGCAATTTTATTTCTAACTATCGTAATCGGAAGACGAAATCGGGCGATTTTGAACTAGCGATTTTCGTTACTGATTTCATTGACTTACTCGATCCTCTAGGCGGACAAGGCGCACACATGTCACCCCAAGCTCTTCCCATATTGTAACCACAACAGCAATCCCTGTTTGACAGCGGCATTGACAGCCTGTCACTGCACTCGCCAGTCTCGCTGAGATACGAGTAGCAGTTGCCCACTCTTCCATCTGAAACAAATTGTAGAGTTAGATTGTTTAAAAAGAAGAAAAAATTAACAAAGCTTACGTTCTTGATTCTACTACTACTATCATCATCCTCTTCGCAACACGTGTTGTTGAACACAAAATCGTGTTGCAAAAGGATTTGGCTGAATTTTACGACCGGCCGCCTACCAGACGTCAACCCTCCTTGGGAATGCTTTTGTGGTGGATTAACCGCCACTATACCGCACACATATTCTGCTACTACTTTATCAGCCACAATAAAGTCCACTGCTGAACATGGGCCTCCCCCTAGTAGGGGGGTATTTGCCATACTCGCCACGCTTGGCAGGCGGGTTGGTGAGCGCAATGCAAGATGTTGCACTGCTATTGCAAATTCATCCAGAGATTGAACCTCTGGATAAATTTATCCCTTAGTCGCCTCTTACGAAACCCACTGGAAAGATATGGAGTGATGACATTCTAAGCCGGCAACGCACGGCAAGTCGGCATCACACGGCACGGCGTTCTTGGTTTATATAGGATGAAATTTTGCTAGTGACCGATAGCTAAAACTCAGAACCGACTGACAATAAGGAACAACTTTCCCCAAGGAAAATAGGTGAAAGTACGAAAAATAATTTTGGAGCTCTCATACCAAATTGCCGATCAGCTGATTTGAGTTACTATGGGAGGTCAACATTGTTTTTCCGTATTTCGACCTATGTTCCTTAGGGAAAGTTGTTCCTCATCACCAGCTGGTTCTGAGTTTTCGCTACCTATCGGTCACTAATAAAATTTCACCATATATACACGGTTTTACAATTATATGAACAATTTGTAAGCCTTACTTACCTATACAAAATTTCTTATCTGGACTCGGTATAAAGTGAGGGTTACACAAACAGTAGTAGTCTCCATCCGTATTCACACATTTTCCATTCTGAAAATTACAATATCATGTTATGATGTATAGGCAACATTCTCTACTAACTTGTAGAGTAGAGAGAACATGAAATAACTGGGAAAAGTAGCAAATAATGGTAGAATTACGTTTAGGTACTGGAGACAGAAAAGTATGATATAAAATGTTACAGAACAAGGGCTCTAAAGCGAGAACCTTTGCTGGAAATACAAGATATTTTAGAGTTTTAATATGAAAAGACGACCTCGGTTCTCTCACAACTCGCAATAGGTACTGCGTTCCTGTTTTACCTAGAAACCAAGCCTCGCATCGCGCACAACACACACTGGGTCATTCTTTTCTTCATCGAGTGGGACACCGAGTCGTCCAACGACCCGATGTACCCTGGTGTCTGTTTTCCAACCACCTAGGTACTACAAGTAGTAGGCCTCTCAGTTGATAGTGTAACGACCGCCGTCTATCATTAGACAGAAACCAGGACCGACGGCTGACCGGGTCATTCTTTCTTTTCTTTCTTCGCTTGCAATATATTGTGTTGGTTTGTAGCATTGTTACACAATACCCTTACATTGGATGTATTCATAAACGTACCGGGCAAATATCGGGGTCTTCACACTCGTCGATGTCCTCGCAGTTGTTGCTGACGCGATGGCGACGCTGCCCGCGCGGACACTCGCAGGAGAATGATCCCACTGAATTTATGCATTTGCCGCCCTCACACAGGCCCGGCACTGCCGCGCACTCGTCTATATCCTGCGAAACAAACAAAGTTATATTCAAAACGTCAAAATACAATTATGAAAAACGAAGTAAAACATCTTCAAATTAACAGAAAACGTTGCCAAGGTATACTTTAAATGGCCTTGATGGAATCAGTGAATAGTTACCTGAATTTCGTCACAGTAATGATGACCCCAGGCCCCATATAGTGGCAGAACGTTGTAATGAACGTCATACAACAAGTTAACACAAAATGCTCCTTACCAGACAGTCTTTAGTCGCTAAATTCCTCAAATGCCCAGTGGGACAGTCTAGGTCCCCACATCCCCACATCCCCACATGCCCCCAGGCGACTCCAACCGTCGTACAACACAACTGCTTCTATGATGCAACAAGTTAACATAGACTGTTACCTGACATTCCTTCGTCGCTAAATTCCTCAAATGCCCCGTGGGACAGTCCAGATCCCCACATCGTTCGCAAGGGTGCCCCCAGGCGACTCCGACCGTTGCACAACACAACTGTTTCGTACACACGACCCCTTCCAGAGCGAACAGAGAATGTCGCTCAACTTCATGTTTAAGATAGATATTTTGTGACTTTTAGATCTTACCTGACATTCCTTCGTCGCTAAATTCCTCAAATGTCCCGTGGGACAGTCTAGATCCCCACATCGTTCGCAAGGGTGACCCCAGGCAACTCCGACCGTCGCACAACATAACTGTTTCTATCATGCAACAAGCTAACATAGAATGCTCCTTACCTGACATTCCTTGGTCGCTAAATTCCTCAAATGTCCTGTGGGGCAGTCCAGATCCCCACATCGTTCGCAAGGGTGCCCCCAGGCTACTCCTACAGTAGCACAACACAACTGCTTTGTACACACGACTCCTTCCAGAGCACCCGTGCATAAAGCGCCTCGAGTGTCGGTGTAGCAAGGACCTAGGAAATAAAGGGAAAATAAATAAGTTTTTTTACAACACTTTAAAAGTCTGTTGCACAATCTTCCTAGCACTCATTAGGACGTTGGTCCCAACTCTATATAAAAGACAAAAATCAACGAAAGAAAGAAGTCTAAAAAATATCAGAAAATCTATGTTGTGGTTTCAAATAACGTAAAAGTATCCATCCCTTCTATACCTGAGAGCAGTGAATTGGGGTCACTTGAAAAACTCCTAATATCTCCGAAACTCTAAGAACGCGTTTAATAGACAATTTATTTCATTAAAATAGCACTCTTAAGCTAGTATCAGTAATTTTTCAAGTGACCTTAATTGATTGCTCTCGAGTGTATTTGCCTAAATTCAAAAAGACGTTGATGGAAATTAAGATTTCCATCCAAAAATAGATTATCCACTAAGTGTGTAAGAAAGGCCTATTTTTTTTCGTAGAAGCGGTTACCTGTCTTAGAAGAGCTTACCTGTTCGTCTATCGATTTCACATCGTGTCCCCGAGAGTCCATGAAAGCACACACATCGGTCGGGCGCTATACATCGCCCGCCGTGTAGGCACGGCTCCCGGCAGATCGCTGCAAAAAAATAATGTGTCTGTTAACCCACAATAAAGAAAGTCATAAAAACAATTGTTGGGTTCGGCATACATTATGATTATGAGCAAAAATAAGTACTAAGTGTTGCAAACCCGTCCCAAGCAATACTGTCATGTGGTTGTTCAAGAAATAGACGTTAGATGAAAAATGTAAGAAGAAAGAAGCGAGCATTTGTTTATTACAGTGTACTTTTGTTTATTACTTTAAGAATTATTCCTAGCACTTTTATGCAGTCAGGTTTGTTGAATACAGTCTGCGCTGTTGCCCCACAATATAACTCCATATAACAACTACTATAAGGGCGCTACAAAATAATGAAGTAACGGTCCTGCATACTCTCGTCCAGTACAGAACTCCCCCTGAATCAGGCACTTGTTTATTATTATTACAGCTTAAATAATTATTCCTAACACTTTTACGTAGTCGGATTTGTTGAATAGTCAGCGCTATTGCCCCACAATACAACTCCATATAACAACAACTATATGGGCGGTACGAAATCATGAAGTAACGGTGCTGCATACTGACGTTCAGTACAGAACTCTCCCTGCCAGCCGTTGGCGCACTCGCACTTGCCGTTGGTGCAGTTGCCGCCGTTCATACAGATACGCTTGCTCAGCGCTATTGCCCCACAATATAACTCCATATAACAACAACTTCAAAGGCGCTAAAAAGCATGAAGTACAAATGAATACTCACGTTCAGTACAGAACTCCCCCTGCCAGCCGTTGGCGCACTCACACTTGCCGTTGGTGCAGTTGCCGCCGTTCATACAGATACGCTTGCACCCGCCAGCCGTTCGCACTGAAATATAAAAAAAAAAATCCTTTAAATCACGAAACCAATGAATTATTTACCAAAAGATCTACATGACTACCTAATATCGTCGATGATCTTGCTAATAGGCGTAACTAACAAAAGTAATTTCAAATTAAATGAAGTTAATGACAACGCAGATAGGAATCATGTGATTGAAAATCATCATTATAATTAAAAAGTTCTTATACAAAACAATATTTTCCCATCAAATGTTACGACCCAAACGCTTTTTGTTTAGAATGTGTATCCTATGGTAATAGTTTCTTTTTTTTTTAATATAGGTATGTAGAGCAAGCATGTTCCAATTTCGTCTGCATAGTCACTTACCCACCAGGTGAGATAGCAGACAAATTGCTGATAAAAGATAAATAAATAAAAAACGTACTTGGCTTTAGATTCTAGGAACGATAATAATTCGTAATGTAAATAATTTAGCTTTGTAGGTTCCTAGCAACATTGCTCTGCTATAAAGAAGGTAACTAGGTCATTATGCATGCATATTTAAATACTGCTTATAGTTAGAAGCCCCATCTACATAGATCAAAGGTCATAATTTTAGAGCTGAATAGTCAACGACCGTACGTAATGCGATATAGGCACATTTCGCAGAGATTTGGGAAGCCCGGGGTGTCGGGGCGTCTCAGGTGAATGGACAAAGTCCCCTAATCTCTCCCTAAGACGGTGGAGGTCAAGACGTCAGTCGACCAATGTTTGTAGAGTATTGGGTCACCCAAATAAAGAGGGTAAGTATGGTTATATTAGTAGGTTATGGTTGCTGAAAATAGGGTAAGTCAGCATTCAAGAAGTTTTTCAACTGTCCCTGCAAAATGATGGCCTTGGGGCGACACTGGGTTTTGTTGATCTGGCAATCAGATCGGAGTGATTCTACCCGGTACATGCCGGTACCGAGAAGGGCAAAATGAGGTATTTCGATGCCCATGCCGGTGTGGACGTCGGGTACTTGAAGTGATGGTAGAATGTGTTCTTTGTTTTGCCCGCTGTTGTAATGGCTGTTGTTATTGGCCGCCTGATCCTGATCTACTGAAAGTTTACCAACCTGGGTAAGGGTACAAGCCGCCCGCTCCTGGGCCGCACGAGGGCGCCTCCACGCCGCCCGGACAGCGGCACATGTTGGGCGCCACACAGGAACCCGGCCCGCCGCAGTCAGGCCGGCAGATTGCTGGTTATACTGTACCTGGGTAAGGGTACAAGCCGCCCCCCCCCTGGGCCGCACGACGGCGCCTCCACGCCGCCCGGACAGCGGCACATGTTGGGCGCCACACAGGAGCCCGGCCCGCCGCAGTCAGGCCGGCAGATTGCTGGTTATACTGTACCTGGGTAAGGATACAAGCCGCTCCCCCCTGGGCCGCACGACGGCGCCTCCACGCCGCCCGGACAGCGGCACATGTTGGGCGCAACACAAGAACCTGGCCCGCCGCAGTCAGGCCGGCAGATTGCTGGTTATACTGTACCTGGGTAAGGGTACAAGCCGCCCCCCGCTGGACCGCACAAGGGCGCCTCCACGCCGCCCGGACAGCGGCACATGTTGGGCGCTACACAGGAGCCCGGCCCGCCGCAGTCAGGCCGGCAGATTGCTGGTTATACTGTACCTGGGTAAGGGTACAAGCCGCCCCCTCCTGGTCCGCACGAGGGCGCCTCCACGCCGCCCGGACAGCGGCACATGTTGGGCGCAACACAGGACCCCGGCCCGCCGCAGTCAGGCCGGCAGATTGCTGGTTATACTGTACCTGGGTAAGGGTACAAGCCGCCCCCCGCTGGACCGCACAAGGGCGCCTCCACGCCGCCCGGACAGCGGCACATGTTGGGCGCCACGCAGGACCCCGGCCCGCCGCAGTCAGGCCGGCAGATTGCTGGTTATACTGTACCTGGGTAAGGGTACAAGCCGCCCCCTCCTGGTCCGCACGAGGGCGCCTCCACGCCGCCCGGACAGCGGCACATGTTGGGCGCTACACAGGAGCCCGGTCCGCCGCAGTCAGGCCGGCAGATTGCTGGTTATACTGTACCTGGGTAAGGGTACAAGCCGCCCCCTACTGGGCCGCACGAGGGCGCCTCCACGCCGCCCGGACAGCGGCACATGTTGGGCGCAACACAGGAGCCCGGCCCGCCGCAGTCAGGCCGGCAGATTGCTGGTTATACTGTACCTGGGTAAGGGTACAAGCCGCCCCCTCCTGGGCCGCACGAGGGCGCCTCCACGCCGCCCGGACAGCGGCACATGTTGGGCGCCACGCAGGACCCCGGCCCACCGCAGTCGGGCCGGCAGATTGCTGGAAAAATTACACACAATATTTGATGAAAACCTCTATGATTTCTTAAATACGGGTTCCATACAGAACAAGGGTGCTTTCACATTTGCCGATATGTTTACATGAATGAAATTATTGTCTGTTCTTTTTATTCTATTCAAAGTGCACTTTCAAAGTCACCGACACAATCAGCCAATATGAAACTGGCCACATAAAATGTGCAGCAACCCCAGAATAGATTATTATACATTATACTTTTATCTGTTCAAATTAGGAATCGAATCCAGGATATTGCATAGTAAGAAGACTGAAAACATCACGAGAAGGGCAGACGCCGTGTTGCACATTCTCGTTGTGCGCATTATTATTTGTACAACAATTGTCACGCATTAGCAAACGCTACAATAATATACAAGTATATAAGCAAAGCAAGCCGTGTGTTGCAGGCTTACAAAAGCATCACCATTTCCGAAGAAGCAACTAAGGGATCTGAAAGATGATGTGTACTGCAATTTTAGGCGACAGGCTGACAACCCGTCACTATAGTGATACACAGTCTTCTGAATTACTCTCAACTCCTTATCAGACGTGGTGTAAATGGGGTGTAAATTATTTACAGCCTTTTGTGCTCTGCCTACCCCGCAATAGTTATAGGCGTGAGATACAGTTATACAAAAAATCACCTACCTGCAAATATTTTAAGGGGTGAACCAGCCTATGAAAATGAACAACTTTGGGGCAAGGAGCATAGGTCGAGACATGGAAAAAAAATTTGACCTCCCATACAAAATGTAGCAGCAGAGTCAATTTGTATGGGATGGGAGGCCCATTTCTTTTTCATATTGCGACCTATTCTTTAGGAACGTTGTTCAGTTTCATGGGCTGGTTCACCCCTTCAAACATTTGTAGTTGATTTTTTTACACCTTATAATGTATGTATGTGTGTAAATAAGCAAATAGAAAATGAGGATACTCACGAACTACACATAATAATGAGTTGGGCCGGGACGTCCAGCCCGGACAGCAATGCGTGCTGTTTCTACTTCGACACACGTGCGGCCTGCAACAAACATTCATATTAAAATTCAAATACATCACTGAAAGCCGCATCAAAATCGGACTAGTGGTTTGGGAGATATTTGGTCACATAGGTTTGCACACACAAACACACATTCTCCCACCCCAAACGCAAATACTGTCTCCGTTCCGTAGTGCGTAAAAATCACTCACAATATTTTGCTAAAACTACGAAAGAGACAAACGTAGAGCAACGAAATTGAAAGAAAGACACGACCGAAAAGGAACGAGCGACCGTGTGAAAAACCGATCGTCACTTGTTTCATGATTATTGCTTTTCTAAAATAGTTGCAGCATTTATCGCGGCTGCCAGTAGCGGTCGAAATAGGTGAAGCAAGAAGGTTTTAGTTACTTACTTATTTATGAATTTGAATATTATAGTGTTATTTCGGCAAATTCGGCATAATGAGTACCAATTCTTATGAAATAGATAAACATGAAGGACACACCTAGTAATACATGATTTCACGAAAAATTTTCGGGAATAAAAGACCCCATTGTCAATCCAACTTTGTTAAACGTCTTCTAAGTAACCATAATCTTGCAACATGGATTCTTCTAATTTCGTATGAGTTAGTTGTTGAGTTAAATTCACTTTGGTATCAGTCAGAACATGGAACTACTATGGAACTATGCATCTGAACTGATAGACCCAAAGAGTAAAATAGACCCTACCTAGACGTACTGTGATATGAGAGTAGGTTGAAGTATGATCTGCCAGGCCACCTAAGTATCTACTAATCTACATGTAATCCCATCACATATTTCGAAAAATCAACTAACTAGACTGATATGTCGAGACGTGCCTTATGGGAACCTTAAGGGTGTTCCTGTGAGAGACCTACGACTACCAGAGTATTGCAATAGGCTCATATGATGTGACCACAGAAATGCAGTCAATAAAGTCATACAACACAGAGTAACCTTGCAATAAATCGTCATGTCAAATGCTCTAAGTAGGCGAATAGAGCGATTCGCGACGGCTCTTAGCTTTAGTGGTCTAATGCGAGGAGGTCAAAGTTTATCTTGTCACCAACCGTTTGGAGACCTTCTGTACTTATCTCATCTAGGGTACTGTACTAGTAGGTATTACTATTCGCGTGTATGCTCGTCTATTATTACGTGTAAGATAATTTTATGTAAAAAACAGTGACATCCGCAATAATTAAATAAGTAACAACAATTTATTGATGTTAGCTGATGTCATCAAATATCGACAAGGAGTAGTAGGAGCAACCCTTATTCATTTCATTATTAAACATACTCCAATATCCTTTTCGACGAATAAATGTCAAAAATGCTTTCTTGCTTCTCTTGTGCAACTTCTCTTAATCAACAAACGTCAGAGTTGAAGATCAATTGTAGCTAAATACAATCTCCACTCAGATCCCACAGAACAGAAAAAGAAGGCGATAAAGCT
This sequence comes from Phthorimaea operculella, assembly GCA_024500475.1. Taxonomy (NCBI): domain Eukaryota; kingdom Metazoa; phylum Arthropoda; class Insecta; order Lepidoptera; family Gelechiidae; genus Phthorimaea; species Phthorimaea operculella. The sequence continues at coordinate 3,848,338 of JANFCV010000019.1, read as the reverse complement.
AACCGTTCGGAATAAATAACTAATTAGTAGTTTCTTTTGGTTTTAGGTTTTATGTGAATTATTGTGAATATTATTTTTGCTACGACTTAGCATTTGTATTTTTTGAATGTAATTTGTAATCTTGACTTGAAATAAAAGCTAACTGAAATAAATCCATTCACAAGCTTAACAAAATTAATAACTTGTGCTGATAAAACTCTTGACTTCGTTTATGTAATTCAATATTTACTTTAGGTACCTACTTAACTTATCTATCATCAATCGTTTATCAATGAACTAATGTTACTAAAACATAAACTTAAACTTTGTAAATAATTAACTATATTTGCGATATCCAAAGGTGACCTTAGTAGGTCGGTCGTGAAACAAGTCGACAAACGACCCGAGTAACCTGGTCATTGTTGTCGAACCAGCATACAACTATGTATGCCGTGTGGTGCCGGCTTAGGATAGCATCAGCCCCGTATCTTTCCCGTGCCTGTCGTAGGAAGCGACTAAGGGATTTGAGAGCTGATTTAGGCGACAGGCTGACAATCTTTTCTAAGGTTAACTGGAAGATACGCCTATGGCGTTAAGTCCACCGTTGTACAGTTGTGTATAAAGATTAATAAATAAATAAATATGGTGATACACAGTCTTCTGAATGACTCTCAAACTATTGTCAGATCAGACGTGGTGTAAATGGCCGTATTTTACGGCCGTTTACGCTCTGCCTACCCCGCAAATTTAGGCGTGATATATGTATGTATGTAAGTATATACCACGGAGTTACTAGCTAACCCGTAAAAAAGTTGGCTATAAGGAAATGTAAAAACTTCTATGACAATAATGACGCCAAAACTCTCAACTCTACACGAAGACAATCACACTTTTCACAGTGCGACCTTGTCTCACATATCATAGCCTGTTGTCCCAGTGATCCCGTCACGGTTACGCGGGATTCGAACCCACAACAAGCGTGAAAGCTACCCACGCGTACCGCCACGCCGCGCGGCCGCCCACTACCACAGAGGCAAGGTTTTCATAGAGGGGACACGAAAAATACGAGTGAGTGAAGCTATGAACGACGCCCCTCAGACACGTGACCATAACTTTTGCAAATGTTAAAACGTCGGCTTTTTCGTTTCTCTGTCTGTCGTGGAATTTGCTAACATCCTAAACCACTGAACTGATTTCGATGTGGGGTTTTGTAGTAACACATGCAGGGAAAATGCCTTCTTCCTGCGGGAAATTGAGTTCCAGCGGGTAAAACCACTAACGGGCCGCTATAGATAAAAATTATGTTGTTTGTTTACCAAACACAATCGCGAGTAACAGGTGAATCATGATTTAGTCTCAGATTTGATGTGCATTCAAAAACTACAAAATGCAAAAAAACACGCAAAGCTGTAAACAGATATGCATTTTAACATTATTTTCCTGTATGACTAAAGTAGACCCTTAGATACAGACTTTCAGATGCTTTTAGTAAAAGTGCTGTCTAGTAGAGACGAGTTTTCACTTTACTTTGGTTGTTTGTAGGCCTTCCTCTGAAATTATTAATCCCTCAGAACCCACTACTTGCCGAAACAGTAGTATAAAGTTACCTCCTAGTTTTTGACAAGTGCTTGGCTTTTATTTGAGCTCTTTTGGACAAAAAATATTTTATTATGAATAGAATAGGAAACTAGGCTAGGTCTAAAATAGGCAAAGTCACTGCTAAAGTTTCAGGAGGTATGTTGACCTCATTTAGGGATAGTCATGCTCTTTTTGGCACATTTTACATTCTTGTAGAGGACTGCGCTCTATGATTATGATATGTATGACCTACAACTTTTGGTTTGGTTACTTGATTGTTCGTAAGAAAGATGATTCCATCATTTGGACCAGTTAATCTGCTGGTAACATTTGCTGTTTAAATATATTATGATTTCATTACTTAGTTGTCGATCACACACAACCACGCCAGAGGTCTGACATCAGGGTTCATGGATGGAGTTGTTCCTGAAGAATGTTGTTTATGTACCTATCACAAAATTTTAACAAAGTGCTTAGCAGCGCAACGGCGACCGGGGCGCGGCGACGGCGGCGCACATAAAACGTGTGTGTTGCCAGATTTCTGTTTTTAGGGTTTCGTAGTCTACTAGAAACCCTTATAGTTTCGTCAAGTCTGTCTGTCTGTCTGTCTGTATGCCGCGCCCTCATATCTTCGTCAGTTTTAGAGCTATCGACATGAAATTTGGTGTGAATATAGATCGCGTTGACCCAAATATAGACATGTTGAGAAAAAAATATATTAAATATTTTTTGAACCCCCTCCTATACAAGTGAAAGGGGGGCAAAAATTCTTTTTTTCTTTTTTAATATTGAATAGGGTATCGTTGAATAGGTCTTTTAAAACTAAGGTGAGGTTTCTTTGAAACAAAGTCACTAAAATGTTTCTGTCACGAGATATTTGCTTTTAAAAAGGGCGTTTTTGACCCATAATTTGTTCCAGCTGTAACTTCTAAAGTATAAACGCTAAAAATTTGAAATAAATATGAAATATAGCTTACAATTTGAACTTACAATGAAAACTATAACGGATATTGTACCCTTAAAGGTTTCAGAAAAAATTGAGTTTTTCTATTTGCTGTTGGTCATCATACTGCTGCTAACAAACCAGCAACAAAATTAAGTTTGTAATGCTGAAAAACTTGATATTTAAACGTTGACTACGAAACCCTATTTGTGGGCGTGTCTGACACGCTCTTGGCCGCTTTTTAATCATCTTTGTACGATTTTTACGTCACGTCACCAAAAGATTGCAGTAATAAAATAGTAAAATTAGGCCTTTAGATAACGTTAAAAAAACGCAAGTTAAATCAAAGGATTTGATTGTGATATGATATATTCAACTATTTTCTATAATGTTTCTATCCTATGATCCTGCGCAGTGAATGTGGATTTTCCTTGCTTTTGAAACTCACTAGTAACTGATTTGATTCTTATGCATGAACTACATAATCATTGTCAAAAAGGTCTTTACGTGTTTTTCAGCTATAGCAAATTTACTAATATACACTTTCCTTTCCCCAGCCTATAGGTCCTCTCGCCCATTGGCACCGACTCTCGTATCGGGGTATTGTAATGCATCATACGACGCGAAACGTCGGGAGATGGCCACCAGATACCAGCTGTTCTCATGCACGGAACGCATTCTGCACATGCCAATAGCTGGGATTCTTTACCACCGTCCAGGGATGCGACTTGAGTAACAAAAAATCGATTTTTCAATAATCGATTTTATTAAGTCACTCAAAAAATCGATTAAGATACCTAAATCGATTTTATCCAAAAAATTTAGATTTTTATATAATCGATATATCTTTTTCTTGATTTTACACAATAATAATTTTTATCATATATTTTTTGATATAAGGAAAATAAACAAACAAACCGTCCAACCGTACAATAAAGGGTGTCGTGTATTTTTAATAATACTTATTACACAAGACCCGATATTATTCGTTGGTGCAAATTATATTCCACAAAAATAATCGACATTTTGCTCTCGTAAATTCGAAAAATCGATTTAAAATTAATCGATTAATAGATATTGCATAATCGATTACTTTCGAAAAACATCGATATTTTTATAATAGATAATTTGTTCGCATTCCTCTATCACCGTCTCACCACACCGCTATTGAGTAATTTTACTACTACTTAATTGTACTATCCTAACTAAACTATTTGATTAGTATTTGTCAGTGTATTCTGTAATTTCTGTAGTACTTCCAGCAAGAATAATTTTCTTACAGTATGAATAAGTTACTGCTGTGTATCGTTTACCTCCTGAGAAAGAAAAAAGTTAAGTAGCTCGCTCGCAAACAGACTTATAACTGCTTATAAAAGTGTGTCTACCAGTGGCGAAGAGGGGTCAGTTTAACGACAGTAGGTCAGAGCGTAAAAATGTACTAACTAAAAGTAGATTAATGTAATAGTACGGATTTGTAAATTTTTGAAAGGGAAGCCGAAAGGAATCTTTATGTATGGACCCTTTGCCACTGGTACATAAGGTCGCGTTTTAAAATCAGGCCAGTCCTTTTGGGATAAGAAATCTAAAGAAAAATTTATAAAGCAGCATCTTACCCGACGAACTGTGCGGGCGGGTGCATGTTGCGTGCATTGCGCGCCCAGTGCCGCGCGCGCGACGGCGGCGTGCTGGCCTGGTAGTGCGGCCACTGTCCAGCAGTGGACACTTACCCGACGAACTGTGCGGGCGGGTGCATGTTGCGTGCATTGCGCGCCCAGTGCCGCGCGCGCGAGGGCGGCGTGCTGGCCTGGTAGTGCGGCCAGGTAGCCAGCTATACACTTACCCTACAAACTGTGCGGGCGGGTGCATGTTGCGTGCATTGCGCGCCCAGTGCCGCGCGCGCGACGGCGGCGTGCTCGCCTGGTAGTGCGGGTCGGCAGAAGCGCGCGCGACCAGGCATCCCACCACCAGCGCCGCGGCTAGCGTTCCCAGCGCTGTCATCTTGGCACCATCACCCTGCAACGAACATCCACAGGATACTTTATCAGGATCCTGAATTAATACAATCTCTCCCACTAACCCGTAAACAGTTCAAAATTTAAGGTTTAAATTTTTCCAGACTGTCACATTTTAAAGCAATTATTATTAGGTACTTTTCTAAGTGCAGCAACATTTACTGAATGGTACAACATAGGTTTTGTCCGACTTGTTTGTATCAGTCACAAAAAATCGAAACCTTAAAAATAGAATTTCCATGAGTTAGCGTGAGAGACTTTACAATACAGAATCTACGATAGCAAGAACTCATGATCATGAATTTATCTCGTTGGACCACTGAAACATCCTACCTAAGGTGCAAGAATAAAATAACAGCTCTACGATAAAGAAAATAAATCAACGATAAAATGTAGAGCAACTGAGTAATACCGAGTATCTTTGTATCGTACCGCTAAACGGACAAGTTTCAGCAGCCTTACTGAAAACGAAAGCAGGTGCTAACATTTCTGATTTAGCTAGTTGGACATTTGAAACCACCCTTGATTGTAACTTGTAAGATGAGTCGTCTTTTCTCTATCATTACTACGATACACGATTTCCGTTTCATAAGTTGAAGCGTTAAACAAAGATAAAAGCAAAGATTAAGTTATTTATCTGTGCATTTACATGTGACCTCACAAGTAGCTTAATATGTTGCAAAAATAAACGGGTCGGGGATAAAATGAATGACCCAATTATGAGAGCAGAGATAATAGTATTTTTGGTGTTGCATAAAGATAAGAGATCTGTTGTTTAGTAAAATATCACGGTTACGAAACAACTCTGCATACAATTTTAAGATAACGGTCTACTACCTACATACCGCCGTATACATTCACGTTATTTTATATTGTTAGAGAAAAAGTTTGATATGTTTTGGTGCCACGTAACCAGGATTGAAAAATCTGTCCAACAAACAGTCGGGAAACATAAACATCATGAATAGTAAGGTAGTTAGTCATACAACTCCAAGGCGTCAAACTAAGTAAACAGTTTTTCCATAGAGAGGAATCACATCATAGGGCAAACGAAACATAATCATTGGGAAGACAAGCATTATGAAATCTGTAAGATTACCAAACTTGTACCTATACTTTGCATAGTAATAAATAATAGTTAATGAACAAATACGGATCCGTAGTAATATTGTCGTAGTGTGTAGAACTGTAGAATGTAGATGAGATAACCGCTAGCGATGGGAGCTGGTAGCTGCGCGGGAGCAGTAATCAGTGCCGAAATGATAAGGCGCGCGGGCCGACGACCCGACAGCCATGTGATATTGTCATATGATTCTCGAACTAGGTAAAAATGTAAACTTGGAAATTATTATCCCTATTATCCCTCATTGGTGTCCTTCTTTGGCAACTTACGGTGAATTCCGGGTAGACATAGTCACATCCGTTCTTCCCAGAAAAAAAAGAAAAAAATTGCTTTGAAATTAGGTACAAATGTAGCACATGCAGACATAGCTACCTATTTAGTAACACGACGGAAATCGGAATGGCAGTATCTGGCATATACAACAGAAAAATCTTGAAGCAAATCGGATGCCGTTCCTAACTTCTACTATGTAGAAAGCAGAAGCTTATCCAGATTTGTCAGAACAGGACAAATTCCACAACTAAGTATCATTACAAGCAGTACAGATAGAGTATGTTTGCGATGTGCCACCCATCCTCCCGTTCAATCTGGCCAAGGACCTATTTTTGAAAATCATAAATAACGTCAACCAGTAAATTCGCCAGTATGGATGGTCCTGTCCTGGAAGTATTAATCCTTCCCGACTAAAGTACAGAAAGATAGAAAAATAGGTAAGGTTTTGTTTAAACTTTTACCAGAACCGACGCTGGGAAACAAGAAACTGAAGTACGAGCGGGTAAGTACGAAGTGCTCTGTGTAGTTTTCTAGTATTGAAGTGTTCATGCTTTCCGAAGCAGATTACAGCAGCGTATGCCATTCCTCAAGTTTATAAGTCCATTGGAAATCATATTTTCATGAAATGTCATTATCATTACCTGCCTAAGCGGGAAGCCAAGTTATGCTGGTCGCAATACGTACCTAGATTCTCCGCGACCAGCGCAACCCTCCCGCTTAGGCTAGTCATGACACTATGATTTTGAATGGACTATACGATATCTAGGCTATTTAACCAACGTCAGAGAGTTTCAAAAATGGCTACCCTAATCGGATGAGTCACGACGCACGCGCCCACGCGATTCCTTACGCGCAACTGGGCTACCAGCAATCACGGCATTGTTTCAAGCCCACTGGTGTCACTATTATTGAGGAAAGATTACAAGCCCACTGGTGTCATATTATTGAGGAAAGATTACAGGTCTAGCTGAGGTACAAGGCCTATGATGTGATTGCTGTGTATTTGGGTTACAAGTTCCAAAAGTAGTAAACCAGTTATCCTTTTGTTAGAGACAACGACGGAACCCAAAGAGTGAAGTTTCAACTGGAACTCGTTCAAAACTATAGCGCATAGCCTACATTAATGAAATATTAGGAAAAGCGATCTACCAACGGGGTACTAGAAGCTTCTTAACTGATTATAAGAATGCATTGATAATAATACGTTAGGAGTACAGTATCTCAAAACCACGGCAGTCAATCGAGTACCCACCTAAGAACCTTTGAAGACCTTAAACTTATTTACACAGATGAATGAAGTAATAAAAAACTGAAGATGCTTTCGCCGACACGCTTATCAAATCGACTAAGGATATTTAAAAAAATAATCTTGAATCCTGTCCACAATCTCCCAAAATCGAATGAATAGCCATAACGAGCATAGCTTTTCTGACCCACCAACAGGTGGAACGGTGATGTTTAAGTCAACAAACCCCGACTTGGACACAAAAGATACAGTTATAAATATGTGAGATGGCTCTGATATAACGGTAATAGCATGATATGAACGTGACGTAAAAGATCACAAACCTAGTGGATATAGGAGAAATGAAACAGGAAAGTATGGTACCTGAGCTGTTGATAAATCCTGCATTATTGTTTTGGGGTTTACCAGAAAGAAGAAAACACCCAGTTCAGTCGAAGACGTAATCAAAAACATGATAAGACAAAGAAAGGGACAAAATAGGTTCCTACTTGAATACAAAGTCATTCATCACGTAGAGTGATCAATCCGGTCAATCAATAAATCCAGTAGTAAAATCCTGAACAACCCATTTTACGATGTAACTTTGTTTGGGCTATTAGGGAGACAAATATACTAAAATATTACCTCACCTCTCCGAAGCTGGGTGCCGTGGAGGAAGAAGCACAAGGAAGATCAGAATTTTGTATATCGGCTTATATCCCCACTTGTTGTCGGCTTGACCACTCTAACAACGTAAGTACAGGTATGAAGTACTTAGATATATTGCAGTGTGCCTTCCGAAGCATGGGATGATCATTGACAAAGAGATAGGATACAAACTAATCAGCTTCATTTGAGCTGCCGCATTCCATAACTAACTAGTCTTATTTTGATTAGCCTTAGAGTGTTACGTAAATAATTCATAATATTTTGTAAAAAGATACAGCTATAGATAATGAAGAATTGTGTCTTCATTAATATGTGCTTTATTTTTAAAGAACTGAATCTGTTATGAAATCCTTTAAAAAATTGGGCAATATCGATACAAAATCGTCCATCAACGGGACGAGTTGCGGTAGTAGACCTGGGTTCCTCCAAGAGTTGCGGAAGACCAGTTCGACATTTTTGAACGAAAATTTATAAAGATTACTATAAAAACTGGTCTATATCAAAAACTCAAAGGAGACGATAACTTTTTTACGAGCAACAAAAGGCATTTGAAAAGATGCGACGCAGGCGCAGGCGGGCTATGTCAATGACTATAACTATTACAGCATTATGGCAGTAAATTGGGTGTTGTGTCAACAGACAATGATCTACGACAGATGAGAGATGAGATAGTGTGTTTAGTGGGCTCTGGGGACGAATGTTGATTCGGAGGACTGAAGAAAAGAAAATTAACAAAAGAAATAGTAAAGGAAGTAAAGGAAGTTGGAAAGAGAGCTTTCTGGGACAAACTGATAATGACGAGCAATAAAATTCCTTAGCTGATTTGAATCGCTATAAGGGAGTGGAAAATAAGTAAATAAACTATGAAATCATTGAAAGTCCTAAGTAATAATATATCTTCATAATATGTCTTCTTCTTAATATTTAAGGATTTGGCTCTTGTCGATGGAGTAACCGCCATTCTTGTCTTCGTTCCGCCAATAATTTGACCTGCTGATACACTTTTCTTTTATTTGTTCGAAATAATTTCGTTTTGGTCGGCCTCGTCTTCTCCTGCCTTCTAGTTTTCTTTCCACTGCCCATCTGCCCAGCCGTTGTTTGGGCTGCAGCCCGTGAAAACAATTTTCTTGTCTACATACATAATTTACATAAATACATACATACAGTCAGACATACGGGTAAAAAGGGATAACTAAAATGAACACTAGTGGACACATCAATCGGTCGTAAGTTAATATGCATGACTATTGAAACAAACACCATAAACCCTCAGCAAGATTCATCAAAAGCTGCAGTCAGCCACTAACGCTAATAGCCACAATTGCCCGACTATTAAAACTTGCGGCAGGGATGTCACTTTAATAACAAAACATCGTTTTTCATAAACGATTATTTCTAGTGAGGAATAAACGACTAAAAATTTAAATTCGATTTTGTACAAAAAGGACACCGATTTTTAAGATAACCGTTGTTTTTCAGATATTTTACTTGACTTGAGTTTTTTGGTAAATAAACAATTTTTATTTTATTTTTTATTTACTTTACGCAATAATATTTTTTATCATTGTATCATTTTTGACAGAGGTAAATCAAACATCATACCGCCGAAACAAAAGATTATAATTCACCTATTACATTACAAGTCACCTAAAAAAATAAGACACGTCTATTTTAATTGATGTTACACAAGGCCTAATATAATTCATTTTAGTGCGAATACGTGCCAAAAAATGGCATAATTGTACCCAATAATTTGAAAAACGATTTTGAATTAGTCAAATTATTTAAATCGCAAAACTGATTATTAAAAATCTAATAAACATCGATTATTTTAATAATCGTTTTTTCACATCTCTCGCTTGCAGTCAAACTGACGGCGCCCGGACTTTAATGTCCTCATTAAATAATAATTATTATTGTCCAGGACACATTTCTATTACGTTTAAGAGTTCCTTTACGCATTTACTGACACTTGAGTCAATTGCTTCAGTTTGAGGGCAGCACATGAAATAATTTAGGAAGTTGAAACCATTATTCATGATTTGACAACTGTTTATGATTGGCTGTCGCATGTCGAGTCAACTTTTTACTGCTGAAAATGTGACTCTACCGCGCTCCTTTGCTTCTACACTTTTACTCATTTGACTCCAAGAACAAAAATTTTATTTATGGACTTTCTAAGATTCTCACGCTTTATCCCAAATCAATTGGGTTCGACGCACATATTTTATTAGAGCACAAAATCATATTGTAGCAAAAAGATTTGGCAATGTTTTATGCCTGACGTCAATCCTCATTTTGGGAATGCTATTAAAGGTGTTATCAACGCCACCATGCGGTTGATCCTGTGGGTTCACCATAGTCGAGAGATTATCAGTCAATTCGACTTAGACTTATGAATTTATGATTAAGGAAAACAAATTATAGAGAATTCGTACTACTGATAGAGCGATTACTAGGAATCAAGTTACTTATGTTTTTCTTTACATTAGTAGTAGAAAATCCTAAAAGATATAACCCTCCTGAGGCATCGGGTAAAAATATATTGTCCCATAACAAATAGTAAACAATTAATTTACAATCCACGTCATGAAACAACAGGAACAGATTGTGAAATAACAATAAAACCTAAACATTAAAATTCAATATATCCAAAACATATTTACGACAGCATGGTCGTTGCACTTGCATCATAGGAAGAAGCTGAACCATATAATGGTATAATAAATAACCGGGAACACAATAAAGACCTCAAAATTCCTGCATATCATTCCAGTCAACGTTTATATCTTGATTTACCAAGTGATATCTCTGGGGTTATACGGTTATACTTCAATCAATGTTGGATGTGCCTTATGATTCGACGGCGCTATCATTATGATTATAAATGAACTCGAAAATAATATCGGTAAGATCTCCTTTAACTATTTTGTAAGCATGAGCTTTGAGATTATCATATCACACTTTTAAATGTAGCAAAACTACCAAAGCTAAAACTGAGCTTACAACAAGATACTACGAGCATTCACTTATTTGTTTCAATGATTCTGATTCTGATGATCAGATTCTGTTGTTACGGTTTCGCAGTACCAGGGTTTATCGGGTCCTTTAACGACTCGGTGTCCCACACGAGAGAGAGAGTACCAATGATTTTTTCAACAAATTAAATAATGTTTCTATAATGATAATGTGTCTGTATGTTTAGCAGAATAGGTTCGGTGGGTCGTTACCGGCACGACGGCAGCGCTGGCGTCGTCAGCGGCGGCGGATTATCGTCGATCAATCACGCTGTGCCATAGACTTATATATATAAACTAGCGTTTACGCTGTGCTGCCACAAAGCACCTAAGTATTGACGGGCGCCCGATACAGAGAGACGGCTACAAGTAACCGCCACTCACACACAAATCTATATACGTATAGTGTATATAAGTTAGTAGTGTATATGTCGCAGGAATGTAGCGAAATCCGGTAATTCGCGAAATCCCTAGGCCCTTCGCGAAGAGCCGGATAATAGCGAAATGCATCGATTTATACGCACATTTCCCGGAAATCTGCGAATTCGTTATTTGCATGGACATTAATCCAGGAAAACTGCGTATAAGGCGACACGCGGCTACGAAGCCGGCTACGCACCTGCTACGAAAGGTTCCATATGCTGATCAGGTGGTTCAGCCTGCAATTGCCTACTCATTTATGACCATGACAATGCCTAGACTATGACCATGACATGACCATGACCATGACCATGACCATGACCATGACCATGACCATTACCATTACCATTACCATTACCATTACCATGACCATTACCATGACCATTACCATGACCATTACCATGACCATTGCCATGACCATTGCCATGACCATTGCCATGTCCATTACCATGACCATTACCATGACCATTACCATGACCATTACCATGACCATTACCATTACCATTACCATGACCATTACCATGACCATTACCATGACCATTACCATGACCATTACCATGACCATTACCATGACCATTACCATGACCATTACCATGACCATTACCATGACCATTACCATGACCATGACCATTACCATGACCATTACCATGACCATTACCATGACCATGACCATTACCATGACCATTACCATGACCATTACCATGACCATTACCATGACCATTACCATGACCATTGCCATGACCATTGCCATGACCATTGCCATGACCATTACCATGACCATTACCATGACCATTACCATGACCATTACCATGACCATTACCATGACCATTACCATGACCATTACCATGACCATTACCATGACCATTACCATGACCATTACCATGACCATTACCATGACCATTACCATGACCATTACCATGACCATTACCATGACCATTACCATGACCATTACCATGACCATTACCATGACCATTACCATGACCATTGCCATGACCATTACCATGACCATTACCATATAAGCCGTCGTTTACGCGCGATCTCGAACCGTTTCGAACCAGCTAGTAGCGAGTATCAATATCAGCGTTCGGTGCGGGCGGGCGGCAAAATTTAGACTCTCAAGTGCAAATATTTTTGTATAGTGTGTTATTGTGTATGTTTGACATCATGTAGGTAAGAAATGTACCTACTAAGACCTAAGTATGTTTAACAAGACCTAAGTAAGTTTGTTTTTCAAGAATTCAAAAATAAAAAGTAACAACCCTAGTGCGCAGGTACAAATTATCGGAAGAAGGGGCGAGCTGTCCTTCTGTAAACTCTATTTTGTGGTTGCGCGCGCGCAGGCCCGGCGCCTGGCCGTCTGCATCGCACCGCGCGGCACCGGCGGTGGTGGCGGCGTTGGCCGGTTCAACGACCACGCGCCACGGGCGTCGGAGAGGAATGCGCAACGTGTTATGGGAACAGGGATGAGATTGCTGAGGTAGAGGCTGTGTTCACTGACGAACTGATACTACTGATAGAGCGTTGGCTAGGAGTCAGGTGCCATTGCCGTCGCCAAGAACTGGCAGGACAAAATCTAAGGTCGTACTGTTGACACGAAGAAGAAGACTACTGATATTCCCAAAGACGACAATTCATATATTGGCAGCAAGACCGACCAACGAATCTCAGATTGTAAAATGTAAGCAGCCATTAATTTCTTCTCAATATAATAGGTATATATCGGTCAACAGAGGACTCTTTTGGCTCTTGTCTTTCTGGACTGACATTCAAATCTAACAATCTTTAGAAACTATTACAAATACTCTAATCGAACAAAATCACTGTGTTGCTAGAAAAAGAGCAATAAGTACAAATAAATTCATAAACGAAATTAATTTGAAAGATTCCTGCACGCGCCCAATAAATTATCTAGGATCGATTATTAATAATGTTTGGGAGAGCATAACCAATCAGAGGGCATGGTTGAAGCCATACATCATAGACAAGTATGGAAGGAGCGTGGGTAATTAAGATTCGTAATTAATAAGGATAAGGTGAGCTGGTTACTCCAGGCGCCGAGGTAGACCCGAAAATTATGGACAGGTGATCTTGATGGCTATGCTAAGGAGTGGTGGACCGAAATGTGGCGAAGAGGAGATCATAACCCGGCAATGGCTAGGTGTATAGGTGTATGTAATATGTAGGAGTGGAATCTCCATGGAAGATGACATGATGAGAGAGTAAGACAGACATGTATGAAAGGGACTGATGAAATCATTCAAGACGCCAGTATAGTCGTATGAAGACGTTAAGATTGAATAACTTGTAAAATATTATAAATTATAAGTTCTTTTGACTTCGCCTCTTGTTGCGACCACATGCACAAAATAAAAGAAATGCGTAAAGACTGGAAAGTGTTTCCAAAAAATTGTATTGAAACCATGAAAACAAGAATAAAGGTCAACCTACAGTGAAGGCTAAGCCGAGACATGTAAGCCAGTGTTCGCCAGCTAATCCCTAAATAAGACGTGATAACAGTATCCACGTGGGACAGGAACATGCATTCCAATGACGAAACCTTTCACTAAGATCAGCTGGCTAACATGTGTTTGATGCGATGAGGCGTAAAAATGCTGATTTTTTTTTAACATAAACTTATTTAGACATGTTGTAATTGGCGGTTAACGCTCTGTCTACTCCGCAAGGAATTATACGTGATGTATTTATGTAGTAGGTATGTACCTGAACCAGATCGTGAAACTGAAAAACTTCCCAAAGGAATGTTCTTTCGACGTATGTAGGTCGAATAATTTTGGAACCCTTATGCTATGCCATTATAATGATCAGCTATGGAAGGTGCATTTTTTTAGGGAATTTGTATATTCATGGACTAGTTAAAATAATAATTGGCCATTTTAATAAAACAGCTGCTTGGACGAAATAAACTGCCAGCTTTATGGACCTCCCATTGCCTCAATGTTGCTATTAAAAAGATCTTTAATAAAGTAGGTACCCAAACTCCAGGAGAACAACGATTTTTCAACTAAAATGTATCAAAGTGAAAATATTCAAAATAAACCTTACTTGTCAACAAACTGTGCAAAATTCCACCATCAGATCCTCACAAAAACCAGAAACCACAGGCCTCTACTTCCTCAATATTTCTCAAGTTCCAGGTTATTACAACTTTGTAAGGCAGGACTTTGTTTATAGCGCGGCAACATCAATCACTGTGATGGATAACTGCCGAGAGGTGTACACTTGTACAGGTGTCGGCTGAATAAACTACACTAGACGTAAAACTCGGTACGGTCATAGGCGTGCTTAGGGACTGTCGCCGGCAAAAGTGTTTCAAACACCAATAACTGCCGAGAGGTGCACACTTGTACAGGTGTCGGCTGAATAAACGACACTACACGTAAAACTCGGTACGGCCATAGGCGTGCTCAGGGACTATCACCGGCAAAAGTGTTTCGAACACCAATAACTGCCGAGAAGTGCACACTTGTACAGGTGTCGGCTGAATAAACTACACTACACGTAAAACTCGGTACGGCCATAGGCGTGCTCAGGGACTATCGCCGGCAAAAGTGTTTCAGACACCAATAACTGCCGAGAGGTGTACACTTGTACAGGTGTCGGCTGAATAAACGACACTAAACGTAAAACTCAGTACGGCCATAGGCGTGCTCAGGGACTATCGCCGGCAAAAGTGTTTCAAACACCAATAAATAACTGCTAAGAGTTTGCAGTTGTGGCAGTTGTTTTTGAAAGATTCAAATCAAGGCTATTCTCAGGCCGCCGGCTGCGTCATACATATTTTCCGTAGCGTAACGTAGATATAAACGTAGCATGTAATCCGCCTGAATTAAGAAGGCGTATCGTGCCTAGTTAGTGCAACGGCGATAACTGCTTTTTTTGCAAAAATGGTTTGTGTCCGCGTGCAGTTCGGCGGATTCGCGGCACGGATTGGCATAAACCACGTCACGCAGCTGATGCTGACACGCTGCTATTGTATTTTGTCATTTCTGAGCCGCGCTGATCGGTCTGTACGAAAACCAGGATGACACAGCGGACGGCCTCAGAGGGCATCACAAAGCAATTTCGAACGCGACTGTACTCAATACAAAGCTACGTCAGTACGTCGACCCTATCACGTATTATTAGGTTATGGAATTGTGACACTAATCTTCAAGCTGAACAGGTGGATTGATTGGCAATTGATGAAGGAATACCAGAGATTTGGCGGGATTTTCATAGTAGGCATGCGATTGTTTAGAAAGGTTTAAACATGGCGCCCATTTACGCAACCTAATGATAAGAATGCAGGTAGCTTACTAATTAATTATCATACGAGAAAAGTGGAATAAGATTGATGACTTTTTAAAGTAAGGATTCTATGCCGATAATGTACTTATGTAAGCACTTTTGTTTAGGCTGAAATTTTGTTAGACTGGTTGGTAGGTAGGTAGGTACTTCGGTATAGTAATCGGTACTTAAAGCGTATATGGGATGATGATGATGATATGGGATCTAGCAAACAAATCAATGCCTACTTGTATTGACCTATAAATACTAAGATTATAGATCCGAGAGTGAGTTACATTCTACGCTCGTACCTAGTTCTGCGACAAGTAAAATGCAAAATCATCTTCAAATTAGATACAAAACATATAAAAAACCGTGTTTTATCAGCGCAATAGAACAACACGAAGTCAACTGACTTCATAGCCGTACATACAGAGATGATGAAACTGCTCCGCTAACCAAATTGCTTATCTGCTGAACTAATAACTATTTAGTACAACTTATTGGGTGAAGGTCGCTTTCCAGAAAGTTTCTGTGTACTTTTAGTACAATTAAGTTTTTCTTAACTAAATAGAGTTAAATTAGAATGTCCTCTAAAATATGCCATAGTAGCCTGACACTGTAGCCAGAGAACATTTTTATATGAGGGCGAAAAATTCTATTAAATTGACGGTCGACCTAAAACCTAGAGAAATTTTTTGAACCTAATGGACTGAATTGGCCTAGTTTATATTTTCGCCATATTTTTTCTGTACAAAACCCACATTGTCTAGTTTACATTGTAAGTGATGCATAAAGGTACAATTTAAATGGTCTAATACTATAATGCCTTCATACCCACACGTACCTTAATAGCTTACGAGTAGGGCTAAGTTTTGCTCGATCAAACTATACTCGTACCAGAATTTATTGTGAAGGATAAACATTTTAATATTTTAGGTAGGTTCAGAAAATTCCTGTCTGAGAATAAAACATTTTTTTTTTCGTAGATACCTGAATGTCTAAATATTGTTGGGGTTGAGAAAACTAACAGCGACATCCTTTGACGAACAACTAATCTAAGCAAAATCTACTGCGCCAAAAACTGCATTTTCTCGAATAGCGGATCAAATTTTGTGAAACCACCGGATGAAAGGCCAGTAAATCATATAAAAATACACATTACCCTAAGCTGCAATAGTAACTCAGTAACCGGGTAACACCGAGCCGGGTTTATTTGTTGACGTTATACGGATTCCGAGCGACGCGACTATTGATTGTAATTATACGACTTTATACGATTTGGTCGGAATTAGACGCCCGGTGCGGCCGAATCATGTGATACAAGTAAATGATAGGCATTTTATCTTGAGAAAAGTCTAAGATAATACATGGATGACATCTATGTTAGCCTATTGCAATCCACCGCTGGAGGTAGGCCTCCCCCAGGAAACCCCATAAGGCGCGATGATGGATAAAAGAAAAATTTGATACAATCACGTGTCGAAGAAGAAATTAAATGATTTAGTTTTTCTTCTGAAAACAATAATTAGAAATATGTGCTCTACATTCCGAGTTTTTAATATGGCAAACAAAATAGTGTTTATTAGCACAAGTTTACGAACGATAACAACCTCGTTAACGTGCATCTGCTAAGACATTTCAGCGACGGTAGGTCAAAGACCTTATATGTAAACAGAACTAGAATCAAGTCAGTGAGACGGTATATAGGGTGTAGACTTCCTGAGAACTAATTGAAACCTGAAAACTAATTTCAACCTGAAAGAAAAGAAAAGCGAAAAGGCTCTATAAACTTACACAAAAATGTATGTAATTATATGCAAATCTTACAATGCGAAGCGAACCTACGGTCTCGTCTCGTCCTCTAGTCATTGAGTCGAAAACTGATCTTTTTGAAAAGGCAAAATATTGAAAAGTTAACATCTCAGGAATTCAACCGGTCCTAAAAGATTCAATCAACACCTAAGACTACTTGAAAAGCCCTTATCGAACGATATGTACCTTAAAAATATAAATTAAACAGATTTTTAAAGCCTGAAAAGTAAAATGTAGAATCTTGCATGAAAATTGCGACAATTTTATCGCATAATGAATGCTAGAGATATGAAGATAAGAGAAGAATGTAGGCCTACGGTACGAGCGTTAAAGCCTTTGATAGTCAAAAGTGACAAACGTATGCTGTTTTTAAAGAGTAGAACCATGGGTGCATGCAATGCAATAATATGGCCGTTCTATGTACGATTTGTGGTCATATTGATGTAAGCACCTCCTTTTATTTAATTATTAATCCTAGACTACCACTGAAAACATAGCGCAGTTTTGCACAATACCAATATTCGCACGTATCGCATGACCCGGCACAAATCTCCCGATCCAGCACTAAGAGCCCATTGATACGAACCAGGAAGCCGCGGTGTGCATTTCAGGCTGGGCAGTAGTGGGCAGGCGCATCAAAGGACTACTTACACTACTTAGAGAGATGCACCCGCGCCTGCATTAGATGAGTCTGTTTAGACGCCTGTATCTTAGGTCGGCTGCTTGCCTGGTACTTGGAGGACGGTTTTGTTCGATTTTGAGTGTGCACTCCACGTGAAATTAGGTTATAGTTTATGTAAGCCTAAATCAAAAAGCCAAATTGAAGACTCGACCGAGGACCTAGCAAAGCGACAGCGATACGAAAGAATTTCTTGACCGTATACCAAATTTTGAATTCCATAGTGTTAGGTGTAAAATTAAAAAGAAAATGCAAAATTAAAGAGGACTGACTGATAGCGAAAATGCCTGCCTGCTGTAGAAATTTCTTGACCCTTGTTATTGAAGCTTGAGCAATACTTGGCGAAGAATCCTTAAACGTTCCTTGAAGATCTACCTGCCCGAAAGATTCCTTGCGTTGCGTTAGCGGGATTTTGTGGCAGTTTAGAAAAATTGGCAAACATAATATCGAGAGCAGTTGCCGGAAATAAAAGTTAACACCTATAAGGCAAATACAGGCGATATTGACTTTCGCAATTACTCATTATTAGTAAAACAAATTCCAAAAGGCTTTTACAAAGTAAACCAGTACACAAATATTCAGCTGCTGAAACAGTGTCATTAGAGCGAGTAAAATTTAGATTCTACAACTTTACAATATTATTAAGAGGGAAACTAAAATGCAGCGTGTGATACCCCCTGTTCGGACCACCATTTAGTACTCACTTAATATTATCGTAAACATATGCAACCTTATAACTTTCAACTTTGAGAATACTTTTGAATTGTTTCATCTTTATCTTAAGGTAGACTTTCGGTACAATTATTAGGGAAATAAAAAATCTGGTTCATAAAGAAGTTTCGGAGATGTGATGGTGGCCCGGCTGTAGAGCAGTACTCCCTAATGCAGTAGAAAATCCTAAAACATTTAAAGGTCCATATAAAGTAATCTTTAAAATGACTGCTAAGCTGTAAGGTTTTATGATGTGTGACAATGGGTCTAGAATTGTCTTAAGGACTGGCTGTAATTCATAACGACAGCTAGTAAAGCGAATACAATGGAGAATTGTCACACTGCATGTGTTTGGGCCAATGTCGACTTGTCTATTCAGGCCTACGTTTGCTAATCGTAACACCCTTAGAATTGCTAATTTTGCATGCATTAGGGTTACATTCCTTGCAGAAAACTTTAAGCGAAGGACCGTATTCACTATGTTGGTATCTTGACATGAATCTCTTTAAAAGTACAGAATGTTTCAGGTTCTGATGAAGTTTAAAGAATGATAGGCTACAAAAACAAGGATTTTGGAAATCAGACTTTTGATAACGGGTATCGCTGCTTATTCATCTATGTTCGGATATTTACTCACAAATTTTGGAACAAATTGTCAATTTCCATTTGGAAGAGCAAGGATTTGGATTGGAGGCCTCTCAGGCCCTACCAAAAATAAATTTTGATAGTCACACTGAATCACAGGGCAGGGATGTCATCCTAGTTTAAAGTTATGCAGAACAAAATGTACTCATACGTAATAATAACAGGGACTGGCTGATACACATGTAGGTATGTATGATACAAATGAAATATGGAATCGCAGGATTCCCACACTCGTAAATTTAGCGGCGGACGTGATGTTCGCCGAGATTGCGCAAATGGCTAGCCTTCGTGGTTCCTACTCTGATAACAGCCCATGGACACAGCACCAGCTACCAACTAACCCTGGCCTTATTACTCAGGATGTAAACCCCGATTATAATGGCCGTATCGAAAATAATAGAGCTAATGAAGTTGAAGCGAGAGCGGACGAAATAACAGGAAGAAACGTAGGCTTAATGTTACAAGTAAAGGTGATTGAAAATGCAAAGGTAGATAAAAAAGAGGCTTTTACGTAAGAAGAAAAACAGAATAAATTGGAAAAATAGAAGAGACAAAAAATAAAATAACTTACCAAGATTTGTAGGATATCATCAAGACCACATAAAATTTAATAAAATAAATTGGATCGAAATTGAAATATTACGTAATACGATACTTATCTAGTGAGAGACAATAGGCGGCGGGGTCCAACGAGAGGCTGATTTAGATATATTAAAAAATCCTGGAAAATGGATCACTAGTTACCATGCCACTGGTTTGGTGGTCTCGGGCTGGCGTGGCGTGTCACTCGCGTGTGTTGGCGCGCCCGGGATCGGGATCAGATCGGATAGTTCGATACGAGGTTCACGGAGGGAGGACCGCTCAGGACGGTGGCACGCTCCCGACTGACAGCTAAAATTGCGAGCTTTATCAATGGACAAACACGAGCGCACGCGCGCGCGCAAGCTGCTCCGTTTGCCCGACCACTTAGATCGATGGTGCTTCCGTTACGTTATTAGTAGATGTATATTCTTTACCTAAATGTTTGTTTATTGCACTCGTTGAACCGTTTACAATGTTTACGTTTGGTTCTCGTATCGTTGCAGTCGATGTTGCATACGAATCTCACTTTTCTAATTAGATTTCCTTGTTTTTGACTCTACATTCCTCGTTACAAATTTGGTTAATTTGCTGATGTATAAAATCTGAGCCATTCCTTATATGTCGTGTTATTTAGTCTGGACTCTTTATGGCACAGAGTCATGATTGAGTAATATCATTTCACAAAATTACTGATTTGGGAGGAAATTATCTTCTAAGCTAAGTAGGTTCAACTTTTTACCAAGAAGATCGCTCAAATATTGAACTTACCTTTAAATCTTTGTGATTTCTTTTTTCATATTTCAATCTCCATTTTCGGTAAGACTTGGTTGGAATGGCAGCTACTTCCTTTCATCGAAGAATCTGAAATTAAAAGGCACTCTTGAAGACACTGAATAATTTGACCATCTAGGCTTGATCTAGGCTTAGTTGGAATTTGCAATAGCTTAATAATTATAACCTCTGGTACTTTTTAGGAAAACTTGCAAAATTTTCACCGCAGGCTGGATGAAATAGCAGGTGAAAATATTGCTAATTTTTCTAAATTGTATACCAAAAAATTTGGTATTCATCCTCTGGTACCTCTAAATACAGATAACTTAGTTTAGTTACTCGTTATTGATAGGTGTTGGTATCTACTTGTTGAAGTAACTTGATCTTTTGATTGGGCAAATTGTGACCACTTCCTTGATTGCTGCTTCAATGATTCACTAATTTACCTACCTACCTACCTACACCTTCTCTGTGTATTCTTTTATTCTTACTATAAATTACCATTATAAAATCGATGTTTTCGTCGATACCAAAATGACGAATTATCTTTTTCAGGTGATTACATCAACCGATAGTGATCGGGAAATTAATAAAATATTTGTTCACTTGCATTATAATGTGGCTTGCGACCCTGGCTCCGACCTTCATCGAATTCTTGGGGCATGTGTAAATGTGTACCCAGCGACCTGCGTCAGATCACACATGTGACTTTGCCACTATTGTTTCACGGAGAAATGTGCTATTGGTGCTTAATTTGGTGCAAATCGATACTGTAATAACTACTATAAATGTGAATGTTTTGTATGCTACTCTTTCGAGTGAACACTGTGGGACAGATCGTGATTCAGCCATGAATTTTTGCATAGGTAGAGATGGCTGGGGGATAGTGTTAAAGACGTTTTTTTCCGATGCGACGGAAGATGTTTTTTTTAGATAGAGTAAAATCGCAAACAAAATATTATTTATGTAGCTTTCTTCAGTTTTTACGCTGAACGTCGTGTGATGCGGGCTTAGAATAGCATCACCCCAATTCTACCCGTGGGTGTCGTAAAAAGCGACTAAGGGATACTTATCCAGGGTATGGGCAGCAGCGTTTCCTGTCAATGTAACATCATGCACTGCGCTCGCCAATCCGCCTGCCAAGCGTGGTGAGTATGGCAATACCCCCCGATAGGGGGAGGCCCATATCCAGCAGTGGACTGCTGTTGGTAAAGCTATTTAACTACAAAACCTAGAGTGGATATTGGAGGAGTGAGACAGGGAAGCAAAGAGACATTGCCTAAAAATGAGTCTCAGTAGATCTTCCTCATCAATGTGTCGATTAGTTACTTGGCTAAATGGTTTTTGAACAGCAAATATTTGGAAATTAATGCCTTTGGTGTAGACTAAAGGCATGAGACCAAGGGCGTGTTGATCTTGTTTAAAAGCTGGACTTTAGTTAGTCTTTTTTAAAAGCTTGTAACGCAGGCCAGCCCAGTAAGTGTTTTATCGTTTTGACTGCGCTACTATTCTTTGATCGTCTTAAACGAATGAGTCCGCTTGGCTACGCCTTACAAGAACCGATGGCAGATGATAATCAATCAATTATGCACGATGTTCGCTATTACACTGCTATTGGGTCTTATTAAGAGCCCACAAAACAAACACAGGACAATTGCCTTAAGTAATGACCAAGTTTATGGACATCTGCAACATTTATCAATAAAAGATAAACTTGAAACTTTATAAACCGTCCACTTCTAGTAGTACGACTCCGACATTTTACTTCAGGATTTAAAATGCAATCTTCTTGAGATATATCTTTTGAGCATTTTTTCGTCTTTCTTGGGCCTTTTGGCATGACATGACTTTAATAAAATGAAAATAAATAAGTTAGGTAATTTGCAGCCTACGATACTAAGTCTTTTAATGACTCAATTTTAGTTTTACCATGTTAAGTTTGAACCACTTGTCTAATTGCTTTGTGGGAGTAAAAGCGTTGTTAGATTTATGGAACCGGACCTGTTTTGTGTTTTGGGAATACAATCAACATAATTGCTGTTGATTTATTTTGTACAAGGTGCCGCCATTGAAAATTAACTGGTTTAGATAAAGTCAAAATCGAGATGTGTTCAATTGTGGTGTGGCCGGTTCCTTGGGCGATTATTCTCTCCAGGATGGTAGACTTTTCAAAGAGATAATTCGTACAAAAAGCTCATCTCGACTGCGTGAAGCCTAGCGTAGGAATCTCATCCTTAGTGATAATATTTAGGCTACAAGTAAATAAGTAGGTAGGTTATTGCAGAGGACGAAACTCTTATGATCATGCTTACATGTAATTGTCAAAACATCCAAGAGATCTATCCTTGCAGATGCAGATTTAAATCAGTACCTAGTCAAAAGAAGTCATCTATATAAGTGAAATTCAAATAAAGTCGTCTGTGACGTCTATGTAAGTAGATAAATGAACAAAAATCAAAAAAGCCGTCTATGTACCTAAATGAAAATCAAAAGAAGTCGTCTATGTAAACAAAGTGCGAAAGATGTCGTCGATATAAGTATTAGGTACCTAAAAGAAAATTGAAAGATTCTATTCTGGTCTGTGTACATTCAATCCCACCCAAAACATAAATGTGAAAGGCTGCCAAGTTCGATAATATTGGAATGCTTCGCCTATAAACCCGCATTATCGAACTTGGCAGCCTTTCACATTTATGTTTTGGGTGGGATTTCATTTATTTTTGTAAGGTTTATTTTCTTTTTTTCTTATGATTAAGTTAGGTAAGGAAATATCTCATTTATACTTTACTTTGACTAAATACAAACCTTCGTAACGAATTTTAGGTCGGTACGACGATTGGAAGATATAGATAAATTTTTTGTTTTAGTTCCTTAGGGGTATGAATTTACACCTTCATTATTTTTAAAACCGACTCACACTTGGCCATTTTCAGATTTTTTCCTTTACCTTGACCTAAAGACCTACCTCCATGCCAAATTTCAAGTCAATACGACCATTGGAAGTGGTCTAGGTTTTTGATGAGTGAGTCAGTCAGTCAGTGAGTGTATAGTAAAAATAGCGATTTTCTGACGTCAATATATCAAGACCTACAATAGGTACATTAATGAAATTTTGTATTTTAGATAAGTAAGTAGATCTCGACAGATACTAGATTTCATATGCGTAGATAAAATAGATTTTGAGTTATAGGTGGGTCGAACTTGGCCCGAAATGGTTCGTGTAATATAACCCATGGCCGGTGTGTCGCTTTTTTTGCTCGAACTTGGCGGACACACTGCCGTGTGTCTAGATTCGAAAGAAATCGTCTATGTAAGTAACTAAATAAAATTTGAAAAGGTCGTCTATGTACTTGAAATTCAAATGAAGTCGCCTATGTAAATATTCTCTTGAAGAGGTACCCAGGTATAGTATACTTGTCTGCATTATTTTTTACAGGCTCTACCTCACATTCTTGTGGTTACGTTAGGCTGCAAGTAGGTATCTACATAATAAAAAATCTATCATGTCTTAAGTTTTAGTTTAACCAATATCTTTGTGTTGGTGTTTAATAAAAACTAGAACAATAATACTTGCGGTTAATTCTAAGGATTGAATAATGGAAGAGTTTACTACTGATCATTCGTGTTTTAAGAGTCAAATCAAAGTTGTCTTGTTAATAATTAGATCTTGGTTGAAAAAATATTTTAATCCGGTTTATTTCCACATAAAAATATATAAATTCATGCGTATGTCTGTATCACGAACATATTTTTTAACCAAACGAATAACATTCATAAAATATGCAAAATCTTGTAAACGGTAGAGTCAAAAATAAATTACTAGACGATCCAAAGCAAACAATAGTAGATAATATAAAAACTTTGCGGATTGAGAGTATCAATTACGATTACACAATGAGCCACGCAGATCGCACCTGATCACACGATGACTAAATATTCAACTCAGACTAGCATGAAAAATAAATGTGGTATCACATAGCAGACATGCACATTGAAAGAAAAAATGTATATTTGTTACCAAATACATTCATCCATCAAATAGCACAAATTATCCTACAACATAAGCACAAATTAATTATCCTACAACAACAGTGGTAAGGTAACAAAAAGGTTCCCGCTCAGCAAAATGCATTGTCAGTACATACCGACACTTACTTCTTTCTGGATAGATATTCAGCAAAAAAACTTGTGTCTTGTTTAGAGCATCTGATTGTCCGAAAAGCAAGATGGTGCCGTGCTACGGAGGGCACGTTAAACTGTCGGTCCCGGTTGCAGTTTATGATCACTTAGACGGCGGTCGTTACTCAACCATTTACATGTCAGAGACCTTCTATTTGCAATAGGCGGTTGAAAAACTGACACCAGGGTTCATGGGCCGTTGGATGACTTGGTGTCCCACTCGAAGTAGACGAAAAAAAGAGCATTATTTAAAAGTTGCATCTCCTGGTTAAACCATTTCCTTATGCATACGTGCAAATATTGTACCTACACTTACTCGGAAGACACTAAAATCCCTATCAAAATAAGTATTTTAGAATCTTAATACTATTTCTACCTTGCTAAAGAGATCGTAGCAATCGACCGTCCGCCATAGCTATAAATAATAAAAAATAGGGACAGGTGTAATACTCAGTTCAAATCGTATTGCATTTGGGTTTGAGTAGATTCAGCACATTAATCTTTGTTGCGCTGTTACAAATGAATTAGGATTATAGCAGAGAGATGATGTTATAGCCACAAAATAGAGTTTACCGAAGCTTCAATCGACCCTTTTAGGATTTTTGCGATCGTGTCTTGTTGTTACATAGCCAGGGTTGCTACTTTCAAAAATCTCAAAGTATAAGAATATCAAAACAGCAAAATACAAGAAAGTCATATGATTCTGCCAACTTTAATCCAAGAAATATGACGTTTGTGCCAACCATCTTTTTAGTTACATTGATTTCAGTTAAAGTCAGTAACCATCAAAATGGTCGTCGTTACTACTTAGTGAGCCATCTGTAAAGGCACCTCGTGCGCCGTTTCCCTCATTTGTTTGTACTCTGCTGAAAAACATGCCTAGTACTAGTAGGTAGGTATTGTAGTTGCTTGCCGCAGTAGGTACATTACCCTCGTATGCGTTAATTTGCCCACATCTTCATCAAGGGATTACGCAAGAATGCCAGATAAGATTGCGAACTGTTTCCAACTGTGTATTTCGTCGAGGCAGAGGCAGCTAATTGAAAAAATACTTTTTCAGAGATCTATACTTACGAGTCTATACTTAGAGATTCAATTAAATCAGTTATTTTGTAGTGAAAATGCTGAGAAAAGGCGACGTTTCGTAATATCGAGAATCAAATTTTTACACCGAGAATCAAATTTTTAACATCCTATGTCCGTTCATCGCGCAATGAAATAGGAATTATATCACTACCAACCATCATATAATCTACTCATTATGCTTCTAGCTGGTATCATTTCTTGAAATTTCATGACCCTTGAACGAACATCTCTGAGGCACTTGGAAATAGCTTGTCTAAAATTAGATTCATTTCGGACTCTACAATTCTACATACCTACCTAGCAATGGCGAAGAATAGCATTGTAGCGAAGATAGGCCGGAGCCAAAAATGTGCTTACTGAAAATAAATTGCTGTGAGTGTATGGAATTGTAAATTTTTGAAAGGGCAGCCGATGAGAATCAGCATGAATGGATCCTTCGCCATTGCTACCTAGTATTATTATATTAAAATCTCGATTAAAATTGTGAAAACAGCACCTACTTTCGGTTGGTTGGCGGCGCTGCCTATGTCAACAACGGTGTTTGGTCTCTGTATCTAATCTGTGTGCCGAGCAAGCAGCCTTCTTCCAACTGACCTAATTTCAGAAACATACACCCACTTACAATTTTTCAAACCTACTTAGATTAGCCGTTTATCTTTGGAAAATCTGAAGATGAGAGTTAGATTATGCAGATGTTTTTGAATGCACCTTCGCTTTCAGGCAGAACAGTCGAATCTTAGGTTCCAAAATGTTTATCTGTTGATTTTATCAAGTTTTCCTGCCGTATATTTGTTAGTTCGTTCGGAAAGACAAAACTTGTTAGCTACCTATTCCCCGGAGTTTTTTTTGTGATATCAGTTAAAGTTACACTAAAACACAACACAACATCTAACTGTGTGTCCAAAAACTGTACCTAATGCTGCAGGATTGTACCTTTGTGATTCACAAACTACAGAACAGAACGGTGGTCGAGATACTGCGACAAATATTATCTTACAGTGACTTAGTTTGTTCTTATAATGTATGCAAACGTGTTATGTTTTCATTGTAATATGTAACACACTTATGAAACACAAGTTCTGATTCTTGCTTATGCTGGCTGATTGCTAATATGATTCCTATTCTTAAGCAAATTTTGGGACAACTCTCTCATATCATAAAATAAATAAGAAACCGACATGGCTTCTTTCCTACTCCTACATTTTATAAATTTACTAAATAAGGTGACGTCACTCAATCCCAATAACGGTTAGTATTTTAATAGGATTTAGCAACAGTTAAAAGGTACTCAAGGATATTGATAAGCCAATAAGCTTTTTAAGATAGCAACAATTGCTAGAGCAATTCAATTAAAACAACTGATATAGTTCTTGAATCATGATGGATTACGAAATGAAATGAAATAGACAAACGCTAACAAGTATTTTGAGATGATGACGAATTTATACATGAGAGGAAGTGACCATCAAGAGCCTTGAAATTTCACTGCTTGAGAGAGGACCGACAGAGTTGAGGCCTGCTTAAGATAGGCCTCAACTCTCTCGGGATACGTGTTTGTCAAACCCATACCTCATCTCATCTCATCTAGCCTACGTCATCCCACTGCTGGGCAAATCCCTTCTGGGCTTCCGCATGCCAGTAGTCTTTTAAGAATTAGTCCAGCTCGTCGCGCCACCTACGACGGGGTCTTCCGCGGGGTGCTTGCAGTGAGTGGCTTCCACAAAGTAGTTCTTCTGGCATACGGCAGACATGACCGGCCCAGTCCGATTTCAGATTACCCATACCATAGCGAAAAAATGGCTTCGCCCATACTCATCGCATCACGCTTTCTAGACGAATTAGTGAGCGCAAACCGAAGTCTTGTATTATTTATAGGGAATCCTGCTGTCCAACATGAGATTAATATATCCTTTGGATAAGACATGTATAGCATGGAACGAGAATTCTTTATCCTGAAGACTTTCTTCTTCTGGTGAAATACCTACCCTAACGGGCGTTGGCAACCACCTTTGCAAAGTCGTCTCTGTTCTTCTAAGGTTGCATCACTTCTTCTTCTTCTTTTCGTGTGGGACACCGAGTCGTTCAATTGTGTCAGTCGACTTCTTTGTAATCCATTCCTTTATATTCCTGACAATTCTTCAATACATTTCTTAGTCCCAATTTTTTTACCTCATAAATTTCACTCCAAGAACATTCAGACGTAACGATATAATTAATCCAATTGGCTACACCTCATTAAATTAGGCCTTCAGGAGGTAAGCTGCTTAAACATGGAAGTCACAAGTCACTCTAGTCACAACTCAATCAATAGGAGGTATTATTTAGTCGAATTAACTGTTTTCGTGGTTTTGCAAGAGTTGTATGCGAAGTAGAAGGTTGCAGTCTCTGCCTATCATTCCGGGAAAGAGACTTGATTTAAGTACAGTATGCGCGGGAGATCATTACCATCCTGAAGTATGCGCCTCTTTGTCGCTCAAGCCGAGATAATGACAAGTGCGATAAGGATGCGCATACTTCAGGATGGTAACGAACTGGCGCACGTACTGTAGGTGGATTTAGGCTTTAGAATCGAGAGGGCCCAAATTCGAATCTCTGGAGAGACACACAAAGTTGGCAATTCATCAGTTTATAATATTATTTCCATCTCAGTTGCTTTCGTCTAACAAAAACAACCATACTTGAAAAATTACAATCGTCGGGCTCTATGAGGTTTCTGATTTCGCTTTCTCAAGCTCAAACAAATCTAATCTGGGATAAAAATATCTCGCATTCTTTTAGAAGAATTTACTGCCAGCCTAGCGCTTCGCCATTATCAGGTATCTTGCGAATTCAGCGACCATAAAACGGTGTAAAACGAGTCATCGCTATGGCATGCGACCCTAATTAGTTTCAGCATGTTTCAGATTCAGAAAAAGGTAGTGCACGAAAGCAGAGAGGCGACTAGGGGTGCGAAGATGAGGGGCGGAAACCTCTAAAGGATTTATTTTTTAATTTTCGAAAATGCAAAAAGATCGTAGTAACGTTTGTCTTTAGTGTGTGCCTTCACCGTTAAATAACCTAACCTAACCTACCTTTTGTAGTACCTAGTTTAAATCATCAGATTCCTGCCTTTGTCCCAAATCAGTTGAGGTCGGCACAACATGATTTGTTAGAACATAAAATCATGTAGCAAAATGCTTCGGCTGTTCTATGACCGGCCGCCTGCCTGACGTCAACCTTTTTGGGAAATTCTATTGTAGGTGGTACCACCGCCACCGGACACATAATCAACTTACATTCGGCCGACGTCAAAAAATGTAGTACCTAGTTTAAATACAAAGGCTAAAACTGATGTCCAGGTCAGCGATACCCAGGTACCTATCCCATTGCGGAATAAGTGTTTCGGTCGCTTTGCTCCGTTTCGAGTGAAATTTCGCAAAATGCTACACAATCGAGAAAAACTAAAGGCATAGCCTTAGGCACATCCCTAGGTGAAAAATGTTTACTGACCGCATTGTGTGGCAGTATCAGGATGACAGATCATCGATGATGGATTTATGGAACCGAGCGGATGTGCGCATATCTAGTCACAAGTTCTATAGAAAAAATCATCATTTATCGTAAAATAGTACAACCAGATATTCATCTACGTCGAGTCGATGGCAACAATTATATTTTCTTTGAACAATATTTTGCAACTGAAATGCCCCTGAGGCTCGTTTCCAGTAGGTCCTGAAGAGTGCAGGAGATTGGGAAATTGGGACAGACCAGTAGGTGCTCCATTGTCTGGCGCCACAGTCACATCTATCGCCAGCTGAAAAGCCCACTTTTTCATGTTTTCGTGTCACCTCCCAACAACAGCCCGGAGTCGGTTGTATGACTTCCAGAAGGGGAGGTCTGCCCAACGTGCGTTAATGTCCCTATGAAAACTACTAAATGATTCAAACAACTTTTTTTATTGGAATAGGTGTCGCAACAAACATTAAAATTACAACTTGTTTTGGGTTTTATTTCAGCAATTTCATTATAAAGAAAAACCGCCTATGACGTACATAGACGATCTTTCTTATCAGCCATTTTCTTAATCCACTAAAACATCTTAATTTTCGTCCTAGCGTTATCTGTTTATCAGTGTTATTTTAACCACGGTGCTGATTTTGATAGCTCCATCCTATAACCTGGTCACGTCAGCTATTGAGGTCTTCTTTCCTCATGATGAAGATGTCGTTCGCCTGATGAAATGTTGCCAAGAGTTGGTGTTTCGCAGGATACTGCTGATTTAAAGAATAGTTGTCACCACTTTGTCAAAATAAGAATTAAAATCACCGTCCTATTCCGGCACCTATTTTAATGCTATGTATGTAGATTCTTTAGTCAAAAAGCTGGGAAGTCAGTCGTATCACCTGATAAAGGACATGCATGAAATAGAATTTCTGCTGATTCAAAATATCACCTACTGTCCAATATATAAGTTACTCTATGCCTACTGTTAACATTTGTTTGAGTACGAGTAGGTGATATTTTCACCTTCTGCTCTCAAGTAAGATTTCAGATCCCTATAATTTTGAAATAAATGCTATCATGCTGGCATCACCACGTTAGGCGGTGTGGCACAACCCATACGTTATGATAATAAGAGATTGCTTGTTTGCCATCTCTTATCTCGGCTCTTCGCAAACTTCGTGTAAATTAGGTAAAGTTTGTCAACCCTTTAATAGACCCAGATTGTTACAGTGCGGCCGTTCAAATCGGCCATATTTGACAGCGGCCAAAATTATGTTAATGCTATGACATAAGGTCTATTTTTTTGATTGACAGTTGTCAAATATTCGAACGGCCCTGGGTTACACTCTCGGTTACATTACACTCCGATTCACGTGTCGTAGCGGCTTAAAAGCCACCCCTAGTCCACTCAGGGTGTTACGTAAAAGGCAGAGCTTCAACCACATGGTGGCGGGCGATACCACCTACAATAGCATTCCCAAAGAGGGTAAATGTCGGGCAGGCGGCCGGTCATAAAACATTGACAAATTGCCGGTACTAAAATTTTTCGCACCGATCCCAACTGCTTGGGGATAAGGGCAGATGATGATTATCCCGAAAAAGCGGCCAGTATTTGATAGATTAGATACCTTTAGATACCGACTAAAAACATTTTAAATTGTTGCACCTAAAAAAGGAGGAGGTTCTCGATTCGACCCGTATTTTTTTATAAAGTATTGAGGTTTTCTATTTGAACAAGATCTTCAATCGATACTACATATTATAGAGTTGCTACGCCGTAGCTCGTAGGGCCAATTTCATTAATTGAAAAGTACCTACACGCAAATTTGTAGTTACTGATGTGATTTTACTGTTGGAAAGGTACACTCAAATATGTAGTTACCAACGTAGTTACTGGTGTGACACTGCTACCCCCTAGCACACTCAAGGTGTTTCATAAAATGCCCCGTAGAGTTTTCGACCTCGATCAGCTGAAAATATACCTACCGGACGACTATGGTTTAACGCTTGGTGGCGGCGAATCAACCTAAGACATCATTTCCAAAGAGGGTTGACGTAACGTACCTTAGCTAATATCAATGTAACAAGTTTCCAAGAAAACATCAAATGAATTGGGTTAAGGACAGGGAGGTAGACGATGATGACAAATTGTAACTATAACAGGTGGAAGATAATATCTATTAAACGGCGTTGAAGGTAGAGCGTTAATCTATCAATTTATACAACAGGTAGAACGTCATCTCATCACGATATACAAAGTCTTCACAATGCACTAATATGAGAATAGAGGTCTGTTTTGTTAGTCAATTCTCTTCTGCTATACGCTTTTTTGTTGTTGTACCGGCTTAGAATAGCATCACCCCATTTCTACCCGTGGGTGTCGTATAAGGCGACTAAGGGATTGATCCACAGGGAATGGGCAGCAGCGTTCCAGTTTTAATTTACATACTCTTTGAGCGTTCCTGTGAATATCTACCTACAGCACCTTGCACTGCGCTCGCTAATCCACCTGCCCGGTGAGTACTTATAGCAATACCTCCCATTTGGGGCAGGCCCATGTCTAGCAGTGGACTGTTGTGGCTGTAGTAGTAGTAGTATACGCTAGACATGGACAGCATGACAGCTTGCGTGCTTTCTTGTCGTAAGGGTAATGATCGCAGGGGACACTAAGTAGACAAACGACCCAATGAATACTGATGTTCGTCTTTTCAACCGCCGTCGGTACCTAGCTATTTGTACCTCTGAAATTATGGTAGTGTAACTACCGATGTCTAAGTAATCCTAATCAGGGAACGATGACTTTAAAAGTCTTTAAAGTCTTTCTTACGGACGATCTGGTCAGGTGGCTTAGCACACAACCTCTTAGCCAAATTGGAAACAATAAGCAACGGTTAGTAAAATGCTAATATATGTTTATATAAATGTACTTAATAATATAAAATGCAAAAAACGCCGGCGAAGTCACGCGAGAGAGAACTAGTTTTCCATGATATCTATTGTCTGTAACCACTTAGGTCTACCAGCAAGGTCCAGAAGAGGATGTAAACACAACGGACCATGACATCATCTACGTAAGAGATCCCTACATTTGCTGGATATTCCTGTACTGCATTCATTAAACTATTTAGATCGTCAATTGCAACATTGCAACAGCTATATTAAGAAAATCAATTTAAACCTATTCCTAGCGAATTGTTAGTAAACTCCTATCCTAACACTTAGATAATAGTTTGCAATTGGGAGAAGAAAAGAGTGGTACCCACACATTCAACTACACTACTGGTAAATGAACGTCTCTCAAAGACAATCAAAATAGAAACGAGATATCTCGAAAGTGTATGACTTTCAGTGTATGGATATCTGTTTGAACTTAGGCTTCGTTTGAGCTTTTGTATAGATCAAATTCCAATTTCTTCTTTCTTTTCCGTCGATTCCTTAATCCTCATGACTGAAGGTCGTCACCACCGTAATTAACACAATTTTGAAGAGCTCTCCATGGAGGTCGATCTTTTGGCATGTGTATAGAGCCTTGGAGATTTAGACGGGTAACTGCTACTATAGCGTCGGTCCAGCAGGATAGTAGCTACTTATTCTACCTCTGCTTATCTTCCCCTAAACGTGGCCAACCAGTATCAGCGCCGAATTATGAAAAGAAAACTATTTTCAATTTTATGCATGTCTCCATTAGGAATAGAACCCGGGATATTCGCACCGTACTAGATCTGACTAAAAGTTCATCACGGCCAAGTGCTTACGGCGTTCCCTGCATTCCTCCCATTCCTGCTCACAAACAAGGAGATTGCAGTTCCACACCCGCGCGGAAGTACCTGAGACCTGACTAAAAGCATACACCACTACCAAGTGCATACGACGTTCCCTGCTTTCCTCCCATTCCCGCTCATAAACAAGGAGATTGCAGTTCCACACCCGCGCGGAAGCGTTCAGTCTTCAGCTTATCTCAATGCGGCAATTGGAAAATTAACGCCGCTTGTTTCTGGGTGGTAAAACGCAGTTTCTGGGTAAATAGCTGAATAATTTCTGAGTTATCTTCTTCTTAGAGTGAGACAACAAGTCGTCCAACGACCCGATGAACCCTGGTGTCAGAGTTTTTCAACCGCCTACTACAAGACCACCGTCTACGTAATCAATCATAGACAGCAATCGGGACCGACGGCTGAACGTGCCCTCCGGAGGACGGAACCATCTGAGTTATGTATTCAGTCAAGGATAGAAATTCTAGGGTCCATTCATGAGGCCAAAAACGAGTTTAACAGTTTTGAGACCGATCGCCTACAATTTCGCGAATAGCAAAAGTGTGCATGTTGAATAACGCCTGATATTTTTAATTTAGCAAACAAAATACGTCGCCTACTACATCCGGAGCTAAACTCGACTCTACCTGGTAGCACTTACATATTATTGTAGTCTGTCCTAGGCGCAAGCTCCACAGAGTAGACGTGAGACGCGAGACGTAAGATGGCATCTGTCAAACAAGTGAACGTCGGAAGCGTGAGACGTGCGACATCGCGACGCTTGAAACGGTTTCCTCAAAAAATAAA
This sequence comes from Phthorimaea operculella, assembly GCA_024500475.1. Taxonomy (NCBI): domain Eukaryota; kingdom Metazoa; phylum Arthropoda; class Insecta; order Lepidoptera; family Gelechiidae; genus Phthorimaea; species Phthorimaea operculella. The sequence continues at coordinate 3,814,302 of JANFCV010000019.1, read as the reverse complement.
TGAAACTAGTGTGGTGTCTTGGTTTTGTAATTTCTGAATATAAACTGATCCTCAGCATTTGCCAGACCTTGAACACAAGAGCACTATATGGCCATTGCCGCTCTGCCCAACCCACAAGTGATTTTATATAAGTACGCCAATTATCAACAGAAGTGACAAGGCTAAACAAGTGAGACGCGCGTCGATAACGGCTGACGATCACTTGTCTGACAGATGCCATGTTGCGCGTCGCGTCGCGAGTCTCTTCGGTTGAGCTTACTCCCTAGTGCCCTTTGCCCTTCTATTTTGGTCTAGCATCTAGCTAGATACTGAACCCAATCAGGGTAATTCTCATAATGGAGACGGAGTGTCTAGTTCAGGACGTGACAGGGAATTGCAGTAAATGCTGCATATCCTGACGATTTGCGCTGATCAAGTGATCACGGCAACCGACCGTCAACAACACAATAATAATAACACGGTCTTATCTTATATCAGTGTGTCACCAGGTTGACGAACGTCCCAATAAATTGTTTTTAAGTTTTTGGAAGCCAAATTCTAGGTATCTGAATGTGAAACAACTACCTACCATCTAAGCAATAAAAATCAACAATTCTCCCAAGGAGTGAGATCAAATAGGATAGGCTAAAAGCAACCGAGATCGAAGACTTTATGTGCCCGCTCCAAAGCATGGAATCATCTCTTTACAGACAATCAAACAATGTCTTTACCAAACTAGGAACAATATTACGAAGGGATAAACTGAAAAATAATAACTTAAGGCAAGAATGTCCGCGTCTACAATGTCCAAATGTGACAAAACAATCTTGGGAGTATCCTAGGAATTGAACCAAAAACCTCGGGATCCTGAGATCTACGCTCAAACCACTAGACTACGAGAGGGTAGCGAGAACTCGGTAACAGGCGAGATCCGCTATACCTACTACTAGTAAATTACACGTCAATCAGATATGGAGGTATGATTGAGCTTTACATGTTCGACCTTCATTACAGGGTTCCGTATTGCAAGTTGCAATGCGACCAAGTCTATTTCTAGACGAAAATTGCAGCCTTGAGTGCAATAAATATAAACAAGCACTTTAATTTGTTATGATAAGACAATGTAACTAATAAAAGTTGCAGTGTAGAGTTCCGGGTATTCCTGCCTAGTTCGAACCTCACTCGCATTAGCATGAGCCGACCAGGGCACCCGAGACAGCAAAATACAGATCAGCGTACCTACCTATCTCATCTGCCTGCCCTTATCCCAAATCAGTTGGGGTCGGCGCAACATGTTATTGTTTCAACACAAAATCATGTAGCAAAAGGATTCAGCTATGTTATTTGACCGGCCTCTTTAGAAATGCTATTGTAGGTGGTATCACCGAGGCGGATGTGATATTAAAAGGTTCTCAAGTATTGACAAGAATGACTGACTAACCCTTTTTCTTCCCTGCCATGTCGGTCAATAGAACAATCGGTGACAACATTGAAAGGTAGACTTGTGGATAACTATTGAGCGGGTTGAAATTTCAATAAAACAACAATTCACATCGAAGAGAGTATATTCAGCCAAGAATCACATCAAATAATCAGCATTTTGGCTCACAACATTTCTGTAACATTTATCACTTAACCTAGACAAGGCTTTTACACCCAAAGACCTAAGTCCCTGTTTCCACCTTCCCAGTACCTAAGCATTTTAGTATAGTCATACAATGTAACTTTTATGTGGCTTTGCCATAAATTAAAACTGAAACACGAATGACGAAATCGCTCGTAATACATATTGTCGATAAACCCGAAAAATCCTTTTTATGTACTCCTTTTCCATTCCTTATCTTACTTTCAATCTAATGCATTGCATTATAGCCAGTCTTTTCAATACCCTAAGGTATTTCCTATCACACTCGCATAGCACCTTTTACCCATCTCCATATTTCTATGGCATCACAGAAACTTTATTAATTACTGGGAACATGTAAACTGCCCATAGACAAATTCAATCTTACTGTAAACTGTTCGAGATTAAATAGACACTGATTTGACATCGAAACACATTAAAATGTAATTAATTAGTATTGTTACTATTGCTGAAACATCAATTTGAATCTGTGTATTTGATTACTACATAAATCCCTTTAGGACCAAAATGTTGAATTCCTAAATGTTGAACTCTCAAAATGTTGAATTCCAAAAATGTTGAAAAAGTTCTACAATGCAAAATGTTGAATTCCTAAAATGTTGAATTCTCAAAATGTTAAATAAAAATTTGTTAAGTTCAAAGTGGTCTTGATACTGTTTCTACTATAGGTTTTCCCAAAAAACTGTGTGAAGACTATTCGACACTTAGAATTTCATTTTACATTTTGAGAAGTTCAACATTTTAGAAATTCAACTTTATAGGAAACTAAGTTCAACATTTTGGGAATTCAACATTTTTAAAATTCAACTTTTTAGCAATTCAACATTTTGGTCCTAATGGCAATAATCGTCGGCGACACTAAACCTTAATCACTGAGGATTCTAAACTCATTTGATAGTTTTTGTAAGATATTCCTTGGTTTCCTTCACTGCATAATGCCGATATTTCAAAGTGAGTCATTATTTTAAACCAAACTGAAAGTCAGCGACTACTCGGACACTGTGCACGATACACAGTTGCGTGGCATGTTTACTTATTTTGCCAAATTTCTTCAAACTTTATCTTTTCGACGAAAAGTTTACGTGTCGCTGACGATATAATATGGATGCTTAAAAACTAACATGCAACACTGATTTAAAAGAAGTCCTTCATAATCAGACAACCACAGATCAATGGTAACAGTTACAAGTATAGGTACTGTAAAATTTACAAACTTTGATGTGCCAAAGCCTTCGAGAAATTACAGCACTATGTCGTAAGTTATCATTATCAATCACCTTGATGTTTTTACTAATTTGAGATAATATTTTCATTATATTTTTACCTTCGCAAATACGGGGTGTTAGAACCGCCACCAAAGATCTGTGATTTACTGCAGTACTGTGGCCTGTATGAGGCAAAAACACTAAATAGACACCGATTTGATCAAACAGCTGTGTGGTTACATGCTTAGTAAACTAACATCGAAACACATATGAAGTTTAACATTGAAACATTGAATGTAACTTGAAATTGTGGAAAAAACGTGGAAGCATCTATAATTCATGGTTTATGTATGATCATAACGTCATTTCATCGATATACATTTCGTCTTTAAAAATCTTAATCGTTTATTTTTCTGTTGTGGATTCTACATCAAGAGGTTTTATCGTTTGTTCTTCCGTTGACTTACTGCTCATATGCTTTTTCTTCGTCTTTTTTATAGCTTCCTGTTTCGTTGGCTCTTTGCTCATTTGCTTCGTCGTTCGTTTTTTTCTTTTTTGTTTCGGCGGTTTTTTTATTATTTGCTCTTCCTGTTTTTCAACTGATTCTGTTAATTCAAATTTCTTGAATGGGGACACGAGAGTATCGACTGATAGAACGCATCGATGTTTTTTGTCGGTCGATAGAGTATTAGAATAGAGGTCCACCAATTCTTTTACTGTCGCTGGATCTATGATAGTAACTTGAGAAGTGCTAGCAATATCAGACAAATCAATCATTTCTGTTTTGTCTGTTGTCGTTTCGGACATGGGGTCTGTCGATTGAGTATTTTCAGTGGATACAGTGTTTTCAACCAAGCTTTCCAGTACAGTTTCAACGGTAGTATCTATAGAATCATCTTTAAAATCTGTAACAGTATGGTCACCATCAGTCGAATCAGACGAGTCTAGCAACTCTACAACTTTTTCAATAGTTATGTCTGTAGAATCATTGAATTTTGATAGATTAGTTTTTAAATCTGTAACAGTATTGTCACCAGCAGTGAAATCAGCCGTTTCTAACAATTCTTCAAGCTTTACGTCTATAAAATCATCATTCGTTCCCGATTCAGTGCTAAGGGCAAGAGTATTATCATTATCTGTCAAATTAATAGTTTCTTCTATTTCAGCATTATTTTGATCTGAATCATTATTGGCAAGCGTTTCATCTCTATTATTGTTTGCGTCGGCACTAGGTTCCCTACGTCCATGTTGCAATATACTCTCTACAACGCTGACACGGTCGACGCAATTACGCGACCGCTATCCCTGGGGCTTGAGCGAATGCATTTCGTTCCCTCTGTACGAGTATGCTTTGAAACTACCGATCTTCTGGCTCTGATTATACAGGTAGTATTTCAGGCAAGTGTCGCAGAAGAAGGCCGGGTCGAATGGGACTCTCTCGCAGCCCGTGACTATGAACTTAGCTCCAAAGTCGGCACAGGCGGTGCAGTAGACGGTCTGGTTCTGTGAGATGGCGGTGTGGCACGGGTAGTGGGACAGGTTGAGCGGGTCGTTGGGGTTCACCAAACGGATCTCCGAGAACGTGAATAGGTGCTCGCAGTTGCCCTGGTGGACGTATACCTGGAATTAAAAACGAATTTGATTTAGCATGCGAAGAACGTTATACAACGTATCATTTACTTGAGATTTTTACAGAAAATTTATACATTGATTGATATAAGGAGATACAATTTATGAAACATTTTAGATATGAAAAACGTAGCGTAGTTACGTGCATCGATGCATGCAAATAGCAAAAACGAAAATGCATGCAGAGGTTTTAAACTAAAGCAAATTCAGCAGATAAGTACCTAGATAAAATATATAGAATGAAGTTTTATAACTTATCTTAATGTAATGGGAAAGGTGCAAGCACATCACAACACAAGCAAGCCGGAAAATTATAACACAGTTGAAACGCGACTTTATTTATGAAATTAAATTATGTTTTGTTTTACAATCGGAATGATATGCTCTTATTCAAACCCTATTTAATCAACAACAAAGCTAATCGTTCTATAGACAAATATCAAACAAATCAATACGTAGTATAAAATGAAGTCGCTTCTTGCGTTTCTTTGTCTGTCTGTCTGTCGAGGAATTCGCTAACTCCTCCTTAACCACGTAACAGATTTTTATGTGGTTTTGATAATAGATAGAGTGATTTAAGAGGTAGGTTTATATGCATGCAGTTGCTGTATGATGACCTTGCTCGTATCTTTACATGAGAACCTCCCGATGTCCTTGCTTATCCGAACCTGGGCCTTACCTCAGGGTGCCCCATCTGCAGTTGCAATTCTTGTATAGTAACTTTACTCATGTCTTTGCAAGGGAACTTCCCTATGCCCTTACTAGCGGCTCACTCCCTTATCTTTGCGGATATGTCTCTGCAGCCACTACATTTAGCTATATTCTAAAACACTTAATCGAACCTGGGCCTTACCTCAGGGTGCCCCATCTGCAGCTGCAGTTGTTGTATAGTAACTTTACTCATATCTTTGCAAGGGAACTTCCCGATGCCCTTACTAGCGACCCACTCCCTTATCTTGGCGGATATATCTCTTCAGCTGTTACATTTAGCTATATTCTAAAACACTTATTCGAACCTGGGACTTACCTTAGATACTTCGGGAGAATCGCCCCATATCTTTCCCGTGGGTGTCGTAAGAAGCGACTAAGGGATTTGAGAATAGCTGACAGGCTGACAACCAGTCTCTATGGTGATACACAGTCTTCTGAATGACTCTCAAACTTTTGCCAGATGTAGTGTAAATGACCGTTTTTTACAGCCATTTACGCTTTGCCTTCCCCGCAAGGGATATAGGCGTGATATACGTCTGTATGTATACTTTATCGAACCTGAGACTTACCTCAGGGTGCCCCAGCTGCAGCTGTAATTCTTGTATGGTAACCTTACTCATGTCTCTGCAAGGGAACCTGCCTATTCCCTTAGTGGCGGCCCACTTCCTTATCTTAGCGGATATGTCTCTGCAGCTATGTTTACCTATATTCTAAGATACCTTATCGAACCTGGGCCTTACCTCAGGGTGCCCCAGTTGCAGCTGTAGTTCTTGTATAGTAACCTTGCTCATATCCTTGCAAGGGAACCGCCCTATGCCTTTACTAGCAGCCCACTCCCTTATCTTAGCGGATATGTCTCTGGTGCCGTGTGATGCCGGCTTAGAATAGCATCACCCCATTTCTTTCCTGTGGGTGTCGTAAGAAGCGACCAAAGGACTCGAGGGTATCATGTGTATTGCAATTTTAGGCGACAGGCTGACAACCTGTCACTATAGCGATACACGACAATAGCTAAAACGGCCCTCAAATATGTGTCAGACGTGGCGATAACGACCGTACTTTTACGGTCGTTGACGCTCTGCCTACCCCGCAAGGGATAAAGGCGTGATGTATGTATGTATGTATGTAGCCGTTACATTAAGCTATATTCTAAAGACTTTATCGAACCTAGGCCTTACCTCAGGGTGCCCCAGCTGCAGCTGCAATTCTTGTATAGTAACCTTGCTCATATCTCTGCAAGGGAACTTTCCTATTCCTTTAATCGCAGCCCACTCCCTTATCTTCGATGATATGTCTCTGCAACCGTTACGTTTGTCAACGTAGAACACGTTGTTTATGAATAGGAAGCCGGACGGGAATAGGTCCTGGAAATAAGTAATGGAGACATTATATTACAATTGCACACAAAAACATTATAGTAAAGACATATAACACAAAAAATACGACACAACAGTTACAGCTGTATCAAATACATGCATACAATACATATATCACGTCTATATCCCTTGTGGGGTAGGCCGGCAAAGCGTAAACTGCTGTGCTTTTCACCACGTCTGATAAAACTTTGAAAATCGTTCAGAAGACTTATAGAGACAGGTTGTCAGCCCAACGCCTAAAATTGCAATACACATCAACTCTCAAATCCCTTAGGATCGCATCTTACGACACCCACGGTAATGATATGAATAAGGTGAGGTGATGCTATTCTAAGCAGGTACCACACGGTATATCAAACATTCTAGATAACCTACATTTTCTTCTACCGCAGGTAGAATCTGGACTGAGGTGCTGCTTTTGCTATCAGTACTAGCAACGCGTCTAACCAACTGGGCTCTCGTGACTCATTTACGACATTAGAAAGAAAGAAGAAGACAGTTGTTCTTCTTCTTTCTTCTTCAAGTGGGGCACCAAGTCGTCCAATGACATCGTCGCCTGTGAAATGGTGTTACTGGTAACTGGTTTGCGATCGGTCGGTACCTTAGCTGTAGTGTTGGGGGCATCATTGATACGCTCCGAGATGTCGAGCCGCATGTCCATGTCGTTAGGGCACAGGAAGCTATCGCGAAGATCTGTCAATTTGTGACGTCCACTGAGCATTAGGTCCCGGGCGAATACGGAGTGGCGCCCGCGGAATTGCTGGAAACGAGCAATGAAAATTAATTTCTCTTTGAGTAAAGAGGGTTGATGTCGGACAGGCGGCTGGTCGTAAAATTAAGCCATACCCTTTTGCAACGTAATTTTGTGTTCAAACTAAACATGTAGTGCCGACCCCAAGTAATTGGGATAAGGGCAGGGATATGATACACTTTGAGTAAGAAAACTTTCTCAATTTCTTATTTTCATTTTTGGGAATAAATATAGCACTGAGTGCTTTTAAAATTCCAACAGATATGATAACTTGTTTTGTTGGAACTATATATTCCGGTGTTTATAAGGAAAAGATATGTATCAAACAACTAAAGAATGGTGGTACTTTTTAACAGTAGTATGTACCTATATGGTTTTGTTTTCGACAAGTAGCCTGCCAATCACACACACATGCCATCAATCGTTTCCCCATTAGTGCATTTTGCTGCCAGAATTATATGCTTTACCGTGAGAAAAAGTGGGTAAAATACCAGTGAAACCTAGCAGACTTCTAGCCTAAGACGGTAAGCCCTGGCTGTGATTTCATAAGCTCAAACTTTTTTCGATTTTTATGAGGGAGTAAACAGGTACTCAAATAATGTAATACTTACAGCTTTCTGCTTACTATAAGTGAAGGGGCGATAGATGCGGACGTGGAACAAGAGATCTTCTCTTGGCTTCAGCATATCTGGCTCTTCTTTCTCATCCTTGTTTATGAAACAAAACAAAAATATGCAAAATTTTAAAAGCCTCAAAACAGTTTGAAAAATTTAGCAATCTATTTGTTTTTACTTAACAAGGCAACACCTCATAGCAGGGTGTAAGAAATAATAAAAGTGCAAGTTCGTTAGGGACGGCCGATCACACACGGCCAATGCAGCTGTAGTCTTAGAATGAAAGTGTATGGCGTATGGCCGCATTCGTTTGTCGCACTCCTCAAACGCGGAGCCATACATTACTTTAGACTACGACTATAGCTGCAACCGTGTGCGGCTGCGATCGGCCGCACAAGACGAACTTGCACCTTTAGTTAGGTACAAAGTAATAACTGGTACAAGTAAACTATAACTTTGACTATAACCAACCTGCTTCAAAAGAGGCATCAACCGAATCCCTCGGTACTTCATTTTCTTTATGAATATGTGGTTTTGGTCGGTCTCCTTCCTGCGTCGCAACATATTGTTGATGACCAGGTCATCCTCTGGAGCCAGATTTGGTTTCGGTTTCATTACCATCATGTCATCGTTGGACATCCCGGCCACTGGGATAACTATTGGTACTGCAACCAATTTGCTACGTATCTTGTCTATGCAGTCACTGAAATTGAAGTTAGAATAACACTTTTATTTTTTAAATATAAATCATAATAAAAATAAGACTCCTTGGCACAGTTACTACAGTTATAATTTTTTTAATATATATAACTCCTTTCATATGCCATACAATCACTTAAATTAAGTTTTATTTTAATACCCAACAAGTGTTCTGGGCTGGGCTGCATATTTTTCTGTACTATGCAAATGAAATAATCATAAGTTCAACAGGAAATCCAGATAAAATAGCATAATACTTTCTGACTTACGTTATCACATCAGCCTATAGCAACCATAGAGTACTTCATTAGGCATCATATCACAATACAACAAATGATAGAAAAATCTTACCTAACTGATCTTTCTGCATCATCATATGCATCTTCAGGAAGGTCTTTAAAATATTCCTTAGCATTTTGTTCATAGAAGGCCTCTAAATCGTCATTGGAGTTGGATGCAGGGCGGCCAATAGCTGGCAATTTAAAAGCTGCCGGCAATCTAGTTGGTACAATAGTTTTTGAAATATTCTGTATGTTTTCATGCACTTCATACCACTGTGGGCCTTCTCTTTTGGTAAATATGTTGACTTCTTGATCTGTTTCAGATTCTGAATCAGTTTTGTTGGAAGTTTTGGCTACTTTGCTCCTTCCGGGGGTGTCTTCTTTAGTGCTTACCGATGGACGTTTCCTGGCTATTGGTACATTCGGTAGTTTAAAAATTATTTGTGAATCATGGTTATTATTTGGTTTAGTGCTTTCCTGTTCTGCAGCCTCTCCGACTGAGGAAATCTCACCGTTACTTGTAAGGGAACTTGGTGGGTTTGGTATTCCTTCTGCATTTTGCGGATTCATAAAATCCTGCGTGTTCTGTATGATTGGATGTGCTGTAGAATCAATGTCTTTGGTGTTCTGTGAGATTAGGTCTGATGTAGATCCGTTTTCATGAGTATTTATGCTGGAATGACCTGTTAATGTATCATCACCAGCACCAATGCCTTCCGCAGAAATAGTTGCAGTATCCATGTCGGTTACCTGATTTACATGGTGAGAACTTTCCTTTATATCTGCCGGCCCAGCGGCGGCGGCAGTCTCGGTCGACGGATCGATATCCATTTTCAGAGTGTTTTGTCTAACGATAGTGACCCTCGGGTGTTTTTGTGCTGAACACACTCATTATTGATGAACTAATAAACTTAATAAACACTGTGTTTCATTTAAAAATAATTAAATCACCACATAAATCGGAATCGGCATAGGAATCGGAAAGAAAACCGGGCAGCGACGAAAACGTGTGTGTTGCCAGATTCCTGGCTTTTTATAGTCTTTCTTTGTGAGATTTTGTTACGGCACGTCACTCAAAAGATAGAATAAATCAGGCCTTTTCCTCAGATTTGGTTGTTATTTATTTCACTATTTGCTAAACCGTTTCTACTCCTACGGTCCTACGCAGTGAATGTGTATTTGATTCATCATCATCATCTGCTCTTTGATTCTTGTGCATAAACTATAACGGGTTACATTTAATTAAGTACAAATCTCTTGAGCGTGTGTTTTACTCACGATACTGAACAACTAATTTTTAGAAACTTTTCTTTGAAATTGGAAATTGGATCCTCCCATCCAAAAAGTTGAAAAAGTGTGTCACTTAGTAGTATTATGGGTCGAATTTTTTTTTCATATTTCCAAGAAATGTTTCAAACAAATGTTGTTCTGTTTCGTGAGTAAAACACACCCTCAAGAGTTTGTACTTAAATGTAACCTTATATATATGTACTAAGTATATGTAAATTACTAAGTACTATTTTTTAAAGGCCTCAAATTACCGGTTTCGGCCATGGCGACCACTTCTTCTCCTGATCAAGTCGGCGCTGATGCGCCCGCAGGTGGCTATTGTAGGCGATATTGTAGCCGACCTATAGATGTAAGCCCGGTTTAAAACCAATTCAACCAAATCGTTTTAAACGAAAAAAACCGTTTTAAATCATAAACAACCGTTTTTTTCGGTTTAAAACGGCGGATGGTTGATAACAATGTTTTATTGATTTTAATACATTTTCGTAATATTACAAAGGTAAGGGTCACTGAAATGGATTAATGATGTGATTTTGCGGGTTTATTACCTAGTTTGTCGCTCCGAGGCCCGAGCGTAGGTAACCTATGATGAGCAAGTCAGTGTAAAATCGTTGGAAACACCGAATTTTGTATATACAGGGTTATATTAATAATTTGGATGTTCCATACAAAAATTCATACCTAAGTACCTACTCGGCAAAAATTTTTTTGCATTTCGGCACGATTTTTCTACAACGGCCCTGAAATATTAGTCAGACGTGGCGATAGCGGCTGTATTGTAGGTACCTACGGCTGTTTACGCTCTGCCTACCCCGCAAGGGATAAAGGCGTGATTTGTGTATGTATGTATGTGTATGTAAAACACAGAACTTTTTTTTTGTAGGCGAGTTTTAAACGGTTGAAAACGGTTGATTTCAGGTTTTAAACCGCGAAATTTGGTTTTAAACGTTTTAAACCGGTTGATTTACATCTGTAAGCCGACCTTATGATCATTCATTTAAATCATGTTTTAATCGGCAGATTTCAGATTATCAGTAAATGCTAGCTAAGCGACCCACTCACTTATGATTAACGCCAAGTATAACAGACAGACAGTGAAGTGTTAGTAATAGTACAAAATAGAGAGTTTACACAAGGTTCACTCGGCCGGCCCTATTTCGGATTTTCGTTCTCTCTAGTTAATTTTTAGTCTCGCTAGCGGGCAACACTCCAACTGTCAACTGTCATAACAATCGCAAGATTTGTAAGCATATTTTGTGCGATATTTATTCAAAATGCTAACTTTGTGGAATTTATTTGAAGCTTCTCTGCTCTGTTTAAATGCTGTCTGCGTGCTCCACGAAGAGAGGTTTATGCAGAAGAGTAAGTTGCCGTTTTACCATTGCTCTAACCTCAACCACCCTAAACTTCTGATCAAATCACTTGTTACAAGCTTGTTACCTTTTGCCTTTTACTTGTCTTCGCCTAACTTCTCATTACAAATTCTTGTTTATTATAAAACTACCTAAACAACAAGCTAAATACCTTTCTCAGCTTATTTAATTACAAAAAGTTACATGGTTTTCTAACCCCACGAATCAAGTAGGTACTAATGTTTATTTGACTGTGTATTCAATTTTCAGTGGGATGGGGAGCTACCCAGAACCAAGGGTTTGAAGACCAGTCGTCGGTGAAATTCCAAATACTCAACCTAGTAAGATCCATCAGGACTGTTACGAGAAGTAAGTTTAATTATTGTTTTCTATTATTTTTGTTTCTAATGTGTAAGCAAACACTTTCATGAGTAACATTGGCTACTTTTAATTACTAAACAACTCATGTTAAATGCAAAAATGTTATTGCTCTTACAATTATGAATTTTGAAATTACAATTATGAATTTGAAAATTACACTTTGAAATAGAAGTCTTTCACAAAATTAAATCAGAAATGTGCAAACTCAGCATTATATTACATGCAGAGATTTTAATTTATATAAAACTTTGAATTATATGATTGTAATGGTAACAAATATTGTTTGTTTCAGTTCCGCTGATCATCCTCAACATACTAACAATACTTTTCAAGCTACTACTAGGATAGCATATTGGAATTTTTAATTTTTATAGTGTTTTATACCTACTGGAACATTCATTTGCAATTTATTTATCCTGTTGAATGATCTGTAAGCTTGGAATTGAGTATTTGAATAAAACTAATTAAGTATTTTTATTATTGTAGTATTTTTTAAGAAACTACTTTATATCCTGCTGCGCTGATGATGTGCTGCTGACTAATAGTATGTCCAAGGTTGCTCAACATCAGCCAGAACTTTCTCGTTGATGCATTAGTTGTCAATTTGCCATTATCAGTTATGGTTTGGCCCAGGTTATATTACTCTGCAACGAAGAAAGGAATCTATGACCTTCAGGAAAAACCTTGCTCCAGTGAGCAAAGGCCATGCGACCACAACATGCCATGCGATCCACTTCAATGATTTAAATTTGGCGCGTTTGGCGCCACCTTCGTGCGCAGGTTGAACACGTGTATTAGTAGCGTTCATGAGCATAAACAAATATAGCAAAATTATATTCTCCCGTGAAAATTGTTTCGTATTTAGAAAATAGTAAATAACGTTAGTTATTTTGGATTTATAAATCGCAGGAGGTGATTAATTTCTTGGAGAGTTGAAGTTTTCTTGGTCAAAAATCAGAAGTAGGGCAATAGTAGGTCAAGTAGGGTTGAGGTGTTATTTCTTTCTCAGTGAACGCAGCCGTATTTTTGACATATAGTCTATGGAAGTGTCTATATAGCGGGGCGCCCCGCTCGATAGTCATTTAGGCTATTCACCGGGGCGCCCTGCTGAATAGCACTTAGTTTTTGGATAGGCTATTGAGCGGGGCGCCCTGCTAAATAGCGCTTTGTCTGTAGTTTGGCTATTGACCGGTGCGCCGCTCCGCCGTTTTCTCGACTCGTATGTAGGTATCATGGTAGCCATTGTACTTTGATTTGATTTAGTAAATCTATGTTTGTGTTGTTTGACCTCGCTCGCATATAGAGGTACCTACTGTCTAACTAGAAAAAAAGACACCAGTAGTCCATACTAATCCTTTCTCATCCATCCTCATCATTTTTTCACCCATCACCATGACTTCCTCACCCATCCTCACGCATCCTCATCACTTTCTCACCCATCTTATTTAATCCATCCTCATCACTTCTTCAACCATCTTCGTCCATCCTCATTACTTCCTCACCAACCCTTATCACTTCCTCACCCATCCTCATTACTTCCTGACCCATCCTCATCACTTTCTCATCCATCCTCATCACTTCCTCACCCATTCTCATCACTTCCTCGCCCATGCTCAACACTTCCTCACTCATCCTCATCACTTTCTCACCCATCCTCATCACTTCCTTACCAATCCTCACCCATCCTCTTCACTTCCTCACTCATCCTCATCATATAATGGAAGAGGATGGGCGAGCAAGTGGTGAGGAAATGATGAAGATGAGTGAGAAAGTGATGAGAATGGGTGAGGATGGGTGAGGAAGTGATGAGGATAGGCGAGGATGGGTGAGGAAGTGATGAGGATGGATGGGAATGGTTGAAGAAGTGATGAGGATGGATAAGATGGGTGAGAAAGTGATGAGGAGGGGTGAGGAAGTGATGGTGATGGGTGAAAAAATGATGAGGATGGATGAGAAAGGATTAGTATGGACTACTGGCGTCTTTTCTTTCTAGTTAGACAGTTGGTATATGCGAGCGAGGTCAAACAAAACAAACATAGATTTACTAAATCAAATCAAAGTGGATAGGTACACTTACATACTAGTCGAAATAACGGCAGAGCGGCGCCCCGGTCAATAGCCAAACCACAGACAAAGCGCTATTTAGCAGGGCGCCCCGCTCAATAGCCTATCCAGAGACAAAGCGCTATTCAGCAGGGCGCCCCGGTGAATAGCCTATACGACTATCGAGCGGGGCGCCCCGCTATATAGACACTTCCATAGTCTATGGTTTTTTTCCACGGCCGCAGTGTTGCCGTTTTAGCGACTTTGTCGCTAAATCTAGCGGATTTTTCATATGCTTAGCGACATTTCTTTTCAAAAAAGTCGCTAGACTATTTTTAGCGACTTCTGGCGACATTTATACTTGAGTAGAAAATAATCATTTTTTACTGGAAAAACTATGCATGCTGAATAGTTTTTGGTACCGGGAAGTCCCTTTCACTTTCGAAAGGGATGAAAAACCGATCGGGCGGGGAGTTTCGGGAATTCCCCCACGAATATTTTTTTATATCGTGGCTGGATGCGTCTCACTCTCTCCCATGGCTGCAACAAGTATCTGGGGGCACGGCAGTGCCCCCACCAAGTCGAGCTGAAAGCGGCACGGCCGTACCATCCTTTTCTCGAACCACTTCAGGCCATTTTTGACACCCCCATAACTTCCTTGTCGATAAGTTTAGAACCCTTATTTTAAAATATCTTATTAAGCACTGCATATATACGATACATTTCAAATTTCATTTAATTTAGACCAGTAGTTTAGAAGTTATAGTTAGTCAAAGTTTCTTAATTTTCTGCCTGACTGACTGACTGACTGACTGACCGATCATCAAAATTCTAAGGTACTTCTAGCAGACTGAGGAGCTTCAAACTTAGAATACACCTTGTATTTAGTGAATGAATAAAGGGAAAACTATAACATTCTGCAAATTCGGTTGCAACCGCATAATTAACTTTGTATTAAACAACTGTACCGCTATTCGAAACATAAAACAAAACATGAGAGGCGTATGCGGTTCCCTTTAGGAGACGGTCGGTAGCGGCTATATCTGTCCCTTTCTAGCATGTGACATCTCTTTCTCGCATCCCCTCCGATTGCGACACGAGGCAGGCGCGCAGCGCTCTTGCCTTCATTGGTGATGTGCTTCCCGGCGAGAGCGGTCGTGGTGAGAAGAGAAAATAATTTCAAATCTTTTATTTAAATTATTTTCAATAACGGTTTTTTCCGTTCGAAAAAATTATCATTTTCTTAAACGAAAAAATTAATTGGTCTATATCTGTTCCTTTAATGAATTTTTATTTTATTTAAGTGTAATTTTATTCCAGGTTTTCTTTCAGGTTTTTATTTTTCAGCTTTTAATGATTGTTGCTTACGAGCTCGACATACATTTCTTATTTCCGAAATACGGAAAAGCCAATGTGCAAAAATACCGTGTGGATCCAATCTACATAAAAGGTTAGTCAAATACCATACTAAGTTGACAAATCAGTGCTTTGATTATGCCATATTTGTGAAAACACGTAATTTCCATACGTAAATAACAGTCAATTGTCATGCAATTGTCTGAACATCTTACGAGTTCTTCGTCAGCTGACGAAAACTTATTTAAAATGTGCTTCCATTCGAACACAGCCCTTGAAAACGCTTGGACCCAAAAATATGAAATTTATAATATAGTTTTCAAGTTCTATACTGTAGTAGCATGATTAGCTATTATACGTAAGGTAAGCAACAATGTAATTTGAAAGTGTCACCTATACTATAATATTAGCTTCAGAAGCGGATTTACTTTTAAAAAAAAACAATCAATCTTAACCTAAAAAGTTTAATTGGGACAAATTAAATAATTCGAAAAATATTAACACAACCAGAACAACACTTGTAAAACAAATCAGAAAAATAACGAAAGAAACACAAAGAATGGCTCACGTAATCCTCGAGACGTAGGAACCGATATCCTCCGGGCATAACCTCCGCTCCGAGTGGCGTCACGATCAAAAGTGAGGAGCACGGCGCATGACGGCGCTTATATATGCTCAGTGGAGTGCGAGGGAGATAGCCAGGGGAATATCAGCTCATACGGCCTCTCCTGACGGTAGGTCGTCCTCGACCTGATCAACTTTCTAACTAGCTCCTAATCCTCATCCAGTAGGGGCATAGAAAGACCAGCTTGCGAAGCAGGTCCCACTTGGTCGGGCGCGGTGCTGGGTCCAGGCGTTGGTTCCTCTTCATGATCCGTGTCCAGAGTCGGCGTCACTGGCTCTGGGGCTCGTCCGGGATGACTACTCTCCGTGTCACCATCATCGTCACCTGAAACCAGCTCAACGTTAAAAACTGCTGAGGGGTTACAACAGTTCAAACATACAGCATTCCGGTTCAAATTTCTCTCTCAGAAAACATTCAATCAATTCATACATCTTCTATCGTCTCTAACAAAGTCCTTGTAAACGACCTTACAAGACGCCTCTAATCGTAAATGAAACCCGATCGATCATTTTCCTGTTTATCCATCTGTTGATCCGACTGGTCCTGCAGCAGCGACTGGCCCTGCAGCAGCGACTGGCTCTGCAGCAGCGACCGGCTCTGCAGCAGCGACCGGCTCCCAGGCTCCACTGGATCCCGGGCTCCGCTGGCTCCGCAGGCTCTGCAGGCTCCACAGGCTCCAAGGCTCCACAGGCACCACAGGCTCCACCAGTTCCACAGTCACCATAGGCTCCACCAACTCCCAGGCTCCGTCTCGTACAACAGACCATCTGCAAAAACAGGCGACCAGGCGCAAAAGTGCACCAACGCCTGAGCGACTTGGCCCATGCCAAACGCTAACGCTGACTAGGAACAAAGCCTACAGCGATGCTGACTCAGCAGCAACCATGACGACTAGACGAATTAACGCCTACGTCAAACGCTGACTAGGAACAAAGCCTACAGCGATGCTGACTCAGCAGCAACCATGACGACTAGACGAATTAACGCCTACGTCAAACGCTGACTAGGAACAAAGCCTACAGCGACGCTGACTAGGTCCTCGACCTACAGCAATGCTGACTAGGAACACGTCCTACAGCAACACGACCTCCCCGTGTTATATCCATACACGATGCAATCTTTGTTAAGTTTTTATGTGTATTTTTATGTAGGTGTAATGTGGGGGCCCTATTCTAAGTGTGTGATGTGTAAGAATGCGTAGAAATGACGAAATTGAGTTGCCAAAGATTGCTACTTGTAGGCATATACCGGTTTGGTCGAAAGCGAAGCGATGCTTACTAGCAAAGAAAGCAGCACACGCCTCCGGACACCATTCCCCGCGCCACAGCACCATGTGTTGCGCCGCTGCCTGGGTGGTCTTGCCGTAGCTTCCAGCCAGCAGCTTCAGGCCGTAACGACCACTGGGCAGGATGTCCACCACCTTGTACGGCCCACGCATGCCAGGGTCCAGCTTCCCTGTCGCCTGCGAAAACTTAATCACAAACACAAGGTCGTTAAGGTTAAATTCGCGCGGAGGCTTGCGCAGTCGGTTCACACGTTCGTCTTGCTTGGCCTGGTTATCGCGAAGCATCTGGCGAACCCTTCCACGAGACATTTCTCGTAACGCCTCTCGATTAGGTGTAGTTGTTTCGAGTGCCACATCGCGGACCAAAGCACGGATAACGGGAGTAGTCGCTTCCGTCCCGATCAGAATGTGTAGTGGTGAGGCTTGAATGGTCTTCTGCTTGGTGGTGTTTAGCACCAGCTGGAGTCTCCATAAGGTTTCCGACCATGCCGCATTCTTGTGATTTACCTCGATGCGTAGCATGTTAAGGACCGTACGCACGTACCTTTCCACTTGGCCGTTCGAATGATGCATCTCCGGCGTTATGTGATGCAGCTCACAACCAAGCTCGTTGATCCAGGTCACGAACTCGTTCGATTCGAACATTCGTCCTTTATCGGTAACCATCAGCTTAGGGACCCCAAACAGAGAAACTGCCTGCCTGACGACTCGTTTTAACTCACCCACATCTTGTCGCTCGATTGGGTAAAGTAGCGTGTACTTAGAGAACGCGTCCACTATAAGAAGCACGAACTTGAAGCCCTCTGACTGCGGCAGCGGTCCCAACGCATCAACATGCACCGTGTGGAAGGGCACATCTGGTTTCTCCCATGAGGTGATGTTCTGTAAAGGGCTCGAGGGACACGTTTCTTTGAGATACATACCAAGCAGTGAGCTATGTATTTCTTAACGAACTGGTTAAGACTTGGGAACCAGAAATGGCGTAGAATGAGGTCGATTGTCTTCTCTGGGCCGATGTGCTCGTGCTCATCATGGAACACACGAAGCAGACTGAGCCGATGTCCCTTGGGTATGTAGCACAGTAACCGGGGTTCTTCTCCTACTGGAGTGTACTTGTAGTAAAGGAGATCATTACGTGCAACATACCGGTCGGCATCTAGACTTCCCTCTTGCAGCTTCTGCAGAAGTTTCTGGGTCTCGCTGTCGGCTGTCTGAGCTATTTGGGCCCAGTTTCGAGGTCTTGATATTTGACTTACCGTCTTGACTGGGTTCCGGCTCAGATAGTCAGCGTGTGGCATCATCACTCCTTTGCGGTACTCGATACTGAAGTGAAAATCCTGGAGGTAGATCCACCAGCGCGCGACGCGTGGTAGAAGATCCTTTTTCTTTTCAGTGGATTTCAGGGCATTGCAGTCAGTGACCACGGTGAAGGTAAGGCCTACGAGATAGTGCCGACAGTGTTGGAGAGCTTTGACCACGGCCAGCGTCTCCAACTCGTAGGAGTGGTACTCTCGGCTCCTTGGGTGACTTTGCTGTAATATGCCACCACGTGTTTCTTACCGTCAGCATGGGTTTGCAGCAAGACGGCTCCGTAGCCACCACTGCTGGCATCTGTATGGACCTCGGTGGAGAGCTTGGGGTCAAAGATGGCAAGCACTGGTTCACTAGTCAGCTGCTTGATAAGATCATGGCGCACTGCTTCACACTCGGGGCTCCAGTTAAACACAACATCTTTTCTGGTGAGATGCGCGATTGGTGCAGTCTTAAGTGCATAGTCCTTTATATAGCGGCGAAAATAACCCGCGAGGCCAAGAAGTTGGCGCACTTGTTTAACGTTTTCAGGAGCCGAGGTGTTGACAAGTGCCTCCACCTTTCGCGGACTCGGCCTAACCTGACCTTGACTGATGACCCTCCCGAGATATTCTATTTCAGTAACAAGGAACGAGCACTTTTGAGGTTAACTGAAAAACCCGCGTCTGTTAATGTCTTAAGGACCCTACGTAACAAGCTGATACCCTCCTCAACTGTATTGCTTAGGAGAAGTACGTCGTCGACGTATACCAGAACTTTCCCTTCATCGATCAGATCGCGCAACGTGTCATTAATGATCCGTTGGTAAACAATAGGTGAGTTAGCAAGGCCGAATGGCATTTTAACGTACTCGAAGTGATCTTCGGGGGTGACAAAGCCGGTTAAATGGATGCACTCTTCCTTGATGGGAATTTGGTGAAAACCCGTGGCCATATCAAGGCTTGAAAAGTACTTGTGACTACCTAACCTATCGATGTGGTCATCGATTAACGGCATCGGGTATCGATCCTTGACGGTTATGCGGTTCAGTGCACGGTAGTCTACACATAGCCTATCCGATCCGTCGCGCTTCTTAACCAAAATTATGGGACTCGCATATTCTGACTTTGACCGCCTAATAACGCCTTTTTCGAGAAGATCTTTAGTGATTTCGCGTACCTTAATCTTTCCTGGTAGGAAAGCTTGTATGGCCGATAAACGACCGGCGTAGTGCTGGTAAGTTTGATATCCATCTCACCCGTCTTAACTGTTGTAGCTGCTGTACCAGTTATCAAAAAATCCGAAAATTCGTTTATCACCGATTGCAAATCTTCGCGTTCTTTTCCCTGGAGTTGGGTGTTTATCTGATCGCTGTCAACTCGGGTCGCGACGGACGGGCTTACCGAGCTAACAGAATGCATCAAGGTGACGAGCTGTGTGTCTTTCGTCCTAATAAACACCACCCCATCGCGATTAAGAATGTCAGTACCAATGATGACTGGAGCATTCATACATTCGGCTGGTACAACAACTAAGTCAGCCTCAACGGACAAGTCGCTAAACTCGATTGTTGCCGTAATGTAGGTAGTGGCGATTACCTCTTTCTCACTCAAACCCTTCAAGACGCAGACTCTATGTTTTGGTTGACACGATAGGTGTTAAGGTACGTCTGAGGAAACTAAGGATACGCCAATAGCACCATTATCAATTAGAGCATCCACCGGTACTCCATTTATCACCGCGGTTGTGATATCCTCATTAGCCGTTAAGTTATCTGAACAAAAATTAACTTTTCGTTGGCTAGGGTTATTTTGCGCTTCCGAACGTGCTTTAGCAAAGCAATCATTCTCTCCGTGACCCGGCTTCTTACAAAACGAGCACGTGTTGCTCTTCGACACGGTGTTCGTTTGGGGTGTTAGTAACGGACGTGATGGAACGTTTTGCTTCGGAGCCCTAGGACAATTACGACGCGTATGTCCACGTTGGTCACAATTAAAACATTTGACTTCCAAAGGTGCGTTACGTTTTTGGAAATGCGGTCTTTTATTTTGTACCGGAGGACGGTTATCCCGTTTCGGGCGATTCGCATCCGGTTTTACGTATATCGACAAAAACGATATAAGATTTTCTATCGTCAAGTTAGCATTAGCTGCTGCCGCGCGTACTTGCGGACTATCAATTCCTCGAATCACGATAAGCGTCCTCAGTTCATCGTTTAGTCCCGGAATCATTTTCAGACGTAAGAGAGTACGACGTGCATACTCAGCGTAAGTCGCGAATTTGTTGGATGTGTTATTCATCGCATCAAAAAGAATATTAGCGTAGTCTAGCTTAGTGGGGCAAAGCGACTTGAATTCGCGTTTAAAGTTACTCCAAGTCCGGTCGTTTGTGACCCATTCGTTCAACCATACCTTAGCGTCCCCTTTTAAACTAGACCCAACACGTGATAAACACTCCTGATCACCCCAACCATTGGCATCCCTGGCGCGGTCCACTTCCTCGCACCATACTTCGATATTATGTATCGCGGGATCGAAATTCGAAATAAAATAATTTTGCGATTTAACCGGTTGCGATGATTTGATAGCTTCCAACAAAGCGAGTGCCAAAGTGGACGCCTCAGAGCATTGCCCCGTAGAACGGAGGGGATACATCAGACTTATGCATGTCTGCCTGTTCAGTGATTCGACTTGGTTCACGAACGTTTTGCGAAATGACATTAGATTGCGTCGTGTTTACATTATTGGAACTAGGCAAAGGACTGGAAGCCCTAGGCGTAATGGACCTACTGTTATGTACGCGGCCCTTCGAATGACGACGTGTGACGCTCTCGGAACGACGTGAGGTAGCCTTACGCTTATCTCTTTTCTCCGTGTGATCATGAAAACTACGCGAACGACGGTGCGACGACGTGCGCGAACGTGCATTCTTCCTACGTGATTGTGATATCGATCGCGAGCGATGACGATTCGCACTACACCCGGCAATGGAACGTACTGGAGAACGTTTTCGACCCGAGCTACTGTGCCGACGCACATGCGAATGTTCGCGATCGCGACTAGACGCACTGCGACGACGCACGCGAGATCGATCACGGCTAGACCTGTCACGATGCAAACGCGAACCGGACCGACACCGAGAACGGATGCGCGAGCGTTTCCGAGCAGACTCGTCGCGCCCCGCGCTACGCAAACGTGAGCGCGAACGCGTACGCGAGCGCGGCTTGTCCCTCCGATTACGCGAGCCATCCAATGAGGGAGTTCGCGTTTTATTACGCTCTTTACTACGCGTCATTGCAATAGTAATGAAAACGGAACGGTTTGTAACACTCGTAAACAAATAATTTTTCAAAGTACCGACAGAAAAATTTTCACACAAAAATCAAACAAAATGCAAGCGTTGTTCTGTTTTCAAAAATCGTGGGCTATTTTTTGGATTATATCCCACTTCTGATATTAGCTTCAGAAGCGGATTTACTTTTAAAAAAAAACAATCAATCTTAACCTAAAAAGTTTAATTGGGACAAATTAAATAATTCGAAAAATATTAACACAACCAGAACAACACTTGTAAAACAAATCAGAAAAATAACGAAAGAAACACAAAGAATGGCTCACGTAATCCTCGAGACGTAGGAACCGATATCCTCCGGGCATAACCTCCGCTCCGAGTGGCGTCACGATCAAAAGTGAGGAGCACGGCGCATGACGGCGCTTATATATGCTCAGTGGAGTGCGAGGGAGATAGCCAGGGGAATATCAGCTCATAATAATAATACGAGCGGGTTGTTCTTAACATATCGGGTTTCTATAAAACCTAGAAATCAACTCCTGCGCAAGGAGATTTTCAATGTCTAAAAACTCGTTAATGGATGCTAAGCTTTTGTCCTCGCAAACTATTTGCAGGGTCACTCACGAGTCAAAGCTAAAAAGTCCAGCATAAGTATGTAAAGTCCATTTCGATGCATTCCTCATCTTAAAAATATTTGCCATATTGGGCACCAATATTTATTCTTTCTCTGGTATCTATGTACCTAGAGAATGACATATTCGCGATCTCACTCAGACGTGGTCGCATAATTTCTAATTCAACCTAACCTTCAAGTACCTAACGAGCTCAGCTCTACAGCAGCGTTGTGGTGCAGTGCAGCTATGATACTTTCTCTAAAGTTAAAGCTTGTCATTATAAAATGCACGGCAAATCCGTTTGGTACTATAAAAGTGCTAAACCTAAAATAACTAATCTTGCATGTTATAAAGCTTTGAAATTATTTTAAACAATGTCTAAGGCTAAACGACAAGGAAATTGCATGATTTTATTTAAAATTGCAATACCTTTTGCTGCTAAGCAAAATAAGAAGCAATAAAATTAATTTTAGTTGCAAAACTGCATAAAGAGCGCCTGCATACTCAGCGCCTCAGACGAAAATACTGTTTAAGCGCCAACGCCCCGCGCCGCGCCATACCTTTAAAATTACTGGCAGCGCGATACGATTTAGCCCTGCCTAAAATATTCGCACATTTACGTAATAAAAATCATAACAAGATGTAATTGCGAAATTTGAAGTCGGTGAGTCATCCCAAACTTGTCCAAATGATCACCTACGAAATTCTACCTGCAGTACGTCATGTTGCTAAGAGCCAACGCAAATATTACTGATTCTATGTCTTAACATTTATACATGCCCTTCGGCAATTTGAAAAAGATTCATGATTGTAAAACCTACTAGCGCAATCAATACGCTAAAATAATGATTCATTTCGTGCTTGCTTGCATGTCAACACATGTTCTAAAATGAACATACACTGCGATATTTCACATACTACCCACTAATGTAAGCACTTATCATGTAACATTATACATGAAATAGACAAAGGGTAAGGAAAACATTACAAGCGCCTACAATATAGGTAATATTGGCCTGCCTGTCGTGGGTACTCGGAAAACCCCTGCCATTCGAAACTATCCTCAGGGGAAATCAAATCTATTCCGTTCTCAAATCTAACGGATATGCAAAATTAATCTGTAGGAGCATATTGTGAAAGTACCTAGTTACGTCACAGCAAAATAATTCACTGTCCTGTCACCTTTAATTTGGTGAACAAGCTACATTTTCAAAGTTATGCGCAGATATCTAATCTCGCAAAAAACATAATACGAAGCGTTCGAAACCAACCTATACCTAAGCTAACATACCTATATATAGGTAGGTATATGCCTAAGCATGCATTGATACTTAAAACTTAAACCTGTAATGTAATATCATTCATAAGATAACATACAGATGGTAAGGTACTTACCTACTTACCAACATAGCCCCTAATAGTCCAGTGCATTCTACACAGTTTTATCATTGTAATAAAAACAGGTCTAACTATCAGGGCATTTTAATACAGGTCCCAATAAAGTGAAGTCCACTCTATTGTTTACACTCAAATCGGGTACAAGATATGTACTTATAACCCGTAGTTGCATTACCCAATCCATAACCAACTGAGTCAATTCTCAAAGAGTTGACAACTATGACAAAAACGAGGGTATAGCTACCGAAATATTTCCATACTAATCTTATTAGCAAAATACTTGTTCATAAAGTTGACTTGCGATTCAGAAGATTCAGGACTGCTAAGGTTGCGAAGAAATTCAGATTATCGCATCTGAAGGCAATTTCAGTCACAAAGTACCTAAACAACCTAATATATGATGCGTAAAGTAGGTACCAAGACAAGAAATGTGGCCCCTCCAAGAACAAGTTGAATTGTTCAGTTTAACGTTAATATACGCCGTTACAAATGGCGCCTTTGACAGGCGTTCCATAATTTTGACACAATCACATAAAATCATGCCTTTTACCCCTGTGGGATAGGCAGAGCGTAAAGACTTTTTAATGGCAAGTCGAACAAATATTCAATGAACATTGTAACAAAATCGCATTGATGTCGTCGTCACGTTCGTTGACACGACGTCAACCCATTGATTTAAATCCTTATAGATACACATGGTGCTCACAAGGACATAGTATAAATGAAATAACATTTATCAGCCAAGTATTTGTGTAGCAAGTCAAACTATTTTCCTTCTTGCTCATAGTTAGGGTTGCCTACCGTCTGACTGTGCAGAGCCCTGTCTGGTCAAATACGACATGTCTGGCCTGACCGAACTTTTAGCTAGGCCACGCACTTGAGGAAACATTCTCAAAGAAATGGACAACCCACAAATTCACGGATATGTTGAGTGCAATCACAAATTTCAGTGCGTGCAGTGCAATCAATTTCTATACTACTCGCTCGTGTTTATATTTCTATGCATGCCGTCGTTCAATCTCGTAAAAGAAATATTTTGCAAGCACACATGCTAAAATAACATGCGGGCAGCGTACTTTTGTACCAGCCTCCAAGTGTGTTGAGATCTAATACCTACACACTTACATACATACATATATCACGCCTATATCCCTTGCGAAGTAGGCAGAGCGCAAAAGGCTGTAAAAAACGGTCATTTACACCATATCTGACTAAGGTTTGAGGGTAATTCAGAAGTCTGTATATCAACATAGTGACAGGTTGTCAGCCGGTTGCATAAAACTGCAAGTTAATGAGATTTCGGTTTCAGTTGGTTTCGACACGATGTAAGCCCGGCTTTTCTACGTATATACTGCTACGGCTTGGCAACCCTATTCACGAACAGATTTACATGAAAAACACTAGTCGATATGTGAAGATTTCCTTTCATCCATACGTATATGAAACATCGAACTGTATTCCAACAGGAGTCTTTACGTATAAAATCTGTCTACCCTCAATAACATTTATGAATGTAAATAATCATGGGATATGTGTGTAGGTACCAACTCACACGTTATTTAGTAATACAGCGTTGTTAAAAGTTGTACAATGTCACGTACATTGTACAATTGTGTAAGAAATATCGTTGATGTTAATTTTATGTGGTTTGCTGTTTGTTATACGGAAGGAAATCACAATAAAGAAAGGCGCCAAATCGGTCAAATCCGAAGTACGTCTAATGTCTAACTGAAGTAAATTGCATAATGTAAGTAATAGTAAGTAATGCATGGTTACAAATAAGTGCGCGATCAACGCGTTTATATGAATCGCACGAATACAGAGTCTTATTATAAAGGACCTTACAATAATGTCGAGCTAACTAGTACATACACTAAAGAATGCTGCAAATGCTGAATTCCTTAGAAATGCTTAATTCTTTAGATAAAGGATCAATATCAATACGAATATAGTTGACGTTTAAAATCAAAATCTGTCTCTGGTGATTTATTAATCCGACTCAGGTTCTTGTCGATACTTTCAACCTTTTCGTTGCAAGAAGAATGCAGAATCATGTTCATAATGACGATGACCTAAAGTGGAAATGAGATAAGATTTAATAAATGTATCAACTCCAAATCTCAGCTTATGCATTAAGTATAAGCGTGTGAAATAAAACTTCTAGGTGCATATACTTTATTTTCTTACGCATGTATTATGCGTAATTCTGCTGAAATCTCATTATCCTCCGCCTAAGTTTTGGTATCTTGTCATAAGCAACAAAATAAAAGTTTGCCATACTTCAAATATGACACGTAACGACTATTATGTTATGATATGAACGACTAATGACCGTAATTGTGGCATCTAGTGTCTAGCTGATATATTCCTGTACTTTATCCTGATTATACCATACTTCACTAGACCAGAGTAAGTGGTTACACTAAAGGGCAAATCCTTCAAATTGCTATCAAGATAAGATAAAATAGATACTGTTTTCAGTCATGCCCTTCACCAACCCCATGGGGTTCAGGAGTGACTTCAATAGCATATGTTTCAAGGTAGGTTAGAGTGCTCTTACTCGAAGCATGCACGAGTGCACTCCAAGTGCACTACCCTATGACATCCTACTTGTTTTCTTCATAATTATAACTTTATACTTTCAAGTGAAACCTTGCTAAAAGCAACTATCTTTAAAAAATATCAATTCTCACTAATATTTACAATTGTGTAGCTGTTGTAAGAACTTAATGAACAAGGTTGCATAAAGTATCTTAATGATAAAACAAATGTGTACTTTCCTATACACTATATCAATTGCTGTTTTAAATTTTATATATTGTAATAGTATTACATATCTTTCTATCCTATAATAAATAAAAGTACATTCATGAAATATAAAATATTTATATTACTTATTTAAAGCTGATAATTTTTTCCTCTTTCTCTTAATAAAATAGGTCATTTTATTATTTTTGTCTTTCACATTGGTGATTGCTCCACCAGGCGATAACAAACAGGTCTCATGTTTTGTTTTATGTTTCGAATAGCGGTACAGTTGTTTAAACACGTTAAACGCCATATAAAAATTTCCATTTTTACCAAAAATCATTTTGATGTCCATTTCTTTATTACTTCGAAATATGTAAAGAAAACTGATTTTTTTTCAAATAAAATATACTGTTTTTTTTTTATTGTCAAAAATCTCGCCGCGGTCATCTATGACCCCCACGGCGCGTGCGAAGTAAAATTTACAACTTCGTTATCGTGGCGCCGCGCCGGTCCCCTTGCCGGGCCCCCCGCCGCCCGCCACCCACCCTCGCATTTCGCATCACGCGATCGTGGAGTTCTTCTCGACGGCCGCTTGCGGCCGGCGGGGAGACGTCTACGTGGCAATGGCCACTCCAACGTGGTGTCAGTCGCCACCTGCGACAACAGGTGGGGCGTTGGGGGGTCGCGCTGGGCGCGACTGTGGTCAATCCGGTGATGGTCCAGGCAAAACTTCACGCCGCGGCGAGGTCGAACCAGCCGGGTGATTCCCCGTTGGGGGAGGCCCAGCTAGTGCCCGTCAGCCAGCGGCGGCTCGTTATCGTTACATCTGGTGGTCAGGTCCTGTGGTTGGCTGCCTCATCCTCCTCGCAAGGTGGTCCCGAGGCAGCGGTCGAGTCCAGTAAGCGGCAGTGGCCGGGCGTTTCTGGGATTGTGCCCACGATCCTAACTACTCGACGTGGAGTAGTGGATGTGGTCAGGTGAAGGCCACGTCAGGCTGTGCTGGACAGCACCACCCTGAGCAGCCTATCTGGGTCCCAGAGCCTCCAGTTCGCCCCTGGCGGCCATGACCCCGCCGTATGACGAGATCAGGCGCTGGAGGCTCTTTTCGACGATTGAGGTCGCGTCCGCGCCCGTGCGGAGCGCGACCTGGACCTCAGTAAGGGTCCTGATTGCGCTGATCAGGACCTTTCTGTCCTCTTCTAGGACGGCTGCTCGTGCGCTCTCTTGTCTTGGAGCCCGTTGGTGCTCCGGCTTCTCCCCTGAGGTATACCCTGAGGGTGCCGACCACATCCAACGGACCCGTGGGTGGCTCTTGACGTGGCTGGCCCGGTGCTTCCACGTCCTGGGCGGGGCGATGCTCGCCTCCTCCGCCTCCACGGCTTCCGATTCTTCGTCGAAGTTCCGAGAGGCCGTTGGCAGCCGCCATGAGGGATCCAGCTGCGTTGGTTTCCCCATGCGGTGCCGCCTCCGTCTTCTTCAGCTCGACGTCGGGTTTCGTAATTGGCGCAGTGCCTCCTCTCTTGTTCCGTACTTCACGGCGCAGTACGGGGCAGTCGAGGTTGTTCGCCGGATGCGCGCCGCCGCAGTTCGCACATGTGGCGGGCTCTTCGCGTGGCCGTTTGCAATCCCGGGCAGCGTGCTCACCGCCGCAGATCACGCACGTCAGCTTGCGGTGACAGTGCTTGCTGCTGTGCCGGAATTGCTGGCATCTGTGGCACTGTGGTGTTCCCTTCTTGCCACGCCATCCCTCGATCTTCACGCCGGGCATACACATCAGCTCTGTGACGTTGTAAATGCCCGGGGTGAGGTTTGGCGTGCGGATGAGCTGGGCGAAGAAGATGCACCCTGGGCGTCCTCCGCGAGCCTTGATGGGGCGCACGTAGTCCACTTCGTAGCCCAGGGTGGTCAGCACCTTCTCTATGTCCTCGGGGTCAGTGTTGACTGGGAGGCCTCGTATTGCGACCTTGACAGGCCGCTCCTTCGGGGGTGCATAAGCAAACCAGGAAATTCCGGTCCCGGAGCCCTCCAGCGCGGTTAGGTAGCGCTGGTAGCCGCGTCTACCAGCGCTACCTAATTTCCGCGCTGGAGGGATTCCTCTTCGCTCTTCGCCAGGAATCTAAACCCTGTGGGCCCATAGGGCCGCACGTTTGGCGCGTGTCCGAGCTGCTTCTTCATCTCGCCGAAGTGGTGGCCCCAGTTCGGGAGCAGGTCGACCACTATCGGCGGCGGCTTCTTCATGCACCCAGTCAACTTCATGGTCGTCTTGGGTGCTGGTGACGGCGTCTTGTTGGCGTCTTCCTTGGGCTTGCTGGTCGCAGGCTTCGGGGTGGTCAACGAGGACGTGTAGGTGGTCTTGGCAGATGACGGCGCTTGGCTGACTCCAGTACCCGGGCTGTTCAGCAGGGGCATGGGCAGCAGCGGCGTGACCCTCGTAGCCGGAACCGTGCGGGTCCTCGGCGGGGTCAGTGAGGTTGATCCAAGTGGGCGCTTCTCGGCGCGCTGCGCATTCTGCACTCCCGCCTGCACAGCTGCAGCATTCTCCCTGAGGGCATTCAGGGCGGTGTGCCGGGCGGCGGCGCGCTTGAGGGCGAGCAGGTCGAGCTGCTTCTTGTCCCTCGGCTCACGCTGGGACAGCGGAGGCAACGAGGGAGAAGCAGGCAGCGGCGGCAGTGGGGGTGCGGCGGCGAAGGCAGCGGTTATCGCTGCTGCGGCGGCCGTAGGCGGCGAAGAAACCAGCGGGGGGTCCACTGATCCCGGAGTGGACGGCGTCATTGGTCGCCAATCGCGCTCAAGCTCGTCGAGCACGCGTTGCAGGGCGGCCTGAGGGTACGAGCGACCGTACAACCTCGTCCGGTGCTTGAGTAGCGCAGGGCGCTGTTGTCCTTTGAAGGGCATCACTGATTGTTGTTTTAGCCTGGTCCGCGCGAAGCGTAGCCTGCCCTCGGGGTGCAAGACCTCGCATCTCGCATTTCTTACTAATCATATGTGCTAAAATCAGTGTCATTTAGATAAATTTGTTACAAAAATATGCTTATTTTGTCATCAAAATGCATAATTTCAGTGTAAAATACTGAAACTAATAAAAAAGTTAGTTTTCTATAACTTATCCTTGAGGTACCTAAGTCCCATCGGGAACTATTGCTTATGAGCGCCGTGCCGGTCATCCTAACGCATGGAATAGTTGTTAACGGCGTCGCACGGCGTGGGAGAGCCTCTTGAAAACAGGTCTGACTTGAGGTCACTGGTGACCCCCACGGCGTGCTCGGAGTAGTAACATGAGGTCACTGGTGCCCCCCATGGCGTTTAACGTGTTAATGACAGCGTTTTACCTATCAATAAAACGCTTATTAAATAACTTACCCTATTCGAAACATAAAAGTTTCTCAACTGCCTGGTGATTAATTAAAAAGAAAATGTATGCAAACATACATTTCTTTTTATAAACATGAGATCCAATGAAGGCAAGAGCGCTGCGCGCCTGCCTCGTGTCGCAATCGGAGGGGATGCGAGAAAGAGATGTCACATGCTAGAAAGGGACAGATATAGCCGCTACCGACCGTCTCCTAAAGGGAACCGCATACGCCTCTCATGTTTTGTTTTATGTTTCGAATAGGGTAAGTTATTTAATAAGCGTTTTATTGATAGGTAAAACGCTGTCATTTCCATACAAATGTATAGGATTACAAAGTTAACTTTGCGTATGGGCTTTGAGGAAATCTGTAGCTGAGGCTCAAGAAGTAGTTCCAGATAAAAGAAAGAGGAAGACTACCTACAAAAAGAAATGAGATCCCACCAAAAACATTTACTTGTAAAAAGAACCAAGTCTCGCCTCTCAGTTCGTCTACTGTAAAAAGTTGTGAGATCTATTATGATGCCAAGTCGGTTATTGGTTTATTCAAGGACTACTTCAGGGAACTTTCATCTTAAGCTATTGCGTAATTAGGTAACAGACATCATCTTACAGTAACTATATCGATATTTAAAAACTTTATTATTTACAATAACTAGAATGACCCGGCCATCGCACTAGACCATCGTATCTCACAAGCAAATAGTGTGCGATTGCCAAGTGTTAGAAATTCAATAGAATTATTTGGCAACCCTAATATGTAGTCTGTGGATGTACCTATCTAGCTCTTGTCTGTGTTTGCTTGCCGCCATGACTGTGTATGCGTATCTTACTAAAATGGAATAAACGAGCGCTACTTTATGAAAATCAAGTTGTTTTCCTCATAAAGTCCTAACAGGTTATGGGCCCAGTGCTCATAATTCTGTTTTAGGTGAAGATCGCAGGAGTAGCGGCGTCGCGCTGGCGGAGGTGCGGTGGTAGCACAAGCGGCGTGCGTCGGTCGTGTTTTGTTTTCGTCGGCGGCGGAGTCTGAAGGAGGTCGTGTGGAGTGTCTTGGAGGCAATCACGACATCAGGCTACAGCGGAGTACAGAGACCAAATGACCGAGACGGATTCCAGCACCATGGCGGTGTCATCATCCTCCGTCATCAAGCTCGAGGGCGAGCGTAACTGGAGTGTATGGAAATTCCAAATCACAGTGACGCTGAAGGGAGCGGAGTTGTTTTCTGTGGTTGATGGATCACTTACAAGGCCGGATGATACGGCTGATAAGGCAGAGACTGCAGCATGGCTTAAGAAAGACATAAAGGCGCAGAGCGTCATCGTGTCGAGGCTTAGCGAAGAGGCAATGATACACGTCCTGACATGTGAGACGGCGGCTGACATGTGGGCCAAGCTACACAGTGTTTTCGAAGCAAAGTCCGCTACGAGCACGTTGATGTTACAACAAAAATTCTTGCAAAGCAAATATGAAGGCGGAGAGCTTTCGGTGTACCTAGCGAAAGTACAAGAGATGGCATGCAAATTGAAGCAGGCGGGTGAAACTGTGTCTGATAAATTCATCATGACAAAAGTGTTAATGGCATTACCAGATGAATATAGTCATTTTGTGACGGCATGGGAATCCGTGGACACGGATAAGCAGAACTTTAATGATATGGTGGCGCGGCTGCTTGTCGAGGAGGAGAGAGTCAAAGCCAAAAAGCCTGCGAGTGATACTGAGAATATGGCGATGTTTGTGAGAAAGGGTGGCTTTGTGCGGCGTTGTAATAAGTGTAATGCCCCTGGTCACCTTGCCAAGGACTGCCGCAGTCAAGTGGAGAAACGACAGTGTTTTGCATGTGGAAAAGCAGGTCATCTTAAAAGTCAGTGCCGGAAACCTGTTCAGTTCTTTCGTGAGAGTAAATTCCATAGTAAAGATAAATCCAAAACCAATAATGCTTTTGTGGTAAGTGCTATGGTTAGTTCATTGAGTGAGAGTAACAGTTGGTATATGGACAGTGGTGCTACGGAGCACATGACTAGGGACAGAAATCTGTTGTTAGACTACAAGGACCTTCCTGAACCAAGACAAGTGGTTATCGGTGATGGCTCAGTGATACATGCAGTAGGGGTTGGAAGAATCGAACTAACTGCTTTTGATGGGAGTGAGTGGATAGATACCACACTAAATGAGGTGCTGTATGTCCCCAAGCTGAAGGTAAATCTATTCTCATTGTCAACTGCATTGGCAAAGAAATTCTTTCTGTGTGCCGATTCAAATGAGGCTGAAATTGTGGATCAGAATGGAAATGTGGCAGCTGTGGCTCATAGAGTTGGCAAGATGTATTGCATGGAGTTCCGTATGAAGCCAAATGTTGCTCAGGTAAATGTCACTCAAGATTGCCTTACATTGTTGGAGTGGCATGCTCGACTTGCACATCAAAACTTTGAGTACTGCAGAAAGATCTTGAAGAAACAAAATATTCAGTACATTGAAGAAGAGAATACGGAGTGTGTGCAGTGTTATAAAGGTAAACAGCATAGATTGCCCTTTCAGAACAGCACACAAAAGTCTACAAGGCCATGCCAGTTAGTACATGCTGATGTATGCGGTCCTATGGAGGAGAAGTCCCTGGGTAAGGCAAGATACTACCTGCTACTAAAAGATGATTATACACACTACCGGCAAGTGTACATGATGAAGGAGAAAACTGAGGTTGTAGACAAAATAAAGCACTTTATTACCTTTTCAAAGAAAGAGACGGGACAGGATATGGACGTATTGCGAACCGATAAAGGGACCGAGTTTTTAAAATTAAAGAGTTACCTGGATGAGAAAGGCATAAAACATGAAACAACAGTGGCATACACGCCTGAACAAAATGGCAAAATAGAGAGAGAGATGAGAACAGTAACAGAGGCTGCTCGCACCATGTTGCAATCAAAGAATTTGCCCAAATATCTCTGGGGAGAAGCGGTAAACACGGCTGTATTCACAATAAACCGTACAGGCACAAGCTCAGTTCCTGGTGTGACACCATATGAACTATGGTTTGGACAAAAATATGACATAACTCAATTAAAAGAGTTTGGCACTGAGGTGTATGTGCATGTGCCTGATCAGCTGCGAAGGAAATGGGATCCTAAAAGTGAAAGAGGTCTGTTTATGGGCTATGGTGAGAGTACCAAAGGATATAGAATATATCTACCTGAAAAGCGAGTTGTACAGATTAAAAGAGATGTCATATTCACAAAAAATGAGAGAAAAAATGATAGAGTACAGAAAAGAGGAGAAATATCAACTGGAAGTACCAAAGATGGAAGATCAGAAACTGAGTATGAGCTACATGAGCTACCTGAAATAGTAGAAGATGGGTTAGAGGAAGAAGAAAGACAAGAGAGTGAAGAAGAGTTACATGAAAGTGGAGAAGAGATACCTGTAGAGGAAGAAATAATACCAGAAATTCAAGAAGAGAGTACAGAGGCAAGTGAGGCTGTAAATGAGAGTTATAGTGATGCAACAGAAACCTTAGAAAGAGAAAATACACCAGAAATGACTACTGAAGAACCTGAAGATGCTGCTACATCTAGTAGAAGAGGAGCACGGATGCTAAGAATGCCTGAAAAGCTAAAAGACTACTTCCTGTTTATGGCAGAAGAGCCGATGACTTATGATGAAGTGTTGTCAAGTAATGAGAAAAAGGAGTGGCAGAAAGCCATAGATGCGGAACTTGAAGCTTTAAGAGAAAATGGAACTTGGACTGAAACTACTTTACCAGAGGGGAAAAAGGCTATAACTAGTAAATGGGTTTTTAGAAAGAAAATAGATGAGGATGGTAATGTTAAATTCAAAGCTAGATTGGTGGCTAGAGGGTTTGAACAAGAAAATGTTTTTGATTTGAATGAGCTATATGCTCCTGTTGCTAAATTACCAACCGTCAGAGCTTTCATTGCAGTGGCTACTAAACTAAACTTAGAAATAAGTCAGATGGATGTTTGTAGTGCATTTTTAAACGGGGACATGGATGAGGAAGTTTTCATGTATTTGCCTAATAGTTCTGAGCGCAAGGTTGTTGTTAAATTAAATAAATCATTGTACGGATTAAAGAAATCTCCCAAGCACTGGAATGAGAAGTTTGACGGGGTAATTAAAAAAGAAGGCTTCATTCAATCTAGCAATGATAGTTGTTTGTATACAAAATGTAATGGAAGAAACAAGACTTACCTCCTTTTGTATGTAGACGATATATTACTATTTGGAACTGATGCCGGAGAAGTAGACAGAGTAAAGTCTGTTTTATCAAAGAGTTTCAAAATGAAACAGTTAAAGTTATCTGATTATCTTGGTATTCATATAGAGCAAAATTTGAAAGAGGGGAAAACTACCTTGAATCAGTCTGCTTATTTAGAATCAGTTCTAGATAGATTTGGAATGTCTAATTGTAGTCCGGCAGCTACACCTATTGATGTTAATTTCAATTTTGATTTGTTAAAAAGAGATAAGCCTGAGAGTCAGGAAATTGAAACAAAATGCAGGCAATTGGTTGGTAGCCTTATGTATGCAGTTCAAGGTACAAGACCTGACCTGTGTGCTACTGTTTCTATTCTAAGCAGGTACCAACACTGTGCCAGCAATTTGTTGTACAAAATGCTGTTAAATGTTCTGCGATATGTTAGGTCAACCATTGATCTGTGTCTGGTCTATAAGAAAGATAATAATGATGTGTTGGAAGGCTACGTAGATGCAGATTGGGGAGGGGATCTATTAGATCGTAAGTCCACTACTGGCTATTGTTTTAGAATGTTTGGCTGTCCAGTAATGTGGGGTTCTAGAAAACAAAATTCTGTGGCAATCTCATCTACGGAGGCTGAGTTTGTAGCTATAAGTGTGGGAGTTATGGAGGCTTGCTGGCTGAAAAAGTTACTGTCTGACTTTAGTTTGAATTTAAATATCAAAAGTGTTGTGTTGTATGAGGACAACCAATCAGCCATCAAGGTTGCATTGCATCCTGAATCTAATAAGAGGCTTAAACATATTAATATTAGGCATCATTTTATTAAAGAGAAAATAGTAAATGGTACTATTATTTTGAAATATGTACCTACAGGGGAACAATTAGGTGATATGTTTACAAAGCCTTTAGGCAAGCAATTGTTTTTAAAATTTAGAGATATGTTATTTAATTAAATTAGAGTCATTTACTGTAAGAAGTGTAACATTGTTTTTGTTGAAAGTTGAATTATTTTCTGTTTGTTAAAAGTTGAGTCATGTAGGGTCATTTTCAAAGAAATTATATTGAGTCATTATCTGTTATTATGTAGGGTCATTCTCAGAGAAATTATATTTATGTTTTTGTTTGGAAACTTTGAATTGTATAAGTTGAGTCTTGAGTATAACTAATGTAGGTTTTTTTTTTTTTTTTTTTTTTTGTTCTTGGCAATCGTCAACCCTATAAAGGGGACATTCCTGCCAGCGTCCAGTAGAAAACTAGAAAATTAAATACATATATCGTGGAAACTCAAATATGTACACAGACATTTTATGTACACCTTATTAGTTAAGCTTAATACACAAGAAGTATTTACAGGTAGAGGCGCTTTGTGCGCAATCAAAATATTATAAAAACTTAAAGAATCATATTTACTACATAAGAACAAAATATGGGTAATGTCCCCATTACCCGTACCACATTGACATTCGCCATTGTCATGAATCCCCAATTTAGCCAAATGCACTGGGGTGCAACAATGGCCCAACCGCATTCGCGAAATGACTGATGCAAGTTTTTTATGAACAATAAATTTTGAAAACCACGGACGACTTGGAATGCTAGGCTGCAAGTTTTTGTAAAATTTACCCTTTTCAGGATTCGACCAATTATCTTTCCAATTTTGAAGGAGAAAAACTCTAGCGGACGGAAGTAAATCCTGGACAAAGACCGATTTGTTGTCGCTGTTTCCTTGAGAAGCTGCCAATTTGGCCAATCTATCCGCAGTTTCATTACCTTGCACCCCTGAGTGACCAGGGATCCAAGCCAACGTGACCTTTAGATTTCGATCGTCACAAATTAGCAGCTTACTCTTAATTTCAAGCATGACTGGGGAAACTGAATTTTTAACTAAAGGATTTGCTAGAGACTGAAGACAACTCAACGAATCAGACAAAATCAACGAATTATTGTACCCTTTCAAAATAATGTAATTTACACATTCTAGTATAGCCAAAGCCTCAGCAGTATAAATTGTCACCACAGATGGGTACTTGAAAAGTTTAAAGTAACCCGTGTTGTTATGCACGAATGCAGCACCAACCCCTTCACCCATGACAGGTAGAAGCGTTTTTGATGCATCCGTGTAAAACACCTGGGCATCAGAAAAGTTTGTTTGGACAAATTGATTCACAAGAGAATTTGCAACTATAGATTCCTTTGCAACACCAACATCTAAACGAATGTTGGGTGAATAGACAACAACATCATACTCTACATGAAAAAGGGGATGACAATGAAATGTTTTTAATGAATCCCTATATTCAGACAGTTTTCCGTAGCTATTTATTATGTCGGGGACCTCTTTATTGGCCCAATAACGATTATTGGACTCTATGTAACTTTTTAATAATTGGATTTTTGGTATAAGGGGATGATCTGAAAATTGACTAATTTTAAAAATATAATTATCCGATAAGAACTGCCTTCTTAAATGTAGCGGAGGATCACAACATTCAACTTGCAATGCATTTATTGGAGTTGATTTCATACCACCAATAACCAAGCGGAGACTCTTAGACTGGATCAAGTCCAGCTTTTTCAAAGCCCCTTTATTGGCTGGAGCCAGTAAAAAGGTACCAAAGTCGAGAATACTTCTGATTAACGCATTATAAACCAATCTTAAAGATGATGGGTGGGCTCCCCACCATACACCCGACAAGGCTCTCAAAACAGAAATTCGTTTTTCACATTTTCCCACTAAGTAGTTCACATGAGCAACACCGTTTAATTTAGAATCGAATTTTTTACCCAAAAACATTACTTCACTTTCTGTGGGAATAGCTATGTCATTAATTGTTATGTTAACTACAGGGACGGATCTCTTACGGGTAAAGACCATTACTGAGCACTTGAGTGGAGATAAAGATAAATTGTGATCGACCATCCATAACTGTAGGCGATTTAAGTCAGATTGCAAAGTAGCGACCGCTTCATCTGTAGATTTATGACTCGAATATATAAGGAGATCATCCGCATACTGTAATACATTACTGCTAATGATTGAAGTGTCTAAGTCCCTAGTGTACACATCATATAGTAATGGGCTCAAAACAGAGCCCTGAGGAACTCCTTTCCAAACTGTTCTTAAATCTTCACCTACACCAGGCAGACGAATCGAGAGCGTTCTGCCCATGTACAAATTAAACAGGAAGTTAACAAACTTTAAAGGGAAATTAATAGCTGATAACTTTTGTTTCAATTTAATTAAATCAACATTATCATACGCCGAGCTAACATCCAAAAAAGCTGCCGCCACGATTTCCTTTTTTGTGAAAGCCAACTGTACATCCGTTGTTAAAATTGAATGGTTATCTATAACACTTTTGCCTTTTCTAAACCCATATTGAGAACTGGATAGTAAATTATTGTGCTCCAAGTGCCATTCAAGTCTATTTTTAATAAGGTGTTCCGCCAATTTGCTAAGTGCGGAAGCCAACGCAACAGGTCTATATGAAGATGGCAATTGAGGATCTTTATTTGGTTTCAACAGTGGGATTATCAGTTGGTGTTTCCAGGTTGAAGGAATCACTCCTGTCTCAACAACAATGTTTACAATGTTCAGGAAAAACAGTTTTGTAGAAACAGATGAATTAAGAGGGATCTATAGTCATTATTTTTCATACAAACGCTTTCAACGTATCCCTCTGCCAATTCGCAACCGATCGACTCAATTTTTGGCACGGTAACTCTTCTGGACTAGATCTATGCTCCATATTCTTTTTCTGGTTGTAATAATGCATTTAAAAAAAGATATGGCCGTGGCAAAATGCTCTAAAATTATCACCAAGTTTACGCCTTGGTATCTTCTAAATATGACAATAATTTCAGCAAAACAAATGATACGGGCATAGAATATTTTATTGGCAGCAAAATAATGCCACTATCAACAAATTTGGTGGCGATTTCGAACGGGGAACCTGGTAAACCCAGAACGCAAATTTTCCGGTAGCGAGCTATAACTGTCTCTTTTACGGCTGCGGGACGGGTGGGTTGCATAAATGAGATAGAAATATTTTTATCAACTGACAGCTCACGAACTTCCAGCTGGGTATAGTAGCCTCTTAACAATAAAGGAATACGGAATACCATCCACCCCAGGTGCTGAATCAGATACCCTTTTCAAGACCCAATTTAATTCCTGCAAATTAAATGCTTGATTTAAGTATCTTGAATTTGAAGATGTATAAATATAAGGCATATGATGTAAAGTTGGCACAAAATCAGGTGCTAGGGCACGGAAAAATGATGAAACCCAATCCAAAGAGAAGGAAGAGACAGATCGAGCCTTCAGGGACGCCCTATACCGACGAACATTACTCCAAACTACTGTTAGAGGAGTGCTCGGCGAGATAGATCCACAAAAACTCTTCCATCCCTTTCGCTTCTTTTTATGCAAAAGACGTTTAGTAGCTGCTTCATAATTCCTAAACTGATTAAAAGTGCATAAGTCAACATAATCATGTACGAGCAACTCCATATCATTTCGTTTTTTTACAGCTTCTGTGCATTGTTTGTCCCACCATGGCGGTGAAGCGATCTTATTATTATCAGCAACATTTTTTGTTTCAAAACTGTTATCCGCAGCAAACTTAATTTTTGAAGTTAAATGCTCATAATTTTCAAGAACATTAGTAACTGTTACAGAAACAGCGGAAACCTCACTCATTCCATCAGCTAACGACGCAGAAAAAGTATCCCACAAAGTACTACATTTATCGGGTAATTTATATTTTAATAAGGGAGGTAGAGGTTGTACAGAACTTTTGTTTGATTTCGGATACCTCAGGATGATTGGATAATGATCACTGCCATATGACAAATTTAAAATTTCCCATGTAATTACCGACAGCAGACTAGGAGAACAAATGGAAAGATCAACATAACTACGAGCTTGACCCGGTACAGGTCGACGAGTTGGAAAACCAGTATTTAATATACCAAGATTTAAATCATCTAACACATCAGCAATACGAATTCCAAAAATGTCATCCCGAGGTGCCCCCCACGAAGAGTGGTGGGCATTTAGGTCCCCCAGTATGACCATAGGAGATTGTAAACTTTCAACAATATTTTTTAATATTGGAATCACTGTTATGTCTTTTTCAGATATATACACCGACACATAAGTAATACCAGCTACTGACGCAGCCACTACATCTAAATTATCATTAGTATGAACAGGTACATTTATTTGTTTAAAAAAATAATTTTGTTTTATGAGGAGAGCAGCTCCTCCATATCCATCCCTCCGGTCAGACCTGAGAATGTTGAAACCTGGAACCCTATACAGGGATCCAGGTCCCAACCAAGTCTCAGAAATGGCCAGGATGGATGGTTTATACTTGTTAATAAGAAAAATTAGTTCAGACTGTTTAGATCGAATGCTTCTGGGGTTCCACTGAATCAGACAATCCATGATTTAGATTAAGAATGGCAACTGAGATGGAGTTAATAAGTGATAGGGCAACGTTGTACGGTAGAGAAGAATTAAGGACGATATTAACTAACTGCGATAGCAGATCCTGTAACGAACAGGCCTGAGAGTCAGTCTCTTTATCAGCAATGTCTGGTGTTTTGAAGCCACAACCATTTGCTGGAATAGGCTCTTTGAAAGAATTTATTAAATCCTTGTGTGATTTATGGTCATAGCCTTGGGTTACCGGTTTTTTAATTTTTGGTTGAAGTGTGACCGTTTTCTTATTCCAAACTTTTCTGTTTTCAGTGGACTCCACAGGAACAGAAGAATTTGGAGGAGAGGCCCTGCCAACAACTTCAGAAAATAATGGTTTGGAGTTAGGAATTATTTTGACGCCTCAAGATAAGACTCATTATTTTCGGACATGTATTTTTTAATGTCTGCCTGTCTTAGAAATTCCGGGCAAATTTTTGAAGTGGCTTGGTGATCACCAGTACAATTGACACACGAGAACTCTGTCACTATACAAGTTGCAGCGTCATGTTCATTGCCACACTTAGAACATCTAGGCCTACTACGGCACTTGTCCTTAGTATGTCCAAATCTACAGCAGCGATGGCACTGTATTGTCGGTAGTATATAATTCTGGACGGGGAGAGCCGAATAAAACGCGTAAACCCTGCCAGGGAGTCGCTGTCCATCAAAGGTCAACGTGACAGTTTTCGTTGGCACCCATTCCACAACACCCGAAGCAGAAACGGTTTTTCTGTTCATACGACGCGAACGCAAAATCTTTCCGTAGCCCTCAGGGACTTTAATATTTTCCATGATCTCTTCATGAGTCCAGCTTTCTGGAACACCCTTAACGATGCCCATTCGACACAAATTAAAAGTCGGAATCGATGCCTGGTATTTTTTTTGGCCAGCAAGGACCTCGTTCAGAACGAAAAGATTCGCTTCTTTCCAGGAACCAAATGAAATTGACAAACGGTTACGACCTATCCGCTTCACTCCGTTCTCAATGATGTTTTTCATTCCGTTCTGGTACAAAAAGTATGAAAAATCTAAAGGGTGCAAAGTTGCCCCTGTCTTACCGTTTTCCTCTGCAAATTGTACATAAACAATGTACGGGCCTGGGTCATTAGGATCATACAGCGTCCTAAAAACACTGTTTTTGGAGTTAAGCTCTTTTTCAGTAGTTGGGTGGTGGGGTTGATTTTTAACAACAATTTGTTCTTGGTCCATTGGGGTAGAATTGTCAATAACCTGTTTTTGTACTGAAATATTCTTACTGTCTTTTACTAGAACTTGTTTAGGGTCTACCAATAAGTACTTCGGATTTTTGTTGGTTTTTTTATTTTTGAACGACTTAATCGACGAGGTAGATAATCCACGTCCGCGATTTTCATCAGAGTTTTCAATCTTTTTGGCGGCCGCAACTAAAAGATCAAGTGATGCAGGCGTAGGAGGCGGAGGCACCTCTGGTGGCCTTGTATGGATTCCGGACTCCCTCGCTATGGAGGGGTCCATTTTCGCCAATTTGGCGTAAAAAAGTTACAAAGACTTACCCTAATCGATGCAAAAATAACTGTACACTATATATATGTCGCAGCCAACTGGTTGAAAACGCTGTGTAATTAAACAACTAGTTCTTTAATCAAACGCCGCAATCTAACCAAACAACTAGTTCACTGGCTGAATTTTGAAGCATTCCAAACGTTCAACACAGCGGCGGACCGAAAACCCGCTGTTTAATTGAATGACAGCATTTTACCTACCAATAAAATGCTTATTAAACTACTTACCTCCTATAATCATACTTAACATGAGAGAAGCAACTCATCTACACCTACAGCTACGGTCGCACCTATCTGTCCTTGCTCGTGATTGGCTGCTCCCACCTCCCCGCTCCTCACTCCGACAGGCAGGGCGGGGCGAGTCGGCCCGCTTGGCTTCATTGCGTCTCACAATAATATTCTAATTAGAATATTATAATTATTTTGTAGAAAATATTTTCAATTTTTTTACAAAATATCCCAGGCAGAATTAAAAATGTATGATTATAGGAGGTAAGTATTTTAATAAGCATTTTATTGGTAGGTAAAATGCTGTCATTAAACAACTGTACCGTCCTATAATCATACTTAACATGAGACATGTTTCCTATCGCCTGGAGGAGTGGGAGCTATCGCCAATGTGATTAACTATAAAGAATTCAAATATTGTTAAATAATTAATAATATAGAATCTGTTGAATTCAATGACATTGAACCACTATATTAATGAATTAAACAATCATCAAAGGATATATAAAATGCCAAATTTCGTCATACCAGAAGCTCACTCTTAAATGACGATTAATAAGCGTAAATTATTAAAATATAAATGTTATTACAAATCTCATTTACTGTATTATGGCAATCTAGTCAAGCATATTAAATAATGATAAATACTAGAGTATTTAGCACATGACATAATGCCTTTCCAAAATTTTCCTCGTATCTGAAATCAAATGCACAAATTACAGACTTACATTACCTAATCCGTTGTGAATAAATAGTGAATACACGGAAACACAATTGCAGTTTTTCGAACCAATCAACAAAAATATAATAGGTACCATTTTTAAAACCCAATAATAAAGAAAAGAGGAAGGTAACCACCGTTAGCTAGCGGTAGGATTCGCAAAATAGGTAATATTTATATAATCTTCTATTCTAACTACCTATCTAATAAGATAGTAAGTAAGTCAGCAACCGTTGCACACAGAAAAACAAAGCTGATACATTTCAACTGTGCTTGATTGCTCAAGCTGTAGGTAATGTAATAGGGTAGCCTGAATACCTTACTAAAAGGTCAACGGTAAATCTTAAGGTATGCATTGTCCTAACTAGGCAATGGCAGATAGAAAACCTGGCCATCAAATACCTTAATTCAAATGAAATAAACTTTCTTAATTTAATAACTATTGTAAAATCATATCTTCGTATGACTTCCAAATACGTATGGGCTTGCCATAATATTTACGTGATTAGCAAAAAATTATAAAAACTAACCTTGTTTAGTCTGTCGGAGTAACGGTCAAGCTTCATAAAAACACAATCACTCTGGCTGTCACAGAAACTTCATTGTATGAATCTATTGGTATAATCTTGTAAGTACAAATAAAGAGGTGAATACATTTATTATTACCTCTAATAACAGACTATCTACCTCTGACCGTCCCTTGAAAAGCCCAAGTAACCGTTAAAATTTATTAAAAGCGCATGAACTTGTCTGTATAACGTACATATAAGATAGCCCACCTACCGAGGAAAACAAAACTATCTGCCTGTAGAACGACATTAACGTCTTTTAGGTAGTCAGCATAAACAACTCATTGTAAATCTCTTAATTGGTAATAGATTGATATCCATCTCAAAGTGCACCTGTGTACGCATAGTGCAACAGTCACCGTTAGTTCACAATGTATCTGTACGATTATAAACTACCATCGCACCTTCGTTTCGTCATCGTTTCTTCGAAATAGCATTTCCGCTATCTGTTTTGCAAAAAAAATATAATTAATAGACATAATAACCTAATAGGTAGGTACTTTCACGAATGCCTGACATTCAGAGCAAATAAGTATATTGGAACAAACAGTATCATCTTTTGAGTTACGTACATCTAAAAATAGACAGATTTATTCACCATTTTACGTTTCAAAACACCTTATGCACGGCAGTCAGAGTCTTTCACTCGTGACATAAAACATGTCAATTTGCGAAAGTACCCTCTATTTGAAATCATTAGTTTTGAAACGTGTTGTAGTGTTGTTTATTCCATAAAAGTACCCGCATAGACTGTAGGTAGTTTTTTGTTTATTTTCGCATAAGCTTTCATTCATAATAAATAGAGTAGGTAGCAAGATGACCACACATGAGGAAAATAAAAACTCATACCGATCGAGACGGTATTAAGAAAAATGATTATTTTGATATCGTTTTACAACTTTTTATCTCTAGTGCAGATGGTTAGACACATTACGTAATAAACATGTCATTCATATCATAACACTTTGAGTAGGTACCTATGGTAGGAAGTATAAAACATCCTAGATACATACATATACGTATATATCACGCCTAAACCTTTACGGGGTAGGCAAACTTTCTAAAGTAACATTACGTATATCATGTCCAAGGTCATGGCAACCGAGGAGGTAGGTACTTCAAGTATACCTACCTTATGTTATGATATGACATGTAGACATTAGGTACTAGT
The DNA here is from genome assembly GCA_024500475.1 of Phthorimaea operculella. Lineage (NCBI taxonomy): Eukaryota > Metazoa > Arthropoda > Insecta > Lepidoptera > Gelechiidae > Phthorimaea > Phthorimaea operculella. Next base: position 3,770,452 of record JANFCV010000019.1, on the reverse strand, counting down.
TTTCAGTAGTTAGACTAGTTAAGACAATTTACCACCAGTTTTGATGTTTCATAGCTTGTGAATCTACAACAGAATGTAGTTATAAATTTGCAACATGATGGATTAAGTAAATCACCTAGGTACATTACATAAATCTGTATCCCAAACACACACTTTTCTCTCAATGAATTGAAAAAGCAAAAACTTTTCATAGTTTAGGTGTGACATTTATTGAATAGGTAGGTAGTTATTTACTTATCCGTTTTGAGATGAGGCCATTACAATACGGCCTCTTTCTCTCCCCACTTTTGTTTGTTTTCATGTTGCTTAAAATCTCGCTAACACAAGAAAACTTTAACTTAACTCTTCAGAGAGCTCTTCAGATTGTACATAGGTATTTCCCTCCGGGGTTACTTGCTGCGAAAAATACAGCACGTACCTATTTGAAGTAGGTACTTTAATGGCACTCTTTGACCATAGTTCAAAGAAGTAAACGAATGACAAGCGTAAGGGATATCCCTTAGCATGACATTAGTACTATCGTATTACATTTTTAGGGGACACAGTTGACCCTGTAGTAAGAGATAACTATTTAATAAAAGTGATTTCTTGCTACTTATGACAGTGAGCAAGGGAAATGCATAAATGGTCGTTCCATTACAAGAACAATGTTGTAACTTATTTTTTATTGCATGGCCCAGTGAGCCACTGTAATGATCACAAAGTGAAACTGTTTAAGACATTAACCTGCAAGAACTTCAGCCCTGAGGTTATGGTAATGTCTTTATTGACAATCTCCTTGCGTAGGTGTTTCTAACTAGCTCAAAGCTACGCAGGGCATTCCATGAAAACATCAACTTCTAGTCGCTTACGTGACGTTTAGCATCTACTTTACGCTTATGTTATCCTTATGAATGATACAAAGCTACTGTATGTGAAATTTTTTAAAGCTTTTATGTTGATATCAAATCTTTTACACGGAAATATTAGAAGTCTCAGAACATTTTCTTGGAATGCCTCTACATAAGCTAAGATGTAAACTTCTTTTACTAGAAATTGTAATAGCCATTTCAAAGCAAATTTCATTGAAAATAATTATCTCGGATGCGTCCATCGGATTATGGACTTTGTAAACAAAAACGTGTCGGGTAGTTATTCAATTAGAATTCTTATCTAAATAAAATGTCACATGCAAGATTCGAACCTGCGAAATTCACTAACACACACACTACCCTTCGTTACACTCGTTAATTTCGTCTGAGGCAAGGCCTGACGGTGTACTATTTGTTTTTATAGAATACTTCGAAATTAGTAAAAGGGAGAACCCTTTATTTTGTAGGTAAGACATATCGTGCCTGCGCCGAATGCCACTGAACTTTCTTTGTTTGATATGGGATAGGTATAAGAGTAATACCTAATACAGTACAGTTTATATCATAAGTCACACAGTTTTATGAAATTCGCTGGCCGACTCTCTCTGCGCGAGGTATTAAAATAATATGTAGGTACGTTTCGAAACTTTTGGGTCCATGATGACCCCGTCCTTTGAGGAGTATGTAGTACCGAAACGCAACAATATACTTATCACTATATTTTGCGATATTTGTCTCGCATTACAAAATATCAGTTCGTCACGTATACGAAAGACACGAGGACGAAAATTAAGGCACTCCTGCAAGTGCAGGCGAGAGCAATCTGCATGACATCAAAAAGCACAACCCCTGCGCGGGGATGTAGGAGTCAAAGGGCTCACCATGCGCTGGCGGCCAACGTACTCCTAATGATGTTTTAAAATAGGGTATACCTTGCATTGCGCAGAGGTAACATATAAAAACAAGGAACATGGCCTAGTTCGCGGAGCCATATAATATCAATTTGTCATTGCAATAGAATAAAATTAGGTATATATACCTTACTAAATATCCTTGCTGAGATTTGATTGTTCTTTTTTGTAAGACGTTCTACGGACTAGGTGTGCCGTAAACTCTCACTGCATTATTCGGGGTCACAGCGACACCCTATTTAATGAAATTCTTTAATTTTAAAGAAACACCTCAAAGAAAAAACTTTGGAGGTAGAAATTAAATATACAAGTCAACATTTTTTTAAAGTGAGGACCACGTGTTTATAGCGTCGAACACGTTGCGACGTGTCAAACAAAACACAAACTTAAAAACCACGTGTCTGATTACAGACAGAAGTTTTAATTAAATAATAAATTTGTTGATGAAAATCCATAAATCAATCAGTGACCTTACTTCACTCCGTGGCGTACACGGACGCCATCTTCAAATATTTCGACCGAATAATACTTATAACTAAAAATATATTACCCTGAGGCAAAATGTATCATCACTTACAGATAACTAGCAGCCTACAACGGATCAACATTTTGTGTTGAAAATATTTAAATCGTGTCACTCAAGGCTTATGAAAGGCACTATGATTACTGGATTTTCATTTGATCGTCCTCAAAAGAAGAGAACGAATTTATTACTTCGATAACAACCAAATTTCTTTAACACACTTTGCTTATTTAATTGGGATCTTACTCTTGATAAATAATTCACTGAAATAGTTATCTATTTAGATCACGGGCTCGGCGCCCTTCCTGAACAATTTATTTACTCGTAAACGGACTTTAGACTGATTCTTGCTTGGTCTAAATTATGAACAGTGGTATGAAATTGCAAAGTAGTGTTCGACGGAAAACCGCCTTCAGAAATTTGATTTTCCAAGTGCATGCTCAATAAAATAGAAAGGACTTACCCATCTTGCAAACTCACTGAATTTACAATTTAAAAAGGACAGACATTACACAAATATAATATTTAAAAAACGAACGGTGTAAAACCGTTATTAATTAAAAAAAAATTAAAAGAAAATAATTTTTTGAAAACGCCATATAACACAAAAATGAAATAGTTAAATTAAAATAATTTATTAAAGTTTATAATTTTTGAATTATAAAACTTTGGCGAAATTCAAAAAATTATCTTCTGAGGCGACCGCGCGCCGGCGTTGATAAATCGCCAATGAAGCCAAGCGGGCCGACTCGCCCCGCCCTGCCTGTCGGAGTGAGGAGCGGGGAGGTGGGAGCAGCCAATCACGAGCAAGGACAGATAGGTGCGACCGTAGCTGTAGGTGTAGATGAGTTGCTTCTCTCATGTTAAGTATGATTATAGGACGGTACAGTTGTTTAATAAGTACGTTTTTTCGCCACTGCGGCGCTAGAGTCGGTTTGTTTACAAGATGGCGTCAGCGGCACAAAAATCAAGACCGTATTTTGTTATTTTATGTTAAATAATCAGTAATTAGCGTCATCAGTGCTGTTTTCATGATTATAAGTGATGGAGGCGCCTACGGGAGAAACGTCTGAACAAAAATTCAAACAGTTGTTTGAAGAAACTCTGCGAAATTATGAAATCCAACAACAAGGTAATTTTATTATTATTAACCATTTATTGCACACAAGAAACATTACAAGAGACATATACAAAGAAAGACGACACAACAGGGCAGCTTATTTCTACTAAGAAATTTCTTCCAGCTGACCTACAGCAAGGGAGACTTTTGTAAGATAGGCAGATTGGGCGTGCACATAAAACTTACTTAAATTCAAATTAACTACTAATACCTACTAACGAAATACCTACATACTTATACATAAAATACCTATATATAACATAAAAATACTACCTAAAAATAAATAAAATAAATACATACTATAATAATATACATACTATAATATACCTATTTTAGTCGGATAGTGAAAGATAGTGCTCTCTTACTCTCTTCTTAAAGACGGCGATGGAAGGGCAGTCTCGAACAGTGTAGGGTAGTGAATTCCATAACCTTACCGCATGTACAGTAAAGGAATAAGAGTAGAAATCAGTATGATGGTGAGGAATGGCAAGAATTGTTCTAACATTAGAACGACAAGGTTTGTCCAATGGGCGAGAGAATTTAAAACGCTCACGCAGATAGTTGGGTGCGCACGGGTTGTGTAAAATGTTAAAAAGTAAACAAAGAATGCGAGTATTCCTGCGGAAACGGATCGGGAGCCACTTGAGCTGTTTGCGAAACTGGGAAACATGGTCGTATTTACGGAGTCGAAGACAAACCGTATACACAGATTTTGGAGGCGCTCAAGCTTATTTAAAAGCTCCTCAGTGGCATCTGGGAAGCAAGAAACGGCGTAGTCCAGTATAGGAAAGAGAAGCGACTGTACCAGAGTGATTTTAGTTTTCAAGGGCAAGAGACTTTGGAGACGTTTAAGCGAGTGGAAAGAGTAATGAATCTTCCTGCTGAGCTCATTGACTTGTGGGATCCAAGTTAGATTTGAATCGAAAATAACCCCAAGATTCTTAGCAGTACTAGTGTAAGCAATGGTGGCTCCATTGTAAATGACAGGTGGGATACTGCGAATATCCAACTGCTTATACATGTAACTGCTACCCAAAATCATTACCTGCGACTTTTTAGGATTGACCAACAGACCAAATGAAGTTGCCCAACCGCTGATCTTAGTTAGATCAGAATTGAGTTCATCAACTGCACTATTAATATCAGTGACTTTAAAATGTCGATAAATTTGCAAGTCGTCCGCGTAGAGGTGGAAGTTAGAGGAGATTACTGAAGTGACGGTATTAATAAAAATAGAAAAAGAAGGGAGAAAGTACGCCACCCTGTGGAACTCCGCAACAAGGTCACACCAATCAGAAGAAACTTCATCAGAGCAGACCCGCTGCGAGCGACCACGAAGATAGGAGTCAAACCAGGCAATTACTGGGGAAGAGATGTTAAGAGAACGAAGTATTGAAATGAGAACGTCAAAATCCACAGAATTAAATGCGCTGCTAAAGTCAAGCAAAGTAAGGATCGTCAGTGATTTCTCATCCATAGCAAACCGGATGTCATCACTGACTTTGATCAGAGCCGTTACAGTGCTGTGACCAGGTCTAAAACCGGACTGAAATTGAGAAAGTAGATTATTTGACGTGACATATTCAGCAAGCTGCTTGTGGACGATGTGCTCAAGGACTTTGGATAGGAAAGGAAGTATGGATATGGGTCTAAACTCGGAAAAGGAAGTAGGATTGGACGTTTTAGGGAGAGGAATTATGTTCGCACGTTTCCATGCGCTAGGGAAAGAACTTGATGTCAGAGAAAAATTGAAAATATGCGTTAGAATAGACAAAAGTTCAGGGAGAAGTAAGGAGATCATACGGGAACATAGGTCGTCATCGCCCACAGCAGTCGAAGAGATGGAAAGCAAATGTTTCTTAACATCCTCCCCAGATACAGAACTGAAACTAAAAGAGCAGCACGTAGGTAAAGTTTGGCATGATAAATTGAATATGGTGTTGGACTTCACGGTGTCATCAATAAAAACTGGGGGGAGAGAGAAATGTTTATTGAGATCGTTCAGGTTTAAACCAACACTAGGGGAAGAAACTGTTGATTTACCAATACCAATAGTTTTAAGGAAATTCCATACACGGGTAGGATCACAGGCCTCAATAGAGTTGTGTATGTGGCGTCTTCTCGCATCTCTACACATCCGACTGCAACGGTTTCTAAGGAATCTGTAACGCGCTAAATTTTGGTCTGTTGGACAATGTTTAAACCGCTTTTTTGCTCTGTCACGCTTCCCCATCATGTCTTTAATATCCTGAGTAAGCCAAGGAGCAGGAACGTGCTTTATTTTGATCTTCTTGATGGGGGCGTGAGTATCATAAAGTTTTAAAACAAGCTCGCTAAAGAGTTTAACCTTGTCATCGATTTGGTCAGCCTTTAGAACAGGATTCCAGTCAATACTGGAAGCATCTCGCCGCAACTTCTCCAAGTCAATGCCCCTGAAACTACGTAGGAAACGATACTTGGGTTTACGCCGGGGTCGAATTTTGTATGAAAGATAAAGTAAATCGTGGTATGAGAAGTTAGCAGGAACTGACCGTGCACTGCAACCAGATCAGGAGAAGAAGTTATTAGCAAGTCAAGAAGAGAGGGAACGCAGTTCGGAAAATGGTGTGTAGCTGATAAAGGAAGTATATGGAGATTGACCGATGACAAGAGTGACTGTAGTTTATGTGTGCGGCTGTCATCTTTGATCAAACATGTGTTGAAGTCACCCAACAACAGCGTATGATCGTAGTTTGGACAGTGTGTGTTTAATAGGCTTTCTAAAGAGTCAAAATAGTCAATGTGAAGAGAAGCACTATAATACACCGCAAGCAGAATCTTTTGGTGATGTAGGGTGACCTCAATAAACAGATGTTCCGCATTGTCCTTGTAGGGATTAGGTGAAACACTAACAACTTTGTGGACAATATCGCTACGGAGATAGATGGCCACACCACCACCACCCTTGCCGATTCGGTCATTCCTAACGAGTTTGTAGCCCGGAAGAGGAAATTGTGAAGATAACAGCGAAGGCTTCAGAAAGGACTCGGATATAAGAATAGCATCCACCGAAGAATTACAAAAAGTTGCCAGAAGATCAGGGTAATGTTTAGGAATACTCTGCGCGTTAATATGCACGATATTGAAATTTTTACCGAACCTCGAAAATACTGTTTTACTTGGTCATGGACAGAAAGAAAGGAATCATTATCACTGTTGGCACTTAAGTATCCGTCTGATAGAGAAGAGCAAGAGTGGAAACTGTCGTCTAAGAAAGGTAAAATACTAGTATCATTCATATATATATAAATATATAATAACAAATAACATAAATAAATAACCTATAAAATATAAAACTGACTAAGAACTAATTATGGCTTGGCTAAACAGTGCCACCAATAACTTGCCCAGTCAGCACTTGCCGTGGTAAGGTGAAAGAAATATTATTTAAAACATACCATTCAATGCAACATAAATCACAAAACAAACAATCTAGAAAAAAAAAGTACAATACATAACATAACAACAACTTTGAATAAGACTCACAAACGGAAACACTCGGAATAAGGACACGGGAGTTAACCGTACCATAAACGAAAAGAAAAGAAAAAAAAAAACTAATGTCAAACTGAGTTGTCAAGCAGACAGATTGAACAAATAAAATAACCTCAAAAATCCAAAAAACAACGCATTTGTGCAGCGATAAAAAAAGTGATTTTGAAAGCTAGCTTTTATTGTTATTACACGAATATTGAGCCATTTAATGTTTATTAAACTGTCACAAACCTAATAAAACATGGGTAATTCGTTACGTAATTATTCAATTTGCAGTATCTACTAATTTTCGATGAAAATAGAACGCGCGTGGGTGGAGCCCGCCTATGTATGAATATGCCCTAACACACATGGCTACCCTAGCAAATTGAACGTTAGCCAGTTGGCTAACCGTCGTACAGCTGTAGTGTAGAACGTTATCTTCAACCACTTAGCTGATGAGTGTTTAGTTGTTTGGTTAGATGGCGACGTTTAATTAAAGAACTAGTTGTTTAATTACACAGCGTTTTTAACCAGTTGGCTGCGACATATACACAAACTAAAACAACAAATTACCCTAATATCTACAAAATAATAATAAAAACGAATTGCTGAAATTTTTCGCGTATATCACGTTTTCCCGCCAACCGAAGAAAAAAAAAAAACTAATGTAGGGTTGTGAGATTAATTCTATTGGGGAGGGGTGTTAGAAATTCAATAGAATTATTTGGCAACCCTAATATGTAGTCTGTGGATGTACCTATCTAGCTCTTGTCTGTGTTTGCTTGCCGCCATGACTGTGTATGCGTATCTTACTAAAATGGAATAAACGAGCGCTACTTTATGAAAATCAAGTTGTTTTCCTCATAAAGTCCTAACACCAAGTCATTCTAGTTATTGTAAATATTAAAGTTTTTAAATATCGATATAGTTAGGTACTGTAAGATGATGTATGTTACCTAATTACGCAATAGCTTAAGATGACAGTTCCCTGAAGTAGTCCTTGAATAAACCAATAACCGACTTGGCATCATATAGATCTCACAACTTTTTACAGTAGACGAACTGAGAGGCGAGACTTGGTTCTTTTTACAAGTAAATGTTTTTGGTGGGATAGCTATTTCTTTTTAATCATCGTTCATTCCAAGTTCTTTCATTTTGCAGAAAAACCTGTTTATCTTAGTGCGAGCTTGATTTGAGTAGTAAATAAGTATTGAATTTGAAAAAAGCTTTTTTATTTACATAATTTTTTTATTTCCTCTATTTCAAATTCTAGCGACTTCTAGCGGATATTTTTAATCATTTTTTGCCAAATCTAGCGACTTTTCTGCTCATGTCTGGGGACTTTCTATTTTCCTAAGCGGCAACACTGCACGGCCGCCATATTTGTCAAAGACAAACGCCGGCCTTTCTTTTCCGCCCGAAGCGTCTGTTGTTTCAACGCGGAAAATTGGTAAATGATGGCAGCAAATAATTATTTTGGGTTTACTCACGGAGGAACCCAGTACGGGTAAGTTATTTTCACTTTTAGAATGTACATATTCGATGTTCGTTTCGTTACGACGTCCTGAGACGCAGAAAGATTGATCCGCAGCCTTGTGCTCATGTTTCTGCTATAATCAAAATGGCGTCTGGCCTGTATTGATCGTGGATTTTCTGTGAAAAGTGCCGCATTATCTAATTCCGTGGTTGTAATTGTGTTCTAGCGCGGCCACTGCGGGCGCGGCTTACGGCGGTCAGACAGGTTACGCCGTAGCCCCCGCGGCGACGGCGGCCACGTACGGCACGCAGCGGGCCGCTGCCACGGGCTACGACACCGCTTATCAAGCGGCAGCCGCCACTCAAGGTGCGTATGGTACCACCAAGCTGATATCTCCACGGTCTTGATGATTTTCGTTGACGATGATTGTTTACATAACAATTCCAGCGGTTTCTGAGGTACCGGGGAGCCGCTCTGCCCATGCGGAATGAGGTTACCGTAAAATCGATAACTCCACGCCGCATCGTAATTCAATTTTCAATCGTTATCTCGGTTTTGTTCATACAAGCAAGCTTATTGTTGCACTGTTTGTCATTGTTTGGAGCATGACTCATTTCCTGTTTCCTAATCACTATAGGTAGGTAAATCATAATTGGACCACATTTGGCTCTTAAAATGGTGTATAAATTGACCAGATCTAGTTTCTATCTACCTATTCAACTTATTGCACTTTCAGTGGTGGCTAAATTATACCTACATAATGAGAGATTATCAGATCAGCTGATACATCATGTTCAGGTCATTGACATCAAGGAGCTACACAGCTGATCTATGACCATTGACCAGGCTTAACAATCTGAAGTACAAATGAGGTCAATGTACTTGCTAAGAATGACCTGTAAAGTATGAGAGTATGTATGTACAGTACAGGTGTGACTGTTGGGTATAATTTGTGAGTCAAGCAAGCATGACCATTGACATAAAACTTGTTATAGTCCATTCACAATCATAGTGCCATGAAAGACATTGCCAGAAGCGGGAGGCCAAGTTACGCTGGTCACAATACTACACCACTAGCGTAACTTGGCTTCCCGCTTATGCTGGTCATGACACTATGATTTTGAATGGACTATAAGTTTCATGCCCTTGGTGAATCATTAGAAGATGTAGCAGTATTTTACAAAAGTATACTAAGTCTTTCTATGCATTTGTGTGAGGACCCTTGCCTATAATGAGATTGGGGTTCCCAGCAGCAGCAGCGCACGCGCACGCCCACGCGGCTGCGGCGGCCGCGTCCGCGTACGACGCGAGCAAGTCCGCGTACTACCAGCAGGCGGCGGCGGCGTACCCGGCGGCCGCGCCCCCCACCCCCCAGTACGACAGCGCCGCCAAACCCGCGTACTCCACACCCGCTACGTACGCGCAGGTGGGTGTCGTGTCCACGCCCTACTACCAGCAAGCGGCCGCCAAGCCGGCCTACTCCACGCCGGCCACTTACGCACAGGTGAATGTTTTTGTGTACTAAGGCGCGACGATCGGTGGTGCTACGCTGGCGGGTTTGTAGTATTCCAGAAGGAAATGGATAACAGTCCGAACTAGAAACAAGATAGTACTGAACAGCCTTCTACAGTATTGCAGATGTGCCAAGCCAAGGTAGATATGTACCAAAACATTTGGACATAGTGTCCCACACAATATAAGCCAACGATTAGATGGGATATTCCTTGCTATGGTATGATCCCATCTCCAACAACAACAGTGGATTTTCATCTAAAATGGTAAAGCTGATTGAAGTTGACTTCCTTCTAGAATACTATAAACTTGCTATAACTGAGTTGATCACCCATCTGAACGCCATCAATGTTGTCAAGGGCGCGATTTATTTAGGAAATAATACTGATATGTAAGAAAGCGCCAAGAATTCCCCTGTGAGTAAGGTGATCTTGTCAGGAATAGAATCCTGAAAAACTGCAATATATTTAATTAACTAGACTTTCTTATCTTTTACTGTTTTAAATTCTTGTGTTTCCTGAGTTATGTAAGAGAAGCTAAGATTTTTTATAATATTTTTCCAAAACCCGCTATCATCAGCAGACATTAAGCTTACGACCTTCCATTAAACACAATGACATAACATCAAATACAGCACAGACATCAAACATAATCACCCCATCTACAAAATGTGTTGTGCTGTGCCAAAAAGATTTGCAACATCAGAGTAGTTACGCCATCAATCAAACTTTATGAAAAGGTGAGCTGGCGGTTGTACGCCCGCCAGCCCCCGCGCTTTGAAAATTGAGAGCTATTCACTTCTTAATATCCTATTTTCGTTATGATAATAAACACCCCATTTTTACTGTATAAATAAATAGACAGGAAACAGTGTAGTATAAGCAGGTAGCTAGACTGTTATTTAGATAAATAAGAAACACGTGTAACGATTGTGATTGTATTGGTATTCAATTTCGATTACGCGACACGATATGACACGCGCGATATGAAAAGGTCAACGAATTCAACTAGCAAACTGATTATATGCACGACAAGTTCTGTAGAGCAAAATTTTTGGACTTTAATATTTAAAATTTCGCTGACGACACTCCTTTCGCTAACATAGCACTCCTATGCTCTTCTACATCTTTGGGTTTAGTTCCTGTTTATTCTGCCTAAAAACTAAACAACTTGTAAATGTCCGCATGTTCACCTATTACTCGATCCGCGCGTTGACCCGATAAAAACAAAACAATAAACGACATGTTTTACGGCTTTTGAGAAAATGCATATTCGGTGTTTAAAAAAGATATAAATCGATTCCGTATTCAATTTTGTGATGCATTGATAAAAGTTTTGTTTAGTAACACAAGATGTTCTGTGCTATTTTTGTAACACCTTTAACACCTATATAACTTTTAAAGCACTCGCGATTACTTTCACACATAATGATTACTTTAACGGGTCTTATCGCGATAGTTTTTTAGGCAGACTGCTCGCGACCACGACTGGTGAAACCCAGTCGAAACGTCGAGTTTCCAGGTAAATCGCTTATTTACCTAAAAAACTATCGCGATAAGACCCGTTAAAGTAATCATTACCTTTAACACCTATACAGCTTTTCATCACGCCCATTAGCTTTAGGCACAGCCACCAGTACCAGTGTTTACAATGTCCGTGTTTACCGTAGCTACTTTTCATCGCGCACCTTAGCTCTAGGCAGGTCCATCGCAACCAGTGTTTACAATAGTCATGTTTACCGTAGACGGGCGCGCGCGCGGCCGGCGGCGCGGCCAAGCCGGCGTACGGGGGCGTGTACACCGCCACCACGGCCGCCGCCTCCTACCCCACGCAGGCCTACACCGCGCCCGCCGCTCAGACGCCCAAACGTGAGTATATCTAGCTGGAATTCAGTAAACAAACAAAAAAAAAACGCCGCTGAAAGAGGAAATTCAATCAGCGAGTGGCCGTGTAATGAAGGCTTGGATTAGCATCAGCCAGAAGTGTTGTCGTAAATGGCGACTAAGCGTCATTCTTTATTCGTTCATACAGCAGAGAATGGACAGCCGCATTTGCTGTGATGACCTGCTTACCAAGTTCTTTAGTATGGCCCATGACCAGCAGTGACCTGTTGATGCTAAAGGTATAGATTTTGTCCGTAACATTGTATTTGAAACCAGGATGTATTTTTTTGCATAAACTTATTTTCTCAGTCAGTAATTGTCTTCGCAAAAAAACAACGATCAAAGACAGGATTTCATATTGAACCACCGCTCTGTCAACTGAACTGTGTTCTTATTTATTTTACGAATTTATAAATCTTTTCGTCCTTACACATTGGTTGGTATATGTCCAACACTTGTTTTAGAAAGTTTTACCTATGCATATCCCCCTGATGTGACCAGTATATAGTAGACCCGTGAGTAAATCCTTACGCGTTTGTCTCTGTTGCCAGAGACCACCAACCGCGGCAACACTGCGTATGACACCGCATTGTACAACGCAGCCACCATGTACGTGGCGCAGCAGAACAAGACCGGCGGCGGCGGGTAAGTGTTTGTCATTACTCTATGGTAATAGTTAGTCAGTTCCCTACCTTACCTTTCCTGAATGTGAAGGAGACTTGAGTCAACTGACGACCTGTTAACTCTGGTGTGAAGAGTTTTTAAACTGCCCAACTCTCACTAGTAGACCTCTGACATGTTTGTGTAACCCGCAATCTTTGTAAATAAATAATAGATGAATTATAGAAACCGACAATTTAATGTGCCCTCCGAAACCGTCAATGTTTTTCTCTAGCGAAATAAAGAACAATGTCACGTTATATAATGACCTAATTTAGTCTCTCTTTGAGGCACCTGGATTATGAGATTTAGTGCTTAAATTGTTATACTATACCACAGAAGCAGTGAAAATTTGATCAGTTGAAATTCTTGGATATTGTTGATTTTAAAGTTCTATTCAGCTGAGCTGGATTACTCTTGCATTTCATTGCATGCCATCGACTCGATAGATAAAGCAGCATTTAATGAGCTAAATTTTTGCTATAACTAATCTCGTATGTTTATTTCCCAGTGGCGGTTGGAAGAACTACAACAAGAGCGGCGTGGGCGCGGGCGGCGGCGGGCAGCAGCGCCGCCCCAAGCCCCCGCCCAAGGCGCAGCAGCTGCACTACTGCGACGTGTGCCGCATCTCCTGCGCCGGCCCACAGGTAAGCGAAAATCATTTGAACATTGTTCACTGCATTGTTTAAAGCCGGCTTCGATTGCCCATTTTTGCCTTTAATTGTTGTAAAGTTCATTTAAGAAACTTACTAGAAGATTACTGGCAAAATCGGCTACAATAGCTATCTACGGATTTGCGCCAACTTCATCAGGAGTAGAAGTAGTCGCCATGACTGAAATCGGCCAGAGAGATCATCATCATCCATGGTATGAGCAGCGTTGTTCTCTGCATGCGACACAATGTTAGTCTGCCTGGAAAACGCGGCTTGTGTCCAGAAGTTGCCTGTTTTCTAGAACGAGACACGAATCTCGCATACATGTCACGCGTCCGCATTCTGCAACCAGCATTCTACTGTGGGAAGTTCGATTGCGCGTAGTAATCATAAACTAAACGGTCCTAAATTCACAATGTTTTGTTGGAATTCCACAGACTTACAAGGAGCACTTGGAGGGTCAGAAGCACAAGAAGAAGGAGGCGGCGGTGAAGCTGGCCGCGGCCGGCGCCAGCGCTGCCATGGGCCGCGCCGGCGGCGGCTCCTCCCTTCGTTGTGAGCTGTGTGATGTAAGTTATCTTGATATTATCATCTAAGTTGAGGTGATGGATGTGCTTGCTGCATGTTCTATTGTGATATGAAGGCTTCTTTTGAATCATGAATTAGGACATAAAATTCACTTTCACGAATCTTGCCTTACGAATTTACACATACTCTTGACATGAATAAACTCCTGTAGTGGAATGTGTGATAGGAACGGTAACACTAGAATTTGCATTTCGTACTTTTTTAACACAAGAATCCAATTTCTACAAGCAAGGTTTAAAACTAAACCCGTGTTACCACTATCAAAGTATACTTAGACCAAGTAACTTTGATCAAAGTAAACTTGGACACGTTAAACCCGATCCTAGTCCACTTTGATTGTACCATCATCCAAGTGCGCTTGAGTGTTGACATGCTCAAAGTAGGAAGTTAAATCTACTCGGTTTGAGTATATTTATTTCGACAGTGTCATCCCGGTTTAAGCTTATTAACGCTAATAATTGTATTACTTCCCCAGGTGACGTGCACTGGTGCGGACGCGTACGCGGCGCACGTGCGCGGCATCAAGCACCAGAAGGTGGTGAAGCTGCACACCATGCTCGGCAAACCCATACCCAGCACCGAGCCCACCAAGCTGGGGCAGGGAGGTCAGTACACCATGCAGTCTATGTTATCTGCCAAGAAAATACTCGTTGGAGGTTTTTTCTGGATATAACCTAATTCATAGAAGAAAGAGACCTGAAATGGCAACATTATTGTTTGAGTCTTTTCATATTACATGACATTTGAGCAAGATTTCAACAATAATGATCCCATTTCGGGTCCCATTCTATGAATCAGGTAGTAACACCTACGCAATTGAATTGAACATCTTTTCCGAAGAAACAGACTATCCTGATAGAAAGTAACAGATCATCGCAAAAAGAAATATTCACCGATTATCTCCTTACAAAAATACTTAGATATATTTACCATCAGCCTATGTGAGTTTTTTATAAAAGATATTCAATTTTATGATTTTCTTCTGTCGTAAGTTGCTCCCATGATTTTTTCCCAGTTATAATGTAAACCAGATTTGATAATTGTTCCTCATTATTGCATGCCACGCTTTTCTTTCGTAATATTGCTATATGTAAATACATCTGTAATTTTAGCATCTAAACAAATTATCTAAACATTGCAACATTTTAAATGGACATAAAAATGTAGAAATCATGTTGGTAGTGGCTTGTTGTGCAATGTCTTAGACTTGACGTGATTGCTAAGTAGACTCCTGAAGCTGTGTTAAGCATGCAATCCATGTTTGTCCCGATGTTCTAAAGTTATTGTTACAGACAATTAGAACCCACAAAAACTTATGTGTGGAAATTGTTCGTTATTATTATTTCCTTTTCTTTTATTTTGAAATTGATGTGATGTTGACTGTTGTTGATGTGATACAAATATGCTCTCTACTCGTGTGGAGATCATATTTGCTAGCTGTTTCCCCGGATGCCACAATATCATATCTGTATCCTCGCGTCGCGCCGCGGCTGTGCGAGTCAAATTTTCTCATTTCGAAAAGAAATAGCTTTGAAATTATGTCGGCACTCGGTACAGATATGGAGTGTGAATCTTATGAGCCTTTTTATACAAAACCAGTTTAGGGATTCGATTTAAAATTAAAATGATGATTAGAATTTCAGAAGTGAATAATGGGTTTGCTCTTGATTCTAATCTGGGCCAGTCTGGTCTAAGACACGAGATAAAGCTCAGCTCACCCACAAGTTTCAATCGGCAATATAAAAAACTATAAAAGTAGGTTCGTAAACTAAAATAAATTGTAGAAAGGGCTCAATATGTGTAATATTTATCCGATTGCCTCTGAAAAAGGTTGATGTTTACTGTAAAATCACAGACAAAAAACAAAACACACAGACCGGCTCACTAAAAATTCTATCCAACAGAGCCAATAACTAGAGAAAATTTGACTTTATCAGCGAAAAAAACCGTGGCCGGCACGCCGAAGATCGCTTTCGTGGCGTCCGGGGGACTCAGCACCGTCACCAACCCACCCAACAACGCCGCCGGCGCTGCTGCCACACCCACAGCCGCTGAAGACAAGGAGGAGGAGCTGCCCACTGAGGAGGAAGTCCAGCCCGTCGGACAGGACTACATCGAGGAGATCCGCGCCGACGACGGCAAGCCGCTCTCCTTCAACTGCAAGCTGTGCGACTGCAAGTTCAACGACCCCAACGCCAAGGAGATGCACATGAAGGGCCGTCGCCACCGACTGCAGTACAAGAAGAAGGTCAGTGTTTGCCCAGAGAGAGCCTGTAACATAGCACCTACCATGATGTACTCCTTAGTACCGCCCTCTTTTATACTCTTGCGTCATAGTGGGCCCAGATTCCAACTAAGGCGCCAATGCTGCGCCGGTTGCTCGTGCGTATGGTGGGATCGTGGTGGGTGCTATGTTACAAGCCTATTTACGTGAGGCTAATAGCCGGGACAAGCCAGGACTTTCTAATATTAACAAGACACATAGGGTGGTCTTAAACTGCAAAGTCGTGCAAATTCTCATTTTATTGTCTCGAATGTTTGTCCCTTTCGTTTTCAAAACATAGTAACAGTGACAGTTAGGTCATCCAGTGATTACTTAGTAAAAGGTTTGAGGCGGTCGTCGAGCCCGGCGGCCCTTCGGGGCTGCCGAGAGATCCGACCGCCGTATGACGACAAAAGGCATTATGAGGATGACCATTACAACTATCAATTTGAACCTTATACACCTACACCTGATACTTTCAATCTCACACTTGAGACTTTCAACTAAAACTGTAGGGTTGGGAGTACAAAGTGTAATAGTACTCTCAACAAAAGTGTAAGGTTGGGAATACAAAGTGTAATTGTACTCTCAACCTTACACTTTGTGCTCTCGTTCTTACACTTTGTACCTTCAAAATTACTTTTTTACCTTCCGCTTTACACTTTACATTTTCAACCTTACCCTTTACATTTTTAACCTTATACTTTACATATTGAACCTTAACTTTACATCTTCAACCTTACACTTTGCATGTTCAACCTCACACTTTCTACTTTTAAACTCACTCTTTCTACTTCAATCCCTACATTCATCCTCACACTTTGTACCTTCAATTCCACACTTACAAAGTTAAGTTACCCTCAATCTTATATTTAAACTTCAACCTTAGACTTTGCAAACGCACACTTTGCTTTGAATTCTATGAAACGTCGTTTTTCTGCAGGTGCAACCTGACCTGGAAGTGAAGGTGAAACCCTCGATGCACCAGCGCAAGATCGCCGAGGCCAAGGCGCAGCGCATGATGGCGCGCGACGAGCTCTGGGCAAGGCGCCGCTACAACGATGTGAGTGCATTTCTCCAGATTACCTTTTAGTGGGTGACTCCGGCAAGATAGACCGATGTCTTGAAAAAGGCGGCTGGTAGCGACTGGATGATAAAAACGAGAGATCGTGCTTTATAGCGTTCCCTGGGGGAGGCCTGCGTTCGGCAGTGGACTGCAATAGACTGCTATAGATAGATATAGGATGTACTAACTAATATCAGGCCCTGAGCAGCTTCGATCGCATTACATGACCAATCAGGATCAATCGCGAGTAACTAGGAGTTTGTCACATACGGGTTCCTGGCGAAGCTATTAACCGTTATGGTTGTGGGAGACGGGCAAGGAGATATTATAATTTTCAACTACTTGGCATTGCTGGACTCTGACATTAAACATGCAATAAGATTATTTAAAAAAAAAACTATTCTTTATAAAAAGGATTAACGTAGTCGCTGTTCTATCGAAACATTAGTCAATTCCTCAATCCATAGATTGAGTAGCTTATGCACAAGTTATGCAAAAGGCGCGCGGGGCGCCTATCTCTCTATTTTATGCTTATTGTATGTAATTGTTGCAGGGTATGGAGGATGACGAGCGCGCGTACTGGGAGGGCGGCATGGACGGGCCGTGGGGCTGGCGCGGACCCCCGCCGCACCACCACCCCATGCACCATGTAAGTACACGAGTTTTCTATCAATGAAAAATGTCAGAAATAAGGCTTCACAAAGATCTCCGCATTACTAAGCTGAAGAAGAATAGAACAGTCGCATCTGCCGCAGAACGACCAACGCTTTTGCGTTCTTCTTCTTCGAGTGGGACACCAAGTTGTCCAACGACCCGATGGACCCTGGTGTCAATTTTTAACCGCCTATTGCAAGTAGCAGGGCTCTGACATCGTTATGTAACGACCGCCTTCACAGCAACCGGGACCGACGGCTTAACGTGCCCATCCGAAGCACGGGACCATCGTTGAGACCGCAGTACGGAAAATTTTGTGTAGAATAGCACCCCGAATTGGTGGAGCGATCTGCGCAGAACGACAGGAAAAATCTGCATGCGGAAAGCCGTGTTTATCATATAATTCCCTAGTCTTCTTCTCTGCGAGTCGCGGCGAATAAATTTTTTATTTTTCCGATATGATGCCACACGAATGGCATTTGGAGTGGCTGGCCATAGTTCTTCTAGCGTGCGGGTGTCGGGCCCGACATCTGAGCTATGGGCACAACCCCTAGTATCCCGTAATAACAATAAATCCTTGTCTCCAGGGTATGGGCATGGGCTACGGCGGCGTGAACCGTCGCATCGAGACGTCGGACGACCGGCACGTGCTCGCCAAGCACGCGGACATCTACCCCGGCGAGCAGCAGCTGGCCGACATCCAGCGCTGCGTCAGCCACACGGAGAAGGCGCTCAAGTCCCTGTCTGACGCGCTGCAGGAGACCAACAAGCCCAAGGTACAGTACACGCCAATACAACAAGCAGCTGGCCGACATCCAGCGCTGCGTCAGCCACACGGAGAAGGCGCTCAAGTCCCTGTCTGACGCGCTGCAGGAGACCAACAAGCCCAAGGTACAGTACACGCCAATACAACAAGCAGCTGGCCGACATCCAGCGCTGCGTCAGCCACACGGAGAAGGCGCTCAAGTCCCTGTCTGACGCGCTGCAGGAGACCAACAAGCCCAAGGTACAGTACACGCCAATACAACAAGCAGCTGCCGACATCCAGCGCTGCGTCAGCCACACGGAGAAGGCGCTCAAGTCCCTGTCTGACGCGCTGCAGGAGACCAACAAGCCCAAGGTACAGTACACGCCAATACAACAAGCAGCTGCCGACATCCAGCGCTGCGTCAGCCACACGGAGAAGGCGCTCAAGTCCCTGTCTGACGCGCTGCAGGAGACCAACAAGCCCAAGGTACAGTACACGCCAATACAACAAGCAGCTGCCGACATCCAGCGCTGCGTCAGCCACACGGAGAAGGCGCTCAAGTCCCTGTCTGACGCGCTGCAGGAGACCAACAAGCCCAAGGTACAGTACACGCCAATACAACAAGCAGCTGCCGACATCCAGCGCTGCGTCAGCCACACGGAGAAGGCGCTCAAGTCCCTGTCTGACGCGCTGCAGGAGACCAACAAGCCCAAGGTACAGTACACGCCAATACAACAAGCAGCTGCCGACATCCAGCGCTGCGTCAGCCACACGGAGAAGGCGCTCAAGTCCCTGTCTGACGCGCTGCAGGAGACCAACAAGCCCAAGGTACAGTACACGCCAATACAACAAGCAGCTGCCGACATCCAGCGCTGCGTCAGCCACACGGAGAAGGCGCTCAAGTCCCTGTCTGACGCGCTGCAGGAGACCAACAAGCCCAAGGTACAGTACACGCCAATACAACAAGCAGCTGCCGACATCCAGCGCTGCGTCAGCCACACGGAGAAGGCGCTCAAGTCCCTGTCTGATTGCACACACAAAAGGAAAAAAATACATCGCAACAGAAACACATAACAGAAAATATAACAATAGGCGGCCTTATTGTTAAGGTAGCAATTTCTACCAGGCAACCATGGGCAATATAGTACATTATACAACATACACAAGGCCCTGAAAAAAATCTACTTCCCTTGGATTTCTTTCCTAATTTCAGTTTTCACCACAATATCGCTCCCATACTTTATTTTTGTAAGCATACTTTTTGAAGTCCAATAATAAAACCTTCCGCTTTGTAGCTTCAACCTTACGCTTTGTTCCTTCAACTTAACATGCTGTACTTTCAACCTTACACATTGTACCTAATCTTACACTTTGTACCTTTAACTTCTCACTTTTTACTTTCAAATTCTCACTTTGTACTTTCTGCCTTTCACTTTGTACCTTCAACCTCACTTTGTACTTTCAAATTCTCACTTTGTACTTTCAACCTTATATTTTGTACCTTTAACCTCACACTTTGTTCTTTCAACCAGCCACTTTGCACCTCTGGCCCCAACTTTTTACTCTGTTTTAATTTGTTTTCCATTTCCATCAACCGTGTACCAAAATTGTATCCAAAATAAGGACATGATGATACCAGATGACGAGTCGTAGCGAGCAGCCCGCTTCCGGTACTGCGCTGCGTGCGCTGAGTTATTCGGCACCGCAATGCTTACCGAAAGCTGCTGCAAGCAAAGACGATATGGCAGTCTGATCCTACTTTTACCTCCTAAACATCTTTTGCCCTAACTAAACAATTTATCTTTTACCTAGTTTTGAAGCGGAATGTCGTACTAAACTTGATTTTTGATTTTGCAGAATCAAGCTGCGGCTAAAAAGGATGATAAGAAAGAAGAAAAGCCAGAAGGAAAAGAAGATGGCCGTGATAATCAACTGTAAGTAAATTTTTCTTGTATTTTGTAACTTTTTGCTTTCAGTAAATATTCTCACTTTTCATTTTTGCTTCTTTATAATTTTTTATTTTTGGCTCTATAGTTAAATTTTCATTCTTTCCTTTTGTTACTTTGCACTTTTGAAATGTTGCCTGGAATCCATCACAGCAAACCGAGCCTGCCGGTTAAGGTAGAACATATAAAGAGAGAAAAAGAAGATAATCGCCGTGAAACCTACATGCAGTACATGCAATCACAAACAAACAAATCTGGCGATAATACGCAAAGCAATTCGTGAGTCACTGATCTCAGTAGAGTAACTATTTAGTTTGTTCATACATTTATAGTTTTATGTCTTTTGTTTGTAGTTGTAGATGTAGTTAGATGTATTTCTTAGTTATCTAGTGAGTAGTTTGATTATCATTTGTATTTGTGATTTCTTGTTTATATGTACCAGACATAAATAACTCGAAAATCAGTAACTAACTTGATAAGAAAAAAGTAAATAACTCGAGAGTTAGATGCCTACTAATAGTAGTAGATTAAAAACTGATATCAGGTTGCATCGGGTCGTTCGTCGAGTCGTTATTCCTTACACCGAGAAGAATGATATTATGATAAAAAGAAAGTTCTCTCCTCATAGTAAAATCCAGCAAGATAATGTTGGTAAAAGTTTTCTTGTTCTCAAGCAGTACAAACGAATAACAGAACAACCTTGAAAATTCTGCATTACCAA
The DNA here is from genome assembly GCA_024500475.1 of Phthorimaea operculella. NCBI lineage: Eukaryota > Metazoa > Arthropoda > Insecta > Lepidoptera > Gelechiidae > Phthorimaea > Phthorimaea operculella. Next base: position 3,749,360 of record JANFCV010000019.1, on the reverse strand, counting down.
GTGAGAACTGACGCCAGGTGTGAAATCTCATATTGTACTAGGTTTTTACGTATATCTGTAAAGTTATATACTAAATTTTGAAACACTTTCCGCGTTTGTGAAAAAAAGGTCGCAATGGTGGAAAATTTCGTAATTTTTCCAAAATCCTGTAAAGTTTTCGAGTATTTCGTAGTGACACTCTCGTTACCCCTCAGGTTCTCATTCGTCGGCGAGGGCGAGAGCACTGCGACCGCCGGCGCCGGCGACGGCGGGGTGACGCGCGCGCTGAAGGGCGTCATGCGCGTGGGGCTGCTGGCCAAGGGGCTGCTGCTCTCCGGGGACAAGAACGTGCGCCTCGTGGTGCTGTGCCACGACCGCCCCACCGTCACGCTGCTCAAGCGCGTGGCTGCTGACTTACCGCACCATCTCAACAAGGTCAAGGTGAGAACAAGGGGCTGCTCCTCTCCGGGGACAAGAACGTGCGCCTCGTGGTGCTGTGCCACGACCGCCCCACCGTCACGCTGCTCAAGCGCGTGGCTGCTGACTTACCGCACCATCTCAACAAGGTCAAGGTGAGAACAAGGGGCTGCTCCTCTCCGGGGACAAGAACGTGCGCCTCGTGGTGCTGTGCCACGACCGCCCCACCGTCACGCTGCTCAAGCGCGTGGCTGCTGACTTACCGCACCATCTCAACAAGGTCAAGGTGAGAACAAGAGGTTTAACACTCTTTACGTGCAATCGCAAAAGTTGTGTTTGTGATCTTACACGTCTTTTGTATCCTCACACATTTCCCCCTATACACATATTATTGTATCTTAACAGTTCAATTCAGTCTTACAATTTGTTTTAAACTTACACTTTGTATCTCCAACCTTACACTTTGTATTTTCAACTTGCCAGTACCTTCAACCCTCCACTTTGTACCTTCAACCAACACTTGTTTCATTTTGTTTTTTCTACTTTAATTTTACCTTTTTTTTATATTCAACTTTACAGTATCTACACAACCTTACACTCTGTACCAGTCACTTTTTCAATTATTATTTTTATGCAAGGAACAGACGATAAAAGCACCAGGACATGATGATACCAGATGACGAGTCGTAGCGCGCAGCTTGCTGCTAGTACTGCGTTGCGATCGCTAAGTTATTTAGCACCGCACTGCTTACTGGTGGCTGCTGCAAGCAAAGACGATATGGCAATCTGATCCGCCTTAAACATTCAATTGTCTTATAATGAGCCAAGTAGAAAGAACAAATTTTTGAAGATTATGGATATATTTATAGTGAAATAATGAATGTGGATGGATGCAGAAGTTAAGGAAAGCCTAAAAAAGTTAAGATTGATTGTATGAAGGACGACATGAAAAAAAGCGTTAGTGAGGATTTGACTGCTGATTGAGATGAATGGAAGAAACAGCCACATTGCGTCGACCCCAAATAAATTGTTATAAGGGCAGCCAGATGATGACGATGGATATATTTGTAACCATGCATATTCCCCCTGCAGGGTTCGGGCGACGAGCCCAAGTACAAGGTGGAGCTGCTGCCGGCCGAGGGCGCTGTGCAGGTGTCGGACGGCAACATCAACGTGCTCGTCAGCCTCACCTCCGCCGTCATGCGCGAGCCCGCAGGTTAGTTCATACACACCCGACCCCAACACCCCGCGATATTCGACGCCGCCAATTTCACGCACCTCTCCTCTATAATCATATCTTGTTTCTTTACATATCGATATACATGATCTTAATATTTGACCGATTGATATTGCTCTGCTTTGACGATGCTACCCGACAGATGAAATTGGTTGTCGAAATCGTCAATACCCCCACATTTTTTACCGAGAAGGCTGCAGAACAAAATATCTAATAATTAGACTGATTTTATATATTTCTATATGTATTATACTATCGATTGATTTTCTTTTTGTAACCATTTATCATAATTGTAAAAAAAAGATAATTTGTTCAAAAGTTGACTGCCCGACCGGGCCTGTGTTTTGAGTGTTTATTTTTAGGTATAATAGCGTAAGCTGGGTCAAGGTCAAAAGGATTTTTGACCATGCACAACATGATTTATCACGTGCGAGTCTCCGCATTGATATATTCATGGTCTACCTGAAACGGAGCAAACAAAAAAAGAATACAATTTTATTATTATTCTATTTATAATATTTTTCATTTTTCCGTCTTTGAATCATTGAACTCGATGTTCTAATGAATTGGTATTGTGATATCCCTACTCCTTTAATTTACATAATAAATTGTGCACAGATATTATTTTAGCTTTTGACGATATATTGGTATGGTAATTTGATGTTTTTGATTTCAATGCATTACACTTGAATGGGACGGAATGCTAGACCGTCGAGAGAAACGATCGTGGTGTGTATATTCCCATTATAACGACACACCACAATCCATTCACTCGCGGCTTTCATTCCTTCCCTCGCTGGCCCGACGCGCGTTATATCGAGACGTGATTCGCCCTTGATCGCGCCCCGAGTCAATAACGCCGCGGGCCGTAGGGCCCCCCTGACGATGTTTGCCCCGTTTGCTGGTCCGATGATGGTCAAACACCCTTTGTGTTGTTGTCGCTAGAGGGCGGCGAGGTAAAGCGCGACGACAAGGACGTGCTCCCGCGGCAGAAGTGTCTGGACGCGCTGGCCGCTCTGAGGCACGCCAAGTGGTTCCAGGTACATGCGCCATTTACTACCGCGCACTCCGATCCGCTCCTGTCTCTTACCTATAGCTGCCGTCGACACGCAGGGAACACAAGGCGAAAGAAACTAATATAATAACTAGCATCGCCAAAATACAAAAACAATTCAACGTTCAATTTCCACAGAACATACGATACGACATACAAAAAAACTGTTACATTTAGCATAAGGAATATTCGTTTTTATCGTTTCGTGTTGCCCTAAGTGTGGAGGACTGCCTTCGAACGGCGGTATGTTTGCATCTGTACACACTTCACTTAGTCTAACTTTCGTGTCGATCGCAGCTACACAAAAGTATTACTGAATTCTAATTAATTTATTGTCAAATTTCATCCAATTTTCAAGACTTGTAGCCGGAGTAGGAGTGCGCACGTAATTATTAGTCACATGTTTGTTTTATTTTCCATTGAAAGTAGTTTTTTTAAGTTAATCAATTTACCCTATCTTTAAAACCCCCATGAACATGTGGCTACAAGTGCTTATACTGTATGAAAGCTGCGTTTCCGCTCGCACTTTGTCAGCCAAATGGGAGGTATCAGGAAACGCAGTTTGAATGTCGTGTTGTCGACCATATTTATTGCTCTGTTTCTTGTCACGCCCAGTATAGTGGAGTAAGTAACCGCTAAGAGTGGAGCAATAAAGTGGTGGTCCGCGGCGGCGGCGTGCGCGCCCCCCCGCGGCCCGCGCACACCCCCTCATGCCCTCTTGTGCTGTGTAGGCTAGAGCGGCCAGCCTGCAGTCCTGCGTGATCATCATCAGAATTCTGCGCGATCTCTGCAGAAGGATTCCCAACTGGACGCCGCTCAACCCATACGTAAGTTGTATTTAAAAATCGCCTTTCAATTCACGATTTGCATCTCCATCTCCACACATTGACGCTTGTATTTTGTACTTTCAACCCTACGCTTTCTATCATCAACCTTACACTTTGTAAATTCAACCTCACTTTGTACCTTCACCCTTACAATATGTACATTCAACCTCACTTTGTACTTCCAACCTTTCACTTTGTTCCTTCAACCTTACTTGTACTTTCAAGTACCTTCAACCTCACTTGTACTTCCAACCGCTGTGCTTTCTATCTCATTCTGTTCGTCATTCATCATCATGATCACATCCAACCATACACGTTGTACAATTATTTTTGATTTACATTTATATTTTTGTTATATAAATAGGAGATGATGATACCAGATGACGAGTCGTAGCAAGCAGATTGCTTTCGATGCTGCGGAGATGTGTGTCGAGTTATTCGACCCTCTACGCGCATTTTTAGCGCCTGTGAGCAAAGACGATATGGCAGTCTGATCCTTTTTTATTACTTCTTCAGTTGTCTTTAGATATTATTGTCTATTTGCCACGTGTAACTTGTATTTAAAAAATATTGCTGTTGATTGTGACAGCTATTTTTTTTATTATTATTTTCTTGACTAGCAACACTGAAAAACGAAAAGTTAAATGTATACTAAAAGGAATCAGTTTTATTGACTCTGTCTTGTTGCTTATATTGGGTGAAATTTTACTAGTAACCGATAGCGAAACCTCAGAACTGGCTTGTGAAAAGGAACAACTTTCCCCAAGAAATACTGGTCGAAATACGAAATGAAAACAAAATAAAAATACAAAAAAGAGGTTTTTTTTTCTTATTTGGACTTATGTTCCTTAGGGAAAGTTGTTTCTTATCATCAGCAGCCGGTTTTGCGTTTACTAGTAACATTTCCGAAATTATAAGAATAGCTAAGAATTTACTAAAGAACTGAAACTATCGTAATATTAGCGAGTATGGCGTGTGTATGTGTATGTATACCATTGTATCTGCGCAGGCGATGGAGCTGCTGGTAGCTGGCGTGGTGGGATCTGCGGGCGCTGCGCTGTCGCCGGGCGAGGCGCTGCGCCGCGTGATGGAGGCGGTGGCGGGTGGGCTGCTGCTCGAGCACGGGCCCGGCCTGCGCGACCCCTGCGAGAAGGAGCTGGTGGTGAGTACCTAAAACCCTACTAGCCTACTACACACCCTTCCGATGCAACCACGGGATGTCTTATGCTGCTGCGAACCGTTTTCATTAGTGTGCACACAGAACGGCTCACGAGACACGACAAAGGAATTACTATACTACAGACTCTTCTTCCAAGATTAGCTGGGGTTGGGCCAAGTAAACTGCAGACATGCTGCAGACTATATGGCCTAGCCTAATACAAAATGTTGTGGATCTTACCACAGAAAAGTTAGACAGTGTGACGCTTTTAAAATAAAACACGCGTTCCACGCTCGTCTTGCTTTTTTGTAATAAGGCCCTATGTTAGTTATGTTTTGATGACGACTACAAGTTTTTTTATTTTTACATAAACCCAATAGCCGCAATTGTTACTGATCGATACGGGCCTCGTTTTATCGGGGGTCTTTACCTTACTCTCCACTCTTTTTATGCGGAGGTATATTGCATAGAATGATGTAGAAAATTTACTACATTTATCCATATAATACTCTCTACATGCAGCGATGATATACTTGGATATGATGATACCAGATGACGAGTCGTAGCAAACAGATTGCTGTCGTTTCCGGACGCCGTGTGTCGAGTTATTCGACCCTGCGTCTGGTCCTACAGCGGCCTGCGAGCTGAGACGATATGGCAGTCTGATCCTTTACAACCTTGTTTATTTTACCAGGAACCCAAAATTGGGAATGCTTTAGAGGCAACCATAATAGAGCTGTAAAAACTAAACAATTTGACTTTGTGTGCAAAAAATGTGCTGAATCATTACTTCCTACCGGTTGTTCGTAGGCCTATCTTTCTGACAGATTTTCCAGAAGTTCTAGACTTACTGGTGATTTATGCGTTTATTTTATTTCTATTACAGGACGCCCTCGGCAACTTGCCGCCGCAGAAACGTGAAGATCTGACTGCTTCGGCCCAACAGTTCTTGAGACAGATTGCTTTTAGACAAATTCATAAGGTATGTCCCCTTAATAGGTACATCTTTCTAAAAGTAAACTTGTAATGGTTTATTTAATAAAGTCATATGTAAAGCTAACAATTAACTGAGAAAATTTCCTTTTTAACACATTATTCCAATTACATTCAAGTTTTCTTCTTTCTTTCTTAGCTAATTTGTGTAATTTTCTGCAGGTGCTGGACATGGAGCCGCTGCCGAAGGTGAAGCACGCGGCGGGCGGGTGGAAGTTCCCGCGCAAGCGCAGGCGCTCCAACACCGACGCCGAGGGGGACACGCCCAACGGTAAGCACCAACACCTATATGTGTCATGGAAATGGACAGAAGGATTCGAACACTCCTAGTACTTAGAACCTAACACGTTGTTTCTCAAATCCGGCCTAAATAATTTCTAAACCGATCTTTACTTTTGTGCCCCGTATTTTAGTACTTTACACGTTGTACCTTCAACCTCACCCTTTGTTCTTCAATCAACCTTACACTTTACCTTTAACCTTACACTTTGTACCTTCAATCAACCTTACACTTTGTCCCTTCAAACTTACACTTAGTATCTTCAACTTACATTTCTTTAACCTTACATTTTGTACCTTCAACCTCACCCTTTGTACTTCAACCTTACACTTGTACCTTCAACCCCACACTTTGTACCTTCAACCTCACACTTAGTACTTTCAACCTCACTCTTTGTACTTTGTACCTTCATCATTACATTTTGAATTTTCGGTACCTTCAATGCAGAAAATTTATTTTATCCAATAAATCATCAAAATAAGTAGGATATGATGATACCAGATGACGAGTCGTAGCGCGCAACTAGTTGCCGGTACTGCGCTGCGGACGCTGAGTTATTCAGCACCGCACTGCTTACTGATAGCTGCTGCAAGCAAAGACGATATGGCAGTCTGATCCTTTTTCATAAAAACTAATCACGCATTGGCCAACAATAGGAAAATAACAATATTCTGGATACTGATAGAAATATTTGGTTTCAGGTGAGGGCAAGGTGGTGAAGACCGAGGAGAAGGCAGACGCTTCGGAGAACAGCGCCACTACGCCAGCTGCCAAGAAGTAGTGGCCCCGACGCCCGCGCCCCGCGCCCCGCGCCGCCGTCTAGCCCACTAGATAACCAAAAATAATTCATACGACATCCATTACACGCACGGAACATTCAAACCATATAAATCGATTACCCAATCAAATGGCAAACGGTTTGATATTTTTTACAGTGCAATATACATTTGGATTATTTGGTCATGTAAAGTATTATCTATCACTCTCTATTTTTTTGGTCACACAATTTTAGAGCATTATTTTTGTGGGATCTGTCCATAAAACAACAGTAAACTAACTGTCCTGATATATTTGTAGTGTTTTAAAACTAGTTAGAATCTAGGCTCTATATTATATTGTAATTTAGCGTTAGTATACTGAGGATTGGGAGACAGGGATTACGAAGGTATGCAGAATGTAGGAAAGCACAAGTCTGTTACAGTCTTGATTGAGAGGAAATGTAAACAAGTAGGAATGAGATAAGATTTCTTTTAGGGTAACAGTATTTTGACTTGATTTAGTTCCTCGTCGCGCCACTCGGCGCTTTTGTTTTCTGCACTGAGCAGTGTATTTTAATTCAATGATTACACGTTTTCTAATTTTATTAGTTAAGTTGTATAGTTTATCTTATTGCGAGCATCGCTAGCTACAAAGTGTAGACGCGAGCAATAGTAAATATAAGATCTGTGTCTTTACGTGACGTGTTACGTACCACTTGACTAATCAACCACTGAAGCAGACTGCGTAGCAAGCACCATGCTATCTAAATTATGAGTGTGATGTTATTATTATTTATTAGCATTAGGGATCCGTGAAACACAATGGAACCTTTAGATAGATATTATAAAAAAAGCTATTATAGAAGTACTTCATTGACGATTCGTTTTGTATTCTGTAAACCTGTACTTTGAATATTTAAGTCAATAAATAAAATGACCGAATTATGAGCATTTTCTTTGTAAACAAATCCCTAATCTCCCTTTCACCTACATCTGCTGTCTTCGGCGCAAAATGCCAAAGTATTGCGAAATGTCAAGTTGCTCTTTCGACGATGGTAGACGTCCCTTAGTGCACTTTCATAACCAGACTTTCGTAACTAGCTACAAAAAAACACTATCACTGTTTCGTAACCGGTTACGAATAAACAGTGTTTTTTCCACATTCGTAATCACTATTTCGTAACTGCGGTCGACTGTTACTTCCCCTTTGTTCCTAGTAACACATTCTGTCATCAACTGCTTAATTATCAGTGTAGTCTAGTAACTAACGTCACAGCTATTCGGATTGACCCATGAAGCTGAAAATCGGCATGCAGGTACTTCTTGACCTCCTGATCAAAATTAGACATGGAGCCACCTTAACCTTTTACCACCCCCCCTCCTTTACAAGGCATAACTTTTGAAGTAATTGACTTGGAGGGTAGTTTTTATTTCGTATCGTGCGTGACATCTCACTTGAAGCTTATTGTGCCCTAAAAATTACCCTTTAGGCCCCCCGGGGGCCCAAAAGCCCGAAAAGTGGGGTGTCCCGTTCTTATATGAGATTTTCTTATTTTCAAGCTATCGACGCCCAAGAGGTATCAAAAGTTGCGTAATTAGACACAGATTTCAAAAAACTTAATATATCTTTAAATAATATTTATCTTTAGGGCTCTATCGATCGTTAAAGTGTTGTGACTACGAAATCAACATATTATTATTGTTTTTTAATGTTCGGCAAAGCCCTAAAGATAAATATTATGTAAAGATATTTTAGGTATTTTGCAATCTGTGTCTTATTCCGCAACTTTTAATACCGCTTGGGAATCGCTGGCTTGAAAATAAGAAAATCTCATACAAGAGTGGGTCACCCCACTTTTGAGACTAGTAGAGACACTGTTCGAGAACCATTACGGTTTATGAGATACAGCCTGGTGTCAGACGAACAGACAACGAGTCTCAGTAATAGAGGGTTCCGTTTTCACGAGGTTTTCACCCTTGAGGTACGGCACCAATACGGCAATAATACAGAAAACATCGGAAATAAAACTTGGGTCGAAAATAATTTGAACAAAAAACAACAGTTCCAATGACGTATCCTTTATTGATTTTCCTTCAAAAACAAAAACTTAAAAAAATAAACAGTAGCTACAAAACAGAAAATTTTCTCATACAAATAAAACATGGATTCCTGCTAACATTAACTTTCACATCACTTTTGAACACACTGGTATTTAAAGAAAACTTAGAATACAAACAGGCAGATAAAATTCGATGAATGCTGACATTTTGCAAACGTGACATTTTAAGTAGGACAACAGGCTACCGTAACATTTTGTATGGAGGTCGAGAGAGATAGGCATAGCCAGTGTGTTTTACAATTTTTGATTTGTCTAGTAATAACCACAAAATAATGAAATTAATTTTCAAATTGCTTGTTTTTGTTGAGATATAATAAGAAATATTTCGATGTAGTGTAGCATACCCCAAGTCTAGCGTGGTCGCCTTAAAATACGCTCAAAACTTTATAACACCTCTGAAAAACGTTTAACAAATTTTCCTTCGATTGTACATTTTTACCTCGATAAGGCATATCGTTACCAATAATAACAGATTTCACAAAAATAAACTTCTATAATTTTTTTTTAGTCCATACCATAGGAATTTAAAAGTTCCTGAAGAAACATTAGATTTTTATATTTTATTGACATTTTGATTTCATTATGTAATTCATTCAAGTTGGTGATTTGGAAGGAAAAGCAATGAAGTTGTCTCGATATTACATTTATTATTCTTTCTAGAAACCGTTTTCACAGTTGAAAACTCTCCTTCGATATCACCACCGCGCTCCGCCATTATTTTTTTACAGTTCAATATAACTTTGATTGATTTTTAAACTTTTATACTTTATTTATTTACGCAAATTCCTGTGCTTGGGAAGACTAGATTTCAGTTCCTGTATGTTTAAGAGACAAACCTATTTTCTTTCTCTTTTACTCCATCCGTCGTCGACTGTGAAAACGATCCCGAAATTTTAACTGTTCTACCGTCGTAATGAATACGTGAACCGCTACGGTCAACGCAAAATTTTAAGAATATCGCCTAAAACGAAACGCTCTACCTGGCAAACTTTGTGATTTTAACTGTTTGAAAATATGTCGGAAGAAAATAGGGTATGTTTTTAATTTTGTTGTGATGGTATCGTTCGATCGCCGGCACTCGCCGCTGCGGCGTCTCGGGACATCGACGACCGACATTACGAATTTTATATAAGTTTCTCATCGGGACTCGTCACTCGCGTCGGGCGGAGCGCTAGCGGTCCCCTGTGTTGGGGGCTCGTCACGGGCCGGTCGGGCGCTCCGCCCCCTCAGTACTGGCTGCAGCGCGCGCGGAACCCGCCCTGGTACTCGGAGTCCTGCGAGAGCAGCCCGTCCGGCTGCGAGGCGAGCTCGGGCGCCGCCGACTCCTGGCTGAAGTCGGGCTGCGACGCCGACTGCGACAGCGACAGCGCCGGCTGCTGCGACAGCGGCTCCTGCGACAGCCGCGACGCGCCCGCGCACGCGCGACCACCCATGCGACCGCCCGGACCACGTGGATGATTATTCATCGGCATCGGGATCCTAGCCAGCCCGGTCCTGAACGCGGCGGGCGGGACGGGCGCGTGTAACAACGCCGCGGCCCGCTCCGGTCCCACGTACGCCAACGGGTCTCTAAGCGGACGCGCACGGTCATACACGGAGCCCGGCACCATCGCTTCCCTAGCATCAAACATCGACGTCGACATAAAGTGCGACCCCGGATTCTGTGCGTTGACCAACTTCTTCGGCTTGGCGAATTGGATCGCGGACTCTTTCAAATTGGACAGGGGTCCTTCAGTCAGCACGCGGCGCTCTTTATAAAACGCTAGCAGATGGTTCCACAACGGCTGTTTGGAAAGCACTTTCGGGTTACCTACGACAATGAGCCCGTATTTCGCGCGAGTCAAAGCGACGTTGAGACGGCGCGGGTCGCTCAGGAAACCTATTCCCTGATGTTCGTTGGAGCGCACGCACGACATTATGATGATGTCTTTCTCTCGTCCCTGGAAGGCGTCCACGCTGGCGACCTCTATCTCCTGGTACAACTTGGCGTGCAGACTGCCCTGGTACTGCATGTGCTGAACTAAGTACGACCTCTGCCCCTCATAGGGCGTTATAATCCCGATCTGTTCGGGTCTGACCCCGGCTTTTAAGAATCTCGTGGTGAGTTTCTCTACGTTGGCGGCTTCCGTCCTGTTCAGGTAGGAAGTGCCGGAGCCGGCGATTTCTTCTTGCCCCTGAGTCACGTAGAAGAACATCGGGCGGTCGGGTCTCGGCCACGGGAAGTCGATCTTATGAAGTCTCCTCTCTTCGGCGCTGACGCCATTTTGCAGGGAACCCTCGTAGAAGAAGTCAGACGGGAATCGCGAAAGTTCGGGATGCATACGGTATTGGACTTCGAGGCGGAAGGGGCGTATTCCCAGCACGACGAGACGCTCGAACAAGCTCTGACTGAGGCCGGCCTTGGCCGCTTTCTTGCACATGACGACGGGCCCCAGTTGGCAATGGTCGCCGACTAGAATCAGCTGCCTCGCTCCGAGCACGACCGGCACCATGCATTCAGGCTCGGTGGACTGCATGCCTTCGTCGATGAGTATCGACTGGAACCTCATGCGCGCTACCCGGGGATCTCCGGCGCCTACACAAGTGGTACAGACGACGTCTGCTGCATCTAACAACCTCCTCTCGGCGGCCCGGCGTAGCGCGCGGTACCTCCTTTCATCAGCAGCTGATAATTCTCCAGCTTCTTCCTTGAGTCGTGTGAGTTTCCTGAGCTCGCTGTCAGCCGACCCTAGAGCGCGCGCTTGTTCATGCAGCGCTAGGAAAGAGACGGAAGACTCCATCGCTTCTCTCGATTTGGCGCACAGACGGACAACCTGTAAACGAATGACATAAATTAATGAGGGTTGACTCATCTCGAACGTACAGGTATAGTAATCGAAAATTATCCCTCAAATAATCGCTTACGTATCCTTCAAATTGTCGCAAATAATCCAAAAAATAGTCGCTTAAGAAACGCGAACAATCTTCGAAATATAGTCTACATAATTCTCAAAATTATCATCGAATAATCTCTAAATATATCTTAAAAATATGTCGTCGTTATTCCTAAAATAATCTCTGAACCAGTTGCAATAAAATCTTTGAACTAGTTGTAATAAAATATCTGAACTAGTTGCAATAAAATCTCTGAACTAATTGTAATAAAATCTCTGAACTAGTTGTAATAAAATCTCTGAACTAGTTGCAATAAAATCTCTGAACTGGTTGCAATAAAATCTCTGAACTAGTTGCAATAAAATCTCTGAACTAGATCCAAAAAAATCTCTGAACTAGTTGCAATAAAATCTCTGAACTAGTTACAATAAAATCTCTGAACTAGTTGTAATAAAATCTCTGAACTAGTTGCAAAAAAAATCACTGAACCAGTTGCAATAAAATCTCTGAACCAGTTGCAATAAAATCTCTGAACTAGTTGCAATAAAATCTCTGAACTAGTTGTAATAAAATCTCTGAACTAGTTGTAATAAAATCTCTGAACTAGTTGTAATAAAATCTCTGAACTAGTTGCAATAAAATCTCTGAACTAGTTGCAATAAAATCTCTGAATTAGTTGCAATAAAATCTCTGAACTAGTTGTAAAATAAAATCTCTGAACTAGTTGCAAAAAAATCTCTGAACTAGTTGCAATAAAATCTCTGAACCAGTTGCAATAAAATCTCTGAACTAGTTGCAATAAAATCTCGGAAATAGTCACAAAATAATCTCTGAAATAGTCGTAAAGAATCCCTAAAATAATCTCTGAAATAGTCGCAAAGAATCCCTAAAATTATTTCTGAAATAGTCGCAAAGTAATCCCTAAAATTATCTTTGAAATAGTCCCAAAATAATCCCTACAATAATCACTGAAATTGCCGCAAAACAATTCCTGAAACTGTCGCGCATAATCACAGGTGTCTCACCTTGAGCCCAGTCCGGTGTATCTTCTCTGTGAGTTGATCTACTGCTGTGTTAGAAGGCGCGCACACGAGCACGGGTCCTCCGTTCTGCCTGACGAGCTGGTACACGATGGTGGCGGAGGTGACGGTCTTGCCGGTGCCGGGCGGGCCCTGGATGAGGGACAGGACAGTGACAGTTACTCACCTTGAGCCCAGTCCGGTGTATCTTCTCTGTGAGTTGATCTACTGCTGTGTTAGAGGGTGCGCACACGAGCACGGGTCCTCCGTTCTGCCTGACCAGCTGGTACACGATGGTGGCGGAGGTGACGGTCTTGCCGGCGCCGGGCGGACCCTGGATGAGGGACAGGACAGTGTCAGTTACTCACCTTGAGCCCAGTCCGGTGTATCTTCTCAGTGAGCTGATCGACAGCTGTATTGGAGGGAGCGCACACGAGCACGGGTCCTCCGTTCTGCCTGACCAGCTGGTACACGATGGTGGCGGAGGTGACGGTCTTGCCGGCGCCGGGCGGACCCTGGATGAGGGACAGGACAGTGTCAGTTACTCACCTTGAGCCCAGTCCGGTGTATCTTCTCTGTGAGCTGATCTACTGCTGTATTAGACGGAGCGCACACGAGCACGGGTCCTCCGTTCTGCCTGACGAGCTGGTACACGATGGTGGCGGAGGTGACGGTCTTGCCGGTGCCGGGCGGGCCCTGGATCAGGGACAGGGGCCGCTGCAACGCGTGCTTCACCGCGTACACCTGAAGAGTAACAAGAATAACTAACTCATAGTATCAGGCGTTGCTTTGGTCGGTGCTCGGAACTCGACTGTCGAAAAACTCCTGAGGATGCTCCGTGGAGCGTGGAACTTCGTATAGATATAGTCATACCTGCGAGCGATTGAGGTCAGGCAGGTTAGGCGCGGAGAAATGCTTTGGCAGATGACAGCGGAACACCAGCTCGTCTACTTCATGTCCCAGAAGCCGACGGTAGATGTAGCCCGACACAGACGTGTCGTCCACGGCGAACTTGCGCAGCGCCAGTTGCATACTGCATGATAAATATACAAGTTATGTTAGGAAGTTTTGTCGATATCAAAATACAAAATGTTTTGATATCACCCAAGGGCGTAGGAATAACGTTTGTTTTTTATGGTGTTCACTCAAACAATGCTCCCTTGTGAAATAATATGGACTCACCGGTCAAAAGAGGTGCTCTTCCATATGAAGTCGACTACAAAGTTGTTGGTCGCGTCGGTGGGTGCTCCCGCGCCGGACTTGAGCTCCAGCCCGACGTCGTCTCCGTAGTTGTCGGGCACCTTGATCACGTGACCCACCGGTCTTCTTCTTCTTCCAATAGGACACCAAGTCGTCCAGCGACCCGATGAACCCTGATGTCAGAGTTTTTCAACCGCCTACTGCAAGTAGCAGGCCTCTGACATGGTTGTGTAACGACCGCCATCATAGACAGCAACCGGGACCGACGGCTTAACGTGCCCGTCCGAAGCACTGAACCATCTTGCTTTTCGGACAATCAGGTGGTTCAGCTTGCAATGTCACTCACCGGTCGAAGGAAGTACTCTTCCATATGAAGTCGACGACGAAGTTGTTGGTCGCGTCGGTGGGTGCTCCCGCGCCGGACTTTAGTTCCAGGCCGACGTCGTCCCCGTAGTTGTCGGGCACCTTGATCACGTGACCCACGCCGGACCACGCCTTGTGCATCTCGCCCACGTATCTGCAATGATAACATCATTTTAAAACAGTGTTGACGCTCAAAACTGGACTATCGATAGTCCACGTAGCTCGAATAATCGATAAACTTTCGATAGTATCGATTCACTATGCTAAGCCAGTAAATTTTTTGACAGGTTCCACTTAACATTCTGAATGGCTCAGTGAACTAAACTAAAACGAATTTGAAAAATTGCCTTGCATCGACCAGGGCTCGAACCCGGGCCGCATAGGTCAACGCCCCACCGCTTTACCACTGAGCTATCGATGCACCGGTAGATGCCTGCCAAATTTTTCAATCGCTTGATGCTCGTCTTCAAGCGACGATTTAGCGACATCTGTAGAAAGTATACAACATTGTCTACATAACAGTAGAAATTCAAACCATAATTATGATGTAGCTAAATAAAATAGACTCACCTGAGCCTCAGTTCGTCTCCATGCATGAGCTTCATGTCGCTGTCAGTCTTGGCTAACGTGAAGTACGCGATGGTCTTCTTGTTGAGGCCGACGTCCCACCGCACCTCGATGCCCTCCTGCGTCTGAGACTCCTTCAGACGCTTGTCGTAGTCCGCCTCCAGCTTAACCAAAGGACCGAAGATGTTCTGGTACTGGTAGCCGTCCTCGTATCTGGTAAAAGAATGAATAAGTTATAAACTCCCTGACATGTAAGTTGTATAAATACCATTTCAATAATGTAAATTAAAAATCCAGAGTCTAGTACTTCTATAAATAAAAAGCAGAAATCGAAAAACAACGAGTGTGACTGAGTTTCGATCCAGAGACCGAATATCATTCCGCCAACTAACCATATAGCCTATCGCGCCCTTATACTAAATAACCAATTGATGTACTTCAGTTTCAGGAGTGTTTACCTCAGTAACACCTGGTGTGGCTCCTCGTCAACTCCCGGCTTCTCCAGGTCTTGGAAGGTGGCGTCCACGTTGTCGCGCCACAGCTCCTCCAGGCGACCGATTTGTTGCGGCGTCACCTATAAATTATGTCATGACTAATTAGATTTTAAATTTAAAATAACTAGTGATAAAGGGAAGAATAATGATGATGATGAACTAGTGATAAAAGTTATTCCAATAAATTAGTTTTGGAAAAATATCATTAACAGCTACAAAAGTCTACTAACTTCAACAACAGCTAAACATGAACTTCTCTATTGAGACATTTTTGCCATACTCAAACTCATGACAGCACGCTTGGCAACGAGATGTTACGTGTGAAACTACTGCCCTGCTCATGCTATGGATTTATTTTTCGAGAATCGATGTTATAAAACAAAACATTACCTGTCTTGCTCTCATCTGTTCTGCTTCGGAAGGCACCTTCACCAGCCACGACAGAAACGCACGATCCGCTGAAAATAACACATTATACTGTTGTACATATGACAAATTAAACAGAAATATTACAAGTAATTAAAGAACCTTGAAACGGAGTGAAAGCAGCCATATTAACTGTGATACTTACAAATGAGAGGCTTCCACTGCTCCTGGTCCCAGTTCATGTCCTTCAAGGAACTCTGTGCTGCACATGGTTGACTGAAAAACCAAATTTAAACTTGATTATTCAAAATAACTAAAAATGTTTACGATGTTATTGTACTATATTTTATTTTTAGCAGTAGATAGCTGCTAAAGATCTGCTGTGACTAAATATTAATACTATTTACTTAGCTGACTAACTGACTACGACTACATTACAATCCAACTTCTATGAATACAACTGAAAATAGAAATATTTAGCTGGCTTCTTTTGGAATATTTTAAAAGTTTTTATGTTGAATTTGGAAACAATGCCCATTTTAACAAAAATAACTTTGCTTTTAAAAGGTTTCACATCTTGCAATTGTGTATTTTGTTAAAGTTCGTCAAAAACGAATATTACAGTTTCTCAACCGACCACACAAAAGCAATAATAGTACGGTCTGTGACTTTTGGAAATGTATGGAAAGGTGACGATTTTTGTTTAAGTGAAATTTCGATGTGGGGCCTTGTAGAGGACCTCAATCTAAGGTTTTTGAGCCCGGTTACCAAACTCCAGCACGTGGTGGGGGGGAGGGGGGGGCGTTCAAACTTTCGCGTTACCGCGCTTCAGTAAAAAAAATATGTGGCGTTGGCTTTACATATAATTTTGAATTTGGTATCAATTTCTTATAAATCGAGGATGTACCTTTCATTTTTTGTATCAAAATACCTATATTTCTTACGAGAAATATGAAAAAAATTTAAATAAATGAAAAAAATCTGCAAAGATAAGTAATTTTTTTCATTTGACAGGCTATATCTTTAAAAATATATATGAATAAGTCATAAATAAAAAATATTATCAGTTAGTCTTATTATTTAAATTTATGAAACCATACACAGTAATCCCAATATTCGAAAAAACTCCCAAAAAATAAGAACCGTCCCTACTGCAATGTGTACCCCACGGAACTACTGCTATGTTTACCGCATAACATTTTTCATCTTCCTGAAAAAGCGTTACAGAGTTATTATTTGTAATGTCATTTATTATAATAAATAAAGTAGACGTATCTACACTAATATAATAAAGAGGAAAGATTTGTTTTTTGTATGTACGTATGTAATCGATAAACTCCGGAACTACTGAACTGAATTCAAAAATACTTTCACCATTAGAAAGCTACAATATTTCAGAGTAACATAGGCTACTTTATAGTACGGGAAAATATCTTATTCCCACGGGAAAACGGTTAGCAGCGGGAAAACCGTTAAATTTAGCTGATTTTACCCAAATTATCCACAGCACTTGACCGATCTTCGAGAAATTCATCACTGATATTGCTAGCATATCAAAAAAGGGCATGGACTACGTTTTGTCAGACCTTGCTATGCATAATGGTCTGCTTCTGCTGGCACATGGTCATCGAGGGTCTGGAGTACTTGATGTAGATGATCAGCATCTCATCCAAACAATAAGAAATACGGTAAAGGCTTCGAAGTAAAAGTTGTTCAGCACGTCGGGCTGCTTCTGCTGGCACATGGTCATCGAGGGTCTGGAGGATCTGATGAATTTGGTAACGGATACAAAGTAAAAGTTGTTTAGTATGACGGGATGCTTCTGCTGGCACATTGTCATTTAAGGTCTGGAGTACCTGATGTAGACCACCAGCATTCCATCAGAATTATTTGAGTTACGGTATTGACTTCAAAATAAAAGTTGTTAAGCATTGCTATTTTTTGGCACTTTGATATTGATGATGTTAGCGTATATAGTATGGAACACCAGAAGCCTAGCACAACTGAAAGATATATGTGCAAGGCTTTATAGAAAAGGTTTTTAAACATGACATTTCCACGGGAAAACAGGTAAGTAGCAGCGGGTGAAGCCGCTGGTCGGGTTGCTAGTCTACACTTATATAATAAAGAGGAAACCTTTGTTTTTTGTATGTATGTAATCGATAAACTCTGAAACTACTGGACCGATTTCAAAAAATCTTTTACCATTAGAAAGCTACAACATTCCTGAGTAACATAGGCTACTTTTTACCACGGGAAAATTCCTCATTTCTACGGGAAAACGGCTAACAGCAGGAAAAGCGGGAAATACAGCAGATATTACCCAAATTAGCCAAAACGCTTTACAGATCTTCGCGAAAATTGTCACTGATGTTACTAGCATATTAAAGACGAACATACTTTTTGTCAGCCCTCAAGGATCTGGAGTACCTTATGAAGACCACCAGCATCCCATCTAAACTATAAGAGATACGGTTATGGCTACAAAGTAAAAGTTATTCAGCATGACGGGCCGCTTCTGCTGGCACATTTAACTTTGCTGGAACGGAGGAATGGACTTTTTACAACGGGCAAAGATCCAATTTCTACGGGAAAACATGTAAGTAGCAGCGGGTGAAACCGCTGGGCGGGCCGCTAGTTTGTTATAAAAATGATTTTATTATCCTATGGTATTGCCTAATGATGATCTATGCAATGATGAACTTTATTCAAAGTCTCCCTTTCAAGAACAAATAACTTGAGTTAATAACAAAAACTAGATAAAAAAATACTTTCTTGCCATTATTGTACTCATATAGTATATAGCAGTGCTCCTTGTGCCCTCCATCAGGTACTCCAGATCCTCAAGTTCTGACAAAACGTAGTTCATGCTCTTTTTTGATATGCTAGCAATATCAGATCAGTGATGAATTTCGCGAAGATCGGTCAAGTGCTTTGGATAATTTGGGTAATATCAGCTAAATTTAACGGTTTTCCCGCTGCTAACCGTTTTCCCGTGGGAATAAGATATTTTCCCGTGGTATAAAGTAGCTTATGTTACTCTGAAATATTGTAGCTTTCTAATGGTGAAAGTATTTTTGAATTCAGTTCAGTAGTTCCGGAGTTTATCGATTACATACGTACATACAAAAAACAAATCTTTCCTCTTTATTATATTAGTGTAGATACGTCTACTTTATTTATTATAATAAATGACATTACAAATAATAACTCTGTAAAGCTTTTTCAGGAAAATGAAAAATGTTATACGGTAAACATAGCAGTAGGTACGTACGGGTACACATTGCAGTAGGCACGGTTCTTATTTTTTTTGGGAGCTTTTTCTACGAATATTGGCATTACTGTGAGTGATTTCATAAATTTTAATAATAAGACTAACTGATAATATTTTTTATTTATGACTTATTCATATATATTTTTAAAGATATAGCCTGTCAAATGAAAAAAATTACTTATCTTTGCAGATTTTTTTCATTTATTTAAATTTTTTTCATATTTCTCGTAAGAAATATAGGTATTTTGATACAAAAAATGAAAGGTACATCCTCGATTTATAAGAAATTGATACCAAAATCAAAATTGTATGTAAAGCCAACGCCACATATTTTTTTTACTGAAGCGCGGTAACGCGAAAGTTTGAACGCCCCCCCCCCCCCCCCCCCCCGTGCTGGAGTTTGGTAACCGGGCTCAAAAACCTTAGATTGCGGTCCTCTACACGGCCCCATATCGAAATTTCACTTAAACAAAAATTGTCACCTTTCCATACATTTCCAAAAGTCACAGACCCTACTATAATTAACTCCCTATTCAACATTACTTTGCAATTACAATTCGCAGAACATTTAAAGTTGCAAGACTTGTTATCTAACATGTGACCTCGTCGTTATCAATCACTCAATAAATCAAGTAGTCAATAGTGCATAGAAAAATGCTATATGTACTTGTAAATACTGAATTAATGCCATTGTCCTAAATCTACAAATGCCGCCGACTATGAGAGTCACATGTCGGAGAAGAGAGTAAGATAATAAATATACAGGGAGTAACAAAAAGGGTATCCAAAAGGAGGTCAAGGTACTTTTGAACTACTTTCCTCATGGATGGAAAATAAGTCAAAATATAAAAAGAAAATGACTCCAATGGTGAATAAATCATCTTTATTTTTTTTTTAATGGTCTCTATACCTATAGTTCCAGGGCCTTGAAACCTACACCTAACTTTTTGGTGGGGAGCGAGGGCTCACCCGACACAGCTGATCGGCGATTTTGAATGGGAGGCAATTTTTTTTTATAATTTAGACCCATGTTTCACGGGAAAACTTGTTTAGTTTCATGAGTACCTTGACCTCTTGTTGGCTTGTCATACCCTTTTTGCTACTCCTGTAGAAGAATAGGATAAAAAGTTGTTGGCAATTTGGCGATAACTAGCGCGGCAAATCCTACGGCATAGCATTCCAACAACAATCTGTGCACACTACTGACTGAAGGATACTTTTGTGACAAGATTTTTACTAAAACAACAATAGCCAGTTTAGTACTGGACATGGGCATATTGGGCATCCCCTTACATACATTTGTCATGCCTATATCCCTTGTAGGGTAAGCAGTGTAAACGGCTGTACATGGCCATTTACACCATGTCTGAATATGTGTATCACTATAGTAACAGGTTGTCAGCCTGTCGCCTAAATGGCAATACACATCAACTCTCAAGTCCCAAACACCCACACAGGAAAGATATGGAGTAACATTATTCTAAGCCGGCACCACACCTTATTGGGGAGAATTAATTAGTTTACTTACCGGCACAGTAACACAACCACCGAGTCAGCTTTGGCCGGTATGAAGCCCAGCACAAACACGTTCCTGGCTCCGCACGAGTAGCACTCCAGCAGGGTCTCTCCGAGAGGCCCGTCGCGGTGCAGGGCGGCCTCCTTGTGCTTGGCACGCACCAGGTGGTTGATGATGTGCGAGCCAGACGTGTTGCCACGACCATTGCAGAACCTGAAACAGGGATTAACAGTCAGACTCTGCTTCACAAATAGGCGCGTCCACACTGAGTGAGGCTGCTTGGGTGCTCATTGTCTCGCACGGCGTACGGTCGTGCGCAGGCGAGCCAAGTTCCAATTCACACGCCTAATAAATTAACAGGAAAACTTAGGTTTGACGCGTAGGTTTTGGCTCGGCTCGCACGTGTTCGCCGGAGCATGAGCATGCGTTGGCTCGGTGAGCGTCGTAATTTTTTGGTCGTTTGCCGCGTGAGGCAATGAGAACGCGAGCAGCCTTACTTGGTGTGGACGAGCCTTATCATTATTTTTATGTTGGTCACTACAACACAATCAACACGTACTGGTGACAGTTCTAAGGTGCGGCTATAACCTATGGCTGCACGCGTCTGTCATACCCCTAAAAACGGCACTATACACTTTCATACTACCACTACTATAGGCGCATCGTCACACGCGTGGCATGGCCAACAACCAATTTATATCAGTATACATATTTCTTGGTAAAGAACTTAACTCTAACAATGTTATGTTAAATAAAGCATAACAATAGAGCAAGGCTCCATGAAAGAACACTTATGTATAACAACATTTTTGTATCTATCAGTTCTGGTTCAATATTGTTATGGTTGGCCGGTAGAGAATGCTGCGTGGCATTAGGCCCGCCATTTGTACTTTGCGCAATAAAGTTTTATAAAAATAAAAATAACAAAGTTTCTACATAATGTCATGTTTCCAAGTTAGTATTTGAAACTAATATATTCAGTCCAAGACCTTTCAGTAGGTCAAGAAGCTTACCTACTCAATTCCATATGTTAACATGTCTGCATTCTCGGCTTGCACCAGTTGAGTTTTACCATTTAATATGTATTTCATGAATATAATAGTGTTATCATGTGTTATGCACAGTTAAACAATGTTTATATACCCATAAATTACATGGTTTATTAAGAAACACTATAGACAATTCTGAATACATGATAAACTTAGATTTTTTGTTTAAATTTGGGACTGATTGGCAACTATGACTTCAAATTAGGATCCATTGGATTGTTTGTTGACTTGGTGTCCCACAGGAAAAGAAGAAGATCCAAGACAAGTTTATCTAACCTAATTAGATGTACATAAAATTTCAATAAGAAATAATTTATTATCATCTACCTGCTCTCTTCAATTAGTTGGGGTCAGCATAACATGTTTTGTCAGAGCATGAAAATAAAAAAGGAATTGGAAAAATGTTTTATGAATGCTATTTTAGGTGGTATCACCGCCACCATCCTGTTGCCGAAAGACCGATATACAGCCGAGGTCAAAAACCCTATGTCGCCTTTTACGAATACCCCTGAGTGGACTAGGGGCAGCAGTATTCTTATCCGCTACTATGGGGGGCAGTATTCTTAGCAGCTTCAATAAGAATTAATTATGACAAAAAATCCAATGACTCACCACTTATTACAGATGTTACACATAACAACGGTGGAGGGGTCGTGTATGCCGCAGTACTTGCAGGCATGCTCCGGCAGTTCCTTGCTGCTGTACAGCGTCTCATCCTCCTCCTCGAACTGCAGCTCCGCTATGGCATTCGTCACACTCGACACCTTCGCCGTCAGCTCCCCACGACCCAGCCCATTCACCTACAACCAACAATTCTTATTAGAAACCGTGCATAACAGCAAAGTAGTTTTCTAGAAACTTGTCCAAGTAGTTTGACCTTATTTTTTTGCAATTTGGCCTCTGAAGCAAAGAAAGGAACTCAAACAATACTCAAAGAAGGCTAAAATCTAACCAATACGTAAAGATCCTACCATAAAATAAGGTTATGATGTTACGTACGAAAAACAAAATAATGCGAAATGTGGTCGTGTTTACGAACCTGGTTGGAAGTGGACAGGCCATGGTCGTGCTGCGACGCCTGGGTCTGGCTCTGAGAGGGTAGCGTGAAGTCCGTAAACTCGAACTCAGAGCCCTGGGTGTCTGCTCCGATAAGGTCTGCTTCCTCCGTATCCAGAAACGTGAGCGTCTGAGAGCTCGGGCCGTACGCGTCGACACTCATCTTTACACTCCAGTGTTGAGCACAACAAAACTAAGAAAATTGGTCAAAAAGAAAATATATCGCAGGATGATATGAAATTCCCATAACAGCCACGCAATAAATTATCAAACGACTTGCTTTGATGAAAGATGACCGAGAAAAATCGCCATGTTAGCAGGAGGTTTGTTTCCGATTACCAATGTGTTACCCATTGGTGGAAGTCTATAACGAATTCAAATTGTCCAATCAGCTTCGTACTCAAATAATATCAACCAATAAAAAATCTGAAAGGAACCATAGACATCAAATTTGACATTTTACTTTTTTATTATAGGCAAAGGATTCAGCATTTAAGGAATTTCATGACAGTCACCGCCACGCTAGTGGTGTATTTTTGAATCAGTCGAACCCGCTAGATTCGCAGCTGACAGTATGTAAAGTCCTTGCAGCTGACTCACTCAATAGAGCGGTTGTGGTTGTATATATGGTGGTTGTAGGTCTTCACGAGAACTATAACGGTTTTTTTTTCATGTTCTGACCCATGTTCCGAAAAGTTGTTCAGTTTCATGAGTACCTTGACATCTGTTCGGCTTTTTATACCCTTTCTGTTACATCCTATACGGTGAGAGTTGTCAAACTAAAAACTCGTTTATTACTATGCATGCTGGATCATCAGCAAAGAATACTATACTCCAAAGAATACTATACTCTCACTGATCATCAGTTTCTAGGAGGAAGTTTGTAAGTCTTGACGAGATCTATATCTAGATCTACATTTCAGATGATAGCTATCAATTGATGATCCAGTTAAACGAGTTTTTAGTCTGACAGCTATCATCTGAAATGTAGATCTAGATAGGTCTGTGATCTAGATATACATTTCAGATGATAGCTGTCAGACTAAAAACTCGTTTATCTCGTAAACTATGCATGCTGGATCATCAATTTTTTAGAGGAAGTCGTAAAGAGATCTACATTTCAAATGACATCTGTCAAACTAAAAACTCGTTTTCTCGTAAACTATGCATGCTGGATTACCAGTTTCTTAGAGAAAGTTGTACCTACGTCTTGACGAGATCTACATTTTAGATGACAGATGTCAAACTGAAAACTCGTTTATCTCGTAAACTAAGCACTGTGGATCATTAGTTTCTTAGAGGATGCCGTTTCTTTCTTGTGTTTGAGCAACGCGGAGATTCCATTCCGCTCTGGCCCTAAAAAGGTCTCAATTTATTTAAAAAACCGAAAATAAAATAGTTTTATCAAATTACACATTTTATTGTAGAAAATCATACCACAAGCTTATTTGCTGCCAATTAATCAAATTATATAAACGACGAGTATCATACAAAATATATTAGTAATTCTTAAATTTATAATTAGAGATTGCTGAATATCAAACAAATACTGAAACTCTTAATTCTAAGTTTACAAAAATATGTTTAAAAGATGCCTTTTAAAAGTGGACGGCATAAGCTCAGATTTAATTCTAGTCTTTATAACATTGAGGTAAATGCTTGGTAAATACAATATAATTGAGATTATAGCACCTTACTTTGACACCGGCCTCGATCTCTGCAGGATACTTCCTCAGTTAAATCTAGATCTATGACACGACTATTTCGCGAGTCCCCGTTGTCCCCGGTTTACTTCCCGTCGCCGTCGAGACGTCATTGGTTTTAATTTCCGTTGTCCCCGTTATGAGGATAAGGCCAAGAGGAAATCGCGTGTTTGTGTCATTTTGGCCTTCAAAGCAAGGTTTGCTAGGGTGTGGGGGAGGTGTGGGGCAAGACGCGACATGGTAAGATATTGCCCCAGCCTGCCCCATCCTCAACTCAGCTTTTATTTTATTTCAGTAATATTTCGGTTAGCGGGGACAACGGGAACACACGACGTATTCTATAAGCCATATATAGGGCTGCGCTTTGGTCATCAGGAGAATAAGAAAGAAAATAAATCAAATAAATAAATAGCTAAGGAATGGTCCCGCAGAGAGCGTTACAACTTAGTGCGGAGTGCGCTTGGAAGCTTCAAGCGGCGTTCTTATTACCTAACTACAACAAGTAAATCTCTAGATAAATGTTTATTCGAATATAATATGACCTCCAATATGACACTAATTTTGAGCTCAACTTTTGGTACATTTTTAGATAGAGATTCGTAATTTCGTAATATAAGTACCTAGATACCTAATTCTATTCGATTGTCTTGGAAGCATCTTATTTTATTTGTGCCGTTATTGTATAGGATGCATAGCTGTCGTTTTTAAATGTCTTGTACGGTTTACTACTGGTAACTGTAGATAAACCTTACCAGTCAGCATCGATGCGTCTTTTTTCGTCGCTCTACCGATTCTTTTCTGTTGTAATTGGCTAGAAAGAGGGTTTCTTTAATTTAGGTGTTTCTGGATATAACACCTTAAGAGTTCTCCAGGGGTTGCGGAACTTTCTTGCTGTATCAAAAGAGTGTAGCGTAAAGTAAGGCCAACGAAACGAGATAAATATGTAAACAATTTTAATAAGGCTCGGTGACAGCTATTACGATCTGTGCTTATCTGTCATATGGTATAATGTCAGTTGTCTCTTTCTGGTTTGTTTACATTCTTTATCTCGTCTGGTTGGCCAGGGTTGGCCTTACTTTAGTAATGAAAAAAGAGCGAGTAGGTGCTATACTAAAGCTGCCTTATTGCGGTAGCGGGGCGGCTGCACCCCGGGTAAAACTACGACAAGCTGTGGCCTATGCAACGAATCTATCTGCAGGCTATAATTCTACAGGCAAAATTCGATATACATTGCGGGGCCATTATGATCTCATTGTTAAACCTGCCATTGTTACGCAACGTACATCAAATTTCGCCTGTAGAATTGTAACCTGTTTGATGAAATCGGGTACAAATAGTCTCCCTCTATTGCGGTAGCGGGGGCGGCTGCACCCCCGCGTACGTCGGGTAGTAGGGGGTGAACTGTTGAGCTCCGACCATTCTGGTGTGCTGCGTGTCGCCGCGGTCCTGGATGCCGTACGGCGCCGGGAACGGAGACGCCTTGTAGACTGGCTCCGCTGTGGACAACAAATTATAAATTAGGAATTAATAAATTAGATTCTATATAGTACTTACTGTACGTACTCATGCCACGATCTCTGTCCACTTGTGAAAAAATATTTCTAAATCCATTTTATTTAAGCCAAGAAAAGATTAAAAAAAATAGAAAAGGTACTTTGATTTACGATTTGTGTTCTTTTGTCACCTTGGTTCACCTTTTGCAATATTTACGATATATAAGGTCCCATTAAATTCACTGCAAATATTTTCAGGGTATGTTCTATGCAACGAGTACAATAAATAAAACACACCCTGAAAATATTTGCAGTGAATTTAATAGGACTTTATTAATCCGGTGAAATTTACTCACGCACGACCCATAGCGTAAACTCAGAACTGGCTGGTGATATGTTCCTTGGGAAAAATTGTTCTTTATCGTCCGCCGGTTCTGAGTTTTCGCTATCAGTTATTAGTTTTCCACCTGTATTTGTTACAATACTCACTGAGTGTAGGGTAGAGCGACTGGTAGGGCGGTTGTCCGGGCGGCGACCCCGGCGCCACCCACCCGCCGGGAGCTCCCGGATCACCTCCGGCTGGCGGCGCCTGGAAAACGAACAATCAGATTCGTTCATATTTTTTAATACATTTTCCCTACGTTCCAAAATTATATCGATAAAGGGCAGAACAATCGTTTCCGTATGAATCATCACGCGCGTACCGGTTGTGAAGGCGGGTATTGAGCACATACTCCCCGAAACTTTGTATCAGATACAAACCAGAATACCAAGTTATAAAACACTTCTCGTGTTAGGTATAAAATTTTTGGGAAACTTTTTCGCCGCAGGCAGGATTTGAACCAGCGACCTTCGGCATCTGTACTGCCAACGCCACTACCAACTGGGCTATAGCGATTCTCATCTAGCCTGCGAATTAAGCAAGTATATCTTATCCACTAACGCGTGGACAAATCCTGTCCGTGGTGAAAAATTTTGCAAGTTTTCCAAAAACGGTATACCTAACACGACAAGTGTTTAAAAATTTGGTATACAAAATTACCGTTCTAAAATATCAAGCTTCGATTTATGATATGTATTTTACCGCCTTGACAAATTGCCCCCATGATATTATGTTCTTAGGACGAAGTCCCTGAAAGTTCGCCATTCTGGTTAACGATCCAGACATTAGATAAAAATGTGTTTGTAGTACTCACCGAAGGCACTGCCGGCTGGCCGGGTTGTACTGGCAACACAGCTGGCTGACTGGGAGACGGTGGTGTGACTTGACTTACTTCTTCATGCAGGTTAAGTGTGTTTGTAGTACTCACCGAAGGCACTGCCGGCTGGCCGGGTTGTACTGGCAACACAGCTGGCTGGCTGGGACACGGTGGTGTGGCTTGACTTACTTCTTATCGTGTAGAAGTGTGTTTGTAGTACTCACAGAAGGCACTGCCGGCTGGCCGGGTTGTACTGGCAACACAGCTGGCTGGCTGGGCGACGGTGGTGTGGCTTGACTTACTTCTTGTCGTGTAGAAGTGTGTTTGTAGTACTCACCGAAGGCACTGCCGGCTGGCCGGGTTGTACTGGCAACACAGCTGGCTGGCTGGGGGACGGTGGTGTGGCTTGACTTACTTCTTGTCGTGTAGAAGTGTGTTTGTAGTACTCACCGAAGGCACTGCCGGCTGGCCGGGTTGTACTGGCAACACAGCTGGCTGGCTGGGAAACGGTGGTGTGGCTTGACTTACTTCTTGTCGTGTAGAAGTGTGTTTGTAGTACTCACAGAAGGCACTGCCGGCTGGCCGGGTTGTACTGGCAACACAGCTGGCTGGCTGGGCGACGGTGGTGTGGCTTGACTTACTTCTTATCGTACATTTTTAATGTGTTTGTAGTACTCACCGAAGGCACTGCCGGCTGGCCGGGTTGTACTGGCAACACAGCTGGCTGGCTGGGCGACGGTGGTGTGGCTTGACTTACTTCTTATCGTACATTTTTAATGTGTTTGTAGTACTCACCGAAGGCACTGCCGGCTGGCCGGGTTGTACTGGCAACACAGCTGGCTGGCTGGGCGACGGTGGTGTGGCTTGACTTACTTCTTATCGTACATTTTTAATGTGTTTGTAGTACTCACCGAAGGCACTGCCGGCTGGCCGGGTTGTACTGGCAACACAGCTGGCTGGCTGGGAAACGGTGGTGTGGCTTGACTTACTTCTTGTCGTGTAGAAGTGTGTTTGTAGTACTCACTGAAGGCACTGCCGGCTGGCCGGGTTGTACTGGCAACACAGCTGGCTGGCTGGGAAACGGTGGTGTGGCTTGACTTACTTCTTGTCGTGTAGAAGTGTGTCTGTAGTACTCACCGAAGGCACTGCCGGCTGGCCGGGTTGTACTGGCAACACAGCTGGCTGGCTGGGAAACGGTGGTGTGGCTTGACTTACTTCTTGTCGTGTAGAAGTGTGTCTGTAGTACTCACCGAAGGCACTGCCGGCTGGCCGGGTTGTACTGGCAACACAGCTGGTTGACTCGGAGCCGGTAGTGTGGCGGCAGGTATTCCACCCACCAAAGGGACGGTGCCGATGGTGACGTACTTCTTGTGCAGGTTAAGTGTGTTTGTAGTACTCACCGAAGGCACTGCCGGCTGGCCGGGTTGTACTGGCAACACAGCTGGCTGGCTGGGGGACGGTGGTGTGGCTTGACTTACTTCTTATCGTACATTTTTAATGTGTTTGTAGTACTCACCGAAGGCACTGCCGGCTGGCCGGGTTGTACTGGCAACACAGCTGGCTGGCTGGGAAACGGTGGTGTGGCTTGACTTACTTCTTGTCGTGTAGAAGTGTGTTTGTAGTACTCACAGAAGGCACTGCCGGCTGGCCGGGTTGTACTGGCAACACAGCTGGCTGGCTGGGCGACGGTGGTGTGGCTTGACTTACTTCTTATCGTACATTTTTAATGTGTTTGTAGTACTCACCGAAGGCACTGCCGGCTGGCCGGGTTGTACTGGCAACACAGCTGGTTGACTGGGGGAGGGGGGTGTGGCTTGACTTACTTCTTGTCGTGTAGAAGTGTGTTTGTAGTACTCACAGAAGGCACTGCCGGCTGGCCGGGTTGTACTGGCAACACAGCTGGCTGACTGGGGGAGGGGGGCGTGGCTTGTGGTATTCCACCCACCAGTGGGACGGTGCCGATGGTGACGTACTTCTTGTCGTGTAGGTTCATGTGCATGCCGGACACCACGCATTCAATCTGAAACGAATTAGTACAGAAATTATTCGAAGATAGTAAAAAGTTATTTACGCGTCTTAGAGCAGACCGTTTTGCCAAAGTTTGGCTCGGTCGCGCGCATTCGCTCGAGTATAAGCATGCGCTGCTTTGGGCGAGGCACATCCATCCACACATACATCCAACAACTTATATAAGAATGACAGCGTCGTTCATAGTATAAAGGGCGCGGCGCGGCGTGCCGCCCGGTCTTTCGGGTATACAAACCAGTCAGTTGACAGCGCACCACGTCGCGTCAAGCTCAGTCTTTAAGGACACCTTAAGTCAAGTAAGTTAAGTCGAGATACCACTCGAGGTTCATGATCCAATTTTCGATGCTAATAATAATATCAGGCACGGTACCTTCTTGTATGGAACACAATCATTACAACAATTTCATAAGAATATAATATACCTTCAAGTCATAGTCCAGGTCAATGAGTCATCAGTTGGAACGCGACCTCCTTGAATAGTGCGCATGATTTCTTTATTCTTCTGTATATTTGTTTGTTATATAAAACAATCTCTTATGAATACATACCTTCAAGTCATAGTCCAGGTCAATGAGACTACAATTCACAAGGTTGGAGGGCGGTATGGGCGGAATTTCTAAGTTCATGGTCCAGTTCTTAGTAGTGCCAGCTGGGACGGGCCCCTCTTGAATTGTGTGCACGATGTCTTTTGTCTTCTTAGTTTGCGCTGGAGTTGTGGCTCGGTAGGTTACCACCTAGAATAAATAAATTACACATAAAATCACGCCTATAAGGAAAATGAAACTTATTACGATAATAGTGACAGGTTGTCAGCACATTACCGACGTGTTTCTAATTACTTTGAATTAAATTATCTTTTTCGAGTTTATGTTGTTTGGGTACTGTTCTTTATTGAGTTTCCGTTAACTTATTTCTTTCGTGTTTGTTATTTTATTATAATGTTTTCTCTATTTTATATTGAGTTATGTTAAATTATTTATTGTTCACCATTAAATATACAGTTAAACATACAATTGAAAACAAAGGCGAGCTTATCTCTATAAGAGTTTTCTTCCAGTCAACCTAGCGTTATGTTAATATTTAAAATTGAATTTTCAATAGCTTTACATAAGTTTGCATGCATATTTTCGGCAATTTCCGGTGTTTACTTTCACAACTAGTTCGATTGAGTTTGTTTCTTGTTATATCTTGATTATAATTTCATTTGATTCCTTACCTTCCTGAGCATGGCCTTGACGAGGTGCAGCTGCACGTTGCTCTTGTTCTCCACGTCCACCGTTATGGGAATGCTCTGCCCGGGACAGTAGCCTGGGGATCAATTCAATACTGTTTATTTCATACAAAATAAATCTACACTAATATAATAAAGAGGAAAACTTTGTTTGTTTTTTTGTTTGTTTGTTTTTTGTTTGTTTGTTTGTTTGTATGTAATCGATAAACTCCGAAACTACTGGACCGATTTCCAAAATTCTTTCACTATTAGAAAGCTACAACATCCCTGAGTAACATAGGCTACTTTTTACCACGGGAAAATTCCTCATTCCTACGGGAAAACGGTTAGCAGCAGGAAAACGGGGAAATAAAGCAGATATTACCCAAATTAGCCAAACCGCTTTACCGAATTTTGGCACTGATATTACTATCATATAAAAGACGGACATGGTCAGCCCTCGAGGATCTGGAGTACCTGATGAATACCACCAGCATCCCATATAAACTATAAGAGATACGGTCATGGCTTCATAGAAAAAGTTGTTCACCATGACGGGCCGCTTCTGCTCGCACATGGTCACGAGGGTCTGGAGTATCTGATGTAGACCACCAGCATCCCATCAAAACTATAAGAGATACGGTAATGGCTTCAAAGTTAAAGTTATTCGCCATGACAGGCCGCGTCTGCTGGCACATGGTCATGATGAGTAACTTTTGCTAGAATGGATTAATGGACTTTTTACTACGGGCAAAGATCCCATTTCTACGGGAAAACAGGTAAGTAGCAGCGAGGGAAACCGCTGGGCGGGCCGCTAGTATTAAATAAATAGACAAATAAATACTTTGAGAATTTTCAAAAAGTCATGTGGTAGTCTGGCGATACTGCTTCACTCAGCGTGTTTCGTAAAATGCGACGTAGAGTATTTAACCTCGGCTGAATATCTGTCGACTATGGTCAACCACATGGTGGCGGTGATACCACCTACAAAAGCATTCTCAAAGAGGATTAACGTCAGGCAGGCGGCTGGTAATAAAACAACCAAATCCTTTTGTGCCCAAACAAAACATAATGCGCCAGGATAAGCTATAAGGGATAAGTTAAGACAAACAGAGTAGATACTGTAACTTTTCAGAAAAGTGCGCTCGCATGACAAAGCTTTAATGTGCTCACATTTGAAGGATATAGGCGTGATTTATGTGTGTATGTACTATGTTTGTACCTGAGACGGGCGCCCTGACGTCGACGCTGAGCGGTGCGGAGGCGCAGCAGAAACAGCAGAACGTCTTCTCCATCTGCATGTGGATCGGCTCCTGAGCATACACAAGCAAACAAACAATGTTAATATCATATTTTATGTATTAATTCGACTGACCTTGTTGTTTTAAGTCGAGGCTTATCGTTTCGATGCAATAAGTGAGAATCTATAAACCTCGACTTAAAAAACTCCAAGGTCAGTCGTTTTACTGCATAAAATATGGGTTATCTTTGTTCGTTTCATAATTAAAAATTAAAAATTGGTAGCCCTAAAATAAAAATTGGTCAATTGCGAGGCCGACTCGCGCACGAACAATTCCGTAACATTGCGTAAAAAATACATAAAAAGTCATATTTTATAAAGATAAAGATAAAATATACTTTATTGCACAAAAACATTAATGACATAAACAGACAAAAACATTGAATAGTTTGTACAAATTACTATGTATTTTATGTATGTACTATGGAAACTGGGAGTCCGCAATAATGTTTAAATTTTATTGAATACAATTTTTTAAACACTTTCCTCAGTTACAACGTTTTTGGAAAACAGGCAGGACTTGAACCCGCGACTTTCGGCATCTGTACTGACGACACCT
Source organism: Phthorimaea operculella (assembly GCA_024500475.1). Classification (NCBI taxonomy): domain Eukaryota; kingdom Metazoa; phylum Arthropoda; class Insecta; order Lepidoptera; family Gelechiidae; genus Phthorimaea; species Phthorimaea operculella. The sequence continues at coordinate 3,717,266 of JANFCV010000019.1, read as the reverse complement.
CTACCAACTGGGTTACCACAGCTCGACCCGACATCTCTATAGTCGAGAAAACTACTCGCTGTATTTGCATCCGTATGGCGCTCCCTTTCACACTTGAGTTTACCTTCATATGACAGCCATACGGCAGCAAATGCAGCGAGTGGTGTTCTCAACTATACATACTTTTGGTAGTTAATCTTACGAAGTGGCCGTGGCGGCCTCTTAGATCTAATTGCTCTAATAGCACGTTGTTTAGCAGAATTGCCCTAACAGTTACATCACGGGCTAAATCGCTATCTCAATTTAAGAATTACGAACTAGTTGTCTTTTACTTCACTGACCTACATCAACTTGTTAGCGTAGAGAATAACGTTAATAGAGGGTCATACAATATACATCACTATTCGCATTGATCCAGGAAGCTGAAAAACGGCATGTTGGTATTTCTTGAACAACTGATCAAAATTAGAAATGGAGCCCATCGGGCATCACCGAGTTATTTAACCCTTTTCCGCCCCCCCTCTCCTATACAAGGCGTAACTTTTGAACATATTGACCTGTTGAGTCGCATTTTTCATATCGCGCGTAACATCTCTTGGAACTTATTGTTGACTAAGGCCCGCTGGGCTCCATCTCTAATTTTGTTCAAGAGGTCAAGACCTACCTACATGCCAATTTACAGCTTCCTGGGTCAATCCGAATAGCTGTGGCGTTAGTCTCTACACTATGTCGGTTGTTGAAATCGGTAAATATATGAAGGCGGATAGAATAAATCCCACCCAAAACATAAATGTGAAAGGCTGCCAAGTTCGATAATATTGGAATGCTTCGCCTATAAAAGAAGTGAGATCTAAATAAGTACCAAGTTCTTAAGTGGAAATAAGAATCTACTTTCCAAACTGCGGAAAATCAAGTGTGCATTCCTGTAACTATTTTTAACTGAGGTCTGTGTATGGAACTTGGTACTTATTTAGATCTCACTTCTTTTATAGGCGAAGCATTCCAATATTATCGAACTTGGCAGCCTTTCACATTTATGTGGGATTTCATTTATTTTTGTAAGGTTTATTTTCTTTTTTTCTTATGATTAAGTTAGGTAAGGAAATATATATCTCATTTATACTTTACTTTGACTAAATACAAACCTTCGTAACGAATTTTAGGTCGGTACGACGATTGGAAGATATAGATATTTTTTTTGTTTTAGTTCCCTAGGGGTATGAATTTACACCTTCATTATTTTTAAAACCGACTCACACTTGGCCATTTTTAGATTTTTTCCTTTACCTTGACCTAAAGACCTACCTCCATGCCAAATTTCAAGTCAATACGACCATTGGAAGTGGTCTAGGTTTTTGATGAGTGAGTCAGTCAGTCAGTCAGTCAGTCAGTCAGTGAGTGTATAGTAAAAATAGCGATTTTCTGACGTCAATATCTCAAGACCTACAATAGGTACATTAATGAAATTTTGTATTTTAGATAATTAAGTAGATCTCGACAGATACTAGAAATTTCATATGCGTAGATAAAATAGATTTTGAGTTATAGGTGGGTCGAACTTGGCCCGAAATGGTTCGTGTAATATAACCCACGGCCGGTGTGTCGCTTTTTTTGCTCGAACTTGGCGGACACACTGCCGTGTGTCTAGATAATAGCAACCCAAGAGTGTACGTATAAATGATCTGGAAAAGAAGCGAGCTGTCCTTATCTGTAAATTCTCTTTTTTGTGTTGTTACCTTGTAAGATGGATTGAGGTTCAAGTCGAGCGCGTTGATGACCGTGAAAGCCATCTTTGTCTCCTGATCGAACTTCCACGGCCGGTCCAGGGTCACCTTAGAAAAAATAAAAATGTAATAAGGTGTCCTTAAAGACTGAGCTTGACGCGACGTTGCGCGCCGTCAAAATGACTGGTTTGCATGGAGATGCCAGAAAGACCGGGCGGCACGCCGCGGCATACAGACAGACTTGATGAAATTACGAGGGTTTCTAGTAGACTACGAAACCCTAAAACGTAGTAAGTACCTTGATGGTATACCGCACGTAGCCATGCTGCCCCTCGAAGGAAGATGGCAGCACTGGCGGCAAGTTGCACGTGAAGTTGTACGAGTGCTTGCCGGCCGGGATCTCGATCTCATTGCCTGTGGAACGATGGAAACTTATTTCATCAAAGTTTCTAGTTTACTAGACTTATTAATTACATAAGAGCTCTACAGCGGGAAATAGGCCCCAAACTTTTGCTTGATGGTAATCAGTGATCTTATCAGTGTTTACTAGCGTTAAATCAAAACGTATCCTTACAATACGCAATTTCTTCAATGATTAGGCGCGTCTACACCAAGCGAGGATGTTCGCGTCTCGCCTTCCGTCAGCCTCGCTTGGTGTGGACGCCCCTATTGCGGTAAGTTGGTAGTATCAAAATATAAGAAATCACGTTAGGTTTACACGCCCTTGCGATACCCACATAAAATAAAAATGTTATGCTTTATTAAATGTGAATAAAACAGCAGAACATAGAAAACCATTTCTTGGAAACAAATTATGATTTATGGATTCTCTAAAAAGATATCCATGATGCATGAAACGCAAAAAAAGTATCTAAAGTTTCAACTAGAACACTGAACAGTGTATAAACACTATAAATCTGTACTGTATTGTTTTGTTATGCCAACAACATGATAAACGATAATGGAGCACTGTTTACAAGAGTTGAATGAATACAAAAATCCCACTAATTTTTCAAGGTTTCATCATTAACATTTGAATAGGTAACTGTGTGGACTATGGGTGGATACAATGTTTTAATATGATAGGTAGCACAGACACCTATAGATACAGTAGTAATTAGGTATATCTGTCCTATGAATATCCAGTGTACTAGTTTTGAGTGCTGATGATGACATGACTGTGAATTATCTATCAAAACCTAGGAACTCTATTTCAAAAGATTGATCTAAATACCTTGGTACATACTTATAATAAGCTTTTAAAAACTATTATTGTACTAGAATCATATTTTTGGAAACTATGCCTAATCCATTGCTAGATATTTGTGATGTTTTTTTCTGTATGTGTTTCCAGTAAAATTTCTGTGTACAGTAAAGAATTTAAAGATATGGGCCTCCCCTAATAATAGGGTATTGCATGTCCAAACACCTGCTTACCAGAATTACTTCCAAGTAGGTAGTACTGTATCTGGAAGTACTCCTCATGGCCAGAGATCTTCTGGTCTTCAGGAGTATTCTTGAACTCGAGCCCATCTTGCCGCGAGGCCTCCGTCTCCTTGCTCTCTGTCCATTCAACATGAGCCTCACCCTTGAACTTTACATGGATGCCTATGAATAAAGTTCAATTAAAAAGTTATACCTAGCATCTTTAGATGAATAAAAATTAATAATATTTTTTTCTGGTAATCTTTCATTAAATTAATTTTGTATCTCATTGATGAATGTTTTGACCTTAGCCTAGCTACATCATTGTTAAACATAGCTGCAATGCTTATCTTAATTGCTAAGGTGATGAGTGATTGCTTAAATGTTGTTTTGAAGAAGCAGGTATGTACAGATAAGCACTTCTATTGGGTAATGTAGGGGAAAGTTGTATGCGCTACATTATCACCTTGAATATTAAGTTAGTACTCATATATGGAAGCAAATATTACTTTCTAAAATAAATAGGTAAGTATTGTGTGTGGGCTTGTAGTTGTAATAAGAATAACAGTATATTTCCACCAATACTAAAGCATAAAATTACAGCTCAAAAGTTTCCTGTGTGAAAAACCATATCTACAGTTTCAGACCAAGTAACTAATTAATAGTTTTTCATATACTTGAGGCAGTCAATAGCTTGGTAAACGAAACAGAGTACTTGGTATGAAAAGTAAGTTCTTACTACATAGAAGCTTGCTGTTTACAATGATGCGAAAGTATTGGAATGTCACACAAGTTTATTGCTGCCGAGTTCTCACGTTCTTGATGACCTGAATGTATTCAAAACGCCGGAAGGGCGAGGACATTGCAATGACTGTTAATTCTCTATTAATATCAAACACACCTATCGGCACCAATTTTTTCTACTGTAAACTAAGAAACAATAGCTGCCTGAGTAGTTCTGATCCTCAGATTGTGATGTACCAGGAACCATGACTCATACGTTCCAAAATAAATATTACACTTACCTCGAACTTTCTTGGGACTATCAAACTCGTATTCTATCCGTCCATTGACTGTCTGTCCGGCATAGTACGTATTGAATTGGTTGTCCAGGTAAATGGTAGCGTCTTTAATTCCCATTTCGTGTATTTATGCAATATATATCGAGTTAACAAAGTAGAAAATCGCAGCCTACGCCTGCCGCACGAACCCACAAAATGACATAAACACACCACAGACAGATTGACAAAATAGTGCTGTGCCAGCCCGTGCTTGATTTGATTGATTACAACTAATTGATCGTTGTCGTAAGGTGTAAAACGGCAAAAAGAAAAGAAAATTGCGTTTCGATGTTGCTTCTCTGTTTAATTTTTGACATTTGATTTGTTTTGTTTGGTAATTTCGCGGATGCGGATGCCGGGTTTCACGTATTATGATTTTTGTTTGTAATTTGTAATATTTGTTTGATTATGGGTTTCGACGATGGAAGAATATTGTTTCAAAATGAAAATGGTATCTTCCACGCCGGTGAGGTTGTGCGTGGCAAGGTTGTTTTTGACCAACAAAAAAACAAGAATTTCAGAGGTTAGTAAATTGGGACTGTAAACTTTTGCCCTGTTGTTATTTAGGTGATTTCTATCACTATCACCTTTTTTGTGCAGTTGTATTGTCGACGATTTTGTCATGCAGTAAACTGGTTTTAACCCTTGTACGTCAAGGGCTTTTCCACTGAAAAGGGTCTCATACATTTTTCTTTGGTTGTTGCTTTCAGTACTTACCTAATTCAGTCTTCTCCTGGAGTTCTCCAGCTTTTTAGGGTTTCTCCACTTCTCTTTGCAGTATACATGGAATTAGTTCCTATAGTCCGAGTTCTTAATTGGCAGTTTGTATGGAGGTATGGTCCCATCTGGCAGAAATCATGAAACTTGGCACGTGTGTAGCTTACATGTGTAAGCTTCAGGAAAAGAAGGGAAGCAAGTTGGACCCCCCCTGCTTCCCCCTTTACCCCCCCCTTTTATGTCCCAAATTTCAGTTATCTTTATTTTTCTGTCTGTCTGTCTGTCTGTCTGTCTGTCTGTCTGTCTGTCTGTCTGTCTGTCTGTCTGTCTGTCTGTCTGTCTGTCTGTCTGTCTGTCTGTCTGTATGCCGCGCCCTCATATCTACGTCAATTTTAGAGCTATCGACATGAAATTTGGTAAGAAGATAGATCGTGTTGACCCAAATATAGAAATGTTAAGAAAAATATATTTTAAATGTTTTTTGGACCCCCTCCCATACAAGTGAAAGGGGGGCAAAAATTTTCTTTTTCTTCTGTAATATTGAGTAGGGTATCGTTAAATAGGTCATTTAAAACTAAAGTGAGGTTTCTTTCAAACAAAGTCACTAAAATGTTTCTGTCACGAGATATTTGCTTTTAAAAAGGGCGATTTTGACCCATAATTTGTTCCAGCTGTAACTTCTAAAGTATAAACGCTAAAAATTTGAAATAAATATGGAATATAGCTTACAATCTGAAATTGCAATGAAAACTATAACGGATATTTCACCCTTAAAGGTTTCAGAAAAAAATGAGTTTTTCTATTTGCGGTTGGTCATCATACTGCTGCTAACAAACCAGCAACAAAATTAAGTTTGTAATGCTGAAAAACCTGATATTTAAACGTTGACTACGAAACCCTATTTGTGGGCGTGTCTGACACGCTCTTGGCCGGTTTTTTATTTATCATATAATTCTGAGCAGAATTCTGTAGCATCATTCATGATTGTAGATCAATAAATGATAAGAGACCATTATTAAAGTTGGTTCCAAACTATTATAAACTGTCTGTTCATAATTTACAGGAATGTACGCAGAACTCAAAGGAGTTTGCGATGTGTGCTGGACCACCAAACATTCTCGTAAGATCAATGACCGTACTGAACATTACACTGTTGAACACACCTCGCATGAAATCTATGTTGAGAATAAGATCTATTTGATTGGAGGGCCAAGTGGTAAGGAAAAACATAACTAAATGTACCTACCTGATAAGGCATGAATTTGAATCGTGAACAGAATTCTTTGTTTTCTTCTTTAGTTAGGTATATAAAACTCTGTTCTTCATTTTCTCCTTTAGTGTAATGAAATTTTGTTTTTCATTTTCTTCTATAGTGAAATGAAATTTGTTCTTCATTTACTCCATTACTTAAATGAAACTTGTTCTTCATTTTCTCCTTTAGTTAAATGAAACTTGTTCTTCCATTTCTCCTTTAGTTAAATGAAACTTGTTCTTCAATTTCTTCTTTAGTTAATTGAAACTTGCTCTTCATTTTCTCTTTTAGTTAAATAAAACTTGCTCTTCAATTTCTTATTTAGTTAAATGAAACTTGTTCTTCAATTTCTTCAGTAGTTAAATGAAACTTGTTCTTCAATTTCTTCTTTAGTTAAATGAACTTGTTCTTCAATTCCTCCTTCAGTTAAATGAAACATGTTCTTCAATTTCTCCTTTAGTTAAATGAAACTTGTTCTTCCTTTTCTTCTTTAGTTAAATGAAACTTGTTCTTCCTTTTCATCTTTAGTTAAATGAAACTTGTTCTTCCTTTTCTTCTTTAGTTAATTGAAACTTGTTCTTCCTTTTCTTCTTTAGTTAACTGAAACTTGTTCTTCAATTTCTTCTTTAGTTAATTGAAACTTAGTTCTTCATTTTCTCTTTTAGTTAAATGAAAATTTTTCTTTTTTTTCTCCTTTAGTTAAATGAAACTTGATCTTCAATTTCTTCTTTAGTTAAATGAAACTTGTTCTTTAATTTCTTCTTTAAATGAAACTTGTTCTCTATTTTCTTCTGTAGATAAATAAAACTTTGTTGTTTATTTTCTCCTTTAGAATGAAACTTTTTTCTTCACTAGGTGATGTGCAGATTCAGCCAGGCCACCACGAATATCCATTTGAGTTTATGATCCCACACGAGTGTCCACAATCATTCGAAGGAACTTATGGCCATATTCGGTACATTTTCAAAGTTGTTATAGAAAGGTCTTTCAAGGCTGATCAGGAGAAGGAAATTGAAATCAAAGTGGTTAACCTTAAGGATTTGAATAAGGATCCTTATTGTAAAGTAAGTTTTGGGTGAGGCATCCTAAGGTAGCCTATCACTATCACCTATTACAGTATCAAGTGATGGCAGGAATTTTTTGATATTTAAATCACCTATTTTCCAAATGTTTTTACATATTCTTAGAAACTCTTGCCTAACAACCCTGTTATTAATTTATAATGATAAGATTAGATTGTACAATTTCTGGATACAAAAAATCTAATTTCATACTTAAATTAAATATCTTTATACTCTTAACAGGAGCCAATGGAATTTGAATTTGAAGAAGGCTATTGTTGCTGGTGCACTTATCAAGGGAAGTGTAAGACCACAGTTAAGCTTCCGCAGTCGGGCTACTGTCCCGGACAAGCTATCAATTTCGAACTGAAATGTGCCAACAACAGCAGAATCAAAATGGACGCTATTAAATTTGAAATTAAGGAGGTAAGATGGTAATATATTATGTAAGAAATTATAATGTATCGTTAATATCATCATCATCTTTCTGCCCTTATCCCAAATCAGTTAGGGTAGTTGCAACATGTTTTGTTAGAACATAAAATCATATAGCAAATGGATTTGATTTAAGAAATTTAAATGTACAGTATTTGCAAATATTTTAAGGAGTGAACCAGAAACAGGCATTTTTTTGAGTGTCTAATGGCTAGATGGTATGCGAGTCTTCCCACTGTTAGATTAATTATTAACCTGCTTGCATATGGGTTATGGGATCAGCAATAAAGTTTTGAACCTTTAATTGACCTTCATTAGGCATGTCTACCTACTGTCTTTGGACAAGACTGGCTGTATAATAAATAATGCAGCACGGAAATCAATATCAATCAAAATAGTATCCTGAGCTCAGTGAGGAATTTAAAAGCACGAGGTTGTATTTGTACCTAATTAAATGAATATGTTCTCGTGAGTCGAACTAACAACAAATTAGAAAAAGCTTTATAAGTACTTTTCAAACTGGAGAGGCAAAAAAACTTTTTCATCCCCTCTATTCAAAAAACTACGCTTTGGTCGCACATAAGTGGGATTAAAATAGGTCATTTAATCCCAAGGGATTAAAATTCATTTGAATTTGGAACACAAATATTTGCAGCCAATCAATCGACTGCAGATAGGTTTTTTCTCTGCAACACTACCTGTTATCTGTTATTTTATTGAGTATTTGACAACTAGTATGTAGCTCATAAAAGACCTAATTCCTAGCAAAATTTGAAATTAAAAAGTAATGTGTCAAATTTTATTTTTCTTTTGGCGCGATAACTGGCCAGCAATGGGCAACAACAATCTAACCTTCATTGCAATAATATGAAATGAAATGAGTGATATGATATGATATGATTATGTTTTTGTAAGTATTGGATGTTTCTAACGCAAATTATATGATGTATTGTAAAATAATGGATAGCAAGCAATATTCGTAGATTAAGTATTTATTGTTTTTCTCATAGAGGGGGATGAAAAGTAGTATGTATCACTCGGGTATAAAGTTATTTATTCTCGGGCGATTTACATTAAATACCTCGCTTCACTCACGATTCTAATATAAAATCCCTCGCTACGCTCGAGATTTTATTCTAGAATCCCTCGTTCCGCTCATGATTCAAAATAGCGCCCTCTCCCTAAATATATTTACTTTATTCCCTTGTTATAAAAACTACTATTATCATCCCTATGATGAAAGATCACAGACTGAGCTCAAAGCACGCTCAAAATTATCATATTATCACTTTTTTACTAAAATATCTATCACCTAAGTGTATTTTTATTAGAAAGGCTTATCAAATTGTTACATGTATTCTTCTTTCCTCTCCTTTAGACCAAAAAATACGTAGCAACCCACAACTCAGAAGAGGAGACAAAGTATGAGGAGAAAGTGATCGCTCGGTTGAGGAAGGGACCCGTCCCCAAAAACATCACGCGCAAATGGATCCTCGACATGGAAATACCTCAGATAGACGTGTACAATCTCGACGCTTGTCGTTATATCGATATACGCTATGACTTTAAGGTGAGTTTATCAAGTTATAGTTCTGCCCCATGGTTTCACGATTTTTGGTTGATAGTCATACAAATTTTAAACATACATCAATTTATCATAGGAAGAATTTGAAAAGGGAGAATACACCTGCCACGGGGGTATCCAATGCAATGGATAACGGATGATGAATTTGATCTTGACGCTCATATTTATTTAATATTTATTTTAACCCTAAAAATATAATCTTTTCAGATCAAAATCACTCCCTCGGGATTATGCCAGTCAAACATTAAAGATAGCCGGCGATTAGTCCTAGGACACATAACTCTAAGAGAATTCGAAAATAATCCACAAGGAGACCAAATCGTCGCACAACCGATTGCTCCTTCCATGATGCAATTTCCTGTTGCAAACCCGCCTTACCCTGGAACAAACCCGCCTTACCTCGGAGAAAACCCGCCTTACCCTGCAGCAAATATGCCCTACCCAGGGGCAAATCCGCCTTACCCTGCAGCAAACCCCCCTTACCCCGGAGCAAACCCGCCTTATCCTGGGGCAAGTCCGACTTACCCTGCAGCAAACCCGCCTTACCCCGGGCCCAATTCTTTCCCTGCGGCATTGCCTGAAGTTTCCCCCTGTCCAGTGGGTAATGACCCGATAGAGCCTGGATTTAAAATCAACTCTGCATCACCACCGCTGCCCTCTGTCACTCCGTATCCCAACATTGTAAGTAGTCGTTTAGTAACTAAAAAATTTGTACTTTACAAATATAACGAAAAATAATTTGTAGTTTACCTACACTATCTTTCGTAAATAACATTTTAATTGATTAAGATGGCTATAATAATTAGTAGGTAATTAATAGTGTCGCTGTGTCGGTCGATCCAATTACATTATTTATTTCTAAACTAAAAGTTAGTCAGGCTTTGTCACTTTTTATTAAAGTTTTATTTTTATTTTCAGCAGCAAGTCGTAAGTTTGTGTCCCGATGCGCCCAGCGCGCCGCCACCTGCTCCTCTTGGTTTCGCCAGTAAGTGATCTTACAACCGATTAAACTTACCTGACCTATAATAAGTAGACAAGAGATCAAATGTATAGAAAGTTTTTTTCTCGTTTGTCTATGTTGGTAAAGGAGATAAAAGTTTCAACCTGCCGTACAAAATTTTCAACCAGGTGACTGACGTTCGATGGAAACTCCTAAATATAATATATTTGTTTCTCCACATGGCTCGATAGTAGAAGTTGTTCAGTTTCATGGTCTGATCATGCCTGCAAAGTTTTCGGTTCACCGTCCCTTACGCCCGGTATATTCAAAATAAGCACAAATGTCTACAAATTAATTTTAAATGTATTTTTATAGATACTAGTATAAGGTTTATAAAACATTTTTATCGATAAATCATGATAGGTACATAATTTACGTTTAAACTTGAATTCAGATCTCTTATTGTAAAAATATTCAATGAGTTTCATATGAAAGTGTGATTGCAATATTATAAGTATTGAATATTCATAATGTTTACGTGTATACGTCCAACACTAACTTAGGTGCTGTTAATTCTACTTCGAGACTAACATAACTAAACATTTACTAGATTAAAGATTAGACATAAAGTACAAAATATATCTCTTTAAAGAAGGTTAAATTTAATTATGCACTAATATTTTAAGGGTGTCAATTTAAATACCATAACAAAAGATCCTCTAAAAATATTTTAAAATAATCCTGTATTTTTTATTCTTACGTTTCGTAATAATCCTGTATTTTTTTATTCTTACGTTTCGTATGAATCGTTCAAACTCAAAGTTGATTGGATGAAAGTATGTAGGTACTTGTATTGGCACTCCGTAAATCTCTGTAAAATAATGAAATATCCATAATGTCGAATAAGTGCAATTTTTTTTTTCTTTTTTCGTTATTTTTAACAACATTGTTTATTGATACTTAACCTACCCTGAAGTTATGGCACGCATTTAAAAACACCCTGTATTTTGGTATAGGACAATGCTGTACTAACAGATATAATTTATTTGATAATAGCTACCTCCTCAAAAACCGGAAGTCACGGATTTTCCAACTGCCGGCTAATTCCGGGATCTGATTGTTCTGATTGTTGCTTAGAACACCCTTTCCGACCGGGCCCACGGACTATAACTTTACAACGTAATATACTTTATACCTATTTAATCGAATGTGCAGTAAAATAGGGTATGTTAATGTTGATAATAATAATACTTTCAATAATCTAGTCAAGACTATAAAATAATAGTAAAAATAATTGCTTTTCGATTTGTTACAATAGGAACCCTTTTTTATTACAGTGGTTGTTAAAATATTGGTTTTAATAAAAAAGTCTACTATTGGCACCGTGCGCAGTTCGCGCGTAGTACTAGACATCGCAGCTGCAGCGCCCCTGGTGGCGAAAAGCAGTAAAAATCCTGGTACTCTCTGTAATCTTTCTATGGCGAGACGAACAATTTGTAAGAATGAAATGACGAAAATACTGAATAAAAATACTTAAGGAAAATATTGATTGAAGATGTTTTATAAAATTTAGTCTGAGCATGTAGAATTCAGGTTCCATATCCTGGAATTCCTGCATTTTCTTCAGAATTTAATGAATTCTTATCACTTTAAGAAATTGGTCCCGTTCTCATGGACATTGCATGCTAAACCTTCTGAATGTGCGTAAGAAAGATAATTCCGTGTTTCGGAGTTCATGATAAACCGTGTCGGCTCCGATTGATGTCAGGATTACTTAGAAAGTTGCCTTCTTCTACTAGTCAACAACATCACAAATAATATGGAAATACGCTACCCAGTAAAATCACCAAGCTGCAATATTTTTAGTTAGGTAAATAAATGTTGGTTTTACGGAAGGTGTATATGCTTATCATCATTTAATAAAACAATGAAAGTAGCTTTATATTCTTGTTTTAAAATAAACGTTCAGTAAAAGTGACGTGACCAAAACAAACCTTACCTACTGATTGATTGATTTTACTTACCGCGTTCAATTTAAATGACGAGAAACAATTTGAAAACACACTGGCCACCTAATTATCAGTAATTTTCATAATATTATTGAAAAATTACTCTTTCACAATTCTTTTTCAACTTCCCGCCACAATAATCTTCGTTCCCGCCCTCAAACGACAGCACGGCTAAACCAGAAGAATTGCGACCGCTAGGTGGCGCTGATGATTGCACGGTGCCAATAATGCTACTCGTTTGTTGTACAGGTTGTACGGTTGTAGTTTATGTTACAAATATTATATGTAGATTTAAGTGTTATGTATGCTATGATATTACAAATTACTTTCATAAAGCTTTTATATGATATTTTTATATAATACATTTTGACGAAACTACTTTATAAAATTTATAAGGTTTTTTAATTTTATACAGTACCTAATATAAAGAATGAAAATATTTACTCGAATTTTACTTTTGTCCCCGTAATGATTAGATACGCGGCCAATGATTACGCGCCCGCAATGCGTGGGACAACAGACAATTGAGATCATTTAAGCTTTGATTGAAGAATTAGTAGACAAGGCACTATCAACTGAAAACAACTATTCGCATTTGCCTGACACAACAATTTTAGAAAGTATTGACGCAGAAGACGATGGTGATCGAACGTGAAAACGTATTAGCATAATTATTAAAAAAAGAAACCCGTCTGCAGTATTCAAATAATTTGTGTTTGAAATCCGCCATATTTTTTATGAGATTAACTATCTACTATAGTCCGGCAAGTTCGTGCGCGACCCTCCCTAGGGGTGACAGACGTTGGGAGGGGAGATGTCAGTGGGTAGCGGGAGGTGTAGCGGGGAAGGGAAAGGCGCGCATCCGCGCCGCACGTCATATTAAAATGACGTGCTTACTCGCCCCCTCACCGCCTGTACCCCGCAGGAAGGTCGCGCACGAACCTGTCGGACTATAGTGTCACTCGTACTGTTGCAATGAATCTATTAACACCTCATAATCATAAGTCAAAGTCCGCCAAGCAGCGGCTGTAGCTCCTGAAAAAATGTGTAGCTATGAAAGGAATTTAACAAGATTATTAAAACAAGCAATTTCTTTATAAAAATATACTATTCGATAAAAATATCTTACATTTGAAAATTAAAGACTAGATTAGGCAGTGCAAATTGTTGGACATGGCTTCATACATTGAACATTATTACATTTAGGTATTGATTACAATAAATAGCATTTCTTAGTTGTGCAGGGTGGTCCGAACGACTCTATTTCCTAATGACTAAGCTCAGTTTGTCATGCTAAACAACTTTCCCTAAGGACAGAAGTTCAATGCCTATTTTATCTGCAATAAAAACTGCACTGACAGCAGTTTTTTTACATATATTTTTCTAGGCTTTGAACTTTGGGGAAAGTTGTTCAGTTTGACTTGACCGGTTGAACTGAGCGATTTCGGGAAAGTAGGTCGTTCGGTACCACCCTCTACATTTACATTTTATGACTGACCGACCTAAATAATTATCTCGTTAAGTCATACTTATTATGTTGTCACAGAATACATAATAGTACAGGTACAGAAGACGCACTCCGCCATAGCGATTCAACAAATATAAATCTTTACGCGCGATAATAAAGTACAATTTCCTTCGCGCCGGCTTTGGATACCTACTTTTATATTAGCCTACTCATCGCGCGCGCAAGCAAAAATGAGCCGAATGGCTGCGCGCGAAAGTTCTTCTGCCGCTGGCGCGTCCTGAAGGTCACAGTCAGCGCGCTCAGTGGGGATGTCAGCGAGCGATGCGGTGCCATCAAACACATCTAGTACCTACCTAATCCACCTAATCGTAACTAAGTAACATGAAATACCTAGGTTTAAATGACAGTATCTGTATAAGTGTAACACCAGCAAGTAGGTAGGTACCTAGATAATAAATAATAATTTTATTACATAGCTAGAATCTATGTAGGTAGGTACCTATTTTCTTACCTTTCGATGTCACGCGGTAACTTGTGGAACTTGAGGCTTTTATCACTAGAATTATTCAAGCAATTATATAAGCAATGCAGTATTTTCTTATTCTCATTTTCGCGTAATTTACGTAAGTTTAGTACAAAGAAAGAATTAAGAGCGGCAACGTGGGAGCGCGTGCGTAACGAGCGGCGTGCGGCAACCCACTGATTAACCTCCCCGCGGGTGTCGCCGCACGTACTTGTAAATCTATACCTACGCAGCGGAGTGCGCCAGGCCTGATGTTGTCTAAAATGTTGTGTTTTAATTCAGCAATAGCTTTACAGTCTTATATTAGAGGTAATATTATTACAAGAGTATTCAATAACTTAATCTCAATCGAAATGTCTCAAAAACTTAACATTATCAAAACTAATAATTCATCTAAAAAACAAAGCACCTGTTTTAGTTAGTATTTTTTAGGATGGCACATAAATATAATAATCTTACGATAGACAAAAATATTATAAGATATTAACTAACGTTTGTTGATTAAGTTGTGCATTTATATATTTATCCTTGGCTTTTGTATAAGGCACGAATTTATTTGTACAGTACGCGAACAAGTTCATGACCATCCTGAAATATTCGCATAGTTGTCGCACACGTTAGTACCACTGCAAGTATAACAAGTAGGCGCATATTTCAGGATGGTCATGAACTCGTTCGCGTTCTGTATCTCAATTGTAAAAGACATAATAACACATATCCTTTCAAACAAAAATTACAACTTACACTTGTTTGTTTTTCCAACCGCAACCACCACAGAGCTACAAACTTTTGCTACCTCCGCACCGTCGAGCCGATCTACGCCGATCGCCCTGCGTAATTTTTATTTAAAATGAGTGTCCCTTGTATAATAAATTATACCATTTTGAAACATGTTACAGTTACTTAAAAGATACTCGTATTATCAAAATACTTCCTCTCGTCATGCGTAACTATCCTTCCGTAAGATTGAGATTTGATTATTCTTATGTATTGTCCTCGCTAACGAAATAGCTCTGAAAAATCAACTTGGCGGTGCAGATGGAGCATTGAAAAGCGGATACGGGGCTTGAAAACTCTTTGCCGGTTGATGAGTTGAGTAAGAAGCGTCCCCAAACGGAAAACGCGGGATTACTCCGGGGTAAGGTGGGTTTTGTCCAGGGAAAGGCGGGTTTTGTCCAGGGTAAGGCGAGTTTGCTCCGGGGTAAGGCAAATTTGAAGTTGGATAAGGCGGGTTTGTAAAAGTGGCTTCAGGATAAGATGGATTGGCGCCGGGGTAAGGCGGGTTTGCACCAGGGTAAGGCGGGTTTGCACCAGGGTAAGGCGGGTTTGCCTCAGGGCTAGGCGACTTTTTTCCATAATCTTTGGGCGGTGAAACAAAGCCTATGTTACCGGTTCGTAAGCTTGCCATAGGAGTTCCGTGTTGAGGATGAGGTTGGTTTGCTTTATCAGGTGGGTATGGGGTCGCATGTGAGGGGAATGGGGAGGAATTTGACGAATAAGGAGCTGATTTTGGTGCGTGGGGAGTTTCATTAGATTGATTAGGAGACGCGTTCGGTGGGTAAGGAGTTACACTGGGGAAAGGTCCTCCAGAGCTAGGATAGGGCGATGATGATGTATTGTTAGCAGCAGAATTTTGCATTGCATCGCCTTGATAAGGCATGTTTTGAACTGGTGGCGCGAACTTGGGATCGGGTATCGGCGCCTGAGGTAGATCACTTTGCATGGGGTGTTGGTAGTTATCTACTAGAGAACTTAATGGTACTAGTCCTATAAAGATTTCGCTTTCATCTTCAAGGTCGTCGTTGCAGCTTGACAATTTGATTGTGACCTACAAAAACAAACTGTTAAAAAACCGTTGAAAATTCGTACAAAATTTTTACTAAATCGAAAAAATTTATAATCTTCTTACTTTCAGAAAGTATCCAACGTCTATAAGTTTACTGTTCTGCATGTAATAGGCTATAAAAGATGGCACTGTTAGCTCGCAAGTAATGTTACGCTTGGTTTTTGCGGGGATTCGCCTTGTCTTGATGGTCTCCAGCACTTTCGGTTCGATGTAATCTGATTTCGGTTCCGTGCTGTGGTAGCATACTTTCTGTAATATTAAATATTTGTAAGGGTCAGCAAGTCGTTATCAATTGAAATAGGTGTACAGTATTCGTTCACCAGTTGACAGACCTGCAGAAGTTGAATGATGATTTTCTTGATATCAACGTTGCTTTCGTTCTCTGCACTTATGCTTATGGGGATGGCTTGTCCTGGGCAGAAACCGGATGCAGGAATATGTATCCTGAGGCGCATCAGCGACAAGTTCGAGCAGCAAGCAGCAACTGTCTCCTCGAACTCCAGGTTTATTGGTTGCTAAACAAAAAAAAACATCTAAATTACTATTTTTTCATATACATTCTTAATAAAAAAAATATGACACTTTGTCTTTTCTCGCTTTTGCTCAAAAACACTGCCATGGCTTCCGTATGGTGATTGCACTGCATCATTACCACACTTAAAATTTAAAGCAGTAAATGCAGATTTAGTCCATTGAATGAGTCCTTCCAAAGGGGGTCTAGAGTGTGTGAGTTAGTAACGTAAGATGTTTCTTCGGAAACATGTCAAGTCAAGACTCCCTAGGTAATAAACATACTAAAACCCCGGAACACTAGGAGAAGCCCCGAAGTGGGGGGAGGGGGGAAAGGGACCATTTTTTAATTTTTAGCTTAAATCTCAAAAACGGTACATGTTAGAGAAAAACTTTCAAGGAAAAGTTGAAAGGCCATAAAATTATCTAGTATGTTTATTACCTAGGGACTCTTGACATGTTTCCGAAGAAACATCTTACGTTACTATCTGACGCACTCTAGAACTTTTTATTCAATGGACTAATTGGGTAAGAGTATTTACCCCACTTGAAACACTTTTAATTTACCTTCACATCCTCCAATGTATTGAGGTCTAAAGGCGCAACAACCTCAAAGAAGTCTTCAAGCGTTTCCTTTTCCCTTAAAGGGTCTGCGTGTTCAATATAAGCCGTTATCTTGTAAGATACAGTGCCTTTTTCACCGCGAAATGTAGATGGCGCCGTGTGCGGGATTTGAAATTGAAAGGGAACTTTGTGATTGCCTGGTGGGAGAGTGATTGCGCCTGAAATTTTATATAATTTGTTATTACAATAGTTGTATTGAAAATGATGAAAACTGATGTGTCAAAACGCTATTAACTTCATTCTGGATTTCTAAAAACATTGAAAGTTAGATATCTTAAAGAGAAAAAAAGTTTTGATGCCATAATAAATACTGGCAATTAACGTCAAATGCCAGTATTTAATACAAAATTGTGTCTTCACCTCCCTCCAGTTAAAAACAACAAGATCACTGCGTAAAATCAGTGAGCAAAAATCATTTTTGCACACTTGATCAGTGAAAGTGATTTGAGTTTCAATTCAAACATCTTTTTAAAAATGAACTTTTTAAAAATATCTTTGCATTTTCTCATTGGTAGAGGTGAAAAGTTGTGTATGTGTACCGTGTACCACACAAGATCAAATTCATATACAACATAAGCTTTTAAATTGTATCTTCATTGAAATCTTTTCAGGAACATTGTTTCAGAAACAAAGCCTTCAAGTGTCCCATTTTAGCCCTCCTGGTCCTGGAGCTTTCATACAAACATATTCCCCCTGTTTTCTTCCTGAATAATGTATGTAGACCTATGTTCTTTTTTTTAATTAATCAGGGCCTATTAAAGGCAGATCAAAAATTATCCTTAAAAAAATATAATAATAGGCTTTTGCTTGGATAACATTGTTCTTACAAATGCTATTTAAGTTCTGGACATTTTCCTATACAAATTGATGAATTGTAAGTTTATAATTCTTAGTGCCAATGTTGGCAAAAGTGTGGATAAGACTGTTATTGGTATATAACTTTTTTCGGGATATAAATAAGGTGTATAAAAAGAAACTGTAAATATTTTAATTGGTGAATCAGTTCACGAAAGTGAACAACTTTCATCAAGAAACACAGGATGAAAAAAATTTCGGACCTCTCATACAAAGTTAATTTTATTTCATGTATTTTTGATCTGATCAGGGCAAAGTTATTCAGTTTCATGGACTAGTTTACCCCTGAAAATATTGTACCAGCTGACTCAATTTGTATGGGAGAAGCAAATTTTTTTGGCCTATGTTTCTTAGGAAAAATTGTTCAGTTTCATAGACTAAATCACCAAAAAAAGTATTTGCAGTTAATTTTTATACACCTTTTTTATATCCTGGGAAAAAGTTATATCCCAATAACAAAGTCTAATCCATACTTTTCCTAACACCGGCACTAAAATATTCAGATCCCTGATTATAATTTACCCTTTCCACCGGAGGCGCATATTGTGGTATCAAAGTATGTTTCATTGCCTTTGTAGCTGACAGTTACATATCTCTGTATCCCATTGCACTCCTCAGTTTCAGATTCCGACCAGAATACTTTTGCCTCCCCCAAGAAGTTGATGTTTATCACTGTAATATAATATAGTAGGTAGGCAGGTTTATAAGTCAAGAGTATACTTTTCACACATGGCTAAGAACAGACTACAGCACTCACCCTACTGAACATTTTGATATCTGAGTTTGCTATTTCAGTAAAACAAAAATAAGCTACATATGAATCACTCAGAAATAGGGGAACTAAGGAATTACCTGAATAGCTAAGGGGTATGGTCAGCTTAAATTCAACATTTCCTTTTAAAACTTGACCAGAATAGAAAATATTTCTTGGCTCATCGAAAGTTATTCTTGCGGCAATCCTTGAATCACTTATTTCTGGCATTTTGTTGGGTGTCACACAGATCTTGCTACTGTAAGTATCCACATTTATTTATTCATTTCGAAACTTTCGAAGACATTTGATGAAACCAACAAGTTGAAAACTAAAAAATAAATAATAGGAAAAAGACGTAAAGTAAGTAATGCAACGAACGAAACGAAACGAAAATAAACTCGCAACTACTGATTGACAAACAGAAATAGTGCTGTGCTGTGACAATCTTGATTGATAGAGAATAATGGCCTATGAGAATCATCAAATTGTGAGGTGTAAAACCGCAAAATAAAAAAATTACGCGTTTTGTTGTTGCATTCAAATGTCATTCACAGCTGCTGTTCATTCATCTGTCAATTTTGTTTCTTTTCGTGCGTGCTTCGTGATTCGTGGTCACGTTGTTGTGATTTGTTTTCACATGGAATAAATAAGATATTCCTCGCCATGGGAAAGCTAGACGTAGCTATTTTGCGTTATTTAACGCCAGAGGATTTCCGAGTCCTGACTGCGGTAAGTAGGACTAACCTTAGATCAAATAGTTTCTAACCTCACAATCACTTTAACCATTATCTTCATGTTTTAGGTGGAAATGGGTATGAAGAACCACGAGCTGGTGCCAGGGTCTCTGGTGGCATCTATCGCGAACCTGCGGCACGGCGGTGTGCATAAGCTCATGAAGGAATTGTGCAGACATAGGCTTTTGAGCTACGAGAGGGGCAAACAATGTAAGTCACAACCTTATTTAGTGCTACATTGGCTTTACGAAGTTATGAGAATTATTTGATTGTATTTTCCAACTGGTTGTAAATGTAACTATAAAATGAAAACAAAAAATATTAAACAAAACATTCTGCGTGCCAGTCTTGGCCAGAAAACTATTTGCTAATAAAAATCTGTTTTTTATTAATAATATTAGTAGCCTTTATTTCCTCAAATTATTACAGCATAACTAATTAATTTACATTTCATCATTGAAACATTTTTTATACATAGAAACCATAATTACAGAATTAATTTGAAACATTTTTTATTATTAAAACTTAATACAATATTTTTGTATAAAGCAGGACAATAAATGAATGGCATTACCACAAAAAAAAAGCAAGACACATGTTCAAGACTAGTAATTTTTTTTGAAAAATGGACCAAGTAGTCCAGCAATACAGAATTTAGTGTACAAAAGATTCCTAATTTCTCAGATGATGGTTACCGTCTCACCAACGCTGGTTACGACTACCTGGCTCTCAAAGCACTCACCAACCGCAAAGTGATCGCATCATTTGGAAACCAGATTGGTGTGGGGAAAGAGTCCAACATCTACACTGTGGCTGATGAGGACAGGAACCCACTGTGTTTGAAACTTCACAGGTTTGTATTATGCTAATGGTAATGGGTTTGGTAATAGTACAACATCTACATGCACCTATTTTACGTGCCTCAAGAGGGTTAGGTTTTTCGAGAGTATGTATGTACACAAGAAATTTGTTTTCATAGGCCCAAACAGCTGGATGGATCTTGAAATATGGGGTGTCGTTAGATTAGTCTCAGCAGCACAGAATATATAATAGTACTAGGGTACAGAAAATTCACTCCCTAACAAAAGCCATGGTTAGGTATAAAAAGATACCTACTCTCGGCTTAGCCGACTGCCCGCAAACAAAATTGAAACTTATTACTGCGCGCGAACGGCTCAATCTCCACTGGACGCCGCTGGACAATGACCCGGCCGCGCGCACTCTCATGGGGTTGTCACAATAATCGAGTAGGTATTTAATTTATCTGTTCAGTACATAGGTATTCTAGGTAGACAAGTATTGCAAGTGTTTTTAAATCGAATTTAAAATAAGCTAGCGTAACATTATACAATAGTAAGTACCTACCTACCTACTTATCTTATGAGATGATAGAAAGTGAAGCTTACACAAACTACACCTATTACCTACCTATACTCTGACCAATGTTAGAAATAGCAACAAGTATTTGAAAATTATCAAAATACAATTTTAGTAGGAACTTACCTGTCCATCTCCTTCAGAATAACGAAAAAACTTATTTCTGGGTTCATTTTTATATTGTTCTTACATATAATCTACACTGTAGTATTTGCGAGGTACATGGCTAGCCGTTTTTTAGTTTTTAATCCACTTTCGAAACACAAAACAAAACTTCCGTAGAAATAATCCGAATACGTAGGTACACTCGGCAAAGCAGATAGGGTACCAACAAACACAAGCATAGATTTGCTCGATACGTAAAAACAAGCACTCGCTTCTCTCTTATTGGGTAGCGCATGATATGCCGCACTCACACAATCATATGTTAAATGATGAATCACAATGATGTTGCTTTGTGACTCTTAATTTCTTTACGTTAGCAACGGTTCAGGTAGCGCAGTGGTTTAGATCGACACGTCGTGTGATGTGATAAGAGTTCAAATCCCACGATGGACTTCAGTGTTTTTTACTTTTTGTATATTTTTTTAAGGAAACACCGTTTAAAATATGAGCCAGTGTGAGGTGCAGGACGATGGACAATATTTCGTGTCTTTGGACTCTAATATACCCTCCTAACTAAATTTCAACAAAAGAATGAGTGTTTAGCTACCTACCTGTTTAGAAACTTCAGTGTATCTATTGCATCCCAGTAGTATACGTGCTTTACAACTTTCTTAATCTTTCTTTGTTTTATACACAAGTGAAAAGATTTTGTGAACTCGACACGATGGAGAATCATCTATCGAATTTGCAGCGATCCGAAATAGCTATTTTGTTTCGAGAAAATGTGTCTATTAGTGAAATTGCGCGACGATTAATGATATCGGTAAGTAACGTTTATTGTTGTTAGCTGTTAATGCTATTTTACATAGAAATATAAATTGTTAATTTTAAAATTATAGATAAAGTGTTATAATTATAATATATCGAATTCATGACATAATAAAAATTATCTGGCAGGTAGGCATTTTTTATCACATTATATAGGTCGTTATTTAATTTAAAAAAATCTTTCTTTTTTAACAGAGGAAAACTGCTCGTTTATGTGCACATCGTTATGCAGAAGAGGGTCATGCAGACCGTCGTCGGCCTGGACCTGTGGCCACCGCATATACGAATGTTTCGCAACGTCATAGGGAGATTGTGGCTACTCATTCTGCAGACCCCTTTGCGTCGACTCACACATCTGCAGTTCAGCACGGTGTTAATCTACAAACTGCTCCTACTAAAAGCCCAGATCTAAACCCGATTGAAAATTTATGGGGTCAGATGGTTTTAAACTGGGATTCTTCTGATGTTAGATCTAAAAATAACTTACAGGAGTTAGTGACATCAACTTGGGAGATGACGCGAAGATCTGAACTATGTCGGAATCTAGTAGCAAGTATGAATCCGCGATTGCAACTACTGCTCAATAATCAAAGTGCTAATATCAAATATTAACCAGCTTTATTAAACCCTTTACCAACTACTATTACTTTTTCATCAAAATACATTTATCTTAGTATCAAATATATTGCAAAGCATTATAAATACATCTTCATCGTGTATTCACATCCGTTTACGCCCTGCCTACAATTTTTCTTTTTGTATAACGCAGAACAAATACAGGGTTTATTATTACAAACATTTAAGTAAGTTGGTAAAGGGATGAAATTAATCTTTTGAATAAGTAGGCAAGGTTTGTGAGTGATGTTATTGTTGTTGATGTTAGAAAATTATAAATTCTAACTCTTAAACATGTTGATTCACTTCACTAATAGCTTACCTGTTTTACTAATAACTTTAATATGAACTATTAAACTGAATACTTTGTGATAGGTCGTCACATAAGGTTTTACCTAAGGCGTTAGCAAAAAGAGCGTTAAAGTATTATTAAAGTTTAACTTTGAATAGTTAAATTGTTATACCTACTACTTCTCCGAAACTGTGATTAAACACATCCTAATGTATTATGTGCCGTCTACAATAAATGAAATGAAATGTGGAATCGGTAGGTAATCAACATTGTAATCGAATTTTAGCCGCTGCAGCGGCCATAGATAATAATCATATCATAAATTTATGATATTTATAAGGATAAATAATGAGGCTGATAATGTGTAACTTTTATGTTGTTTGTTAATTTTTATACCATAATTTTAATAATAAAGTGTTATTTCATAATTATAATGTGTATTTTTTCTTTCTATACACTATCATATTACTTAAAACAGTTTTTAACAAATCTTTAAGATACCTACCTACCGAGTTTCTTTTATAGGGCATTCCTTAAGTCGAGAGAGTAGGTAATTGACGTATGTGACAATAGTCAATTCTTTCTAAACTCGGGAAAATTCATATTTCTGTACTGCTATCATAAACATCAAATTACCTACTCACTCGCTTAAAGGAATGTTCTTATTGCCAAAGAACAATTCACAAATTCACAATTCACAGAAATAAAATATTTACGAAATAAGAATAAAACGAGGATCCCGCGGAGATACGAACTGGTGTTACTTAGCTTCTTAACCTCACGACATATCCACTGCGCTATACACGCAGTTATTCATAGCGGTGGAATTGTGAATCTCAATTACGGTTCCCGCACAGCAAACACCGCCGCTCGTAACAAACAACCAATATCTTTCTCTCAACAAAAATGTCAAACAAAAAGAACTTGTTTCACGACTTGTTTGTGTGCGTCAGTGGATGTGCTTGATAAGTCTGTGTGCATTAAACTATTGTAGCAATGTGCTGTATTTACACGTAATGGGCGGTGCTTGCAAAGATCTTTGTTAGTGTTTAGCTGGTACCCTAATAGCTTTGCCGACTGTACATACGTGCAGGGAATCTCGCGCGCGGCAACCGACCGAGATTAGCCCCTTCAGGGAGCAGCCGGCCGGGTAATACCTAAACCGCGGAGTGAAACCCCCTGTCAGCAGCGCGAAAAATTCTAAATCAATATGATAGAGTTTTATTCACCAAACAAAATTACCGATCAGCTGATTTGAGTTACTATGGGAGGCCCAACATGTTTTTAATTTTTTTGACCTATGTTCCTTGGGGGAAGTTGGTCCTTATCACCAGCCGATTCTAAGATTTCGCTATCGGTCACTATTCAAATTTCATCTTATATGTATTTTCCCGTCTTCCAGACTGGGCCGCACATGTTTCCGCAACGTGAAAGACAAGCGTGACTACCACGCGCACCGCAACCGCGCGTCCTGGCTCTACCTCTCACGGATATCGGCTACCAAGGAGTTCGCATACATGAAGGCATTGTACGATAGAGGCTTCCCGGTGCCCAGGCCTGTGGACTTCAACAGGCATTGCGTTGTGATGGAGCTGGTTGAGGGCGGGCCTTTGTAAGTTTCTTTATCTATCATTGAAGACAAATTCACAGAAACCTTGTGTCTACCTTAATACAATGTTCCCAAAAAACTCCCAATGAATAGGTACGCATCTTAAACAGTGTTTCTGGAAATTTCGTGTAAACATTTGTTAAGAACTTTGTTTCTGATGTGTTTCAAAGTTTCTGGGATTTTGTTTGCTCTACATCTCGCAAATCTCCGCTACCAAGGAGTTCGCTTACATGAAGGCCTTGTACGATAGAGGGTTCCCGGTGCCCAGGCCTGTGGACTTCAACAGGCATTGCGTTGTGATGGAGCTCGTTGAGGGCGGCCCTTTGTAAGTTTCTTTATCTGCTATAAAGGCTGGTCCCAAGAAAATCCCAGAAACTTTATTTCTAAATACAATGTTCCCGAAAAACTCCCAATGAATACGCATTTTAAACAAAGTCTGGCAATTTCGTGTGGACATTTGTTAGGAACTTTGTTTCTGATGTGTTTCTTGTTCAAAGTTTCTGGGATTTTGTTTGCTCTACCTCTCGAGGATATCTGCTACCAAGGAGTATGCGTACATTAAGGCATTGTATGACAGAGGCTTCCCGGTGCCCAGGCCTGTGGACTTCAACAGGCATTGCGTTGTGATGGAGCTGGTTGAGGGCGGGCCTTTGTAAGTCTCTTTATTTATACTTCAAAAAACAGAGACACTTTCGTTTGCATTGTAAAAGAAAATACGTTACTCATGAAAGTTAAGCAACCGCGCGTCGTGCCTCTACCTCTCAAAGATCTCTGCTGCCAAGGAGTTTGCTTACATGAAGGCGTTGTATGACAGAGGGTTCCCGGTGCCCAGGCCTGTGGACTTCAACCGGCATTGCGTTGTGATGGAGCTAGTTGAGGGTGGGCCTTTGTAAGTTTCTTTATCTTCTTTCATCAGAAGTATCAGAAATTTACTTTACATTTCTCTGATACCTAATTTGATTCTAAAAATAAACATTCAAAATGTCTCGAATTTTTTGATGAGAAGTTTAGTATAAGTTACCTTTTTTGTAGGACATAGATTTTTTTTTATGATATAGGGAATTTAGATAGGTAGGCAAATTCATAACCTTGCAAGATTTGCGAGGGATATAACTAGTTTCTTCCATAATAAAAAATAGGGAATTTAGGTCCTACATGTTTTGGTAAACAAATTCATAACCTTGCAAGATTTGCGAGGGATATAACTAGCTTCCTTCCATGGTAAAACGTTTTTAATTCGACCTATGTTTCTCGGCGAGTTGTTCCTTATCACCAGCCCGACCTGAGGTTTCGCAATCGGTCACTAGTAAAATTTCACCCTATATTTTCCCCTCAGAACGCACGTGACCGAGGTGGCGGACCCCGGCGCGCTATACGACGACCTGATGAACCTGATCATCCGGCTGGGCAACTGCGGCGTCATCCACGGCGACTTCAACGAGTTCAACATCATGATCGACAACGACGGCAAGCCGGTGCTCATAGATTTCCCGCAGATGGTGTCCACAGAACATCCCAATGCTGAGCTGTGAGTGTTTTTTAGAGCAGAGTTTTTCGATGACAATTTCAACCAGTCAACAATGAAACCAAAAAGACGATAAAGTCGCCAATCAAAAACTTACTAAATACATTAATTAAACAATCAATCAATAAATATCAAATTCATCAACAAACTGATCAATCAATCAACGAACTGACTAATCAATCAACAAAGTGACCAACCAATCAACAACCTGAGTAATCAATCAACGACTTGAATAATCAATCAACAAACTGACTAACCAATCAACATACTGACCAACCAATAAACAAATTGACCAACCAATCAACAAACAGACCAATCAATATCAAAAATGGCCAATTTGAATAGGCTGAACGATTAACCAATCAACAATACGACTGACAAATCAAAAACCTATTAACTATTAACTAACAAGCAAGTAACTAACAAACACAGCATCAACAAACTCTCGAATGATAGACTCTACACTCTGATCCACCCCGCAAGCGATATAGGCATGATGTATGTATGTATGCACCTGATAGTCCGTCTGGGCGACTGCGGCGTCATCCACGGCGACTTCAACGAGTTCAACATCATGATCGACAACGACGGCAAGCCGGTGCTCATAGATTTCCCGCAGATGGTGTCCACGGAACATCCCAACGCTGAGCTGTGAGTGCCTTTTTAATTATTTAGGAATTTGCAATACCAGTCAACTGTGAAATGAAACCAAAAAACCAATAAAGTCGCCAATCGAAAACATACAAATAAAACCATCAATCAACAATTTGCCAATTAATCAACAAACTGATTAATCAATTAACGAAATGACCCATCAATCAACGAACTGACCAATCATTCAACAAACTGACCAATCAATCAACGAACTGACCAATCAATCAAGAAACTGATCAACCAATCAACAAACGGAACAACTAATCAACAAACGGATCAATCAATCAACACACCTACCAACCAATCAACAAACAGGCCAGTGTGTCTACAAATAGACTAAACTACTAACCATTCATCACTACGACTAACTGATAAACAAGTCTATTATGAGCTGTGAGTGCCTTGTGAATAATTAGTAGTTTTTCAATGTCTTTACTGTACATGCGTGAACTCACGAACTCTTATCATTCAGAAAACAATGCACTCATACGAAAACAATACAAGAATGATCTATAAATGAACAAGAAATCAATCAACAAATTGGCCAATCAATCAACAAGTTGATCAATCAATCAACAAACGGATCAATCAATCAACAAACTGAGCAAGCAATCGACACACTGATTAACTAATCAACAAACAGACCAATCAATATCAAATCTGGCTAATTCGTCCACAAATAGACTAAACGTCTAACCAAGCAATTAACTGACAAACTCAACAAACGGATCAATCAATCAACAAACTGAGCAAGCAATCGACACACTGATTAACTAATCAACAAACAGACCAATCAATATCAAATCTGGCTAATTCGTCCACAAATAGACTAAACGTCTAACCAAGCAATTAACTGACAAACTCAACAAACGGATCAATCAATCAACAAACTGAGCAAGCAATCGACACACTGATTAACTAATCAACAAACAGACCAATCAATATCAAATCTGGCTAATTCGTCCACAAATAGACTAAACGACTAACCAAGCAATTAACTGACAAACTCGGCACCAACTAACTCTCGAGTGGTAGATTCTACACTCTGATCCACCCCGCAAGCGGTATAGGCGTGATCTATGTATGCACCTGATAGTCCGGCTGGGCAACTGCGGCGTCATCCACGGTGACTTCAAAGAGTTCAACATCATGATCGACAACGATGGCAAGCCGGTGCTCATCGACTTCCCGCAGATGGTGTCCACAGAACATCCCAACGCTGAGCTGTGAGTTGGAAGGATTTTGTTCAGTTCTTGAACTCACCAAATACCAACAAATTGAACAACCAATAATCACACTAACAACCAAATAACAATGCACTTATTCATATTAAATCAACACCAGACAATAATCTGGCCAGCCAATCAATAAATGAACCGACTAATCCATCAATAAACTGATCAATCAATTTACAAACAGACCAATCAATCAACAATCTGAATAATCAATCAACAAAGTGACAAAACAATCAAGAAACTGACTAATCAATCATCAAACTGACTACTCAATCAACAAACTGACTAATCATTCAACAAATGGCCATACAATCAATCAACTAAGTGACCAACCAAAGCGATCAATAAACTGACTGACAATCAATAAATAAAAACCAACCCATCATCACACAACAAATCCATTTACCGATCAATCAACTATTTGACCGACCGTTCAATCAACAAACAGGCCAATCAAGGATTCTCTTTCAACCAATTTTTGACATCCGAAATCTTCGCTAGATACTCAAGTTGACTCTCTTCTTCACAGCTACTTCGACCGCGACGTTAAATGCGTCCGCGAATTCTTCAAGAAGCGCTTCGGTTACGAGAGCACCGAAGCGCCTACATTTGATATGTTAGAAAGGGACGACGAGCTAGACAAGGAGGTCGCTTGTTCGGGTTACAAGCGGACGAAAGATGTCGAAGATGAATTATTAAATGTAAGTATTTTACTTCGTAACTCCTGTTGTGTGTTGTGGTCCTTTTTTGCGTTTCTCTGTCTGTCTATCGTGGAATTCGCTAACTTAAATCACTTAAAGGATTTTGATGCTGTTTTTCGTAATAGATAGAGCGATTTAAGAGGAAGGTTTATACGTATGTATAACACATACCAAGAAAATACCATTTGAAAATAAAAATGAGTTGCAGCGGGTGAAACATTTAAAAATTTTAAAAACACGCCTGCTTTTGTGGAAAACCAATTTTCCTATACAAATAGCCTATGACAATCGGGGTAATGTAAGGATTCTTCTCACACAATTCCCAATCGAATTTGCTCAGTGGTTAAAGAGTTACAGTGCTTTAAAGAACACATACATACATACATGAACCCTTTTTTGTCGGCAGTCGTGTAAAAATATTTCGACTTGACATTTTGTCCACAGGAAATGGGAGTTCGACTTGAAGTGAGCGACGATGAAGAGAGCGAGACAGAAACAGACGAGACAGAGACAGATGCAGAGAAAAAGGACAAACACAACAGTTATACCGAGGATGAACTAGCGATACTGAGGAACGAGGTAAGAAATATAGTATCAGCGATATATTATAGTAAAGAAGCAGACGTATTAAAGAACAAAATCTCGACTGCGGTAATTTAAAATTGTATTCTGCGATAAAAATCAGTTAGAATTTATGATTTTTTGAAGCCAGTGTCAAGATCGAACTGATCGAACGACACCTCACATGTCAAGATCCGCCCAGCCGTTGGGGCTGGAGCCCATGAAAACGACTTTTTGTCTACACACATACTCCCGAAAACAAACAAGGTATTGGGAAATAGTGCAAAACGTTTTAGTACGAAAATTTCGTTTGTTCTATGTTTATTTTTCATTCTATGAATTGATTTAAGTCACAAAAAGTATTGCGCTATTTCATAAATACAGCAGTTATATTACATATTATCTTAATAGTCTTCATATTTCCAGCTTTTTTACCGACATTCTATGTTAACTTGTAAACTTAAATCATTATTTCCCATTCAGGTGGAAGCATCAATCGAGAACGACATCAAAACATCAAAAACTGCAGAAATCGTAACCAATACCGTGAACCTAAAAATCGAAGATTCAGACGAACCGCCCACTTTAGTCCAAGCACCAACTAAAGATGAAATAAAAACGCCACAGATTAAAAATACAGACGATCTAACAGAAGAGTTCCACGACACATTTGATGAAGCGAGTATAGAAGGCTTGGACAAGAACTCTCAGAAGTATAGACTCGCGATGATTGAGAAGGCTCTGTCGGATGTCAGGTCCATGCGCTCCTATACGTCCGCGTCAACTATTGCTCCGGAGGTTGTTAAACAGCAGGTGAGACATTAAACTCTATAGTTACGAGTACTTAATCAAACATTGGCAACATAATTGTTGACATTTTGCTCAAATGTCTTATTAATGTAGCAGAAAGTTAAATGTAGCAGAAATAGCCTGTTTATACATACTACGAAATATGTGTGTATGTGTGTGTGTGTGTGTGTGCGAGTGTGTGTGTGTGTGTGTGTGTGTGTGTGTATGTGTGTGCGTGTGTGTGTGTGCGCGAGTGTGTGCGTGCGAGTGTGTGTGTGTGTGTGTGTGTGTGTGTGTGTGTGTATGCGAGTGCGTGTGTGTGTGTGTGCGCGTGTGCGCGTGCGAGTTTGTACATGCGAGTGTGTGTGTGTGTGTGTGCGAGTGTGTGCGTGCGAGTGTGTGCGAGTGTGTGTGTGTGCGAGTGTGTGCGTGCGAGTGTGTGCGTGCGAGTGTGTGTGTATGTGTGTGTGTGTGTGTATGGGTATGTGTGTGTGTGTGTGTGCGAGTGTGTGCGTGCGAGTGTGTGTGTGTGTGTGTGCGAGTGTGCGTTCGAGTGTGTGTGTTTGTGTGTGTGTGTGCGTGGTTGTGTGTGTATGGGTATGTGTGTGTGTGTGCGAGTGTGTTGTGTGTGTGTGTGCGTGTGTGCGTGCGAGTGTGTGTGTGTGTGTGTGTGTGCGTGTGTGTGTGTGTGTGTGTGTGTGTGTGTGTGAGTGTGTTTGTGTGTGTGTGTGTGTGTGTGTGTGCGAGTGTGTGTGTGTGTGTGCGTGCGTGTGTGTGCGTGCGTGTGTGTGTGTGTGTGTGTGTGTGCGAGTGTATGTGTGAGTGTGTGTGCGTGCGAGTGTGTGTGTGTGTGTGTGTGTGTGTGTGTGTGTGTGTGTGTGTGTGTGTGAGTGTGTGTGTGTGTGTGAGAGTGTGTGCGTGCGAGTGTGTGTGTGTGTGTGTGTGTGTGTGTGTGTGTGTGCGAGTGTGTGCGTGCGAGTGTGTGTGTGTGTGCGTGCGAGTGTGTGTGTGTGTGCGTGCGAGTGTGTGTGTGTGTGTGTGCGTGCGAGTGTGTGTCTGTGTGTGTGTGTGTGTGTGTGTGTGTGTGAGTGTGTGTGTGTGTGTGTGTGTGTGTGTGTGTGTGTGTGTGAGTGCGTGCGAGTGTGTGTGTGTGCGTGCGAGAGTGTGTGTATGTGTGTGTGTGTGTGTGTGTGTGCGAGTGTGTGTGTGTGTGAGTGCGTGTGCGTGTGTGTGTGTGCAGACCAGTACTCTTGAAACATCTTTCTTATTCATTTAATCAAAATTGATGTGCTGTTTCTGTGTGCAGGTACGAAAGAATCTGGAGCACAGACAGAAACAGATGGAACGCAAGAAGATCATTGCCAAAGGTGAAGCGAGCGCCGTTACGCGGGCGCGCCGCGACAATCGCGAGACCATACGGGAGAGCCATGGGATCTGGGGGTGGGACGAGTAGAGTACTCTTTCATTGTATTTACATTCAGGATGTAAACAATTAACTGCTAATATTTCAAGAGGTAAACCAGCCCTTGAAGCTGAACAACTTTCCCCAAGAAAAAGGTCGAAATATCCAGCCGACCGAGTCAATTTGTAATTTTATTTACATATTAATTTTGACTTACGTTCCTTTGGAAAAGTTATTCAGTTTCTTGGGCTAGTTCACCCGTTAAAATAATTGCAGTTGTTTTTTTACACGTATATGGATTTATTGTATAGTTTTAAGAATATGTATTTAAATAAATAACTGATGATAATGTTAATGAATGTTTTTATTGAGAAAATTCCATATAAAATTTGTTAAAGTTATTTATTAGACATGCTAACATGATGTTGGTATCATCTAGTAACTATTCTTTGAATTAAAAAAATACAATGTGTCGCTTCCGCTCTATGCTATCTGTCTATGACTGTTATCTGTGTGTCCAGGGGGGTGTCAGTTGTCGTTCCAAATTTCGACGCTCGTCGCTGCTATCGCTTATTTGACTGTGGCGGCAGAATTTAAATTCGGAATGAAAAAATTATTGTCAGTCAATTCATCTGTGACAAAGACATTTCTATGACAAGACTTTTCAAAATTTCAACGTGGCGTCTGTTGTTGATTAAATTTTCGGTGAAATTTACGGAATTTTATGAGTAGTCCTCGCATTAATGAATGCTTGAGTTGATTCATCGCGCATTATTTATTTCTCAAGTTGTTGATAAGAAATTCTACCTTCGCAAAACCTTCGGATGCGTGGACCATGACCTGAAACGTGGTAGGTAAACTGTACCTTTTTAGGTTACGGGGTTATTACCTAAATATGATGATTCTTCATTTGGATATGTTTGCTCGTGGTTCTTTGTGTGTGCATAAGTGAGCAGAGAATTTTTTTGTGTACAATTTGCTGCATTTAATTATTTATTTAACATGAAGGGTTTTCCTTTCAGATCAAAATGCTTTGAGTGACCATAATTACTTCAAGACCCGATCTTATGATAATGATGATGATTCTGACCTCACCTAATTTGTGGGAAAAGCAAATATTCATGTGCAACCTTCGCCCATTTTTGTGAACACTGTACAAGCTTCTACATCTACCTAAAATGCCAGGCCGAAATAACTTTATCATGTATGTTGAATTAATTCTTATCAAACATCGCAATGGAAATTTCCGATAAAACTCTTTGTAAGTGGTAATGTGGTAAGTTTGTAAACTACTTTGAATAAATGTATTTTGAAAATTTAATAAACTGACAATTTAATCCCATTTTCTGAAGTTTTATTCACAATTTCTTATTAATTTAATCAACATCAATATAGTATACCCTACAGTAGAATGCCGCAGTTTTATCGATAATGACCGCACAGCACTAATAATCGATGGCGATAAATGTTTCGATGGACAGCACTATTAATTATGGAAGTGTCTATATAGCGGGGCGCCCCGCTCGATAGTCATTTAGGCTATTCACCGGGGCGCCCTGCTGAATAGCGCTTTGTCTATGTATAGGCTATTGAGCGGGGCGCCCTGCTAAATAGCGCTTTGTCTGTGGTTTGGTTATAGACCGGGGCGCCGCTCCGCCGTTATTTCGACTCGTATGTAGGTATCATGGTAGGTATAAGTACGGAGCAGTGATGAGGTTGGGTGATAATGTGATGAAGATGGGTGAGGATGTGATGATTAAGTGATGGGGATGGGTGAGAAAGGATTAGTGTGTACTACTAGCGTCTGTTTTTTCTAGTTAGACAATACCTACTGTCGACAGTAGGTATTGGCGAGGTCAAACAAACATAGATTTACTAAATCAAATCAATGTGGGTTCACTTGCCCTGTACATATACCTACCTTCTTCTTCTTACCGTGTGGAACACCGAGTCGTTCAACGACCCGATGAACCCAGGTGTCAGAGTTTTTCAACCGCCTACTGCAAATAGCAGGCCTCTGACATGGTTGTGTAACTACGCCTACGCCATCTTAGCATCACAGCAACTGGGACCGACGGCTTAACGTGCCCATCCGAAGCACGGAACCATCTTACTTGCGGACAATCAGGTGGTTCAGCCTGCAATGTCCTAACCAGACTGGGAACAAATTCACAAAGTGATAAATATCAACTTTGTGAGTGACCCCACCGGGAATTGAACCCAAAACCTTTGCGTGGCAGGCAGGCATACTAACCACTGCGCCACATCGGCTGTCATGATACTTACATACGAGTGGAAATAACGGTGGAGCGGCGCCCTGGTCAATAGCCAAACAACAGACAAAGCGCTATTTAGCAGGGCGCCCCGCTCAATAGCCTATCCATACACAAACCGCTATTCAGCAGGGCGCCCCGGTGAATAGCCTAAATGACTATCGAGCGGGGCGCCCCGCTATATAGACACTTCCATTAATTATTGTACCTTTTTGGATTTACTATCTCCTTATGGTCCTAATTAACATCTATGGTTAACGCGCGACACTAGCGCCAAGAGATGAACAATAATGTAGTGGGATATGTAATCTGTGGTAGTGGGACAAGTGACTGTCGTATCTGTAGCTAGTCTACATATCAACGCCTGTTCTCTTTTCAACAAACAAGGTTTCCTTACGAAAATCCATGTAGGTGTGGATCTAGTGGCTAATGTTGCCTTATAATCACTGATCGTTTTATTTAATTGGCAACACTATCAAACTTACTGTCATATGGCTGTCTGTGTGACTTGTTTGATTTTGAAGTAAAACAATAAAACAAATTTTTCTCAAAGATTTTTGAAGAAAACTGTGGATATTTTTCTTGCAACGGGGAGCGATCCCTGCTCCTGCACCAGGCTGAGTAACAGAATGGAAATGTCTTCGTACATCTACAAAAAATGTGTGATATGTGGGCAAAATCAGGTGAGTGATAAGTCGGTAGCCTATCACCGGTTTCCGAAACCAGGCTCCACTAACATTTTGAGGTAGGTAATGTATTTATGTTTATCAACAGTCCTAGCAGTCCACAGCTGGACCACTTAACCTAATGATCATAAAACACTCATGGGTGGTATTTTACATACTTAATCATCAAACTTCGAAGAAAAGTTGACAAGCCGATTGACTCAGATATCTGAAAACCTTGTAATATAATTTCGGAAACATTTTACTTTATTATAGAACAATTTAATCTAATGCATTTTGTATTTATTACCTATTTGTAGAGCAACAGCTTGGGCAACATTTTATAACCCAGAAGATGAGGATTGGTCTTCAGTGGACTCCTTAATTGCTCTCTATAGAAGTTGTAAACTTTTGTGTGGCAGACATTTTCAAGATTCTTGCTACCTTGTTAAGGCCAGGAAAAAACTGAGTAAATATGAAGTTCCAGGAACGAGGGAACATGTGATTCCCAACCATGACAAGATAATATGTACTTATAATAAAAATTGAAAATTTGTAATAAATACATTCAACTTGATTTAATTGTTTTCTTTTCTAGAACACGACAACGGATATCTAAAATCTTTACTGAATTAATCAAGTTATGAAACAGTATTTCAAACATTTATTTATATTAAAAACATGTGCATACTGACTTGATTAGTTCAGTAAAGTAAAAAAAAAAACTTAATATAATTATTTGAATTTGCTACGAAAGCCCGCCAATTTTTAGTTCGCTCATACATAATTCACTAAGATAATACGGTGGCGCTAGTAGTATAAATGAAGGGGCCACCTTCGTTGTTCACAGATGGCGTTCTTCTCCACGCCAGTGAGAGTATAGTATTCTTTGCTACATATTTAAGTTCATCTGTGGTGGCGTCTGTTGTTGATTTAATTTTCGGTGAAAATTACGGAATTTTATGAGTAGTCCTCGCATTAATCGCTTTAGTGGATTTATTCGCGCATTATTTATTTCTCAAGTTGTTGATAAGAGATTCTACCTTCGCAAAACCTTCGGAAGCGTGGACCTGAGGCGTGGACCATGACCTGAAACGTGGTAGGTAAGCTGTACCTTTTTAGGTTACGGGGTGATTACCTAAATATGATGATTCTTCATTTGGATATGTTTGCTCGTGGTTCTTTGTGTGTGCATAAGTGAGCAGAGCAATTTTTTGTGTACAATTTGCTGCATTTAATTATTTATTTAACATGAAGGGTTTTCCTTTCAGATCAAAATGCTTTGAGTGATCATAATTACTTCAAGACCCGATCTTATGATAATGATGATGATTCTGACCTCACCTAATTTGTGGGAAAAGCAAATATTCATGTGCAACCTTCGCCCATTTTTGTGAACACTGTACAAGCTTCTACATCTACCAGGCCGAAATAACTTTATCATGTATGTTGAATTAATTCTTATCAAACATCGCAATGGAAATTTCCGATAAAACTCTTTGTAAGTGGTAATGTGGTAAGTTTGTAAACTACTTTGAATAAATGTATTTTGAAAATTTAATAAACTGACAATTTAATCCCATTTTCTGAAGTTTTATTCACAATTTCTTATTAATTTAATCAAAATCAATACAGTAGGTATACCCTACAGTAGAATGCCGCAGTTTTATCGATAATGACCGCACAGCACTAATAATCGATGGCGATAAATGTTTCGATGGACAGCACTATTAATTATACTACCTTTTGGATTTACTATCTCCTTATGGTCCTAATTAACATCTATGGTTAATGCGCGACACTAGCGCCAAGAGATGAACAATAATGTAGTGGGATATGTAATCTGTGGTAGTGGGACAAGTGACTGTCGTATCTGTAGCTAGTCTACATATTTAAGTTCATCTGTGACAGACACACACACAGATGAACTTAAATATGTAGACTAGCTACAGATACGACAGTCACTTGTCCCACTACCACAGATTACATATCCCACTACATTATTGTTCATCTCTTGGCGCTAGTGTCGCGCATTAACCATAGATGTTAATTAGGGCCATAAGGAGATAGGAAATCCAAAAAGGTAGTATAATTAATAGTGCTGTCCATCGAAACATTTATCGCCATCGATTATTAGTGCTGTGCGGTCATTATCGATAAAACTGCGGCATTCTACTGTATTGATTTTGATTAAATTAATAAGAAATTGTGAATAAAACTTCAAAAAATGGGATTAAATTGTCAGTTTATTAAATTTTCAAAATACTTTTATTCAAAGTAGTTTACAAACTTACCACATTACCACTTACAAAGAGTTTTATCGGAAATTTGCATTGCGATGTTTGATAAGAATTAATTCAACATACATGATAAAGTTATTTCGGCCTGGCGTTTTAGGTAGATGTAGAAGCTTGTACAGTGTTCACAAAAATGGGCGAAGGTTGCACATGAATATTTGCTTTTCCCACAAATTAGGTGAGGTCAGAATCATCATCATTATCATAAAAGATCGGGTCTTGAAGTAATTATGGTCACTCAAAGCATTTTGATCTGAAAGGAAAACCCTTTATGTTAAAAAAATTATTAAATGCAGCAAATTGTACACAAAAAATTGCTCTGCTCACTTATGCACACACAAAGAACCGCGAGCAAACATATCCAAATGAAGAATCATCATATTTAGGTAATCACCCCGTAACCTAAAAAGGTACAGCTTACCTACCACGTTTCAGGTCATGGTCCACTCCTCAGGTCCACACATCCGAAGGTTTTGCGAAGGTAGAATCTCTTATCAACAACTCGAGAAATAAATAATGCGCGAATCAATCCACTAAAGCAAAATTTAGACTATGTGAGGATGAATTAACTCAAGCATTCATTAATGCGAGGACTACTCATAAAGTTCCGTAAATTTCACCGAAAATTTAATCAACAACAGACGCCACGTTGAAATTTTGAAAAGTCTTGTCATAGAAGTGTCTTTGTCAAAGATGAATTGACTGACAATAATTATTTTCATTCCAAATTTAAATTCTGCCGCTACAGTCAAATAAGCGGTAGCAGCGACGAGCGTCGAAATTTGGAACTACAACTGACACCCCCCTGGTGTCTGTGCTCCAGGCGGCTGCTACCTAATGTAAGATATAAAATCCCTAATCGTGCTAAATCTACTTTACGAAATGTGATCAGTATTCTCTGGTGGTGTATAATAAAACAAAGGACAATTCTTAACGAATAGTGCATTTTATTTCATAGGGGCTTCCACACACATTCCCCAAATTAAATGACAGGTTATGGGCCCAGGCCTAACCTAGTCTGATGCACTTTTGTCCTTTGTTTGTTGCAGAAAATCACAAATCACATAAGAAAATCCAGAAGAAAAACGTCTTGTAAGTGACGTAGTTAGTTGCTGTTTCGACTGCTGCTGCCGTTTGTTGTCCGCGCGACGTGTGTGCTACCACGTGCTTCGCAAAGCTTGGCTTCGTGTATTTCGTCGGCGTGTTTCGATAACAATGGAAAACGATTCTAAGCAAGCTAATCAACCAGCATTCGAGAAGCTGGACGGCGTAAGTAATTTTGGAACATGGAAGTTCCAAATGACCATGTATCTTAAACTAGAAGACCTTTGGTCATGCATTGAAATACCTGAAGGTGGTGTTGTGGACCCAAAAAAGGACATCAAAGCACTAGCTCGGATTAGCTTAGCATTGAAATCTACATGCATTCAATATGTAAGAACAGCTAAAACCGCAAAAGCCGCATGGGATGCATTGTGTGGCGTTTTTGAAGATAAAGGTATTTATCGCCGTGTTATGCTGCTTAGACAGTTGCATCAAGCATCATATAGCAACTTTAACACAATGGATAACTACATTGAATATATTATGAACCTTGTACATCAGCTGGCTGATATAGGGCGTACAATTGATGACCAAGAAGTAGCCGAATTACTTTTAAGTGGCCTGCCGCAGGAGTATGATATTGTGGTATCTAGTTTGGAGTCTGCGACGGTGTCAAAGAACTTAACAAGTGAGCTTGTGAGAACTAGACTGTTACAAGAAGAGCACCGTAAGAAGAATAATGATAAAAATGATGCAATGGCATTCGCTACAAAGAAGAAGCCGCTCATATGCCATTTCTGTCATCGACCAGGACATGTGAAGGCTATGTTATAAATACAAGAAAAACAAGAAGCAAGAAAGTGCTACTGAACAGGCTTTTGTAGCAACTCATCAGTGTATTGTATTGTATTGTATTGTATTGTGGGCTCCCTTTTCCGCATTTAGACTCAAAGGTGGTCCTTTATGCGTTGGGTGGGACGGTTGACTATGTTAGCCAACCCAGCTCCTTCCAGAAGCTCAGAAGTCTCCTGGGACGTTCACAGGCTTCTTGAAGCGACCCCGGATTATCGAGGATTTCTGCCCGGTGGATTGCTACTCCCTCGCATGCCAGGATTACGTGAGAGGCCGTTTCTTCCGCGTTCAGACAGCCCCTGCACAATGGGCTGTCTGTTGCGTTGATGGTGAAAAGATGCTTATTTAGTTGGCAGTGCCCTGTGAGCATGCCAACCATTATGCGCAGGTCTGATCGTTGAAGGCTGAGGAGTCTTTTGGTCAGTCGCGGTGATAGTGCAGGGACCGCTTCTTTTGACTGTCTACAGGTGGTGATTGATGCCCAGCGGGCATTGTGTTGGGTCTGGGTTTGATGACGTATCCAGGTTCTTATTTGATTGAAGGGGATGGGTAGGTAAGGTGTAGGACCAGCCACTTCCACCTCCGAACCTTTCCTAGCGAGTTCATCAGCCGCATCGTTGCCCAGAGATCCGCTATGTCCCTTGATCCATTGCAAAGTGACCTTGTTATTCGTGGCTATGGTTTGCAATGCAAGGTGACATTCATAAATTAGGCTGGAAGACATAGTGTTGCTTTCCAAGGCCATGAGTACAGCCATGCTGTCGGAAAGTATTCTTATACCATGGTTTTCCATTTTCCTTTGCATGACTGCGTTGGCAGCTAGGGTGATAGCTACACATTCACATTGGAAAATAGAACTATGTTCCCCTAGCGGTTGTGATAATTTGATGTTGAGATCCAAGGAGAACACCCCAGCACCCGTACCGGTTTTGGTTTTAGAGCCGTCTGTATATATACGGACCTCGTTGACTCCTGATTGGTCTCGCTCGGTCTCAGATAGCCGTATTTGATACAGCTTATCAAACACTAGTGTTTTAGGGATCCTATCACAGGGCGCCTCAATAAGTGGTACGTTACTCAGCGCTCTGTTCCATATTATGGTATGATTGCCCCTAGGATAGTGCCATAAGCCTGCGTGCTTAAGCCTGACAGCAGCCATACTGGCTTCTTGCTGAATGAAGAGATCCAGTGGCGGCAGGCCAAGCAGAATTTCCAAGGCTTCAGATGGCGTCGTTCGCATGCATCCAGTGATGGCCGAGCACGCCAGACGCTGGAATGACTGCAGTTTTTTCTTGGTGGTAATGAGTTCGGTTCTGGGCCACCAAACGACTGCACCATATGTGATTATTGGCCTGATAACAGCTCTGTAAAGCCATTGAGTTATTTTCGGCGTTAGGCCCCAGGTTTTCCCAGGAGTCTTCTGCACTGCCAAAATGTTATGCTTGCTTTATTAATCTTGTTGTCAAGGTGTTTGTTCCATAACAGCTTACTGTCAATTATAACGCCCAGATATTTGACTTCACTTGTCAGGGACAATTCGGTACCGAACAAGTGCGGTAACCGTAGGCATCCAAGATTTCGTTTGTGGGTGAACATAATAAGTTCCGTTTTAGACGGGTTCACTGATAGTTCGTGCACTGTGCACCATTCTTCGACGATCTTCAGTGCTGACCTAGCAAGGTTGCAGAGCGTACTCTCAAACGGACCCGTAATGAGAATAGCCAGATCGTCTGCATAGCCTACCGTAAAGTGATCGTGTTCGTTGAGCCTGCTAATCAGCTCGTCGACTACGACATTCCACAGGAGAGGGGTCAGCATGTTGTCAATCCACCCGGCTAACGTAGAATCGACCCCATGTCTGGTCAGGGCTAGGCTTATGCTGTTGAAAGATGTTTTATCGAATGCACCTTCTACATCTATAAAGATGCCCAAGGTTGATTGCTTAGATATTAGTCCGTTTTCAATATAAGATACAACGCTGTGTAGGGCGGACTCGGTGGATTTGCCTGGGCTATAGGATGTTGATTAGCGTTAAGCGGTTTACAAGGCAGCGCAGTGGTTCTAATGTCCCTATCACAGAGCCTTTCTAGAGTTTTCAGTAGGAAGGATGTGAGGCTTATTGGTCTGAAGGACTTCGGCTGCGTGTAATCGCTTTTACCGGGCTTGGGAATGAATACGACCTTGACTTCCTCCATTTTATGGGAGTGTAGCCGAAGGCTAAACACGCTCTGTACAGGTGTACTAGGTGTTCCACCACACAGTCATCGCTCCATTTCAGCAGACCTGGAAAGAGACCATCCAGTCCTGCCGATTTGAACGGAAGGAAGCTGTTGATTGCCCATTTTACCTTGTCGAAGGTGACAGTTCTCTGGGCTCGTGTCCAGTCTGTTTGGGATGCTGTGTTTCCGTCAACTCCTCCCAGTCTTGTGCCGCCGTAATGACACAGCCCGGGAAGTGAGTCTGGAGGAGGAGCTCACTTGTTTCCGCATCAGACTTGGTATAGGTGCCATCAGGTTTTTAAGGACCCAATACTGCGCTCAGGATCGCAAGTCAGGATATTCTTAATTCTGGTGGCTTGACTGTTGGATTCTATGTTGGTGCAGAAGCGTCTCCAGCATTCGGCTTTCCTGAGTCGGATCTGCTTTTATATTGGTACTGGGTTTCTTTGTATCTGTCCCAGTCCAGCTCTGCACGTGTATTTTTGGCTCTGTTGAACAGCTTCCTTAACTTGCGACGTAGTTTTTCCAGGTCAGGGCTCCACCAGTTATTTCTAACTGCGGTGCCCGCCTAGGCGTCACAAGTGGGCATGTTTGTTCGAAGCAGTTCATCAGCGTGCCCGTTATTTGGTTGTTATGTGTGTCAATCTCCGCAGTGGTAGCATAGCGGGAATTGCAATTCCTTAAGATTTTCCGCGGTTAAGGTACGATACCTCACACGGTCCATCTTCCGGGAATGCGTCGCGGCTCTGCGGGACTTACCATGATGTTTAAAGTGAAGATGATCCACCTGTGGTCAGAACAAGATATCTCTTTAGAAACATGCCAATCCAAGATGTGCCGCGATATGTATTCTGTAGCGAAGGTAAGATCAATGATGGTTTGGGCTCTTTTGGTAACGAATGTTGGTTCGGAGCCCCGATTGATTATATTTAAATTGGTAGTGAGCAAATAGTGGAACAGTTCATCACCTCGTGCATTCGACTTCTCGCTGCCCCAGATTATGTGGTGCGCGTTGGAGTCGGCTGAGATGATAAGCTCCAGTCCTCTCTCTCGCAGTGGGCCACCAGCGCCATGAACTCCGGAGTGGGCACATCCTCGTCGCCAGGCAGATAAGCGGACGCAAGTACCAGCTCCGGCAGGTCAAGGGAAGGATTGCTCAGGAGCCTGATAGTGGTCAGGTCCCTGGAACAGAACTCGGTCATTAGAACACATGGTATATGTTTGGGTACAAATATGCAGGTCCTTGGATTACTTACAGTGGTGTTTAGTAGGAGCTTTCCCCCAATGTTGGATAGACCACAGATTCTGCCCTTCCTAATCCACGGCTCTTGAATTAGGGCTATGGTCTTGTTGGTGACCTCCAGTACTCTGCGTAGGTTGGCCGAGGCAGTTTGACTGTGCTGGAGGTTGATTTGGACGACCTTAGTCGTCGTGAGGTGGGATCTGCTGCAGGATCCATCACTGACGGTGTCACTCAGCAGATCTTCCTCTTTGTCCGACCCCTCTACGTCGAACCAGTCCATCTTCTTGGTCTCCTCCGCCAGGGCTTTGGCGACCTCCAAGATGGCCTGGTTTGGGGCGGCGCTAGGCGGCTGCTGAGCGGCCAGGCCGTCCGTGCGCACACCGGCGATCGATAGGGCGATTCCAGGGCCCAGTCCACCGGTTGCTGACTCCATCAGGGTGACGGTAGTCTGCTTCGGTGCGGACTCTGGCCCGGTTTTGTCTTCAGGACATGGTTTCTCCTGCTCTCCCGTAGGTGAGCTGTCCGAAACCTTGTCCTGGAACAAGATGTAAGCGGAGCCTAGTTTGTAGCAAACGCGTCGGTCTCGCTTCATAATAGCCGGGATTTCTGATTGCGGGATCCCAAGGGTGATGAAAACACCGTCCTTGTTCTCCTGCTTCTCGGCGCGGTAGAGGCTCCAGGAGTCAATGTTGTACCACGTATTCTGGCGTCGGAGCCTGACGCGCAGATCGTCCACGGACTTGTCCGTGAACTGTGGTAGGAACATGCCCGCTCTCACCCTTCGCGGTACCTCAGATTGGCGGCGAACCACCAGCCTGGTTCCTGCAATGGGCGAGTGGAGCCCTCGATGGTGCTGCGTAGCCATCCCAGAGAGAAGTCGTCCTCGCACCGAAGTTTGAGGACTCCCTCGCCCAGGAAGGCCCTGCCGCGAAAGGAGGGAGCACGATCCTCGATCGCCGACGATGTCGACGGGGCGAAGATGGCCTCATCCAGTGCCTTTTCCAAGGCATCCTGGACGAGCACGGCGTGCTCTTCCTTGAGTTCATGGAAAGGCTCTGTTATTACAGCCACGGCAAGGTCACAAGACCCTATCGCGTCCGCATAACTGACCTTCCCTTGTGGTCCGCCCTTCGCGGTTCGGTCGGGCGTAGCACCGGTCTTGGCGCGCTTCCTCCATCCTTGGGCGACAGGGTGTCGTTAGGACGAGCCTTTTGGGGGCTTGGTGTTGCCATTGGCCGCACCAGAGGTCCGCGCATTTCGCTCAGCCCGCTGCTTGCCCGAGCTCTTGCCGCGGTAGCGGGAGCGTTGGCCTTGCTTAGGCCCGGAAATGCCGCCTGACTGGCTGGTCTGGTTAGCTACCCCAGCACCAACTGGCGCGGGCGCCCGCACCTTGGTGCTAACGCCCTTAACCAAGTCGGCAGTGGGAGCAGCATCCCCCGCCCCAGCGGTTTGCTCAGCAGCAGTCGCTTGCTGCTTGGTCGCCGCTTTCGCCAGTCTTTTGGCTTTCCGCTTTTCAGCGCGTGCTTTCGCACGTCGAGCCTTGTTCAGCCGAGGCTCCCTCTTGGCGTCAGTGCCGACCTTTGCAGGCCGTGATTGAAGGGGGACGTCCCATAGTGCCTGCTTTGCAGCGGCGGTGGGCATCGCCTCCTTGAGTGCCGAAAGATCCAGCGAGCCAGTTCCACTGGCGGTCCCTTGCGGGCCCGGCTGGTTTTCGATTTGAGGGACTAGCGCGCTTGTGGGCGCAGCCTGTCCCTGTGGTGTAATGACACCTTGCGGCGTCAGTTGACCTAGCGCATCCTGAGATGTTTTGAAGTTAGAGATGTTGAACTCATCAGTGTTTATCTACAGCAAATTCTTCTGAATGGCTTCTAGACTCCGGTGCGACGGCCCACATGAGCAACGACCTGAAGTGGTTCTCAAAAATAAAGAAGTGCAAGCAGACTGTATCCGTGGCTAATGGAGCAACCCTGACCTGTTATGGACGTGGCGAGGTTAGAATTCCCATGAAATCTAAATTTCAGACTGTAACAGATGTTATGTATATACCTGACCTCTCAGCTAATTTAATTAGTATAAGTAAATTAAGCGAGAAGGCATTTGATGTTAATTTTAAACGCAACTCTAATAAATGTTACATTCTTAATAGGGAATCCCAAATTGTTGCCTCTGCCACTAAACGTGAGGGTGT
The DNA here is from genome assembly GCA_024500475.1 of Phthorimaea operculella. Lineage (NCBI taxonomy): Eukaryota > Metazoa > Arthropoda > Insecta > Lepidoptera > Gelechiidae > Phthorimaea > Phthorimaea operculella. Next base: position 3,673,290 of record JANFCV010000019.1, on the reverse strand, counting down.
TTATGTTTTGGACAATGTGCATGTGCATGCTGGAGTTTTCTCTGTTTTACAGGAGCAGACCCGGTCCGACCTTGGTGTGAAGGATGATGCGTCGGTGCTGCAGAGCTCGCACGACGTGGATGCTGCTTTGGTGTCATCTGAGTTATGGCACAAGAGGCTTGGACATCTTAGTCATCGAGGGGAATTTAAATTATTTAAAGCCACTGTTGAAAAACAAACCGGTCACCTGATTAAACGTCTGCGGTCTGATCGAGGTGGAGAGTACTGCAGTGCTGAGTTCTCTCGTTTTCTAGAAACTGAGGGTATCGTACATGAAACTACAGCACCTTATAGCCCGGCTCAGAATGGAGTTTCTGAGAGGTTGAACCGGACACTTATGGAGAAAGTTCGCTGCATGCTGCGAGAAGCTAACCTTGGTAAGGAATACTGGGGAGAAGCTGTCTCTACAGCTATATATTTAAAGAACAGGAGTCCTACAGCAGCTGTTCCAGATAAGACTCCTGAGGAAGTATGGACAGGCAACAAAGTTGACCTGAGCCATATTCGTGTCTTCGGTTGCCTAGCTTTGTCACTTATTCCTGAGGTAAGAAGAGACAAACTTGACTCCAAATCGAAACATTGTATTTTTGTTGGATATTGTGAAAATACGAAGGGCTATAGGTTGATTGATCCTCAGATCCCAAGAAAGTAATTGTTTCTAGAAATGTAAAATTTTTGAAAATCAGTTTTGAGCCACAGTTTGAGCACACAGACACAAAATAATAAGATATCTAGTCATGAATTCTATATCTGTGATAATGCAATGCATAATAATAATGAATTGAATGATAATACTGAAATTGGTCACATGCAAAGCAGTGAATCAATTGATAATAATTTAAATAGTATAGACATGCAAATTGATAATAATTTAATAAATGATGATAATTCAATTAATGAAAACAATAATTCAAATAATGATAATTTAATAGAACAAGTTTGGGTTCATGACTCTGAAACAAATTCCAAAGAAAATTTAATTAATGAAATATTTTATTCTCCAACTTCAGGTGAGACCTCCTTCCAAAGTGCTGCAGAGACCGATGATGATGGAGACAATGAGGAGCAAGCAGACGCTCTGACTAACGAAGCGGTCGTTCGAGGGGAAGATTCTGAGGTAACCACTACTGACCATGTTCCTGGTCCTGGTAGTGCATGCGAGCGACCTATTCGTTCAACGCGCAAAAGAAAACCAGTAAGGTATGCCGATTATGAGTTGTCTGACTCATCAGATCAATCTTTCTTTGTTTGTGGTAATGTCAGTGAACCACAATCATATGATGAAGCAATGGCTAGCCCTCACAAAAATGAATGGGTTGAAGCTATGCAACAGGAATATAATTCTTTAATTAAAAATAATGTTTGGGAAGTTGTTGACAGACCCACTGACTGTAATGTTGTTGGATGTAAATGGGTATTTAAATTAAAATCTGATGAATCAGGTAATTATACAAAACATAAAGCTCGTCTAGTGGCACGGGGGTTTAGTCAAAAACCAGGTTTAGATTATACAGATACCTTCTCGCCTGTTGTTCGTCATACTACTTTACGGATTTTATTTTGTATTGCTAATGAGCTAGATATGGACATGGAGCATATTGATGTTAATACTGCCTTTTACATAGTAAGCTTGACGAAATAATCTACATGGAACAGCCTATGGGTTTTTCTAGTGATAAATCTAAGGTCTTCTTGCTAAAGAAGAGTTTGTATGGATTAAAACAAGCTAGTAGATTATGGAATAAAAATGTGCATGATTTATTGACTAGTAATGGTTATATACAATCAAAATGTGAGCCATGTGTTTATTTTAAGAAATATAAGAAATCTCTGACTATAGTTGCATTATATGTTGATGACTTTTATGTATTTAGTAATTCTGAAGTTGACAAGCGAAATTTGTTTGAATTATTAAAGTCTAAGTTCAGTTGTAAAAGTTTAGGTACTTTAAAGAATTGTCTTGGTGTTAGAATTCATAGAGATAGAGCTAAAGGTATTTTAATGTTAGAGCAATCTGACTATATTAAGAAATTGTTGTCACGTTTTGGTATGACTAACTGCAAAAGTGTCTCTACCCTATGATTGTTAATTCTAAATTTGAAAAAGCGAAATCTGACAATGCATTACCAGATGATACTTATCCTTACAGAGAACTTATTGGGTGTTTGATGTATTTATCTGTCTGCTCTAGACCGGACATAACTTTTGCACTGAGTCATCTTAGTCAATTTAACACAGCCTTTACACGAGATCATTGGATAGCTGCTAAAAGGATTTTGAGATATTTAAGCGGTACAATAAATTATAGATTAGTGTTTACTAAATCAGGTAATTTGGATATGTCAGTTTATGCAGATGCTGACTGGGCTAATGATGTCGTGGACAGGCGCTCGTATAGTGGCTATGTAGTTAAGCTAGGCGACTCTACTGTATGTTGGGAGTCGCGTAAACAGCGATGTGTTGCACTTTCGAGTACTGAGGCCGAATTTTTAGCTCTTAGTGATTCATGCAAGGAAATATGTTTTATAAGGAATTTCATGAAAGAAATTTTCTGTAAACATTTTAGTTGTAGAATCTTTAGCGATAATCAAAGTGCACTTAGATTGCTTGAAACTAAAGAGTAAAAAGACTAAGCACATTGATCTTCGCTATCATTTTGTAAAAGACATAGTGAAGCAAAATAATGTAACTGTACAATATTTACCTACTGAAACTATGGTAGCAGATATATTTACTAAGCCTCTGTCTAAGATAAAACATGCTGGTTTTGTAAATGACTTGTGTCTGAAAAATGTAGAGTCGTAGTCATAACAGCTATAGTTTTGGTATTGCCTGTTTATGGTGGAGCAATGTAATGTAGAGACAGTAGGTAATAGCTTAGAACCTCATACATGAGTGAAGAGTCAATGTAGAGTTTGATTAACTTGAATTGTTAATTAGGATGTTTTATATTAACATTGTTATTCTGCATTGTAGTGTTAATTCTCATGTAGCGCATGAGGGGAAGTGTTAAAGTTATTTATTAGACATGCTAACATGATGTTGGTATCATCTAGTAACTATTCTTTGAATTAAAAAAATACAATGTGTCGCTTCCGCTCTATGCTATCTGTCTATGACTGTTATCTGTGTGTCTGTGCTCCAGGCGGCTGCTACCTAATGTAAGTTAGAAAATCGTGCTAAATCTACTTTACGAAATGTGATCAGTATTCTCTGGTGGTGTATAATAAAACAAAGGACAATTCTTAACGAATAGTGCATTTTATTTCATAGGGGCTTCCACACACATTCCCCAAATTAAATGACAAAATTTAGTCTCAAGTGGTATATAAGGTCCTATTAAATTCACTGCAAATATTTTAGGGGCAGGTCAAATAAAATATAAGCATGTACTAGGCAAATTTTTAAAGAAATCTACACGCTAGTTTTCGAGAAAACTGCATTTAACTAAAAAAAAAAACGAAACGCAAAAAGTGCACCCTGTTTGTCCTAGAAACACACACTTCGATGAATTTAAATTACGCGCCTAACGCGCCGTGCTGTGATTGGTTGGTTGTTAGTGTGCGTGCCGTGTAAGTGAATCATGTTTACGGAACGTCAGTCGGGTCAGTCAAAGGGTGTTCACATAATTAATTAAAAAGTTTGTTTGAAAATGAAAAAAAAAAATCTAGCGTGTAGATTTTTTTTTAAATGCCTTAGATGTTTTCTTATACATATTTACGCATGCCCTTAAAATATTTGCAGTGAATTTAATAGGACCTTATATAAGTTTACACATCTTCAACCCCATCATCGTCTTCGACCTCCTCACGCTTCTTCTCGCCATCAGTAGCTGTATCATCAACGCCTCCCTCCACGGTGTCTGGATCACCCACATGCAACTCTTCAGATACCGGAGTGGCAGGAACATTCATAAATCGAGGCGGATTTATAGGCGTTATCTCATTCGCGGTCCAATCGTGTTTGCGGACGTAGTTCAGTCGAAGGTGGGATTCTAAACAGAAAATCTGGAAAAAGAAAATCTTGTGGTGACCTGGGAGCTACCTATTAAATAATAATAATATTTTTTATTGCACACATAAAACACAACAGAAGAATGAACAAAAGAAATGTAGTAAGTACAACAATGCTAGAGTAGCATTCTCTTCCAGGCAACCTTTGGGTGAGAATGGAAATACTTCACAAGCAAATCGAAATAAAATGCTTATGAGCGTGCCTCACAAACTCTAGCCCTTGAATGCGCAGCGAACTTGATTTGTAGGTACATTTTGTATTTATTACTAAGTACTGTGAACCTTTATAGGCATCATTGCAATAATTTCAGGATAACCACCAATCTATTGGAATTTATTATTCTCACAAATGAAAATGAGAAATAGAAAAATTGTCATGCATCGACCGGGGATCGAAACCGGGCCGCATGGCATGGGTAAACGCCCCACCGCTCTGCCACTGAGCTATCGATGCCCCGATTGATGAATACCAAATTTTCTATCTCATGATTCTCGTCTCCAAGCGACGATCCAGCGACATCTGTAGGTACCTATTCCATGCGGCCCGGATTCGATCCCCGGTCGATGCATGAAATTTTTTCTCTTTCCTATTTTCAATTGTGATAGATAACGGTAGTTTCCTGTCCAATACAATGCGACTGCGTACCCTTTCCTCATCTTCATTGTAGCCCATGATGCTGTAGGTGTACCCGAAGACGCTGGTGGAGATCCTGGACTCTGCGGACTGCAGGTTTGACGTAAAGTATGGGAAGTCGGTGACCGTGTAGTTCCCGGATTTCACCGGGCAGTTCATCCTGGAAATATAAGGTCCTATTAAATTCACTGCAAATATTTTAGGGGCAGATCAAATAAAATATAAGCATGTTTTTGGCACATTTTCAAAAAAGTCTACACGCTAGTTTTCGAGAAAATTGCATTTACCTAAAAAAATTCAAAATGAAAAAAGTGCACCCTGTTTGTCCTAGAAACACACCGCACCAATCACCACTTCGATGATTACGCGCCAAAATTAAAATAAGCGCTGTGATTGGTTGGTCGTTGGTGTGCGTGTCGTGTAAGTGAAACCTGTCTACGAGGCGGAAGGTCAATTAAAGGATGTTCACATAATTAATTAAAAAGTTTGTTTGAAAATGAAAAAATAAATCTAGCGTGTCGATTTTTTTTAAAATGCCTTAGATGTTTTTTTTACATATTTACACATGCCCTTAAAATATTTGCAGTGAATTTAATAGGACCTTATTAACCAAATATATGTAACAAACTCGAACCCCGGCCTATGAAGGACTACACGCCTCCAGTCGCCAGCCTCTGTTGTTATGAAGATGATGTCTTGAGTTCTAGATTTCATAGAAACCCATACCTCAAGCATGGCTCGTGATATAAGAGTGATTGTCTAGTTAATTATTGACCCATACGTTGTGTTTAAATAAAGTAATATGTAACCCATAAGTTCTTTTAAAGGTAATTGAGACATCTCTGTACAAGCTATTATGACAATCGCGAATCTTAGCTCTGTACAATTTATTATTATAAAAGTGATTCTGATGAACAGGAGAGGAAAAAGGGCAGGAAACTGAACTCCAAACGGGCCCCCACTGCTTCGCCCGAGGACTGTAGAAGCCCACGCCAATATATACCTATCTGTATTCATAAACGCTCCACGGTCATTCCCACATAATCAGCCCTACGCATGCAAGTTCTTCATGCATAAAACTTCATTGTAAAGACAACCATTAGAGCGTCCACCAAATACAAACGGTAAATTATCTGCTTCCCCCAGAAGAAGGATAAATATGGTGAGACCTGCCGTCTCTGCTAATAGACGCGCCAAAACCACAGGCGCTTGTAGTACTTAAAAGCACTACGAAGAAGGTTAGATGATAGGAATCATTTAGATTCTGATACTCATGGAGCAGTACATGTAGAATTGATATAGTTAGTCTCATGACTAACCCAAAATAGATACCTTAGTATCAGTTTAGTAAAATGAGTTTGATGTATATTATCAGTTGAATGCCATGTTTCCAACTGAAATCTGTTGAAGGATATTGGTGGTGACCCGAAGATCAGAACATCCAGATATACTTATGCAAAAGACGTCTGTCTACATTTATTCAAATCCATATGGAGGTCTGATAGGGAAGGAATATTCAATCCTTTAAATATGAGATTCACATTGCGAGCCCGAAGGGTGATCTGGGAAAGCTAAAAGCAAATCCCATATAAGTAGTAAATAGGCTGATGCAATTATGAAAACCCATATGACCGCCTGTGGTCGAATAAATGGTCTTTGATCAGAAACGCTAATGCATAGATATCGAATGCAAAATGATAGTATAGCTGGAACAGATCAGGGATGATGATAGATTACAATTGTCACATGACATTCAAGGACAATTAGTAGTTACAGATAGATTGTTTAGTCATAGATTTATTAGGCATCTATGGGCCAGTCATGAATAATTTTATAAATAATATAAACATTTAGATGACTGATACAAAATCAAGCATCAGAACCCAAATAAGGGTAGGAATAAGGATTGTAGGTATTGTCTACCAAACATATCCATTACTTCAGGTAAATATTTACTTGAATTAACAAGTAAGAGCAAATTCACTGTGAACACACAATCACATCCACATTCTTTATAGAATAGACAATTATGTCAGTTATGCTTGGTAGACAGAAATATAGGATAGTATATTATCCATTCTACCAGCCATACATATTCTTAGATAAGAGTACTAACTAAGATATTATAGCAAGTACCATAAAATATTATTGTGGTAAGTACAAGTTGTCCACGGCTGGACACATTCCTATTCTGAAGAACATTTTGTTTGTATAACAAAATATTGTTATAAATAAATGTTCGTCCACTGCCGGACATATTCCAATACTGAAGACTGTTTTCTTTGTAAGACAAAGAAACTGTTGTAAATGATTATTTGTCCACTGTTGGACATAACCAATAAATTAGTAGATATTTAACAATATCTATTTATGTATATTTCATAAACATTAATCAATTAAGTCCATAGTCGCTCAACAACCATAGTACTTAAAATAGAAATCTGTCCACTGGTGGGCTAAGCCAAACATTATGTAAGTATGTTAGGAGCTTTATCAATTAAATCCTTAATCGCTCAGCAAGAATAGATCACTGATGACCACAGCAAATAATAGATAAGTAGATACCTACTTAACAATATCTACTTATGTAAGTTTTAACCCATGAACTTTATGCTAGCAGCGCATAGCAATAATAAATTATGTTTTTAATTTGGTTATTAAAGTCATATATATGGCATGATAGATAGACAAGTAAGGAATAGGAATAATGAGATTATAGGGTATCCTACCTATTCCTAACATCTAATTTACCTATCTACCGACACACTAAATAGCCTAGATTTCCCTAATTAAAGATTAGATGTGGATACTATAAAGTTTGTGTGAAACAAGCAAAACGCAGGTTATTTAAGACATTCTGAACCGAAAACAATATGAATATAAGGAGAATCTACTAAAAACATAAAGATTCAAAGCGAAGGTTCTTCTCATCTTATCAGCTGCATTGTAAATGCTGAATTGACTAGAAACTACTACCTATTATAACTTATTAGCATGTCTGCATACCTGTATATAAGTACATACTGCTGATAAGACAGAAGAATAGCAAAGATTATACTTATCTATCGCCTGCAGGAAGCTGACGTTCCCCAGAGACCTAACAGCTTACTCTCGTGACATAATCCACCTGGCAGGTTCCATTGCACGCTGAAGCACGCATCCTCTGCATCAAACACCACACCCTCCACGTGCACCACGGGTTCCAAACACTTTTCACAAACACACTCGCGAGTACCGAGAAACAGCTTGAACGCCCAAGACAGCTGTTTAGCACACGGTTCTCTCTAACAGGACACACAGCACTATCTTAGTTTCACTTACTTTCACTTCTCTTCTTGTCCTGTGAGACTTCGCGATTAAAATTGAACTGCCCGCAGGCCGTATGGCTCGCTATTTTATACCAAAAAGCTTCGAACTTACGAGAAGAATAATGTTCTCGAAATCTGCTACTCATTACGAAAGAAGATATTCTCCTCTCTTTCATACACATTTTAGAAGACATTCGACTATTCTAGATTTTTTTAGAATGTCTTGTTTCGCTACTTGTTGCCAGACACCAATTCAGGGGGTTCCCTAGAATCCACGACCCATCCTGACATCCAAGAAAGACTTATAGTGTATATTAAGTAAACCACAGTTTTACCAATATTTCTAAACATTTTACTACTGGTTCATAGAATTTTTAGAAAATACATCAATTTTCTATAAACCGAAAATGTGACTAATAGAATAAACCTTAGGTATTTCAGTCGCTATGGCACTATAATAGGCCTAGTAGGGCCCTGTCTAAGGTGACACCTTGCAGTTTCCGCTACTCGACAATAGATGGCTCTTAAACAAAATAGCAAAATGTTATGTCCTGTATCATATAAGCACGAAAAATTATAAATGCTACTGCAAACGCTGTGCAACTATCAGCTAATTATCCAAAATTATTTAGACTTGCCTATATGAACGATATGATGAGAAAACCAAGAAAGTAACTTACAACTTCACCGTTTCATACACATAGCGCCATCTATCAGCTGTGTTCCTGAACTTCTATAACAATTTTGACAGAACAGAACCAAGTACTAATCGCATCTTATACCAATAGATGTCGCTGTTTTGAAATCTTTATAAAGGCCGAAACACATATTAATTAATAAAGGCCGGGACACATATGTGACAATTGTAAGTTTTACACAACAATAAAACTTGTATTATTGAGCGAAGACGATTGCACAGCTACCCAATAAGGGCTCCTGGTGAAAGACTTCTATGAACAGTGGTGCGACACGCCAGATCGAGAAATCTGGCTAGAACTGTCGAAAAATCTGTATGAACTCAAAACGCTAAAATCTATACAAAATCTGTAAAACTGTAATAAAATCTGTACAAAATCTGTTCAAGAAACCAATATTTATTATTTTTTAACATTATTTTATTCATTTTAACAATCATATTTTTATCAACTTGAAGTTTATAATAACAGGGTTCATCATTAAGAAGTTGTTTCGTTAATAGAAGTCCTTCAATCGTTTCAGTGCCTAAATAAAAAATGTTGAAGACAATAAATAAACACTAATTTGTACACTAAAAAGAGATACATATTCAGTTATTTCATCATAGATTATGTGGGGAAGCGAAAATGACGGAAATCTGTATAAAAGTTATGCTAAATCTGTAATCTGTGTTGGTGATGAAAAATCTGTATATATGGCAACACTGTCTATGAAGGAAAGATGGCGGCCGTGCTACCTTCCCTCCTGTGACAGACATCCGGCGGAAGGTGCTAGTGGACGCAACACTGCACGTGTCCCCTGGGTGGTACGAAACGAACTAGAAACTCGAGGCTTATCTACAGGCCAACAAAGAAAGATTATTAGTATTGACTTACCTACTAGGTATATACCCAAATTCTTACTTGGGAGAGATGTAAAAGAAGACAACATTTTCCAGTTCTCTTATGTCCGGATCAACGCAGCCGTTTCTGACAATAGTGTCGGCCTTAAAGAAGTCACAGGTGTCCAGGTTGCGGATGTCGTGGCACTTTTCCATCACGGCCTACAAAGTACAGGAAAGAGGCTGAATTAGCAAGTACAGTGCGGGATTATTATATAGGTACACGAGGAATTATGCCACACCTGAGAATAGTGTCAGACTTAAAGAAGTCGCAGGTGTTGGTCTACAAATTATAGTGTTGTCGCGGTGGCATTTTTCCAATTCGGCCTACAAATAAAATAAAGCTAGCAAAGGAGCTATAGGCAGGGTTGGCTTGGCGAGAGCAGTAGGTACGGAATGCAGGTATCATACATAATAAGAGGTTCACGGGGACTGAAAGAGATGGCGTAGCGCCTTATGAGGGTATCATCACACCTACTTAGGTAGGTATGTGTGAATTTCAGTGAATTTATAGTAGGTAGTATGTAGTAAGGCATGTGTTCCCGCTGTCCACGGTGAAAAAAAAAATATGCTTCCATTCCAGTTGCCCTCGGTAAGCGTATTCCCTTTGAGCCTGGGGCAATATCTTACCATGTCCATAAGAATAAATAACCATGTCTTGCTATGAATGAAGAAAACGGCACGTCCCTACACGTGATTCCCTTTTTAGCCTTATCCTCATAATGGGGACAACGGTAAGTCGAATCAGTGACGTCTCGTTGTCCCTGAGACGGGAACACAACACGGTCACCGGCCGGGGACAACGGGAACACACGGTACGGACGGTAGGTTTACGATTGTGTAAAGAAAGGTAGGTAGAGTCTTTTATTTTTGATTGCGAATAAAAATAAGTACCTAGCTAGTAGTAGATAACTAAGAAGGCCATAGGTAGGTACAGCAGTTATGGAAAATCTGGAAATATTATATCATTTGCTACAGGAGATAGCTCTGTTATCTGCGAAATAAAACAATTTGGTAGCCTAACCGGCATTAACTGTAGAGGTATCATAAAATTATAGAAGTTTATTTACTTTCGAGATACATTAATCTAATCTTAATGGCGGGCTTACGATTGCCACCCTTCCACTTTAGTTAAATGACAAACAATAACATGTTATCCAGAAAGTAAATATTTTCAGTTTAGTTAATGTGAAATTGTGAACCAATTGAGTATCGAGGTAGTCCAGGTGCCTCAATAAATGCTTACCTTTAAGCCGATGCTATTGTTTATAGCGGGGAGGCTTGCGTCTTCAACCTTTTCAACTTTAAACATCAAGTTACAAAGCTGCAATATTTGTCATAAAGTTACCGTTCTTGACCTACGGGTAAAACTGGCACCACTAAGTACTAAGCGGGCACCACCTCCTTGACTTTTCACCGTTTGACACCACCTCCAATTTTTATCTGTTCGTCAAGCAGTTCTATGTGTAAAGATGAGGATGCTAACCTTCCTACTAATACGAATACTGGCTCACCTTGACGTTCCATCCATTCTCTATATCCCGGCGGATATAGACTTTACCACTGAAGTTCCCTCCAGTGACGGTTCCCACCACCCCGCTCTGCTGCACCAAGCTCATCTCTGAGAAGGTCACCAGGTCCGTTTTCTTGGCGGCCCTGCACGGCCCCAGCCGCACCACAGACAGATAAGTTGCCGCCGGTGAGCTTGAGCACAGATGTAGGAAAATAAATACGTGAAGGGTCTTTATTATGTCCATGCTTGTACAGTATTTGTTTAACATTACTGGTATGTTTAATGAATGTATGGTTTTGGAAAAGGTTCTTGCTCAATGGATTTATAATGCGTTTATAATGATTGCAGGTCATACATAATTAGGTAGGTAGATACTTTTAGTAGGTAGGTAAACCTAATATCCACAGACATAGGCCTACTGTAGCTGTAGTGGGGATGTTAACGTCTAAAAGGAGCCTCAGCTATGCACATTGAGCTAGAAAGCTGAAAATCGGCATGATGGTACTTCTTGATCTTCTGATCAGGACTCAAAGTGGTGCCAAGGTGGCACCATCCCCAGCACTTTTTGCCGCTTCGCACCATCCCGAGTTTTGATCAGTACCTACTTAGGTACGTCAAGATACATCTTCATGTCGATATTCAAATTTCTAGCTCTATGTGCATGCAAGTAAACATAATATATGTAATATCATTGGCATGCAAAGTCGAAGACGGTATGGTATTCTGCCAACTACTAAGTAAGTTATCTTTATTGAAATACACACCTTTATTGAAAATAATCAGAGGTCATTGCGGCCTCTGTGCTACAGTTGACCTCTGATTACAACTGTAAGAGATTTCGACCCGGATTTATTATTTACATACATACGTACATATAGATAGATAACCAGTAGGTAATATAATACGAAAATAATATGTTTATTTTTCACATTATAGTTTAGTTTTGTGAAGATAACTTGAGATTTCATTAGAACAATGCTTTTAGCTAAATTAAGGACCGGGTACAAAATTGTCAAACAATATGGTACAGTCACATGCATAAGTTTGCTATACAAAGAGCGGCCTTTATTGTATTAAACATTGTTTGCCAGACTAAATCATGACTAGATTTAAGATTAGGTGCAAGATCACCACTTTGTGCAAACTACTACCTAAAAAACAACAGCTTATTTCAACGCTTATTTATCATAGGATAGGTCTTTTTTATCTTATGATTATGACATCACTTAACTTTTTTATGTCATTGATAGGACTGAAAGTGGAAGTCATGCTATCTGCACTTTCGAAATAGTCAAATACAATGAATTGTAAATCTATCAATAGCTTACGTACCGAGCGAACCGATCAATAATATGTCAGAAAAAATGCCCCTTTGTGAATTGTAGAGAGTGACCCATACGGTGCGTATACGCATGTCCGGTGGCAGCTGTGCGGCGAGCGGCGCTGGCTGGACCCCACAAATGTCTATTTTAGCTCGTGCCAATCAATATGCGGTGTGGGAGAACCGGAGAACATTAAATTAAATTAACATATAACAATTAATAATATAACAAGGAATATTTTTACATATTTTGTGCGGGTCAACTTAATAAAGGTACAGTGCAGCAATTTGTATGAAATTTCAAAATTAAATGGCAACATTGGCTATGAATGGCAACAATTTAGTATGAAAAATGTTTAGTTCCATTTTATTTAATTTCTACTCTTTTTTGCTGGACTGCAGAGTTTGTTATGTATTCAAAACTACTCTGATTTACTTCAAGCAAATTTAGAATCTGAAAGATTTAACTTATCCAAAATAAAACGGTTAAATTCTAAGTGAGAATCAATCAGATTACCTATGTTCCCTATTTTTGTTTAATTTCGCAATAAATCGTTATTACCATCTTGTGATTATTTTTGAAAGTAATGCACAATTTTCGCCAGCCCGCTAATTGTTCAGTTCTCACCGTGACATTGGCCGTGAATGACTGATATAAGAAGACGCGGCTTCGTCATACATTGACGATAAACTACTGGCGTTCAGCCAGTTAGTGTTTACCAACAAGTAGTGTACGATATTTGCGTAGCAGACAGACACACCTCCGGCCGAGGAATTCATTGACATCGTGTCGTAGCGTAGTACTCCGTACGTCAGTTGTGAACAGACTGCTACAGAACCCGCACGTAACCATGTCTCAGGATAATTTAACCGCGGTCCTTTACAAACCTAAGGATCTTCGACTGGTAAGTCTAGCTTTTACTTGACCTTTCCTTTTTTGAAAACATTAGTTTCAAAATATTCCTCACTTCGAGTCTTAAACTGCAAATTTATGTGAATTTAAAGTTTGAATGCTCGGTCTTGAATCCTTATCAACGCGTGACAAAAATTATTTATTATCAACCAACTATTTATTCAGTGGCAATATTAATTTAAGACTATTTTACTTAATTGTTGGTCGATCGATACATTTCCCAAAGCTTTTTTTTGAAGACTGAGTAGGTTTTTCTTTAATTTCTTTTCTAACCTTGTAAGCCGGTCTTGTCATAGTGTTGACGAACTTCCAGACAAGCGAAAATGTGCTACAATGCAAGCGTTTATCGGTCACGGTTTTAGATTCACGGTTCATTACACCGTAGATAAAGCTTGACATGGTAAAATTATACTCATACGGGATGTGAGTGTAAGAGACGGTGTAACGAAAACTTTGCAGAAGTGTTCAGACCATGTACTTAACTGAACCACTTTCCCCATGGAACAAATGGTGGTAAAGGAAAAAAATTTGATTTCCCATACAAAGTCCGTTGATCGTGAATTTTGTATGGGAGGTCGGAATTTTTGTCTCGTTGCCCACCATTGGCTCCATGGTAAAAGTTGTTCAGTTTCATGGTCTGATTATATGCCCGCAAAGTTTTCGGTACACCGTCCCTTGCACCCTGTATAGAACCTAAAATGTACTAGACAGTAAACGATTTGTTTTCATAAATAAGTCCCAGCCATTTAGCAAATAGTCGTCCTCTTTCTGGCTTAAGTCTTTTGGAAATTCAATTAAAATATTATCTCAGATATGTTATTGCTTCAATTACTTATTGTTTTATTATGCAGATTAAATACATTAAGATATCACTAAGATATCAAACCAGTCAGTCACCATAATATTTCTGCTTATGTGAACGGAATAGGTAACTATTAATATAATATAACATCCAAACAATCAAATTAAAACCAGAAAATATTAATCTTGTTTTAAATCTGTTGCAAAAATGTACATCAGGACAATGTTTTTTTCAGGAACAAACTCCGATCCCGCAAATCGCAGATGATGGTGAGTTGTATCATAATTGTACCTACCATACAAAAAAACTTATTTCAACTACCTAACGTATCAGTCCAAATACCTACTGCTAAAAATTAATTTGCCGTTTATAGGGATTTTGTAAATTATTGTACACCAACCCAGTCCTTACGTCTGCACACAAAAAATTGCACTACCTAGGTACTCACTCATAATAATATGAGTCTTCAATTTTAGTGTAGCGACAGCACTTTTATGTAAATTAAATCAATGAAAATTCTTCAGCGTTATCTGCATTAGCGAAAATGTTCTCATCTATTTATTTTTTCTAAATATTTGGCAGCCGCTGTGTAAACGAAATTGTTGCGTTCGTTGATGCTCTGCATACTCTGCGAGGGATAAAAGCGTGACTTTAAAGTTTAAAAAGTTACCTGTACACCTTTTGCATAACTAAAAACAACCGACTACCTACTCCATCATCAGGGCATTTAGCTAAGTACGGCATTACATTCTGGGGAAATAGTCACTATCTTATTTCATATATTTCATATTTATTTATTTCATTACCAATAATTCCTTGTGTTTGAAAATAATATTTGGTCACATAAAAACTTAAAATTACCTAAAATCTAATCAAAATAAAATAATTAAAAATCAAATTCATAACATAACATAGAAGTAAATATAATTAGAAATTGTAATTAGAATTGAAAATTACTATTTTATTTTATTTTATTTTATTTTATTTTATTTTATTACAAATAGGCACGCCAACATCCTTTAAATCTAACATACAATGAGCTTAGGTTATATTAGCATTAAATCACTGATTTAAAAGACAATTACAGGCGCACACAGCATTCTAAGAAATTTAAACAGTAAACAAGTTTAAAAGAAAATTAAGTAGGTAAGTGTAACAGCTTAAATCTAGTAATAAATTGTAACAACCTATACTTAGGTCTACATGAGATCAGTCAGTAGTTAGTAGTTATTATATTAACAGAATGAATACTTAAATAATTTTATATAAAAATATCTATTACAAAAACAAGTTATAATAACAGTTTTCGCTTATATACTATAAGCGAGTCACTAAAAATATCAACAGCAGGGTTTTTCTTCACAGATTGGTTGTACATTTTGCACATTCTTATCAGAGGAGAATGTGCAGCGACATTAGTGCGACAATACGGAATATTTAATATGTGTGCGATAGGGTGTCTAGGATAGTTATAGGGTACGGACAAAGATATTTTTTCAATAAGTTCTTGACAATCTAGTTGAGAGTTGATTATTTTGTGTAAAAATACTAAGTCATGCCTGGTACGACGTGATAGCAGTGACTCTAATTTAAAATGTGACAAACGAATATCATACGTGACTCTATGTGAGATGCCTGGTGTGCCAAAAGCAAGGTGACGAGTAAAAGAGCTTTGAATTGACTCTAAACGTTGAGAATTTGCACAATATTGGGGATTCCATGAGACGCTTGCGAATTCTAAGTGACTACGCACAAGAGCGTTAAATAGTGTGATCTTAGTTGCAGGAAAACGAAAATCTTTTGTGTTGCGCTTAATAAAACCTAACATTTTCGAAGACTTTTTTATAACTGTGTCTATATGTGGGTTGAAGGTTAGCTGCCGATCCAAAACTACCCCCAAGTCACGAATATCTTGGACCTCCTGTAATGGTATACCATTTAGTTTATACGTATATTGGGCTGGATTCCTTTTCCGACTAAACTTAATATGAAAGCATTTCTTAACGTTTAGCATCATGTTATTTGAAGTGCACCACTCCCATACACTATCCAGGTCTGATTGAAGAAGGTCATAAGATTCCGGCGATACAATGGTATATAATTTCAGATCGTCAGCGAACAGGGAAAATTTAGAGTATTTAATTACAGAACTAATATCATTTATAAAAATAAGAAAAAGAATAGGGGCTAAATGGGCACCTTGTGGCACTCCAGACGTCGCATAATATGTGTGAGATTTGTAGCCATTTGTTGTTACGAGCTGTGTTCTGTATTCAAGGTATGATTTGAACCAGTTAAAGTGAACCACATACTCCACATGATTTAAGCTTCTGTAAAAGTATAAAATGATCGACTTTATCAAACGCACTTTTAAAATCGGTGTAAACTGAGTGAACTTCTAGCCCCTTATCTATTGCGCTGCTTATATCTGATATATAGGATACTAAGTTTGTTTGGATTGATCTGCCGCTATAAAAACCGTGTTGTTGGTTTGTAATAATATGACGTACATGGTTGGAAACTATGGGGGTAACCAGGGACTCAAAAATTTTAGCAAAGGAAGGTAAGATTGATATGGGCCTGTAATTTTCTATATTAGACAAGTCGCCTTTCTTATGCACAGGAACGATTTTTGCCTGTTTCCATTGTGTAGGGAAGATACCATCTGTTAGCGATTTGTTGAAAATTAAATGTAAGGGGAAGGAAAGTGCTGGAGCGCATCTTTTGATTAATAATGGGTGAATGTTGTCTGGGCCACATCCTTTAAATATATTAATATGGTTTAATTCTTTAAGTATGACTTTTTCTGATAAAAATATATGATTTAGAAGGTCATCAGATAAACATTGTGTATCGTTGATTATGTTAGAATTGGTGGAAAACATGGACGAGAAATGGGCAGCAAATAAGTTAGCTATATCGGGACCAGTGGTGGCGAGCTCATCTGCTTTGTACATTTTGTTAGGTAGTGACGATTTACATTTTCTTTTATCTTTGAAATAGCGCCAAAATGCTTTAGGGTTTTTAGTTATATCTTTCTCAATATTATGTTTATAATTAATAAGGCATTTGTCAAACAAAACATGACAACGATCACGCAAAATCTCAAATTCATGTCTATCCCGTGGGTTTTGGAATATTTTGTATTTTTGACGAGTTTTATTTTTTTCTTTAAGCAATTTTATTAATTTATTTGTAAACCAGGGTGGGTACTTAGATCGAATTAATTTGCGTTTTGGGACATATTTCTCTATTAACTTGTAAAGAATATCATAAAACAAAGTCACTATCTCATTTATATCTTTACCATTGAATATTTCTAACCAGTTTATCTCTTTAAGATCAGATATTATACTATCAAAATCAGCTGCAGCAGTCACATAGGGCCTAAAATATTGTCAACTTTAGAATAGGTGCACTTCTGGGCAGGTTTTTGGGGGGTTTTCCTGTCCAGGGGGTCCGGCTAACTATACACATGGAACACCTTTTTAAAATATTGACAGAATTTAATTCCATTTACTTGTCATTTACTGAGGCATAAAGTTACATGCTGTGTGGTTGGCCTGGCCAGCCCCGAGGCAGTGCCTTTATTTTTATTTTTTTATCCCGCCCGAGCCGCGTATAGAGTAGGAACAAAAATTGTAATAAAAAAGAGAAAATTTTTGCATTAGAAATTTTCTCTTTTTTACGTTTGAATTAGAATGTGACTTTCTTAAAGAGAATCTTGTAAATTCCTACTAAGAAATAAATTATTGAATTATGAATTATGAATTAAAGCTTTAAAAAAGTTGAAATCCTCGCGTGGTTGGGGTTTAATAGTTTGTTCTTTAGGGAAATCTATTGTAACTAAAAGTTTAGGGTGGAGTACATCAAGCTTTGTTAATAGTTCTAAAGGTTCATGAAGACTTATTGAAGGAATATTACTCATTACAAGGTCTAAAATTTTTCCTTCATTATTTGGTATATAATTTATCTGATGCAAATTGTTGGAAGAGATAAAATCTACGAGGTTGTAACCTAAAGAGAATTGGTAATTATGCGGAATAGTATGAGGTGTGTCGTTGTTTGTAGCCCAGGTTATTGAAGGTAAGTGATAATACTGTTGTGCAGAGTATGAGAGATGATGCAACAGCCACGTGAAACCAACAGGACACAGTTTTCGGAGCTTGAATGAAATATATAGTTTCTTCAATGTAACTTGTATTTATTTTAATAAATACACTCACATTTACAACGATGCGGGCACAAATATTATACAATAACAAGATTTAGTTATTTAAGACGAAATTACTGGGCCGCAGCCATGACAGGAACACAGATAAGAAGAGAAAACAGTGTTGCCAACAAAAACGGCTCATTCAGTGTTGCCCATGCAAAACATGCATATGTACAAGCATGCCAATTATTCTAACACTCCTCCTTATGCTTTACATTTGCTTAACTCTATATCTACTACAATCCAGAAAATAGCTCTACATTTCAAAATGTCTCTACATATCAAGATGGCTCTACATTTCATATGACTCTACAATATTGAATGACTCTACAATTCAACAAGCTCTACATGATAATAGACTACAATTGAATAGACTCTACATAATATTGTTATCATATTAGTTACATATCAAAGCATATTCAATAATCCCTTACTTTACAACTTTAATACATAACAAGTAGTAGGTATTTATCTTTATAATGCTACGTAGGAGAAGTGTACATAACACAAACATTACATTCATACAAATACATTTAAACCACACATTTTAAGTTCAGGTCAGTCACAAAATTAAAATGTTTTTCTGTACATAACGGCTTCGTTAACACATCCGCAAGCATTTTACCTGTAGGTAAGTACTTTACATTAATTTGCCCTTTCTGTATTAAATCTTATTAATGATAGCGCAAGTCAATATGTTTTGTTCTCTTATGAGAGTATTCCTTTAGAAGTAGCAATTTTTGAGCACTTTGATTATCATTATACACAGTGATATTGAAAGTTTTGTCTATAATTTCCGACAAGAAATTTTTAACAAAACATATATCCTTGCAAACGTCACTAATAGCTAAATACTCAGCTTCAGTGGAGCTCAAAGCGGTGCTACGCTGTTTTCTGGCCTCCCAATTAATAACATTTTTACCTAGCTTTATAACAAAACCAGTATAAGATTTACGGTCTGATAAGTCATTAGCCCAGTCTGCATCAAAAAAAAAAAAAAAAAGCAAATCACATCAGCAAATGCCTCTAAATTGAAATTACTATCCTTTACAAAGAATATACCAAAATCAATAGTTCCTTTTAGGTATCTAAGAATACGCTTAGCAGCTTGCCAATGACTCTTATCAAAACAAGTTAGGTATTGACTTAATTGACTACACGCATAAGCAATATCAGGGCGTGTACAGACACTTAGATACATGAGAGAGCCTAAAAGTTGTCTGTACTGATATGTTTCATCTGACAAACATTTTTCAGATTTTTCAAGCTTGCAATTTATAGGTAATGGAGTAGCAACAGGCTTACAATCATTCATGTTGAATTTACTAAGTAAACGCTTTACATACTCTGATTGATCAAGGATGGTCATGCCCGACTTTCTAGTGACATTCATTCCTAGACAATTCTTAAGTTCGCCCAAGTGACGAATTTCAAAGTTAGCCTTTAACAGTGCAACAACACTATCAATACAGCCATTATGAAAAACATAAAAATCATCAACATACAATGCCAAAATAACATAATCATCCTTGGTCTTCTTTACATAAACGCAAGGTTCACATTTACTTTGTATAAAACCGTTATTACATAAAACAGTATTTATTTTTAAGTTCCAATTACGGCTTGCTTGTTTCAAGCCATACAAACCTCTTTTTAATAAACAAACCTTATTTTTGTCAACATTAAAACCTACCGGCTGTTCCATATATATACATTCATTAAGTTGACTATTTAAAAATGCAGTGGTAACATCAAAGTGATCTATCTTTAAATCTAATTGAGTTGCAATACTAAACAATATTCGTAAGGTAGAGTGCCTAACGACGGGCGAAAATGTTTCGTCATAATCGATACCTTCTTTTTTGGCTATAACCACAGGCAACTAGTCTAGCTTTATGCTTACAAAAGTTTCCCATAGCATCAAACTTTTTCTTGAACACCCATTTATTTTTAACAATGTTTACACCATTAGGACGATCAACCAGTTCCCAGACATTGTTTTTAATCAAGGAATCGTACTCACCTTTCATAGCAGTGTACCACTCATCACATTCAGGTGAACTCATAGCCTGTTTATAGGTCAGCGGCTCACCTAGTGAACTAGCATCAGCCAGCATTGAAGTTAAATCATAGTCTTTATATTTAGTAGGTATGTTACCTCTAGTAGTACGTACAGGGCGCGAACTAACCGCGTCAGGGGCATCTGTTGCTCCTCCTTGACGTGAAGGTGCTGGCAGAGAAGACGACGAACTCGGCGACTCATCCTCATCACCAGTGTGGTAGTCATCAGACAGCGGGGACCATACAGGCGTAGGTATCTCTGCATCTGAAATTGACATAGAACCACTTTTATTTTCGGCCTCTTCAGTACTAATTTCATGACTACTTAATTCATTATTAATATTTAATTCATTATTTAATTCAATATTTAATTCATTAACAGTATCATTATTTAAAACTTCATTATTATTTTGTAAACTAATACTATCATTTTTATCACATAATCCATTATTAAAATAAATAGTATCACAGTTTATAAAGCTTTGGTTCCTGTTAGCTGCTGACTCATCATAAAATTTATCCTCCAAGAATACAACATCTCTACTGTAAACAACTTGTTGAGGATTTATAGACGGATCGACAAGACGGTACCCTTTGCAAGTGTCACCATACCCAACAAAAATATATTTCTTTGCCTTAGGATCGAGCTTACGTCTCTTTTGATCAGGCACATGAGCATAGGCAATACACCCAAAAACGCGCAGGTGACTAAGGTCAATAGTAGACCCGGTCCACTCACACTCAGGAATGCCCTCAGACAACGCGCTGGTAGGAGACCTATTTTTCAAATATATGGCCGTCATTACGGCTTCTCCCCAGAAACGATTACTAAGTCCAGCTTCCTGCAACATTGCTCTAGCCTTTTCAAAAATAGTTCTATTGACACGCTCGGCCACCCCATTTTGCTGAGGGCAATATGGTACGGTCAATTGGTGAACAATGCCTTCCTTTTTTAAATAATTTGACAAATAATTATTACAAAATTCAGTACCATTGTCTGTCCGTAAAACTTTAATTTTTAAACCAGACTGTTTCTCTACCATGCATTTGAAAGTAATAAAATGGGAACTTACTTCTGATTTATTCTTCATAAGGAAACCAAAGGTCTTCCTCGTGTAATCGTCGGTGAACGTTAGCAAGTAGCGTGCTCCGCCCCAGCTGCTCTCTTGCGTCGGGCCACACGTCCGCATGGATCAGCTCCAGTTGGCAAGCAGCACGTCTCCTGCCCTGGGAAAAGGTGCCATGTGCATCTTCCCAGTGAGGCATGAAACACAGCTGCGAGTACCATCTTCTTTCTGAAACAAAACACCCATGCACTGTTTCCTCCACCCAGTATAGACATACCTTTGGAGTTTAGGTGACCTAGACGCTTATGCCAAGTACTCGCTGGTACGCATGTTGCAGCATTAGCTCTCACTGTCCTCTGCGTAGATTGAAGAGGCTTGGAAAGCTCAACATCGGGAACGGGCCGTCCTTGCAACTTACACTTATATAACCCATTTACTTTCTTTGCAAACAAGACTTTATTGCCTATGATTTTACAGTCATTACTGGTATAAATATCACAACTATCATTTTTAAATACAACAACATAACCTTTCTCGGCCATAGTGCCGACTGACAACAAATTATTTGAAAGATCTGGCACTAAAAGAACATTATCTAAAGTTATATCTGGTGAAAGTGAAACCTTACCTATATATTCACAGTCCAGCTTATGGCCATTTGCCACCGAAATCACGCACTTCTTCTTTTGAACGTCCTCGACTAGCTTCTTATCAGAGCACATATGAGAGGAAGCCCCGCTATCAATGATGAATTCATCTGCAGTAGTTGCGGAGTAGGCGGACGCAAACATTGTGTGGTCCTCAGTCTTCTTCTTGCCTTCTTCTCGTTTGCGCTTGAAGCATCTCTTATACAAGTGTCCAGGTCGCTTGCAATAGTTGCATGTTATATTGCGTTTTTTGCTATTAACTGAATAGGCAGCAGGTGTGTCACCATTCTTACACATTTGGTCATTTCTTCTGTCATCTTCTTGCAGTAACCGCGTTCTTACCAGCTCAGTAGATAGTTTACTTGTAAGACATGCTGTTTCCAGGCTTGATACTAAAATGTCGAACTCCTGTGGTAGACCGGAAAGCATAATCTCTGCCACCTCCTCGTCATCGATTTTCCTGCCGATGTCTTCCAATTGGTGTACTATTTTCATGACACCATTAATATACTCGGGCATTGAAGAAAACTGCCCGTATTCGACGCGGTGCAGCTGGCGCAGCAACAGGACCTTCCTGTAGAGCCCTTGCCCTCAAAGGTGTCCGCAAGCCGCTTCCAAGCATCACATGCACTCGTCGCATCACGTACATATTGGTATAATGTCGGCTCGAGTGACAGGCATATGCGCGCTAGTGCGCGGGTGTCGCGAGCAGCATCAACTGTGGCATCTTCTGCCACTTGTACACAGTCCCACAGTCCTTCAAGCGTGAGTGCCATACGCATGGCAAACTTCCAGTTTACAAAATTGTTGCCATTTAACTTGTCTAAGGTTATGTTGTAATGGTGGGCTCCCGTATTTCCAGTGCCCGAACCTCCATTTTCCGTTTCTTGAGGCATACCTTATTTTATTGTAGTGATCAGTGGCTTCTCTTTCCAAACGTGTCCTGGTTCTCTGGTCCCAGAACCTGATAATACTGTTGTGCAGAGTATGAGAGATGATGCAACAGCCACGTGAAACCAACAGGACACAGTTTTCGGAGCTTGAATGAAATATATAGTTTCTTCAATGTAACTTGTATTTATTTTAATAAATACACTCACATTTACAACGATGCGGGCACAAATATTATACAATAACAAGATTTAGTTATTTAAGACGAAATTACTGGGCCGCAGCCATGACAGGAACACAGATAAGAAGAGAAAACAGTGTTGCCAACAAAAACGGCTCATTCAGTGTTGCCCATGCAAAACATGCATATGTACAAGCATGCCAATTATTCTAACAGTAAGTTAAAATCTCCTAGAATTACGACGTCATCAACAAGATCTATCACTGCTTCAGTATTTTCAATAAACTTGGACTGCGTGTCTAATTTGGCAGGGGAGGGAAGATATACCGCACATATGGCAAGCTTACGTGTTAAGTTGTTAACCTTCATATTAACAGTTATCCATAAATCTTCACAATCACTCTCCCATTGGTACATACGAGTTGAAGTAAGATCTCGCGATACAGCAATCATCACTCCTCCACCGTCTAACTTAGAACTATTATAATATAACAGTCACGGTCACGTCGATAAACAATATATCTACTGTCAATAAATTCTTCGTTACTAATGTTGCTATTTAACCAGGTTTCAGTAAAGACTATAATTTTATAATCACTCTGTAAAATGTTACTGTATACATCGTTTGTTTTGGTGCGAATACCACGTACATTTTGATAGTAAATTTCAATGCTACTCATTTGAACTTACGTATGTTACTTAAATCTAGAGAAAAAAGTGTGTTTAAAATATAAAAACAATGTGTTTTAAGTTATTAGCTTAAGGCTATCAGTATTACGAATGAGGAGACATGAGCAAGTTTCATCCTTACGAACATAGATACGTCCATCACGTACCCAGGTGAATTTGTATTTCATTTCCTTAGCTTTTTTGCGTGTGGCTGCGTGCAGAGATTTATTTGCTGGCGTGAGATGCTCGCTGACATAGATGGGATTACTAAATTACTTATTGCATAAATTCTTCAATTGTATAACAACACTTTTCCACAAGTAGAGCTTTAAGTTTTGTAGTAAACATTTTCACGCATTTAATACTTTTAAATTCTACAGGTAACTTGTTGAACAGTTTAACCGTCTGATATCGTACACTACTTTTGGCTAATTTAAGTTTTGGATCAAAATTGTTATTTAAATCTTTACGTCTTGTTTTTTCTCTCTCCTTCATCTCCTCTTCTGTTTCATAAATATGACGCTGTTTCAAGAAGACTATCACATAAGACTATTCTCTAAAACATTTTTCCTTTCTTTCCCACAGAAGTGCTTCTACGTATGGACAGTGTGGGCATCTGCGGGTCGGACGTGCACTACTGGCAGAGCGGCGCTTGTGGCCACTTCGTGCTCAAGGAACCCATGATCATGGGACACGAGGCCTCGGGGGTCGTCGAAAAGGTAACGTTTCTTTGCTTATTAATTTCCATGTTACGGTTAGTTTGCCGTGTGGTGCCGATTTAGCAGCGCAGCGCCCCAATTCTACCCGCGTCGGTGTCGTAAAACAAAGGGAATGACCAGCGCAGCAGCGTTCTGTGTGAATGAATCATGTCACACTTCGCTCATCATTCCTCGTGCCAAGCGTGGTCAGATTGGCAATACCTACCCCCCGACAGCAGGAGGCCCATGTCCGGCTGTAGTAATGGGAGTGTATTAGGAGGAAAGATGAGTCTAGACTACCCGAGACTATGGTTGCCAGGCGCCGCATAAAACCGGACATAGTCAGGCTTTTTGATTGGATATGTCCGGCTTTTTAACCCAAATTTTAAGCTTGGCACCAAACCAACCCCTATTTTGTTCAGTAGGTTAAGAAAAACTTTCATGCGAAATTCCAGCTCTCTAGCTCAATGTGCAAAGTTGAGGACACTATTCTCCCCGCTATCGAGCAATACTGGTCAATCATGCGCAATTCTGATAAATTACAATAACAAATTTATTCAAAGACCTTGACTGTTCGTGGGTGTGTCGCAGATAAACTGGTCTAATATCGATCGATACTGCAGGAAAATCACGTGGGTGTAGCACATGTTACCTACTGTATGTTTGGTTACAAAACAGGTGTGTGAACTGTGGGTTTAGGTAACTTGTACGAGTCTACATGTTTGCTTGAAGCTGTATTATCGCCAGCAAACCTATCCATGTAAGGGACCAACTTATAGCAATTTTTCATACAAATACTAAGAAAATCCAGTGTAGTTTGATCCCTTAAATGGTAGGTGGACTTGCAGTACATAAGCCTTTAATGCCTTTACCATCCTCTCCCCCACGTTGGTATTGGTACCTAAAAAGTGAATTTAAGTGTTTAATAGAATATACCTACATAACTTCTTACTATATGTTTAAATAGTAGGTACTCGTTGTGTTTACTACTTATACTTAGTAGACTTGAGTTGAGTTGAGCATCTCAAGGTGACATTGAAGATAATAAAATAAGCGTAGTAATCTGCCCACTATTTACTTAACCACAGCACAAAACGCCTGTGATTATTTGGCTTACTAACGATGTCATAAGTACTTCGATAATGTTCATGTACAGAGTTCTAAGAGCGCACTTTATCAAATTGAAGACACGACAATTGATGACAATTAGCAACAATATACAGCTACAAAAGCAGCATATACAGTGCTCTTCGTATAAATACCTACATCTTAGATCAACTGCCTCGCTGCGCTGCTCGGTAGATCGAGCACTATCCAAAGGCGAAAGCAGCGAGGCAGTCATTTATCTAAAACCTACATCTATCGATCTATCATCGAAATTTATTAAAGGTGCTCCCAGAATGTTAACATTTTTGGTCAAATCTCACCAGCATTCGTCAACATTTTTGACTTTCGTCTGACTCACAGACCAAAGAAATCATCATGTGTGCGCAAGACTTCTTTTGTCTGTGGTCAGACCCATTATTATCTACCTTCTTACCATGCAAAGTAGGACCTGTACTTACAAACTCGTGTTTTAATTCCAGATCGGAGCAAAGGTAAAGAACCTGAAACCAGGAGACAGAGTGGCGATCGAGCCTGGTGTGCCATGCAGGTACTGCGAGTTCTGCAAGACTGGCAGATATCATCTCTGCCCTGACATCATCTTCTGTGCCACCCCGCCTGTCCATGGCAACCTGGCGCGCTACTACAAACATGCTGCTGACTTCTGTTACAAGTGAGTTTCCAACTAGAAATGGACTACTTTGGAATTACTTCTCTTACCTACTTACCTCTGGCACGCAAGTCTTATTAACAAGCTTCCCGCCTACGGGCTACCTGCTGGACTTTGCAACTGGATCGCAGACTTCTTGAAAGGACGGTCAATACGAGTGGTCCTAGAAGGACGCTCTTCAGATGAACAGGCTATTGATGCCGGCGTTCCTCAAGGGTCTGTACTTTCCGCAACCCTATTTCTGCTGCACATCAACGATATGCTCACGCCCGACACCTTTGGGTATGCAGATGACAGCACGGTTGTTGATAGGTACCTGTCCAGTGCAAAGGCCAGCAATGAATGTACTCAGTCTTGTCGAGAGGCCCTAGTGAGTCGCCTAAACTTGAATCTTGAAGCAATATCCGAATGGGGTGATGCAAATCTTGTCAAGTTTAATGCATCTAAAACACAGGCATGTCTATTCTACACTAAACGGAGTCCCTTCGACCTGACTCCGACTTTCCGAAGTGTATCCGTACCGATTTCCGACCATCTTGAGCTTCTTGGCATGAACCTTTCATCTGACCTGAACTTTGGACAATATATTGAGTCTTTGGCCACGACTGCAGCAAAAAGACTCGGAATTCTCTCGAAGGTCAGGCGATACTTCACACCAGTACAGCTTTTACAACTATACCAAGCTCAAGTCCGTTCCTGCATGGAGTATTGCTGTCACCTGTGGGACGGGTCTGCCAAATACCAGCTGGCAGCCCTGGACTCGATTGAGAAGCGCGCCAAGAAACTCATCGCTGATAGGGCACTTATTGACGCAAAGTTGCAGAGCCTCGAACACCGTCGCAAAGTAGCTTGCTTGTCGGTATTCTACAGGATACATTTCGGGGAGTGTGCACAGTCTCTCCATGACCTGATACCTCCGTCACCATTCCATCTCCGGTGCACGAGACGCCGCGCCGGTTGGGATTCCACCCTTATACCGTAGACATCCCGCAAATTCGCACAAAGCGCTTCGCTTCTACATTTTTAATGCGAACTGCTAAGGAGTGGAACTCCCTGCCTGCGGATCTGTTTCCGGAACGTTATAACCTGGGCCTTTTCAAGGCGAGAGTGAATAGGCATTATCTGGGCGAGCATGTTCCATCATCGTCTGCATCGTCACTTAACATCAGGTGAGATTGCGGACAAATGCTTACCCATTGTTTATTAAAAAAAAACACTCGTTCTTTCAAACAGTTTCTGCAACGTCCATACAAGTGGCACCGCTAATCTGACACAGCTATTCATGCACCATGACACTTTGAGACTTACAAATAAATGCCTTACCGTAAGAGTATAACGATGATTCAACCGACGATGTCTAACTAAACATCCATCTGTACTCTTCAGACTACCCGACCACGTGAGCATGGAAGAGGGAGCACTCCTAGAGCCTCTCTCCGTGGGCATCCACGCGTGCAGACGGGGCGGAGTGACGGCCGGACAAACTGTGCTCATCCTGGGCGCAGGACCCATCGGTCTGGTCACCATGCTGGCAGCTAAGGCTATGGGAGCCGCTCAAGTTCTTATCACAGGTCAGTTAAGGTTATGCTAAGGAAAGTTTAGAATGAAGAAGAATGTTTGTATGAATAAAGAGTTAAGTGAGATTTGCAGAAGATGAAAGAATATTCATTAGATATCGACTGTCTGTGAAAGCCGCCGTGTCGTCGAACTAACCGATTTTACCATCATCATAATTTTCCTGCACTTTTCCTAATCTGTTGGGGTCGGCGCAACATGTTTTGTTAGAACACAAACCATGTAACATGTTTGTTATGATTTAACAATCCGAATTAACCGGGGATACGAAACTTTTGTATAAATGCCAAATAAAAATAAAGAACGATTTTAATCACAGAATCGTCGTTTTCGTAGGGAAGCCTGCGTCCAGAAGAAGACTGCAACAGGCAAATGAGAAAATGTAATGAAATGTTGTTGCAGACATCCTCCAGTCTCGTTTAGACTTCGCCAAGACGATGGGCGCAGACTTCACCCTCCTCGTGACCAAGGACGTGTCCGAGGCTGACATGGTGAAGAAAGTGCACGAGACCCTCAATGGACACCCTGACATATCCATCGATGCCAGCGGTGCTCAGGCTACTGTCAGACTGGCTTTGTTGGTAAGAAGAATGGACTCGCATTTTGTTTTTTTTTGTCTTATTGGCCAAGTCACTCCGTTGATTTGAATATGTTCTTGTGTCCCTCTGACTCATCTTGCTTGGAAGAATTTCATTACACTGTGAAGCTTCTCAACATAATAAATGAAGGCATGCACTAGATTTTGGCCACCTAAAATCTGGTGGCCACGATGGGAAGTGGTGGTGATGGTGATGGATGATGAAAAACTAATGAAGCTCTTTTTATCTTCAACCAGGCGACAAAATCTGGCGGAGTAGCGGTCTTGGTCGGTATGGGCAGCCCCGAGCTGACGGTTCCACTGGCAGGTTCCGTTGCCAGGGAGGTCGATATAAGGGGAATCTTCAGATACGTCAATGAGTAAGCAACTTTATTATCTAAGTGGTTTAACAAGTCAAAAACAAGATCTGTTTGATAAACCCTGTTATCAACTATCTTATCTTTATTTTCTTTCTTCTTCGTCGTGTCAAAGAGATCGATATGCAGTTGTCCATACCAATTTAGAAAACACCTCCCATGTTGGGTATGCCGCGGTAGCCCAGATGAAAGACCAATAACCCAATATTAATAAATAATTATCCCACTTAGCTTAGCACCACCTTCAGTTTTTATCAGTAGGTCTAAAAGTTCCTTCATGCCAATTTTCAGCTCTTGAGATCGATGTGCAAAGTTAAGACTCTTTTTTGATGATAACCTCCCTAATAATAAGTATTTTTTTCTCCCCCAGCCACTTTCCCCACTAATAAGACCGTCTTGCACCCCCAGGTACCCAATAGCCCTGTCCATGGTGGCAAGCGGCAAGATCAACGTGAAGCCCCTCGTCACCCACCACTATTCCCTCGAAGAAACCCTGGAAGCGTACGAGGTGGCCCGTAAGGGGCTCGGCATCAAGGTCATGATCCACGTGCAGCCCAGGAACACCAACAATAAAGTCAAGTTCTAGAAGATAGATGAGAGAGTGGGGGGAGTGGGAGAGAGAGATGAATGGAAGAGAAAGAGGATTGAAAGAAGGAAATAATTCAGCCTAAGATTAGCTTTACTTTTGTATCGTTACTTTTGTATCGTCACGTCACCTTCAAAGGTAGTATGAGACATAAAGACCTAGTAGAGACCCCTTCCACGGACACTGAATATTTGAGCAAAAGAGATGTTGTGAAAGGTGTTATTTCCCTAACATTTATATTAAATATTATTTGAAAATTAAAATCATAAAAAAGCATACTGTAAATAAAATTGCATTTATTGTGAAGGACTTGTATGCACAGTCCCGAATTTGAGTATGATCGAATTTATTTTTGAAGTAGGTACGTAATTTTGGTATGTACATATCTTTAAGTTTTATTATATTCGATTACGTGTAAAATGTAAATAGCATAAGATACAAAAGAAGGTACTTCTACCACATACGTACCTAGGTACATTTAATTTCAATATTATTTTGAAATAAATATATTTAATAAAAGTGTCGTGTTTTTTCCCTAGCGGGTTTAACTTGTCTCTTTAGTAGATACAGAAGAATACCGATCAGAATAAATTAGGAAGGAGAGCTAACCGCGTAATTGCGAATGAAAGGGACTACCTATTTTCTTTAGAGCTATAAAGCCTCAAAGCTTAAAGTCGACAAGAAGGTCTTATTAGTCGACTTACAGATCATAACTGTAGGTGATGCCAATCACTGAAAAGTGAAGGGGGGTGGTGCCCGCTTGGCACCCCACACCCGGTTTTGATCAGTAGGTTGAGAAATACCTTCATGCAGATTTTCACCATTCTAGCTCACTGTGCAAAGCTATGGCACTTTTTTGACGCTAACATCCCCACTAATCGGCAGTACCTCAAGTAATTTTTAAATACCAAAAAATTTTTAGTCTAGGTCTAGGTACCACTCTACTACCGATTTCTAATTCTCTAATCTAATTTAACTGTCTTACCCTCAGCAATGTAAATATTTAAATAATCTATAATTATTAATTATTTATGGGTTTACTAAGATCATCTTAGCAAATACCATAATATAAATATGTCTGTTATTTAGGTAGTAAGTGAAATTGCAGTACAATTTCGCGACTCAACGTCTGATCTACAAAATAGGTATAACTATTTGTTAATATTCATTGTTTACTATTTTAATGTTTATATAGCAAACTTTCGTAGGCGTTAGCCTGATAAAGTAATATTTTAGTAGCTGTTTAAGTCGTATTGTATGAATATGTACTTGTATGATTTATCTTGAATAAAGAACTTTGAACAACAACAACTCTACTACCGAGTTCCCAGTCAACAATAATAAGATAGACAACAAAAAATTACTCGTTCTTTTTTAACGACTATCTACAAAACAGTTCTTAGATACGCGTAACATTCTATTCAATAACTATCGTTATCTTTAACTGTAACCTATAGACGTCATATCATATCACTTTATAATGTACTTAAAACCATTACAAACAATGCTATTTATTAAGATTATGTTATCTTATTTTTCGACCCAATGAACTGTTACAAAACAGCAAACGTACCAGTCATACCTACATCTACAACTAGATAATACCACAGAATAAATAATGATAATACTGTAATCTTACCAACTAGTTTCGTTTGTATTATAACTTTTTCTATTTTAAAATTTATGAGTATGTTATCCCAGGCTAACTTCGGAAACGTAATAAAGTAAAAATATCAGTTGTGGAGGGCGATTTCGCACATTGAAATAAAAAACTGAAAATTTGAATGAAAGTACCTAGGTCTTTCTTGACCTGTTGATAAAAACTGGGAGTGGTGCCAAGCGGCTAACAGTGAAGGGAGGTGGTACCAGCCTGGCACCACTTTTTAGCTCAATGCTCTCTTTTTTACGCTAACTTAGTCAAAATTATCCAGCGGTGTAGGGATTTAGTGCTACGATCGTCTTGTGGTGCGCAATCGACGAATAACGACTATAGTCGAGAAGACCACTCGCTGCATTCGCGGCCGTATTGCGCTTCCTTTCTCACTTGAGTTCACAACCAAGTGGGAAAAGGGCTTACTATACCAACCCGCCTTCTAAGCTCCCTACTTTATAACCAAGTAAAAAATACTTAATGTTTGTACGTTATTTAACAACAGTGTAACAGAAAGCTTGTAGCATTGGAAATGTACCAAATCAGATAAAGCATTAAAAACAAATCAAACACACACAACAGAATTACATCTGTTATCTGTGTGCTTATCTTCCTTTTTGCTCCGTGATGGTTATAATAAAACGTGTTTATTACTACTAATATAATAAATAGTTTCACAAAGTTAATACATGTTTGTATGTAGTGTAGGTATGTAGTTAATAGCTCTTAACTTAAACTAAGTACTTAGGTGAATGATCAAGAAAATAAAGCACTAAGAAATTGTTTGCACTAGATACTTAAGTATGGAAGTACCAAGTTGATACACTTAACAAGGACGATTTCGAAAGTAGGTATATAAGAATAGGTACTTACATAATAATTTAAAAAAAATTAATTAATGAAAACAAGAAATTGAAATCACTGCAAAACATTTTAAAGGCCGGGCGCTGGTAGCTTTTTACAATTTCTTATTTTTATATATGAAATAGAACATTTTCATTTCATTGGATTCGCTACATTAATTGACTTGATTCGATCTTAGAGATTGGATAGACTCGTTGACTGTACATTTCAAGTAAGACATACTGGCAACATGGCATTTTTTTACCACTTATTGCCATGTGAAAACTGAAAGCAGCGGGCGAAACCGCTAGGTGGACTACTAGCTTATATTACAATAATAAACGTGGTTCAAGATGAAATTATATAAGAAAACAATAAAATAGTCTGCTCAGAAACGTTGTTGTGGATTGTTGTTAGTATATAGAGAAAATGACTGAAAATTACGCAGCTGTAGTACATGGACCTAACGACGTTCGCGTCGTAAGTAATAAGACAATTTATTTCACATAAAATATCCCTCTATTTGTCAGATGTGATCTTTACGACCGTATTTTTCAGTCGTCAGCGCTCTGTTTACTTCGCTGGGGACTAAGGCGTTGTTTTATGTATTTTGTGCATGTAGGTATTTATGTAAGTGAATAGGTAGCACGACACTTTTACGATGCATTTTGATTATTTTCAGGAAAAATGGCCAATGCCTGAAATAAACGACAAGGGTAAGTTATCTGATTGATAATCTACGACCTACGTAATCCATTTGTTAAAAATATCAACCATGGAATCTACATTTCTTTTCATACATAAACTATGACGGCTGACGGCGGTATAGCCAGTTGGCATAAAGAATTCCAGGTGGCCGAGTGTTGTGGCCTGGTGACGGAAAAGTCCATCTGGATAGCTTTAGAAGTTGTCTGGATGCGGTGCGCGGTGAACACTTCGATACCGCGTTTCAGGGCCCATTGTTTTTGCTGTTTCTGTCACGTGGCGCCATCTTGCGGATATGTTTAGAACTGTTGTTGCATCTTGCTTGCTGTTGCGTCTTACTTGTTAGTGAACCACTTGAGTAAATTTCGTTTCTGGGAGCTACAACCCAGAAGTCGCTACATTAACTTTGACTTAATATACCTATCTACCAACCAATGATTTTCAGAGGTCCTCATAAAAATGGACTGCGTCGGCATTTGCGGATCTGACGTGAAGATGTACACGACAGGGCGTTGCGGGCTGGACGTGCTTAAGGAACCGTTCGTCATGGGGCATGAGGGGGCAGGTTATGTAGCTAAGGTAACTATCACTGTGAAAGTCTATACCAAGAGGTCACAATCTAAACAGGTGTTCAAACCAAAAACGGTCGGCACCCAATACCAAGCCACACATAACTGCATGTTGCGCTCCATATCGCTAAGACAAGCATCGTGACGTGAATAAGAAAATAATTTCCAATCGGGAAAATTAAGGCTTTCATATTGAGGATTACGACGCGAAGAGGAGGAAAGAAGTAAGGAGCAACTAAATAGAACGTTTACTGGCTGAGAAGCCATGATGGACGTAATTGGTGAACTTTAACAATACTTTCCTTAGATTTAACAGCCACAACAGTAGACCTCGTCTAAGTTGAAATGACGCGCCCCACTACCTAACCACAGAATAATAAGTAGTAACCATGGTAGTAACCTAACTTACTTACCGCGCTTGTGTGCGTTAATGCGATGGTGGGGCGCGTCATTTCAGCTCAGACGAGCTATACCAACCTAGTTACTTGCAAATCACTAAGGTGACCAAACAATTTGTTTCAGGTCGGCGCAAAAGTGACGAACCTGAAAGTCGGCGACAGAGTAGCGATCGAGCCGACGCAGCCCTGTCGAAGCTGCGACATGTGCAAGCAGGGGAAATACAACTTGTGTGTGGAGCCGTACTACTGCTCCTCCATGGGAGCACCCGGGAACCTCTGCCGGTACTACAGCCATGTGGCAGACTTCTGTCATAAGTAAGTCCTGTCATACCTGTGACGTGAAAGCAGGGAACCTGTGCCGGTACTACAGCCATGTAGCAGACTTCTGTCATAAGTAAGTCCTGTCATATTTTGTCATAAGTAAGTCCTGTCATACTTTAGTCATAAGTAAGTCCTGTCATACTTTTGTCATAAGTAAGTCTTGTCGTACCCGTGATATATATTTTTTTTATACTTTATTGCACATAGTACAAAAGGCGGGCCTAATGCCACGCGGCATTCTCTACCGGCCAACCAGAGGGTAAACAGAGAGAAAAAGATACGGGTGCACTTGGGTGTGAAAACATTTAGATAAGGAGAAAACAAAAAAATGCCTATACCTAGATACCATACATACATAATCACTCCATGACATGAGAGCAGGAGAAATACAACCTGTGTGTGGAGCCTTACTACTGCTCCTCTATGGGAGCACCCGGTAATCTATGCCGGTACTACAGTCATGTGGCAGACTTCTGTCATAAGTAAGTCCTGTCATATCTGTGACATAAAGCAGGGCAAGTACAACTTGTGTGTGGAACCGTACTACTGCTCCACCATGGGAGCACCCGGGAACCTCTGCCGGTACTACAGCCATGTGGCAGACTTCTGTCATAAGTAAGTCCTGTCATACCTGTGACGTGAAAGCAGGGAACCTGTGCCGGTACTACAGTCATGTGGCAGACTTCTGTCATAAGTAAGTCCTGTCATACCTGTGACGTGAAAGCAGGGCAAATACAACTTGTGCGTGGAACCGTACTACTGCTCCTCCATGGGAGCGCCATGCAGCCATGTGGCAGACTTCTGTCATAGGTAAGTCCTGTCATACCTGTGACATGAAAGCAGGGCAACCTGTGCCGGTACTACAGACATGTGGCATACTTCTGTCATAAGTAAGTCCTGTCATACCTGTGACATATAGCAGGGCAAATACAACTTGTGTGTGGAGCCGTACTACTGCTCCTCCATGGGAGCACCCGGGAACCTGTGCCGGTACTACAGTCATGTGGCAGACTTCTGTCATAAGTAAGTCCTATCATACTTTTGTCATAAGTAAGTCCTGTCATATTTTGTCATAAGTAAGTCTTGTCATACTTTAGTCATAAGTAAGTCCTGTCATACTTT
This sequence comes from Phthorimaea operculella, assembly GCA_024500475.1. Classification (NCBI taxonomy): domain Eukaryota; kingdom Metazoa; phylum Arthropoda; class Insecta; order Lepidoptera; family Gelechiidae; genus Phthorimaea; species Phthorimaea operculella. The sequence goes on along the minus strand of JANFCV010000019.1, from coordinate 3,638,243 downwards.
TGTCATAAGTAAGTCCTGTCATACCCGTGACATTTATTTTATTTTTATTTTTTTATACTTTATTGCTCATAGTACAAACAAAAGGCGGGCCTAATGCCACGCGGCATTCTCTACCGGCCAACCAGAGGGTAAACAGAGAGAAAAAGATACGGGTGCACTTGGGTGTGAAAACATTTAGATAAGGAGAAAACAAAAAAATGCCTATACCTAGATACCATACATACATAATCACTCTATGACATGAGAGCAGGAGAAATACAACTTGTGTGTGAAGCCGTACTACTGCTGCTCCATGGGAGCACCCGGTAACCTGTGCCGGTACTACAGCCATGTGGCAGACTTCTGTCATAAGTAAGTCCTGTCATACCTGTGACATGTGCAAGCAAGGGAAATATAACTTGTGTGTGGAGCCGTACTACTGCTCCTCCATGGGAGCACCCGGCAACCTCTGCCGGTACTACAGTCATGTGGCAGACTTCTGTCATAAGTAAGTCCTGTCATACCTGTGACATATAGCAGGGGAAATACAACTTGTGTGTGGAACCGTACTACTGCTCCTCCATGGGAGCACCCGGGAACCTGTGCCGGTACTACAGCCATGTGGCAGACTTCTGTCATAAGTAAGTCCTGTCATACCTGTGACATGATAGCAGGTCAAGTACAACTTGTGTGTGGAGCCCTACTACTGCTCCTCCATGGGAGCCCCCGGGAACCTGTGCCGGTACTACAGTCATGTAGCAGACTTCTGTCATAAGTAAGTCCTGTCATACCTGTGACATTGGAGCAGGGCAAGTACAACTTGTGTGTGGAGCCGTACTACTGCTCCTCCATGGGAGCACCCGGCAACCTGTGCCGGTACTACAGCCATGTGGCAGATCTGTCATAAGTAAGTCCTGTCATACCTGTGACATGTAAGCAGGGGAAATACAACTTGTGTGTGGAGCCGTACTACTGCTCCTCCATGGGAGCACCCGGCAACCTGTGCCGGTACTACAGCCATGTGGCAGACTTCTGTCATAAGTAAGTCCTATACTATAGCTATGACATGTGCAAGCAGGGGAAATATAACTTGTGTGTGGAGCCGTACTACTGCTCCTCCATGGGAGCACCCGGGAACCTGTGCCGGTACTACAGCCATGTGGCAGACTTCTGTCATAAGTAAGTCCTGTCATACCTGTGACATATAGCAGGCCAAGTACAACTTGTGTGTAGAGCCCTACTACTGCTCCTCCATGGGAGCACCCGGGAACCTGTGCCGGTACTACAGCCATGTGGCAGACTTCTGTCATAAGTAAGTCCTGTCATACCTGTGACATATAGCAGGGCAAGTGCAACTTGTGTGTGGAGCCGTACTACTGTTCCTCCATGGGAGCGCCCGGCAACCTGTGCCGGTACTACAGTCATGTAGCAGACTTCTGTCATAAGTAAGTCCTGTCATACCTGTGACATGATAGCAGGGCTACCTATGCCGGTACTACAGTCAAGTGGAAGACTTCTGTCATAAGTAAGTCCTGTCATACCTGTGACATATAGCATGGCAAGTACAACTTGTGTGTAGAGCCCTACTACTGCTCCTCCATGGGAGCACCCGGGAACCTCTGCCGGTACTACAGCCATGTGGCAGACTTCTGTCATAAGTAAGTCCTAAGGATTTAAGCCTGAAAGATATTGATTCCATTTCCTAACGGTCCATTTTGGGCAGGGGCATCACAGGCTGATCTAGTTTACTGCCAATGCCACAGGTCTAGCTAAACTGCAGTCAAAAGCCAAACTCTGGTGTATTTTGAAACTTGCCTTCACTCAATATACTCGTACATGGGAAGGAATGCAAACTGAACTAAAGAATGTTCGAGACTTGGTTCGAGGTTCATTATTAGAAACCACAACAATGAAAATGGAAAATTAGTTAGAAAATATCCTACTTTGTTATCAGGATACCAGACAACCTAAGCATGGAAGAGGGCGCGGCAGTGCAGCCGCTCGCGATAGCTATACACGCCTGCAACCGCGCGGGGATCAAGCTAGGCTCCAAGATCGCCATACTGGGAGCTGGGCCTATCGGAGTACTGTGTGCCATGACCGCGAAAGCTATGGGCGCTAGCAGGATTGTTATGACTGGTGAGTAAAAATGTGAAGTGGGCGACACACATACTTCAGCCCCCGCACTGGTGAGTTAAAGGGCAACAATTTTGTAAGTGGAAGAAAAGATAGATGCTTGCAACCGCGCGGGAATCAAGCTAGGCTCCAAGATCGCAATACTTGGAGCTGGACCTATCGGAGTGCTGTGTGCCATGACCGCCAAAGCTATGGGGGCTAGCCGGATTGTTATGACTGGTGAGTAAAACTACGATAATTTTGTAAGTGGTATGTCTGCAACCGCGCTGGGATCAAGCTGGGCTCCAAGATCGCCATACTTGGAGCTGGTCCCATAGGAGTGCTGTGTGCCATGACCGCCAAAGCTATGGGGGCTAGCAGGATTGTCATGACTGGTAAGTAGTTTAGAAAATACGTATATATGTTGTGAGGTGTCATGCACTTAACTTTTACCAGTAGGCGTCGTAAAAGGCAGTTATGATATAAGGCGATGGGCAGTAGCGATCTCTGTGAAAGCAAATCATACATCAAAATCTAAGAGGAATTGTTGGTTTGTTTTTAAACCATACAACTATGGTCCTAGCTTGCATGCAACTATGGTCCGAACAAACTTGTATGTTTTTTTTTTCATTTATCTCCTCCTGTGTGGGGCGTACTATATAGGACCCCTAATGTATGGTTAACACTGACTTATTAACTGTCACCACACACGAGAAATATGTATTTTAAATGCAGGTTTGTTTGGACCATAGTTGCAAGCTAGGACCATAGTTCTGTTGTATGGTTTTACAAGTATGTGATCGATAAACTCCGAAACTATTGGACCGAAAATTTCTTCTACCATTACAAAGCTACATTCCTGAATAACAGGTTTTTTACGACGGGAGATGCCTTATTCCCACGGTAAAACGGTAAGCAGATGATGAAACCGTTGGACTGGCCTCTTAAAAAAATATTCTTCCTTTCAGATATGAGCGAATCTCGCCTGGATAAAGCTAAGCAGTTAGCCGGAGTGAATACCATATCAGCAAGGAATTTGTCTGACGATCAAATGGTGGAGAAAATACAAGAGGAACTAGGGACTAGGCCGGACATAACCTTTGATGCGTGTGGATACGCTTCTGCGCAAAGGATCGCTATGTTGGTAAGCTTGTTTCGACTGCAAAGGAGAATGATCATTTCCGATCCATGAAATTTTGAGCCTTTTTTACACTGCTTACTTTGGTAGACATAGCTAATGACTTGGAGGAACGTGGAACGGGACGGAAGATGAGTTGCTCGAAGGCTAATGATAACAAATTTAAAACGAAATACTTGATATACAACCAAACATCAGCACTTTTGTCTTTTTCGATACCCAACTTTAACATTCAGTAACTTCAGAACTTCTGTGATAATTAAATTATTTTCAGCAATAAAATCTTAAGCAATAATTAGACTTTAATTAATTATCTTTGGCTTTGATGCGAGGCCTGCAAGTAGTGAGGCAAGCAAAGGACGAACATCCATACTAGAGCGGGCATGATCGTTTTGATTGATTTTCTGGGTCTTTCCTGACGTGTGGTGATGGGACCTGGTAATACACCTGGTTCAATAAAGAATGGGATTATTAATAGCGGCCGAAGGTCATGCTTTTTCACTCCCTCTAAGACTCTTATATAGGGTGTATTTTTATTAGTGACGGATCCGTTAAGGGTGTGTTCTGTCAATGAAACTGAACCACTTTCCCCAAGGAACATAGGTCGAAATATGAAAAAAAAATTTGGCCCTCCCATACAAATTGACCCGGCCGGCCAACACACTTAGTATGGGAAGACCAATTTTTTTTTTCGTATTTTGACCTATGTTCCTTGGGGAAATTTGTTCAGTTTCATTGACAGAACACACCCTTAACGGATCCGCCACTAATAAAAATACACCCTATATAAGGTCCTATTAAATTCACTGCAAATAATTTAAGGGCATGCGTAAATATGTATAAGAAAAACATTTAAGGCATTTTAAAAAAAATCTACACGCTAGTTTTTATTTTTCATTTTCAAACAAACTTTTTAATTAATTATGTGAACATCCTTTGACTGCCCCGACTGACGTTCCGCCACGTAGACAGGATTCACTTACACGGCACGCACACTAACAACCAACCAATCACAGCAACTTTTTTTTGGCGCGTAATTTAAATTCATCGTAGTGTGCGTTTCTAGGACAAACAGGGTGCACTTTTTTCGTTTTGTGTTTTTTTAGTTAAATGCAATTTTCTCGAAAACTAGCGTGTAGATTTCTTTGAAAATTTGCATAGTACATTCTTATATTTTATTTCATCTGCCCCTAAAATATTTGCAGTGAATATAATAGGACCTTATATAAGTACCTACACCAGGCGTTCATGCTTCCCCCGCCACTTACGGAACCGCCGCCATTTATAATCTCATTCTTTAATTACCTGGGGAAAATTGAGGGAAAGAGGCCCAGAGGACGATGCGCGAGACGGTGGCTAGTCTCCGAACAACTGGAGATGTCTACCAACACAGCTCTCCATGAAGCAGAAAATCGATCTAAATGGAAGCAAATTACCAAAGATAGTGAACCACGAAGTCACGAATCTCAGCAGTGAGACAACTGACAGGAAGGGAAAGAGTACCTGACCTTCATCGGGCAGAAACATTTAGGATTGTAATCGTAATCCATGTCGTTCATGACATGATGCATATTTTAAAATTATAAAAACTTGGTAATAATACATTGAATATTGTTTTCAGGTGACGAGAAACGCCGGAGTGGTGTTAGTAGTAGGAATAGCGGATGCAGTGTCAGAGGTCCCGCTGTCGCAGGCAATGTTACGAGAGGTTGACATCAGGGGCTCCTACAGGATCATGAACACGTAAGTATTACAGTGTAGTGTATTACTACGATGTAGTGTATTACTGACAGTGTATTACACCGGAGTGGTGTTAGTAGTAGGAATAGCGGACGCAGTGTCAGAGGTGCCGCTGTCACAAGCAATGTTACGAGAGGTTGACATCAGGGGCTCCTACAGGATCATGAACACGTAAGTATTATAGTGTAGTGTATTACTGTGTAGTGTATTACTGCAGTGTATTACGCCGGAGTGGTGTTAGTAGTAGGAATAGCGTAACACACGTAAGTATTACAGTGTAGTGTATTACTGCAGTGTATTACGCCGGAGTGGTGTTAGTAGTAGGAATAGCGGATGCAGTGTCAGAGGTGCCGCTGTCGCAGGCAATGTTACGAGAGGTTGACATCAGGGGCTCTTACAGGATCATGAACACGTAAGTATTACAGTGTAGTGTATTACTGACGGTGTATTACAGTGTAGTGTATTACAGTGTAGTGTATTACTAACTGTGTATTACAGTGTAGTGTATTACTGACGGTGTATTACAGTGTAGTGTATTACTAACTGTGTATTACAGTGTAGTGTATTACTGCAGTGTATTACAGTGTAGTGTATTACTGACGGTGTATTACAGTGTAGTGTATTACTAACTGTGTATTACAGTGTAGTGTATTACTGCAGTGTATTACAGTGTATATAGTTTATACTTGCAATTGTCGGCACTTGGTGAAACTCCATTGTTATGATTTTGATTCAAACACTTGTACTCGATTCACTTATTTTTATTTTCGTCCCAACCGGTTTCGCTTAAATAAGCATCTTCAGGGGGCAATTACACTCACGTACTTAAAATAAACAATTAAAAAACATCGAAAACAGCTCGATACATTTGATGATAGTGCAATAATCGTTAATGTTAAAATGTAAACAATAACTGTGACGGTAGGAAAATAAATAAATTTCGGGTTGCCTACCGTGGGGAGATTACCCATAAATGGGGAGATTTAATATTTTTCTACCTATACTAGGTACGTCTATTATAAAGTTTTAATAAGTACTTTTAAAAGGAAAAGTACAATAATAAAGGTCAATTTGTATAAATAAATGTGAATTAATAAAAATTATTTAAAAGTCAACAAAATAAAATAAGATTCAAAATTTCATTGACATTGTAGTTATAAAATAACCTGACATTATATGTATATAAACAATAACTGTGACAGTTATTGTTTACATTTTAACATTAACGATTATTGCACTATCATCAAATGTATCGAGCTGTTTTCGATGTTTTTTAATTGTTTATTTTAAGTACGTGAGTGTAATTGCCCCCTGAAGATGCTTATTTAAGCGAAACCGGTTGGGACGAAAATAAAAATAAGTGAATCGAGTACAAGTGTTTGAATCAAAATCATATTACAGTGTAGTGTATTACTGCAGTGTATTACGCCGGAGTGGTGTTAGTAGTAGGAATAGCGGATGCAGTGTTGACATCAGGGGCTCCTACAGGATCATGAACACGTAAGTATTACAGTGTAGTGTATTACTGCAGTGTATTACACCGGAGTGGTGTTAGTAGTAGGAATAGCGGATGCAGTGTCAGAGGTGCCGCTGTCGCAGGCAATGTTACGAGAGGTTGACATCAGGGGCTCCTACAGGATCATGAACACGTAAGTATTACAGTGTAGTGTATTACAGTGTAGTGTATTACAGTGTAGTGTATTACTGCAGTGTATTACGCCGGAGTGGTGTTAGTAGTAGGAATAGCGGATGCGGTGTCAGAGGTGCCGCTGTCGCAGGCAATGTTACGAGAGGTTGACATCAGGGGCTCCTACAGGATCATGAACACGTAAGTATTACAGTGTAGTGTATTACTGCAGTGTATTACGCCGGAGTGGTTCCTACGGGATCATGAACACGTAAGTATTACAGTGTAGTGTATTACTGCAGTGTATTACGCCGGAGTGGTGTTAGTAGTAGGAATAGCGGATGCAGTGTCAGAGGTGCCGCTGTCGCAGGCAATGTTACGAGAGGTTGACATCAGGGGCTCCTACAGGATCATGAACACGTAAGTATTAGTACTACAGTGTAGTGTATTACAGTGTAGTGTATTACTGTGTAGTGTATTACTGCAGCGTATTACACCGGAGTGGTGTTAGTAGTAGGAATAGCGGATGCAGTGTCAGAGGTGCCGCTGTCGCAGGCAATGTTACGAGAGGTTGACATCAGGGGCTCCTACAGGATCATGAACACGTAAGTATTACAGTGTAGTGTATTACTGCGGTGTATTACTGTGTAGTGTATTACAGTGTAGTGTATTACTGCAGTGTATTACGCCGGAGTGGTGTTAGTAGTAGGAATAGCGGACGCAGTGTCAGAGGTGCCGCTGTCGCAGGCAATGTTACGAGAGGTTGACATCAGGGGCTCCTACAGGATCATGAACACGTAATAAATACTACTATTTTATCAATATCGGAATCTACCTGATAGTCAGAAAAATCCAACATCGTCTCAAGATATGAACGAAGGCAGTTCTGTGAAATGTGGAAAACATTTGTTATAAATAGTAAAACGTAACATGTCATTGAATTGGAAACAAAAGTTTATCGAGATCAGTTTTTAAACGAGCGAATCCATTTAAATTTTACAAGGCTTATTTGGGTTGCTATCGACACGATTTGGTTAAGAAACCTTACAGGCAAAAAGTATCATGCGCCAATAAGTTTTGTAAAGCAAAACATTTACTTTCGTCTTTTTTTTCAGTTACCCTGCAGCTTTAGAAGCGGTAGCAAGCGGTGCAATCGACTTGAAGTCCTTCATAACGGACCATTTCAAGATGGCGCAAACGAAAGAAGCACTCGCATTGGCGGGCACCGGGAACGCCATGAAAGTTATTATACATGTTGATCATTAAATCTGTATCGAAACTTGCGTTTTTATTTATTTTCATCTATCAACTGCTAATTAAGGCAGTAGGTATCGAGCAGTAATATCACAGACAAATGAAACCTTTTTCGCGCAGCGCTAATGTCATTTTTTTGCTCTGTGAGTAATATAAACTAGAAGTCTTTCATATCATAACGGACCATTTCAAGATGGCGCAGACGAAAGAAGCGCTCGCATTGGCGCCACGGCGAACATTGGCGAACCGGGAACGCCATGAAAGTTATCATACATGTGGACCATTAAATCTGTTTTCTGCTTTGAAGCTTACGGTTTTATTTATTTCCACCAATCTATCAGCTAATTTAGGCAGTGCTATAAACTAGAGTCCTTCATATCATAACGGACCATTTCAAGATGGCGCAGACTAAAGAAGCACTCGCATTGGCGGGAACCGGGAACGCCATGAAATTTATCATACATGTTGACCATTAAATGAGTTTCGAAACTTACGTTTTTTATTTATTTTCATCTGCTAAATTAGGTAGTATAGAGCAGAGCTATAAATTTGAAATCGTTTTCGAGTATAGCGGACCGTTTTAAAATGACAGAGACAAGTAATCTAATCATTAGATCCGACAAAGCTATTTGGACTATTTCTTAGCTACGATGTTATTTCTTAGCTATATATTGCAAATTATAAACTACAGGATCTTGGTACAGGATATACAAAAATCAACTGCAAATATTTTTCGTGCTGAACCAACTCATGAAACTGAAAAACTTTCCCCAATGAACAATGAACATACAGTCCAGCAAAAAAGAGTAGAAATGAAATAAATTAATTTTATTGTTGCCAATAGTTGCCATTCATAGTCAATATTGCCATTTAATTTTGAAATTTCATACAAAGTGGCGCCCTCATTTTTTGTCTACTATCTTTTGCTGGACTGTAGGTCGAAATATAAAACAATTTTTTGGACCTCCCTTACAAATGAACTTTGTAAGAAAAAAGTTGCATAGGAAGTTCAAATTTTTCACTATTTCGACAAATGTTCCTTGGGAAAGTTTTTCAGTTTCATGGGCTAGTTCACCCCTTAAAATATTTGCAGTTGATTTTTTTACACCTTATATACCGATTGTTTTGAGTAATAATCACGCCACTTAAAATTAACGATGTAGAAATTACAAGGCCGGTTTTGAAAATTATAAATCATTTATTTTATTTACAAATCAAATGAACATACGTATTGTTGAAAATGGCAGTTACAATAATCTAGTAATTCTCTTGGTAATTCTACAGCTAAAAATGCACATGCTAATTAATTAATGAAAATCACAGATCACTCAATATAAAATATTAGATCATTTTTAACTTTTTTTCACAACACTGGAAAGACTGGAGTACTAACACAGGCTTGAATTCTTCTGTAAAACATATTGCATTGTAAGTGTGATTTTAATTTTACTCATTTTACGTCCAGCGTCAAAGAGTTTTTCAAATCGATTCTTTCGAGCTCAAGTCTTGCGTTTTGTAATAATTGAGGGGTATAAAAGCAAAGGCGAATAAGTCCAAGAAGTTGAAATGTTGGGAAACGGCAAAAGTTTTATAGCATTCTCTCGGAGCTATGTTTATTCCAGACAAAATACTAGTCAGCTTGTCTATAATTGCCAATTTACATCTAATCAAGCAAAAGAATGTTTAAATGTGTAATTAATTTAATTTTTAATTTTATTATCTGGACTTGGGTGAATTTGCTTCTAACCGATGGACTAAGACTGCTTTTGCTACCAAGTTACCTGGACTTAGTTCACTTTTGCAACTAACAAGTCGGCAATTTAATGAAATCGCCATATTGATTCACCAAAACGCATGGCTGTGATTGGCTAATATGGACAAACTTAGTTTTGCTTCTAAACAGTCGTGGACCTGTGTCGCTTTTGCTTCCAAACCTAATTTTGAATCACGATTTTCAGGAAAAGTAAAGGTTTCAGGTACTGAAACTCATTGGAAATGGATTCCTTAGACTAATCTGAGTACGTTTACATACCTAACTCGAAAAAGTTAATGAGTGGACTAATTCGCCTTTGCTTTTATACCCCTCAATTCGTCGATGTGTTTAAACTTTCTTCCATTTAATTCTCAGTCTGATTTTTAAAGCAGACTCATACGTGGATGTTAAATCAAGTCTTCAATTCGCTTTCAATTTAAATTTCACGAACATTGCCAGTTATTATGGCTGCTATTTTTTTTGATGTAACAATCATTTAGTTTTCCATGTAAAGATAGTCCAATCCATCGATAAGAAATCATTTTAGGCTGCCTAGGCACGGGAAGGCAGTTATTTAGAACGATATTTTATAGAAGTCTGAAGTAGCCTTATCGTGGTGAGATTAATATGAGGTAGATAAGCAAGAACTTATATTATAAGGCACTGTATGGGCACTTTTTTACAACATTATTAGAAGCGTCTGTTTATTTTTAACAGTCGGAAATAGCTGAAATTCACAAAACTCCTTGGTGGGTGTGATTGAGTAACTAAGTAGTTTTAAGTACATACATGTATTACTTTAGAGCAGGTTGAGTCTCGAGGGGTTGAATACTCCCGAGCGTATGTTGAGTACTTAGAATATATAAAAGCAAGCTATAGAGTGCGCCTAAAAAGTTCGAACGGTTGGCAGTAGTCAGAACACAACCTCTATGTCCATCAGTAGCCACCAACGCCAATGCCAATACTATTGAACCTCTATAACTTCTCATACATTTAAAGTAGGTGTCTATGGAATAACTGCTTACGTTTTGACAGTACTGCGCGGGACATTATGCGCACTCTGTAGCTTGCTTATATAAGAAAATGAATTTTATAAAGCTCCTTGGTGGGTGTGATTGAATAACTAAGTAGTTTCAAGTACATACTAGTATTTAGAGTAGGTTGAGTCTCGAAGGGTTGAAGACGCCGGGGCGCGTGTTGAGAACCGCTGTGTTGGCGCGCGGCATCGGCATGCTGCCTAACCCGTAGCGCGCTGAGGACAATGTCATAATAAAGTACATACAAACATAAATCACGCCTTTATCCCTTGCGGGGTAGGCAGAGCGTCTACGGCCGTAAAAATACGGTCGTTATCGCCACGTCTGTAAATATTTGAGGGTTATTTCAGCTATTGTCGCGTATCGTTATAGTGACAGGTTATCAGCCTGTTGCCAAAAATTGCAATACACACGAAACCCTCGAGTGCCTTAGCCGCTTCTTACGGCACCCACAGGAAAGAAATGGGTTGATGCTATTCTAAGACGGCATCACACGGCACATAATGAAGTATGTCGCAAAAGAACGCTGTTTCTTCTTTTCGTCATCATCTTTCTGACTTTATCCCAATTACTTGGGGTCGGTGCGTTTTGTACACAAAATCATGTTGCAAAAGGATTTGGCTTAATTTTACGATCGGCCGGCCGCTTGCCTGATTTCAGCCCTATTTTGGTATGTTATAGTAGATGGTATTACCGCCACCATACGGTTTATGGTCGGCTGATATTGTAGCCGAGGTTAAAAACTCTATGTCGCCTTTTACGAAGCACCCTGAGTGGAATAGGGTTGGCAGAATTCTTAGCCGCTACCACTTCCGCTCTCTTAGCCGCTACCACTCGGTTCTTCTTCTTTTCGTATGGGATAATAAAGTACGTCACAGGAAATCCGTGTCTTTTTTACGTATGTGTCCACCAAGTCGTCCAACTACTTTTCTTTCTCGAATAAACTTCCGAATCTTTTGATACATTTCTACATTCAAAACTACTTACCGCCGGTAGACTTAGGTTTGCTGGTGTTAGCCGCCCCCCTCCGCGAGCCTAGGACCGCCCCCCGCACCGAATTCTTCTTCGCCGCCGACGGACTTTTCTTTGTCTTTCTGAAGCTGAAATACACACAATTTGGAGTTAAACTAATCCTTAAAGTGACCTTGACCTTAAAAAAATTACCATCTAAAGGCAAACAAAACAAAGCCTTTACTATGAGAACTAGGCAACTGATATAATAGATATATACGGTTACATTTAATTAAGTACAAATCTCTTGAGGGTGTAATATACTCACAAAACTGAACAACTTTTGTTAGAAACTTTTCTTCGAAATATGAAAAAAAATGGACCTCCCATACTAAGTGACACACTTTTTCAGTATTTTTGTATGGGAGGTCCAAATTTTGTTTTTATGTTTCGAAGAAAAGTTTCAAACAAAAGTTGTTCAGTTTTGTGGGTAGATCACACCCTCAAGAGATTTGTACTCAATTAAATGTAACCCTATATACTAAAAAAACGTATTATATATTCCTCATCAAAAAAATTTACACACTTTCGTTTTCATAGTCAAACTAAATATGAAATCAATGAAATTAAATTAGGATTTTGAAACCTTGTAATACTCACTATTGAATGTTACTCAGATAATGTGATCCGCACAAAACATAAACTTGCTAAGTGTCTCGATTTTTCTTAAGAGAAACACCCAGACTAACACAAATATTCGAAAATTGGCTTGACAAAATATTTGTGTCCAGACGTCCAGTGGGAATCGAATCCACGATCCTCGGCGTAGAAGGCAGGGGTACTATCCGCTACGCCATCGGGACAGTCTACCTGGACAGTCTGTCACCGTTTGAAAGCTCTAGTTGAAAAAGCTCTTGCTTTTTGACCTTAACTTGACCTTTGTCAATGACCTTCATTAACGACCTCAAAAAAGCACTACTCACTGTTTGAAAGCTCTAGCCTTTTGACAATGACCTTGACCTTTGTCAATAACCTTGTACTTCATAAATGACCTGAATAAATCAGTTTACTCACCGTTTCCTGACCCCCCCTCTATAAGTCTTCCTCCCCCTCCCACCTCCCCTGGCTGAAGATGTACTGGATGTGTCAGCCTGTCTGCCGAGACTGCCCCAGTCGGTGTGTGACTCTGATCCATTATCGGCGAAGACATTTATTTGCAATGAGCTAGATATCATTCAAATTACTTTTGAAATTAACCTTGACGAAATTGACCATGATGTTCTTAATGCTCTAGACCTTGACCTTTGTTAGTGACCTTGACTTTCATAATGACCTCAATAAAAACACTACTTACCGTTCAAAAGCTCCAGTTGAAAAAGGTCTTGTCTTGTGACAATGACTTTGACTTTTGTCAATAACCTTGACCTTCATAAATGACCTGAATAAATAAGTTTACTCACCGTTTCCTAACCCCTCCTCTATAAGTCTTCCTCCCCCTCCCACCTCCCCTGGCAGAAGATGTACTGGATGTGTCAGCCTGTCTGCCGAGACTGCCCCAGTCGGTTTCTGACTCTGATCCATCATCGGCGAAGTCGTTCAATTGCAATGAGCTAGACATAATTCTGGAAGTGTAGCAAGCTGAAGTGGCAGTGGGCTGGTCACATTTGTCGTAGAACCGATGGACGGTGGAGTAAGTGTGTTACGTCTACGTCCAGCCAGTAGACTGCAAAAGGCTGATATAGACATAATTCAAATTACTCTTGAAAATAACCTTGACCAAATATTGACCTTGTTGCCAGTTAATATCCTGACCGTTGAAAATGCTCTCTAGACCTTATGCAAAAGCTCTAGTCCTATGACATTAACTTGACCTTTGTCAATGACATTTATTAATGACCTCTACTCACCGTTCGAAAGCTCCAGTTGAAAGAGCTCTTGCCTTTTGACAATGACCTTGACCTTTTTGAGTGACCTTGACCTCCATAAATGACCTCAAAAAATCAGTTTACTCACCGTTTCCTGACCCCCCCTCTATAAGTCTTCCTCCCCCTCCCACCTCCCCTGGCAGAAGATGTACTGGAGGTGTCAGCCTGTCTTCCAAGACTGCCCCAGTCGGTGTCTGACTCTGATCCATCTTCAGCGAAGACATTCATTTGCAATGAGCTAGATATCATTCAAATTACTTTTGAAATTAACCTTGACGAAATTGACCTTGATGTTCTTAATGCTCTAGACCTTGACCTTTTTTTTGGAAAACTTCCAAAATTTCACCGCAGGCAGGATTTGAACCTGCGACCTTCGGCATCAGTACTGTCGACGTCCTAACCAACTGGGCTACCGCGGTTCTAATCGAGCCCGCGAAATTATGGAAGTATATCTTGTCCACTATCGCGTGGATGGGCTCCATCTATTTTGGAAGTTTTCCAAAAATTGTTTACCTAACACGAGAAGTGTTTTAAAATTTGGTATTCACCTTGACCTTTGTCAGTGACCTTGACCTTCATCAATGACCTCAATAATACACTACTCACCGTTCGAAAGCTCCAGTTGAAAAAGGTCTTGCCTTGTGACAATGACCTTGACCTTTGTCAGTGACCTTGACCTTCATTAATGAACTCAATAATACACTACTCACCGTTTCCTGACCCCCCCTCTGTAAGTCTTCCTCCCCCTCCCACCTCCCCTGGCAGAAGACGTACTGGATGTGTCAGCCTGTCTTCCAAGAGTGCCCCAGTCGGTGTCTGACTCTGATCCATCATCAGCAAAATCTTATTTGCAATGAGCTACAGTACAGTCGTTCGAATATGCCATATTTGACAGCTGTCAAACCCATACTAGAAGACGTGTCAATAAAGAAAAATAGACCTGTTAGATGATAGGAGATAGATGTCATAGCATTAACATTTTGACAGCTGTCGAATTTGGCCTATTCGAACGGCCGTACTGTAGACACAATTCAAATTACTCTTAAAAATAACCTTGACCAAAAATTTACCTTGATGCTAGTCAATGTCCTAAATGCTCTAGATAGACCTTTTGAAAACGCACTTGCCTTTTGACAATGACCTTGACCTTTGCCAGTGACCTTGACCTTCATTAATGACCTCAATAAATACACTACTCACCGATCGAAAGCTCCTGTTGAAAAAGGTCTTGTCTTGAGACAATGACCTTGACCTTTGTTAGTGACCTTGACCTTCATTAATGACCTGAATAAATCATATTACTCACCGTTTCCTAACCCCTCCTCTATAGGTCTTCCTCCCCCTCCCACCCCCCCTGGCAGAAGATGTACTGGACGTGTCAGCCTGCCTGCCGAGACTGCCCCAGTCGGATCCATCATCAGCAAAGTTGCAAATTGCAATGAGCTAGATATCATTCAAATTAAGTCAATGTCCTTAAAGCTCCAAACCTTTATTAATTTATTAATGACCTCGATAATTTTAATGACATTTATTAATGCCCTCGATAATAAACACTACTCACCGTTTGAATGCTCTAGTTGAAAGAGCTCTTTCCTTTTGACAATGACCTTGACCTTTGTCAGTGACCTTGACCTTTATTAATTACCTCAATAATACACTACTCACCGTTTGAATGCTCTAGTTGAAAGAGCTCTTGCCTTTTAACAATGACCTTGACCTTTGTCAGTGACCTTGACCTTCATTAATCACCTCAATAATATACTACTCACCGTTTCCTGACCCCCCCTCTATAAGTCTCCCCCTCCCACCTCCCCTGGCAGAAGATGTACTGGATGTGTCAGCCTGTCTTCCAAGAGTGCCCCAGTCGGTGTCTGACTCTGATCCATCTTCAGCGAAGACATTTATTTGCAATGAACTAGATATCATTCAAATCACTTTTGAAATTAACCTTGACGAAATTGACCTTGGTGCTAGTCAATGTCATAAATGCTTTAGACCTTTTGAAAACGTACTTGCCTTTTGACAATGACCTTGACCTTTGTCAGTGACCTTGTCCTTCATTAATGACCTCATTAAAAATACTACTGACGGTTTGAAAGCTCTCGCTGAAATTGCTCTTGCCCTTGACCTTTGTCAGTGACCTTGACCTTCATTAATGATCTAAATAATACACTACTCACCGTTTCCTGACTCCCCCTCTATAAGTCTTCTTCCCCCTCCCACCTCCCCTGGCAGAAGATGTACTGGATGTGTCAGCCTGTCTGCCGAGACTGCCCCAGTCGGTGTCTGAATCTGATCCATCATCGGCAAAGTCATTCATTTGCAAAGAGCAATGTCCATAATGCTTGACCTTGACATTTGTCAGTGACCTTGACCTTCATTAATGAACTTAATAAATACACTACTCACCGATCGAAAGCTCCAGTTGAAAAAGGTCTTGTCTTGAGACAATGACCTTGACCTTTATTAATGACCTCAATAATACACTACTCACCGTTTCCTGACTCCCCCTCTATAAGTCTTCCTCCCCCTCCCACCACCCCTGGCAGACGATGTACTGGATGTGTCAGCCTGTCTGCCGAGACTGCCCCAGTCGGTGTCTGACTCTGATCCATCATCAGCGAAGTCATTCATTTGCAATGAGCTACAGTACGGTCGTTCGAATATGCCATATTTGACAGCTGTCAAACCCATACTAGAAGATATGTCAACAAAGAATAAACCTGATAGATGATAGGAGATAGATGTCATAGCATTAACATTTTGACAGCTGTCGAATATGGCCTATTCGAACGACCGCACTGTAGACAAAATTCAAATTACTCTTAAAAATAACCTTGACCAAAAATTTACCTTGATGCTAGTCTTAAATAACTCTAGCTGAAATAGCTCTTGCCCTTGACCTTTGTCAGTGACCTTGACCTTCATTAACGTCCTCAGTAATACACTACTCACCGTTTCCTGACCCCCCCTCTGTAAGTCTTCCTCCCCCTCCCACCTCCTCTGGCAGAAGATGTACTGGATGTGTCAGCCTGTCTGCCGAGACTGCCCCAATCGGTGTCTGACTCTGAACCTTCGTCAGCGAAGTCATTTATTTGCAATGAGCTAGATATCATTCATATTACTCTTGAAAATAACCTTGAAAAGTTGATATGTCATAAATGCTCTTGACCTTTTGAAGACGCACTTGCCTTTTGGCAATGACCTTGACCTTTGCCAGTTACCTTGACCTCAATAAAAACACTTGTCACCGTTTGAAAACTCTATCTGAAATAGCTCTTGCCTTTTGACAATAGAGACCTTGACCTTCATTAATGACCTGAATAAATCATATTACTCACCGTTTCCTAACCCCTCCTCTATAGGTCTTCCTCCCCCTCCCACCCCCCCTGGCAGACGATGTACTGGATGTGTCAGCCTGTCTGCCGAGACTGCCCCAGTCTGTGTCTGACTCTGATCCATCATCAGCGAAGACATTTATTTGCAATGAACTAGATATAATACGAATTACTTTTGAAATTAACCTTGACGAAATTGACCTTGATGCCAGTCAATGTCCTTAATGCTCTAGACCTTGACCTTTGTCAGTGACCTTGTCCTTCATTAATGACCTCATTAAAAATACTACTCACGGTTTGAAAGCTCTAGCTGAAATAGCTCTTGCCCTTGACCTTTGTCAGTGACCTTGACCTTCATAAAATGACCTGAATAAATCAGTTTACTCACCGTTTCCTGACTCCCCCTCTATAAGTCTTCCTCCCCCTCCCACCTCCCCTGGCAGAAGATGTACTGGAGGTGTCAGCCTGTCTGCCGAGACTGCCCCAGTCGGTGTCTGACTCTGATCCATCATCGGCGAAGTCATTTATTTGCAATGAGCTAGATATCATTCAAATTACTCTTGAAAATAACCTTGAAAAATTGATCTTGATGCTAGTCAATGTCCTTAATGCTTTAGACCTTGACCTTTGTTAATGACCTTGACCTTCATAAATGACCTGAATTAATCAGTTTACTCACCGTTTCCTGACCCCCCCTCTATAAGTCTTCCTCCCCCTCCCACCTCCCCTGGCAGAAGATGTACTGGATGTGTCAGCCTGTCTTCCAAGGGTGCCCCAGTCGGTGTCTGACTCTGATCCGTCATCGGCGAAGACATTCATTTGCAATGAGCTAGACATAATTCAAATTACTCTTGAAAAGTTGATCTTGATGCTAGTCAATGTCATATATGCTCTAGACCTTTTGAAAACGCACTTGCCTTTTGGCAATGACCTTGACCTTTGTCAGTGACCTTGACCTTCATTAATGACCTCAATAATACACTACTCACTGCTTGAATGCTCCTGTTGAAAAAGTTTTGCCCTGTGACACTGACCTTCATTAACGACCTCAAAAAAACACTACTCACCGTTTGAAAGCTCTAGCCTTTTGGCAATGACGTTGACCTTTGTCAGTAACCTTGACCTTCATAAATGAGTTTACTCACCGTTTCCTGACCCCCCCTCTATAAGTCTTCCTCCCTCTCCCACCTCCCCTGGCAGAAGATGTACTGGACGTGTCAGCCTGTCTTCCGAGGCTGCCCCAGTCGGTGTCTCACTCTGATCCATCCTCAGCGAAGTCATTTATTTGCAATGAGCTAGATATCATTCAAATTACTTTTGAAATTAACCTTGACGAGATTGACCTCGATGCCAGTCAGTCAATGTCCTAGACCTTGACATTTGTTAGTGACCTTGACCTTTATAATGACCTCAATAAAAACACTAGTCACCGTTTTGAAAGCTCCAGTTGAAAAAGGTCTTGCCCTATGACATTAACTTGACCTTTGCCAATGACCTTCATTGTCGACCTCAAAAAAAAACTACTCACTAGTACTCACCGTTTGAAAGCTTTAGCCTTTTAACAATGACCTTGACCTTTGCTAGTGACCTTGACCTTCATTAATGACCTCAATAAATATACTACTCACCGTTCGAAAGCTCCAGTTGAAAAAGGTCTTGTCTTGTGACAATGACTTTGACTTTTTTGTCAGTGACCTTGACCTTCATAAATGACCTGAATAATACACTACTCACCGTTTCCTGACTCCCCCTCTATAAGTCTTCCTCCCCCTCCCACCCCCCTGGCAGAAGATGTACTGGATGTGTCAGCCTGTCTGCCGAGACTGCCCCAGTCGGTGTCTGACTCTGATCCATCATCGGCGAAGTCAATTATTTGCAATGAGCTAGACATAATTCAAAGTACTCTTGAAAATAACCTTGAAAAATTGATCTTGATGCTAGTCAATGTCATAAATACTCTAGACCTTTTGAAAACGCACTTGCCTTTTGGCAATGACCTTGACCTTCGTCAGTGACCTTGACCTTCATTAATGACCTCTTGCCTTTTGACCATGTACTTGACCTTTGTCAGTGACCTTGACCTTTTTTAATGACCTTAATAATACACTACTCACCGTTTGAATGCTTTAATTGAAAGAGCTCTTGCCTTTTGACAATGACCTTGACCTTTGTCAGTGACCTGGACCTTCATTAATGACCTCAATAATACACTACTCACCGTTTCCTGACCCCCCCTCTATAGGTCTTCCTCCCCCTCCCACCTCCCCTGGCAGAAGATGTACTGGATGTGTCAGCCTGTCTGCCGAGACTGCCCCAGTCGGTGTCTGACTCTGATCCATCATCGGCGAAGACATTTATTTGCAATGAGCTAGACATAATTCAAAGTACTCTTGAAAATAATCTTGAAAAGTTGATCTTGATGCTAGTCAATGTCATAAATGCTCTAGACCTTTTGAAAACGCACTTTCCTTATGACAATAACCTTGACCTTTGTCAGTGACCTTGACCTTCATAAATGACCTGAATAAATCAGTTTACTCACCGTTTCCTAACCTCTCCTCTATAAGTCTTCCTGCCCCTCCCACCTTCCCTGGCAGAAGATGTACTGGATGTGTCAACCTGTCTTCCAAGAGTACCCCAGTCGGTGTCTGACTCTGATCCATCATCGGCGAAGTCATTTATTTGCAATGAGCTAGATATCATTCAAATTACTCTTGAAAATAACCTTGAAAAGGTGATCTTGATGCTAGTCAATGTCATAAATGCTCTAGACCTTTTGAAAACGCACTTGCCTTTTGGCAATAACCTTGACCTTTGTCAGTGAACTTGTCCTTCATTAATGACCTCATTAAAAATACTACTCACGGTTTGAAAGCTCTAGCTGTAATAGCTCTTGCCCTTGACCTTTGTCAGTGACCTTGACCTTCATAAATGACCTCAATAATACATTACTCACCGTTTCCTGACCCCCCCTCTATAGGTCTTCCTCCCCCTCCCACCTCCCCTGGCAGAAGATGTACTGGATGTGTCAGCCTGTCTTCCGAGGCTGCCCCAGTCTGTGTCTGACTCTGATCCATCATTAGCGAAGTCGTTATTTGTAATGAGCTAGATATCATTCAAATTATTTTTGAAATTAGCTTTGTAGAAACTGACCTTGATGCCAGTCAATGTCCTTCATGCTTTAGACCTTGACCTTTGTCAGTGACCTTGACCTTTATTATTGACCTCAATAATACACTACTCACCGTTTCCTGACCCCCCCTCTATAGGTCTTCCTCCCCCTCCCACCTCCCCTGGCAGAAGACGTACTGGATGTGTCAGCCTGTCTGCCGAGACTGCCCCAGTCTGTGTCTGACTCTGATCCATCCTCGGCGAAGATATTTCTTTGCAATGAGCTAGACATCATTCAAATTACTTTTGAAATTAACTTTGTAGGAACTGACCTTGATTTCAGTCAATGTCCTTAATGCTCTAGACCTTGACCTTCATAATGACCTCAATAAAAACACTACTCACCGTTTGAAAGCTCTAGTTGAAAGAGCTCTTGCCTTTTGACAATGACCTTGACTTTGTCAATGACATTTATTAATTATCTCGATAACAAACACTACTCACCGTTCGAATGCTCTAGTTGAAAGAGCTCTTGCCTTTTGACAATGACCTTGACCTTTGTCAGTGACCTTGACCTTCATTAATGACCTCATTAAAAACACTACTCACCGTTTGAAAGCTTTAGCTGAAATAGCTCTTGTCCTTGACCTTTGTCAGTGACCTTGACCTTCATTAATAACCTCAATAAAAACTCTTTACTCACCGTTTCCTGACCCCCCCTCTATAAGTCTTCCTCCCCCTGCCACCTCCCCTGGCAGAAGATGTACTGGATGTGTCAGCCTGTCTGCCGAGACTGCCCCAGTCGGTGTCTGACTCTGATCCATCATCAGCAAAGTCATTCATTTGCAATGAGCTAGATATAATTCAAAGTACTCTTGAAAATAACCTTGACCAAATATTGACCTTGATGCCAGTCAATGTCCATAATGCTTAGACCTTGACATTTGTTAGTGACCTTGACCTTCATTAATGACCTCAATAATACGCTACTCACCGTTTCCTGACCCCCCCTCTATAAGTCTTCCTCCCCCTCCCACCTCCCCTGGCAGAAGATGTACTGGATGTGTCAGCCTGTCTTCCAAGAGTGCCCCAGTCTGTGTCTGACTCTGATCCATCCTTAGCGAAGTCATTATTTGCAAACATCTAGACCTAGTTCAAGTTACTCTTGAAAATAACCTTGATCAAAATTGACCTTGATGCTAGTCAATGTCATAAATGCTCTAGACCTTTTGAAAACGCACTTGCCTTTTGGCAATGACCTTGACCTTTGTCAGTGACCTTGTCCTTCATTAATGACCTCATTAAAAATACTACTGACGGTTTGAAAGCTCTAGCTGAAATAGCTCTTCCCCTTGACCTTTGTCAGTGACCTTGACCTTCATAAATGACCTGAATAAATCAGTTTTCTCACCGCTTTCTGACCCCCCCTCTATAGGTCTTCCTCCCCCTCCCACCTCCCCTGGCAGAAGATGTACTGGATGTGTCAGCCTGTCTGCCGAGACTGCCCCAGTCGGTGTCTGACTCTGATCCATCATCGGCGAAGTCATTCATTTGCAATGAGCTAGATATCATTCAAATTACTTTTGAAATTAACCTTGATGCCAGTCAATGTCCTTAATGCTTCAAACCTTCATTAATTTATTAATGACCTCGTCAATGACATTTATTAATGACCTCAATAAAAACACTACTCACCGTTTGTAAGCTCTAGTTAAAAAACCTCTTGTCCTATGACATTAACTTGACCTTTGTCAATGACATTTATTAATGACCTCGATAATAAACACTGCTCACCATTTGAATGCTCTAGTTGAAAGAGCGCTTGCCTTTTGACAATGACCTTGACCTTTGTCAGTGACCTTCATAAATGACCTGAATAAATCAGTTTACTCACCGTTTCCTGACCCCCCCTCTATAGGTCTTCCTCCCCCTCCCACCTCCCCTGGCAGACGAGGCACTGGATGTGTCAGCCTGTCTTCCAAGAGTGCCCCAGTCGGTGTCTGACTCTGATCCATCATCGGCAAAGTCGTTCTTGTCTTGAGCCTTCTCTTGCTCCAACTCGTCCTCGTATTGCATGAGCAGACCTGGAAAAAGAGACAAATTGTGTTTATTAGGTAAATTTTGAGAATAGTTATTTTCACCTCACTAGCTTGAAAAGAATTATTTTGCTGCGTAAATTTAGTGGGCAAAGGTCATCTTTACCCATCGTTCGAGTGGAGATAAGTGATTTGAATAAATTGAAAATAAGAAAATTGAAAAATTCACTAGCTGGATCGTCGCTTCGAGACGAACATCAAGAGGTTGAAAAATTCACCAGGGTCCGCTAGGCACCCGTAGCTCAGTCGGAAGAGCGGTGGAACGGTGATCCACAGTCCCGGGTTCAAGTCTCAAGTCAAGTAGGTGAAAAGTTGTGTGTACCGCACGAAAGCAAAATCATTTTTTGCGCTCTCTTGCAAGAGAGGAAAGTTGATTTTTGCTGAGAGTGCTAATTTTAAAATCCGATGTAGCGAAGGATATCAAAATTGAATCACGAGCGTAGCGAGTATATGGCCGGATAACATTTTGATTCCTTTTACGTAAAAAATAATATCGATTTAGTAGAGTTGAATCAAAAAGGTGTAAACGAAGTTTTGACGGCTGAGAATATGAGAATGGAAGAGAAAGACATGTTGTGCCGACCCCAAATAAATTGGGATAAGGGCAGGCAGATGATGACATATTCCCTTTCTATCACGCCTTATTCCCGAAAATTATCTTACCCATCTTCTCAACAGCATAAGCCGATGTAATCTTCAACAATTCGACTCCATACTTGTCATAATTCGCCCTAGTGACGTGTGGCAATGACAACATGTCTTCCGTGGTGTCAGGCAGCCTGGCAGCCATGGCCTTGAACTTGCAATAATACTAGATTCACAAAATAGAGAGTTTACAGAAGGTTCACTCGAGCTTATTTAGGATTTTTGCGATTGTCATTTGTTACAATATAGCGAGGGTTGCTACTGTCAAAAATCTCAAAGTATAAGAATATTTAAGCAGTAAAATCTGATACAAAACCGTCATATGATTCTGAGCCAATAATAGTCCAAGAAATACGAAGTTCGTGGCAACCATCTTCTAAGTTACCTTGAGTTCCCCTGCGATTCAAAATCGTCGCTAGTACCGAGTGAGCCACCTATAAAGGCGCCTCGAACGCCATTTCCCTTATTTGTGGCCATGGCCTTAAGCTTTCAAAAATACCACATTTAAACTTCTTACGATTGACATATCTTACCCATCTTCTCAACTGCATATGCCGATGTAATCTTCAATAATTCCACTCCATACTTGTCATAGTTGGCCCTAGTGACGTGTGGTAATGACAACATGTCATCTGTAGTGTCAGGCAGCCTGGCAGCCATAGCCTTGAGCGCGGCTTGCGGCATGACGGCGGCGAGCGACGCGCCACGCGCCTCGCCCATCTCCCTGAAGAGAAATAACAGAAACATCAAATAATAACAATAGTCGTTAGTACGACTGCCTGCGACGCAGAAGGTTCCGGGTTCAATTCCCAGTGGGGTCACTCACAAAGCTGATATTTATCACTTTGTGAATTTGTTCCCAGTCTGGTTAGGACATTGCAGGCTGAATCACCTGCTTATTCGAAAAGCAAGATGGTTCCGTGCTTCGGATGGGCACGTTAAGCCATCGGTCCCGGTTAATCCAAGAAATATGACGTTCGTGGCAACCCTCTTAGTTACTTTGAGTTACTCTGATATTCCAGTTATTTGAAGTTAAAGTTAGTAAGAATCAAAATCGTCGCTAGCACTGAGTAGGCCATCTGTAAAGGCGCAATGCGCACTATTTCCTGATTTGTGGAAAAAGTCAAAAAATTGTCGCTAGTGCTGAGTGAGCCATATTCTGTAATTTTTTGTGACTTATGATGATGATGACTGACCTGCAAGCCTCCACCAGGTCTGCATAGCACCTCTCTTCAATCCTCTTGATGAGCGCAGTAATCGGTTTATCCTCATCGCTGGTCTGCGGCGCGGCGGCGGTGATCTGAAGCGCTTTTTTGTCACACTTCATTGGGAACACGATGCGTAGACCACCGGAAATCAACCTGGAAATAAACAATACGGTGTAGGCAGGTTTGCACTTTGACAAGAAGAATAAAAAGCGTAAACTCTTTCTAACATGAAAAAAAGAATCACCCCAATTCTACCCGTAGTGTCGTAAAAAGCGACTAAGGATTACTCATGCAGGGAACTGGCAATGGCAGCTGCTTTCAAAGTAAATGCAACATGTTGAACTGCGCTCGCCAATCCGCCTACCAATGGTAGTGAGAATGGCAATACTCTCCGATAGGGTGAAGCCTATGTCCAGTGTCCAGCAGTGGACTGTTGTGGCTGTTATGGTTCTTTCTGGACCGGAAACAGATTCACGTGATGAATACTACCTGGTTCATAGTAAAAGGGGGCCCGAAATGGCAACATTATTGTTGACATCTTACTCAAATGTCATGTAACATGAAAAAGATGCAAACAATAATGTTGCCATTTCGAGTCCCCTTCTTCTAGGAACCAAGGATTACCAACATTTGGAGGGCCTACCGAGAATCGAACTCGGAACTTTTGCACCGCAGACAGTCGAACTACCACTGCATCACATTTGTCATCATAACGGCTATCAAATGAATTCATGAAAATAATTGCTTATTGGCAAATGCCATAATTAAAAAAAGAAGTAGAAATTACTAACTTGTCAACCTGAGGTCCCAGTATGACGTAGGCACTGGCGATATCGTTGTTCACGACGAGTTTCTCAGCCAACAGTCCGCGAACAACCATTTGTCGAAGGAGTCTTTGTGGGTCGTTGCGCTGCCATGATTTGCAACTGTAAATAATAATTATACGTAGGAATATTAAGATCAGCCAATTTAAAAAAGCATGAATAAACAGCTGTTTAACTATAAAAATAACAGCTGTTATAGCACGACGTACTTTTTTCTCTCACCCTCTTAATAATTTTTTTAAGTTTTAGTAATATTTTTCTAAACAAAGCATGTAATACTAAAATTATACGCTATGTAGTATGTAACTACGGTCCGAAATGAAATGAAGAGCGGGGCCTCTTAACGCAGGTGATAAACTTAATAAGAGGCTCTTGCCACTGTAAGCTATTATCTTTGTAAGGAGATCCCAAGTCTAAGTGGTTTTACCTCTAGTCTATATGCAAATTAACGAACTACTTTCTGAAATATGTCATTACAAATTATAATCGTATTCAAGCAATGTTCAAGTTTAAAGTAGCTCATTCATGTAGAGTAGGAAGAATAGAAGACCTACAGTGCTCCCTTGAAGCACTCCACACTTAAATATTACAAATATAAGAACTCAGTGAAACAAAGTTACAAGTTATGTACCTTAAAGCCATACAAGTAGTTTTAGCACATTTTGAATGTCATTTTATCATAGTGTTGCGTCTGATGATCATTTATCGATGGTAAATGAAATCAAACGTGTCGATAAAGTAAACGGCGTAAATCATATCCCAACAAAAACATTCTGTAAAAAAATAGCCAAGTCTCGAAGGAGTTGATTGTTTATCTCTAAAAAGTAATGAAATCTAGACAAAGTCATGCCAAGTTCCTTGATGCTATTTCTTAATGACTTGTAATTTTGGATTTTAAGTATGTGATTATAGCTTACCAGATCACGAAAATTTCAGCGTTCTGGTCTTATCCAAAGGTTCTCAAACAAGAGCCTGAAAATGCGGCGAAATGGTTCCAGTAAAGGATGGTAGAGCAGTGTTTGCTTTGCGTTCGACTTGGCGATCACTCACCGTCCGTGTATAGGATGGTTCTGTAGTTTCTGCAGCCTCTGCGCGTTGGATCCCTTCAACACATCGGCAATATGCAGCAGTGTGTACGTGGCGCGCCCGCCGGAATTGGTGTTTGCGTCGCGAATACACCGGACTATGAGCTACTCAAGAATGTTGGTTGTAGTTTTCTAGCTGATCAGCAATTTTGTATGGGAGATCCAAATTTTTTTTTCATATTTCGAAAGTTGTTCAGTTTGATGGGCTGGTTTCACCCCTTCAAATATTTGCAGTTGATTTATCACCAGTTGGTTCCGTGTTTTCGCTATCAGTCACCCTATACAGGGAGTAACGGAAAGGGTATAACAAGCCGAAAGGAGGTCAAGGTACTCATGAAACTGAACAACTTTCCCCATGGAACATGGGTCGAAATACGAAAAAGTATTCCGGCCTCCCATACAAAATCGCCGATCAACTGATTGATTTACTATGGGAGGTCCAATTTTTTTTTCATAATACGACCCATGTTCCATAGGGAAAGTTGTTCAGTTTCATGAGTACCTTGACCTCATTTCGGCTTGTTATACCCTTCCTATTACTCCGTATGTTACTCAGGAATGTTGTAGTTTTCTAATTTTGAAAGAATTGTGGTAATCCGGTCCAGTAGTTTCGAAGTTTATCGATTACTTACATACAAAAAACAAACAAACATATAGCTCACCGTCCGTGTATAGGATGGTTCTGTAGTTTCTGCAGCCTCTGCGCGTTGGATCCCTTCAACACATCGGCAATATGCAGCAGTGTGTACGTGGCGCGCCCGCCGGAATTGCTGTTTGCGTCGCGAATACACCGGACTATGAGTAGCCGTGTGGTGCCGGCAGAGTAGAATAGCACCACCCCCTCTCTTCCCGTGGGGGTCGTAAGAGGCGACCGAGGGATAAACCCGACCCAATCAGCAAGGTCCAACCGTATGGTGGCGGTTAATCCACCACAAAACATTCCCAAGGAGGGTTGACGTCAGGCAGGCGGCTGGTCGTAAAATTCAGCCAAATCCTTTTGCAACACGATTTTGTGTTCAACGAAACGTGTTGCGCCAACCCCAGGTAATTGGGATAAGGGCAGGAAGATTATTATGTGGATTAAAACAATTTTATACTACTATTAAGTCCTAATTTTTCTCTAAAATCGTAAATCATATCACAAACTCACCGTTTGTATCTAGTGAGAAACTGCTTACGCTTTGACAGCCGTGGGGCCTTATGTGCACTCTATAGCTTGCTTAACATAATTATACTCTAAGAACATATCGCTCACCGTCCGTGTATAGGATGGTTCTGTAGTTTCTGCAGCCTCTGCGCGTTGGATCCCTTCAACACATCGGCAATATGCAGCAGTGTGTACGTGGCGCGCCCGCCGGAATTGGTGTTTGCGTCGCGAATACACCGGACTATGCCGGGAGTAACAGAAAGGGTATAACAAACCGAAAGGAAGTCAAGGTACTCATGAAACTGAACAACTTTCCCTATGGAACATAGGTAGAAATATGAAAATAAATTTGGACCTCCTTTACAAATTTGCCGATCAGCTGATTGATTTACTATGGGAGGTCCATTCTTTTTTCATATTATGACCCATGTTCCATAGGGAAAGTTGTTCAGTTTCATGAGTACCTTGACCTCCTTTCGGCTTATTATATTCTGTTACTCCTTGTATATCATATCACTTACCGTCCATGTATAGGATGTCACAATCCCGGGATCTAGTCCCGGCGGTCGATGGTGAATTTTTCAATTTTCTCATTTTCAATTTATGATCTTAAATCATATCGCTCACCGTCCGTGTATAGGATGGTTCTGTAGTTTCTGCAGCCTCTGCGCGTTGGATCCCTTCAACACATCGGCAATATGCAGCAGTGTGTACGTGGCGCGCCCGCCGGAATTGGTGTTTGCGTCGCGAATACACCGGACTATCCTAGTATCCTAGTACTAAAAATTCTAGTCGAAAAAGTTTTTTTTTTCCGATTTAGTCTAAAGCTTTTTTTTTAAAAGTGTTTTTGACACTGTTGTTGTTATGAGAGTGCCCATACAAGTACTTTCGGCTAAACAACTTTGAGATCGGACTAATTTTGGCTGAGATATATAGGCATTTGAATCAAATGTCAGCCAAGTAAAAAAAAAATGTGTCTGGGATTTTTTTCAATATTTTTTACGGCATCCTTTATCGATACTAAACCTACCCTGAATTATTGAATTAATACCCTATATATCACTCACCGTCCGTGTATGGGATGGTTCTGTAGTTTCTGCAGCCTCTGCGCGTTGGATCCCTTCAACACATCGGCAATATGCAGCAGTGTGTACGTGGCGCGCCCGCCGGAATTGGTGTTTGCGTCGCGAATACACCGGACTATGAGTTACTCAGGAATGTTGTAGTTTTTAATGGTGAAAGAATATCGGAAATCGGTCCAGTAGGTTCGGAGTTTATCGATTGCAAACATACATAAAAACAAACAAGCAAATCTTTCCTTTTGTCTTTAAAACGATAGACAACCGATAGTTTTCACTATCGTTCAACTATCTATTGTTTATCGATAGTATCGATACTATCGATAGTTATTGGACTATCGATAGTTTTGGACTATCGATAGTTTTGGCCAATCGATAGTCCCAAAATTATCGATAGTATTGCACCTTGTCGATAGTATAAGCAATACTATCGACAAGGTGCAATACCTTTTGAACTATCGAGACAGTATCGATAATCTAGATAGGCCTATCGATTTTATAGGACTAAATGAATGAAAACTATCGATAGTTCGGCAACACTAGTGTAGATTATGACAGTTTTATACTCCTTGTGAGTCCTGATTTAGAATTGTATTTCATATAACTCACCGTCCGTGTATAGGATGGTTCTGTAGTTTCTGCAGCCTCTGCGCGTTGGATCCCTTCAACACATCGGCAATATGCAGCAGTGTGTACGTGGCGCGCCCGCCGGAATTGCTGTTTGCGTCGCGAATACACCGGACTATGAGTTACTCATGTTGTAGCTTTCTAATTTAGAAAGAATATTGGAAATCGGTCCAGTAGTTTCTAAGTTTAACGATTACAAACAAATCTTTCCATTTTATTATATTAGTGTAGATTATGACAGTTTTATACTCCTTGTAAGTCCTGATTTAAAATCGTAAATCATACCGGGAGTAACAGAAAGGGTATAACAAGCTGAAAGGAGGTCAAGGTACCCACGAAACTGAACAACTTTCCCCATAGAATTGTCGAAATATGAAAAAAAATTTGGACCTCTCATACAAAATCTTCGATCAGCTGATTGATTTACTATGAGAGGCCCAAATTTTTTTTCATATTTCGACCCATGATCCATGGGGAAAGTAACTTTTGAACAACTGTTGTTGAGGTTCATGAGTACCTTGACCTTCTTTTGGCTTGTTATACCCTTTCTGTTACTTCCGGTATGGCTTGCTTAAGATCAGATCACTCACCGTCCGTGTATAGGATGGTTCTGTAGTTTCTGCAGCCTCTGCGCGTTGGATCCCTTCAACACATCGGCAATATGCAGCAGTGTGTACGTGGCGCGCCCGCCGGAATTGCTGTTTGCGTCGCGAATACACCGGACTATGAGTTTGCATTCTTCTGTCACGTCCACCGGCTGGAAGAGAGTGAAGGATTTGGTAGGTAACTTTGCGGAATCTGGTGTTACTTTGCGGAAGTCCATCTTGAAGAAAGGGATAGGGAATATAATTAGCTTCTTCCGCAATTATTATGGCAGGTTATGCTGCTGAGTGAACCACACGTACGACTGCAACATAATGTAAATGTACAACCGATGCACCTCACCAACACCGCAACCACTGTTTTACACTCTACACGTGTTTCGCTCTTCCACGGATCACCATCAGGAGATTTTGATATCTGCTGTATCTTGATAGAATTTCGGAAGAAGCTAAATTTTTCTATCACTTTCATCGATTTGGTAGGTATTAATACGTAAAATATGGTTCAAACAATCATGTTTTTAAACATTAAGATAAATCCTAGTCAAACTACATCGGGGTCCGCACTGTACCTACCTCAATGGTTTACTTATTTATACCCATCAGGATACCGTTCAGGTTTGGATAGGGCCTTAGGAAAGATTCGCCGCAACACCATTTAAAAATAACTTCATATTCAAGTTTAATGCAAAGTTCGAAATAAAACAACAACAAACAAGCAGATGTATTTGAAAACAAAAGCCCGACTGCGGTAATCTCAAAGTTGTATTTTGCGACTAAAATACGCCATGAAACTTTAATATACCCAGTGTCACTCACGTTGCTGAGTGAGACCAATGTAGCATTTCTTGTCCATATACATACATTATACTTACATACATACATTATACGTATTTTCGAAAAACATAACCCTCCTTCTGAGGCAGTCGGGTATAAAAAAAAATTGATTGAGACGTCTTCCAGTGATGAGAAAATTTAAAAACCATAATTATACTTAGTTTCTTTAATT
This sequence comes from Phthorimaea operculella, assembly GCA_024500475.1. Lineage (NCBI taxonomy): Eukaryota > Metazoa > Arthropoda > Insecta > Lepidoptera > Gelechiidae > Phthorimaea > Phthorimaea operculella. Next base: position 3,607,953 of record JANFCV010000019.1, on the reverse strand, counting down.
TACCCTAAAGTGTCCCATTGCTGGGCAAAGGCATCTTTTCTTCCAGACCAGGTAGATTCAAACTCGTCGAGGTCATCCACCATCATCGATTTTTACTTAGTAAGTAATTTAAAATTTAAGTTGACTAACCTTGAACGAGTGTTGATTCAGGCAGTTGTCGCAGGCGGTCAGCTTGTTCTTGGCGCATTCTTCCCTGAATAAGAATAAGAATTATTTATTTGCAAGAATACAGTATATAAAATGTCTTAAAACTAAAATGACACTGTGTACTCAGCCTGCAAGCGGGCATGCCAATATTTAATAAGTACCTATATTATAATATGGCATGTATTTAACGCGGCGACAAATTGATACCATTCCGGGTCTTAAAAAAACTGAAAATGGGTAGTAAATAAACTACTTTGGCGAATAATTTGAGGTAGCATCTTAACTAAAAGCGAACTAAACTGAAAGCGGCGGCTTTTTAATGAGTTTTTAGGTGTTATTTAAATTTTATCTGGCAGTGATTTTCTATGGCAATTGAATTTCTTCTAAGGCACTCGGATAAACAGACACTCGCGTTCTAAAGCCTTCCGTTATAAAACAGTTGCATAAACTACTATTATGACAAGGAGGTTGATATAGAAGGACCATATACCTGTGGAACCTTTCCCCCAGTTACGCCAGTACCTGCGCGCGGCGACACTCGGTCACGCTCTCGCAGACTTCCACCATTCGGAGCAGGTTCATATCATACCTATACAGGTTGATATAGAAGGTTCATACCTGTGGAACCTTTCCCCCAGGTACGCCAGTACCTGCGCGCGGCGACACTCGGTCACGCTCTCGCAGACTTCCACCATTCGCAGCAGGTTCATACAGTGGCGGATTAACCCTTAAGCAAAATAAGCAATTGCTTGGGGCATCACGTCTTGGGGGGCACCAGAAGAAGCACCATTTTTTTTTCGTTAATACGTTCCGGCCTTAGGGTATCACGTCACATGTCTCCACTAGAAACTGCACCACATAAAGTTTCTAAAACTAAATTTGAAAAATTGCGCGCAATAAGTTGACATTTGGTCAGCGGGTTCATGACCCCGCTCGCGCTTGCTCATTCGCTGCCCGCTGATGCATTCGGCAATGAGAATGCCACCGTTTTGCAGCTAGCCAATCACAAACCAAACCACCCCTGCCCCGCGCCCCCGTTTCGCTAATCTGTCAATCAGCGTTGCCAACCGGGTACATTTTACACATTTGACGTACTATTTTAGGCTCTCATGTGTCCGAGCCACCTAGTCGTTTTTTTTTTTTTTTTGCGTTGGTAGGGGGAAATCATCAATGATACCATAAGGCCCGGGCGTTTATGGTATGCCCGACTCCGCTGGGTTACCCCCAGGCGACCTACGGACTAAAACCCCCTCCCTGTGACTTATCGTTGGTATGCAATCCAACGTTTTAGACTGTAAATGTTATTAGTTAATACTGTGACTTAAATTGTAACGTATGAGTGTGTTAGTAAAGTTAGTAAGTTAGAAGAATGAACGAATAATTAAAAGAATGAACCTATTTAAACATGGTGGACCCGTTTGCTTTTGCCGCCTTTAGAAAAGACTCTTCAGCAAAACATAGAAAATGGGTCCGCTGTTTACTCTCTGCCATTATTTCCTGCAGATTTTGTTCCGTTAGAGCACATTCCATTCTGCACTCGCATTCGTGCCGTTTCAACCCATATTTTGGGCATTCAAATAGAATGTGTCGAACAATTGCCTCTTTGGACCCATCGCAGGTGCAGTATGGGTTGTCTACTAGTTTAAATCTGTAGAGATATGCTCTTATTCCTCCATGCCCTGACATTAATTGTGTTCTAATGTTTTTGATGCCTATTTTCATTAGGACCTTATGAGCCAGTCTGACATCTCCGAAGAACATTTTAGTGGTGGACCCTGTATTGCTGCTGGTATATCTTTCCTGCCACAAAGCCAAGGTGTCCGCGCGAATGCATCCCTTTGCATATGACACAGGAAAGTCGTCGTAGACTTGTGCTGTTCTACTCTTAAGGGCAGCTTGTTTAGCCAGTTCATCAGCCCTTTCATTCCCAGCTATTCCTGCATGTGCTTTTATCCAATACAGAGCTACACTGTTACCTTTCTCTATTATTTCATGGATTCGAGTGTGAATCACAGATTGCTTCCAGTGCTGACCTGGAATCGCTTATAACCGCGCCTGTGCTATCTTTTTTAGCCTCAGCTAAGAATTTGCACCAGTTCAGCCTGGTAGACGCTGCAGTGGTTTCCTAGCCGCATGGTCATTTTCTGCACTTCCGCTTGGTTTCTCCATACTGTGACGGCTGCTCCAACTTTTCCTTCTATTTTGCTACCATCGGTAAAGAGATGGTAGTCGGTAGTTGGAATGTTGTCGACATCAGCTTGGGATTCTATTTTGCCGAGGGAGGTGGAAGCCACCTAGTCGTTGTGGTGTAGTGTCACACTACCCATTCCCGTTCGAAAGTGTGTTACCAGTGTTTCTGCCTACTCTCGGTCGTCACGTAGGGCTCTGTTGAGCACCCGTAGCCTGGCTTCCCACCAGCGGGGGGGCACTCCAGGGTCCTGTGCCCCGAGGGCAGGCTACGCTTTACGCAGACCAGGCTAATAAGAAGATGCCCTTCAAGGGCTACCAGCGCCCCACGCTCAAGAGTCGCGACACACCCAAGCTACCTCGTGGGTTCTAGACGCCCACGTTCATCGTGGACGCCATCCACGCCGGGTTGACGGGCCCGCCTCTCGTCACCTCTCGCCGCCTACTGCCGCTGCAATAGCGATAACCGTTGCCTGCTTCTCCCTCGCCGTCTTCGCTGTCCCAGCGTGAGCCGTGGGACAAGAAACAATAGAACCTGCTCGCCCTTTAGCACGTCGCATGGCACACCACCCTGAATGCTCTCAGGGAGAGTGCTGCAGCCGTGCAGGCGGGATCGCATAACGCACAACTCACAGAAAAGCGTACCCACGAAACATCTTCCATCTCACCGATCGCCGAGTACCCGCACGGTTTCGGCTACGAGGGTCACGTCGCCGCTGTCCATGCCCCTGCTGAACAACTCGGGTACTGGAGACAGCCCAGCCAGCGTCGACATCTGCCTAGACATCCTATGCGTCCAGGCTGACGATGCCGAAGCCTACGCCCCGCAGACCCAGGGAAGACGCCGACACCTGCACCCACGACATCCATAGATGACGGGGTGTAAGAAGAAGCCGTCGCTGGTAGTGGTCGATCTGCTCGCGAACTGGAGCCACCACTTCGGCGAGCCAAGGGCGGAACTCGGTCATGCGCCAAACATGCGGCCCTTCAGGTCCACAGGGTTCTGATTCCTGGCGCAAGGCGAACAGAAATTCCGCGTTTATCAGCGCTACTTTACCGCGCTGGAGGGCTCCGGAACCAGAATATCCTGTTGTTCGCCTACGCAACGCGCCTCCGAAAGAGCGGCCAGTCAAGGGCGCGATTGGAGACCTCCCCGTGGACACAGACCCTGAGGACATCCAGAAGGAGCTGACCACCACCCTGGGCTACGAGGCGGACTACGACACTACGTGCGCCCCAGCAAGTGTGCCAACTGTGGCAGCTCGCACCTGGTCAACAGTCTCGATTGCCCCGTACGCTCTTACGAAGCCCGTCGAACTGAAGAGGATGGAAGCGGCACCGCAGGGAGAAGCTAACATGGCTGGATCCCTTATGGCGGCTGCCAACAGCCCCTCCGGAACTACGACGACGAAGAAGCGGAAGCCTAGAAGGCGGAGGAGGTGAACATCGCCCTCACCTACCAGGAAGTGGAAGCACCGGGCCAGCCACGTCAAGAGCCACCCACGGGTTCGTTGGTGCCCCACAAGGTACATCTCAGGGGGTGAAGCCGAAACACAAACCGGCCTCAAGACAAGAGAGCTCACGAGCAGCCGTCCTAGCAGAGAACAGAAAGGTCCTGATCAGTGCAATCTGGACCCCTCACTGAGGTCCAGGTCGCGCTCCGCACACGGCGAGGTCATGGCCGCCAGGATCAACTGGAGGCTCTGGGACCCAGATAGGCTGCTCAGGGTGGTGCTGTACAGATGATAAAAAATCAAAGCTGTTCCTACGGATAGGGGGGCCCACAGGCATGGATTGCTTGGGGCACCAAGTGTTCTTAATCCGCCCCTGGGTTCATACCTATACAGGTTGATATAGAAGGTCTATACCTGTGGAACCTTTCCCCCAGGTACGCCAGTACCTGCGCGCGGCGACACTCGGTCACGCTCTCGCAGACTTCCACCATTCGCAGCAGGTTCATACCTATACAGGTTGATATAGAAGGTGCATGTACCTGTGGAACCTTTCCCCCAGGTACGCCAGTACCTGCGCGCGGCGACACTCGGTCACGCTCTCGCAGACTTCCACCATTCGCAGCAGGTTCATACCTATACAGGTTGATATAGAAGGTTCATATACCTGTGGAACCTTTCCCCCAGTCCGTTATAAGACAGTTGCATAAACTAGTATTATGACATGGAAGTTGATATAGAAGGTCCATCTCTCTCTTCGAGTGAGACACCGAGTCGTTCAACGACTCGATGAACCCTAGTGTCAGAGATTTTCAACCGCCTACTGCAAGTAGCAGGCCTCTGACATGGTTGTGTAACGACCGCCATCATAGACACCAACCGGGACTGACGGCTTAACGTGCCCATCCGAAGCATAGAAGCATAAAAAGTCCATATACCTGTGGAACCTTTCCCCCAGGTACGCCAGTACCTGCGCGCGGCGACACTCGGTCACGCTCTCGCAGACTTCCACCATTCGGAGCAGGTTCATACCTATACAGGTTGATATAGAAGGAGCATATACCTGTGGAACCTTTCCCCCAGGTACGCTAGTACCTGCGCGCGGCGACACTCGGTCACGCTCTCGCAAACTTCCACCATCCGGAGCAGGTTCATACCTATACAGGTTGATATAGAAGGTGCATATACCTGTGGAACCTTTCCCCCAGGTACGCCAGTACCTGCGCGCGGCGACACTCAGTCACGCTCTCGCAGACTTCCACCATTCGCAGCAGGTTCATACCTATACAGGTTGATATATAAGGAGCATATACCTATGGAACCTTTCCCCCAGTCCGTTATAAGACAGTTGCATAAACTACTATTATGACATGAAGCTGGATATATCTGTGGAACCTTTCCCCCAGGTACGCCAGTACATACCTGTGGAACCTTTCCCCCAGGTACGCGAGTACCTGCGCGCGGCGACACTCGGTGACGCTCTCGCAAACTTCCACCATCCGCAGCAGGTTTTCGATGTGCACGCGTTTCGCTTCCGCTGTTGCGTTGCGTTCCACTAAAAAAATAAAAACAAAGTTGCTATAACCTGGTTCACAAAACCTTTTTCATTTTTCATATTACATGCTATTTGAGCAAGATGTCAACTATAATGTTGCCATTTCGGGTCCCCTTCTTTTGTGAACCAGGTAGTAAAAAACAGGAATACGCTTGAAAAAGAGAATTGACTTTTGTCAAGCATTTGATTGCTTGTATCATCAAAGATTCAAATTCTATGTAACACATGATGGCATTTTCCATTCAGGAACTTTTCGACTGTGGTCATTTTCATACTAAGTCCAAATCAGTATGAATTGTTTTTCTCCTAAATACTCCATTATTATCTTAGAATAAAGGTGTGCTGCAGGGTGGTGTACTCAGTCCGATGTTTTATCTTTACACAAATATTAAAATGGCATGTTACAAGCAACAAGTACACTGGGGTAGAGATATGACAAAGCTAATTCAAATTCAATCACGTTTTTTTCCTATGCGGGGTAGACAGAAGCGGGATCGAAAATGCCGTTTGAGAAACTTACTGTCAAGTAGCCTTCGGTAGCGAACCACATCAGTATAAGAGTAGTAGACGATGCAAGTGGCAGGTTTGGTAATACCCCTCCACTGATTTGGGCAGACTGTGATGTCATAGTAGATATAACAACACTTACTGTCAAGTAGCCTTCGGTAGCGAACCACATCAGTATAAGAGTAGTAGACGATGCAAGTGGCAGGCTCCCCGTCCCTCCCCGCGCGTCCCGCCTCTTGGTAATACTCCTCCACTGATTTGGGCAGACTGTGATGGATTACATAGTAGATATAACAATACTTACTGTCAAGTAGTCTTCGGTAGCGAACCACATCAGTATAAGAGTAGTAGACGATGCAAGTGGCTGGCTCCCCGTCCCTCCCCGCGCGTCCCGCCTCTTGGTAATAACCCTCCACTGATTTGGGCAGACTATAATGTATTACATAGTAGATATAACAATACTCACTGTCAAGTAGCCTTCGGTAGCGAACCACATCAGTATAAGAGTAGTAGACGATGCAAGTGGCAGGCTCGCCGTCTCTTCCCGCGCGCCCCGCCTCTTGGTAATACCCCTCTACGGATTTGGGCAGGCTGTGATGTATCACGTAGCGAACGTCGGCTTTGTCCACCCCCATGCCGAAAGCTATGGTCGCGCAAATCTGGTGATGTAAATAGAAATAGATTAGGTGTATGACTGTGGTGAAAGCTTGAGAATGATAAAAGTTTGTCTCCCTCTCAGTTTTGTCGTTTAATCAATAGATGTCGTTGTTAGTTTTAAAACAATTTAAAAAATAGTAGTGAAAATAGATTTTTGGAGAAAGAAACCTACTACTACAACTAAAGCCACAACAATCCACTGTTGGCCTTTCCTAATTGCAGGGTATTGCCATACTCACCACGCTTGGCAGGCGGATTGGCGAGCGCAGTGCAAGGTGTTGTGCTCGCAGAGAACGCTGCTGCCCATTCCCTGGACCCATCCCTTAGTTGCCTTATACGACACCCACGGGTAGAAATGGGGTGATGCTTTTCTAAGCCCGCATCACACGGCAAGATGTTACATTTACAGGAAACGCTGCTGCCCATTCGCATGACTATCAAAGTACAAAGTCTTTTTGGACACCAATTTGACACAAACACCATCGTCCAATCCAAGTATACTTGGACTGCGCTCTTCTCTTACAAGTCTACTTGGATGTCAAAAACACATCAAAATGGCGTCAACTAAAATGTCTTGCGGTAACAAGCAAATTAAACGAAAAAAACAACCCAAAAATGATTGAAAATGGCGTCAACTAAAATGTCTTACGGTGGAAAGAAAATTAAACAAAAAAGCAACCCAAAAATTATTGAAATTAAACTTTTAGATTTGTTGAACTTTTTGAACTTGTATTGTGGTGGGATGTATGTACGATACTATAATTACGATTATAATCTCGATATTGACTGTTCAGTACTCATAAAAATTAAGGAAATTATCAATTGAAAATAACTGTATCCAAGTGTACCTACTTGTATGAAAACTACTTTGTCAAAGTTACTTGGTCAAAATTACTTGCTTTAGAGTAGTTCTTTAAATCTTACCACTCGGTAGGTATCAGCCACCCAACCGGACTGCACTTGTTGGCGCTTTTTGTCCGAGAGGCCGGCGTGGTAGGGCGCGGCTTGAATGCCCGCCTTGCGCAGGTCGTCGCAGAGAGTCTCGCATTCTTTGCGGGACAGGCAGTACACTATGCCTGAGGCCCTGGGGATTACAGTGAAATGTTAGTCGATACAGTACGGTCGTTTGGATAGGCTATATTTGACAGCTGTCAAAATCATGTTAATGCTATGGCGTAAGATCTATTTTTGATTGTTGACATATAGGGTGAAATTTTAATAGATAAGGAACAACTTTCCCCTATAAAACATAGGTCGAAATAAGAAAAAAATTATGGACTAACTGAAATCAGCTGATCGGCAAGTTTGTATCAGAGGTCCAAAATTTTTTTTCGTATTTCGACCTATGTTCCTTGGGGAAAGTTGTTCCTTATCACTAGCCGGTTCTGAGTTTTCGCTATCGGTCACTAGTAAAATTTCACACTATACAACCTGTTACATAACTAACCAAAAAAAAGAATATTTTTCATTATCATCAGTCGATAAAATAATCACATCACTAGTCTAAGTCAGGTGCTACACTACCTGGCGAACAAAGTCCGCTACGGCATACATTGCTGGTTGACTTAGTTTCTTGTATTGATGACACTCATGTAATAGCCAGCAATGTAGACCGAACTACGCTTCGCCGCGTCGGTAACTTCATTTGAACTCTGAGCTGTCAAAATTAGTGCTGCGATGCCACGATTAAAAATAAGCGTAATTTAATAAAAAAAATTTTTTTTCGTAGTTTTCAAAAACGATACTATGGCTCTAATTTTTTGTTAATTGACTCTTTGCAACGGACCTTTCCACACCCTTTCAGATTTATTGGTTGTTTTGTAACACGTTGTATTTTAGTATGAATTTGACAGCTGCCAAATATGACCTATTCGAACGACTGTACTATACGTAAGCGATGACGGCTATGTGTACTTAAGTACATTTCTGTTAATTGGCGAATTTAATTTGATGCCGTGTGAAGAAGGCTTAGAATAGCATACCCCATATCTTTCCCGCAGGTGTCGTAAGAACCGACTAAGGGATTTGAGAATTGATGTAAATTGCAATATCAGGCGACAGGCTGACAGCCTGACACTATATTGATACAGTTTTTGAATGACTCTCAAACTTTTGTCAGACGTGATGTAAATGGCCGTATATTAACCTTTAAAGCTGATTATTTTTTATTCCCATTCCTATAAAAACTTCATTCAAAATATTCGTAAACGACAGGTTTATGGAGCTCACCTGAAGAACTTTTCCCTGATGATAGTTGCAATCTCTTGGTTGACACTTTTGGGTTTCTTCTCCATTATTTTGTATGCCAAGTTCGGCCTATTAAAACTGCTCAAGAACCATTTGCAGTTTGTCACCTAAACCAAAAGAGACAATTATATTTTACTAGCTGCCCGTCAGCGGTTTCACCCGCTGCAACCTATTATTCCGCGGGAAGAAAGCATTACTCGCCAAGAGATGTCGCTGTTAGTTTTCGGCGAAAACGTTTAAAACGCGAATCGGCTCGGTCACGCCACCTTTGCAAAAATATTGGAATATGCGTGATCCCGTAGGAATAAGGCATTTTCCCGTGGTAAATAGTAGCCTATGTGTTATTCTAGATACTTTTCTATATTTGTGCAAAATTTCATGTCAATCTAACCAGCCGTTTTAGCGTGATGTCGTAACAAACACACACACAAACATCCGCCTTTATAATATTAGTAGGATAGGATTTTGTTTTTACAACTATAACTCAATACAATGAAACAATTTGAACGGATTTTAGTTGTATAATTTATTTTTTTGAAGAAATTGAAATGAAATGAAGATTTAGGAAGAGACAATTAATTTGTTTAGCACTTATTGAAGACATGAAGACCGATGTGCCGCACGAGGTGGTAGTGCGACTGCCTCCGACAAAGATGGTTCCGGGTTCGATTTTCAGTGGGTCACTTACAAAGTTTATATTTATCATTATTTGAATTAATTTCCAGTTTAATTAGGACATTGCAGGCGGAACCACCTGATTTTCCGATAACAAATATGGCCCCGTAGTTCGGTCCCGGTTGCTGTTATTCGGCGGTCGTTGCACAATCATGTCAAAGGCCTGCTTCTTGTAGAAGGAGGTTGAATAACTCTGACACTTCATTAGGGCTTTGGTCGAATCTGTGACCCACTCGGAAAGAAGAAGCACTTTTTAAGGGGTTTTGTAGTCTACTCTCAAGAGATTTCTGAGTTTGGAAAAGTGATCGCCGATGCGTCAGCGCAACCGGTTCTGTGCACTCGATCTATGATTTAGCGCGAGAAAAAAATGTCGAACGTAGTAAAATGTAATTCGTGTAACATCGTAATAAACGAGATTTTAACGTTTATTGATTGTAAAGTGCAAGTGATGGATAACGAAAGCTTGATTCGATTGTGTCGTACGAGTTTTAATGTGGATGAAATTGAAGAAGCAAAATCGTTACTTTTTGAATCTGTTCGAACCGATAAACGTAAAATATCGCGAAGAAAGGATGGCAAGGTTGAACATGACTTGCAGGATATCATCACTGTATTTAAAGAGACAGACCCTGAAAAAATTCCAGTGTTCGTAGCTCGTGAATTACATCGATTACCGCCGGTCACTTTCGACCACATAGATGCCACTCGACTTTTGAAAGATTTATTAGTCTTACGAGAAGATGTGACGAAACTGAAAGCCGAATGTGTAACCAAAAAGGATCTTCAAGAAACTCTCGAGAATCGAAAACCAAGCTTACCACCACAATCAGTTTGTCCTAGTGAACAGCCGGAATATCGATCTATGAACGTAAATAAAAACAAAAGAGGAGCATACATGGACTCGTTTCAATTAGATAGCGGACCTATTGGCTTAATGCACGTTAATGAAACGTTCAACAAATCAAATGAGCAGCAGACTATTGTTAGTACGCATAAAACCACATCTACACCTATCCAGCAAAATGATATTTCACTCAAAATTTGCAAAAATAGGCAAGAGGGTACCACGGTACAGGAACACAATACGTCAGACATACGTCATCGGTCAGCTGGCTGCAGCGCCGCCGCCGCCGGTCGCGAAACTGGTTCTGCCGCTAAGTCACAGTCACAGTATACGAACGTGAGGTCAGATGATAAGAGCCCGTTATCGCAAGATTATGTAAACAAACATGTGGATTGCGAAAAACACGAATCTTTTGTCGATATAGTCAACAATGGCAAACCCTGGCAAGCACAGAAACCAGACGAAAAATGGATTAAGGTGCAGAGGAAACGGCTCAGAAACCGTTTTATTGGAATGACAGGTCAAGCGGCTCCAGAAGCAGGAAAGTTTAGAGCAGCTGAAACAAAAGTCCCTATGCTTGTTTACAACGTTGACAAAGAGGCAACAGTGGATGATGTTAAAAACTATATCTACGATAAAATTGGAGAGAGGGTTTCATTGTATAAGCTACGTATGCAGCGCGAAAAAAGCTACGACTCATATAAAATCTTCGTAGCCAAAAGTAAACTTCCTCTCTTCTTGGATAACAAGTTGTGGCCATCTGATATCAAGTTTAGACAGTTTATCGATCTTCGAGATAAGGCATACGTACCGAGTAAAGCTACTGGACCACAGCGAACAATCAAGTAATGGATAATACAAACATTCAACTGATTTCTTTTAATTGTAAATCCATAAAAACTTCAATGGATTGTATTAGGAGATTTTGTAAGGAGGCTGATATAATAGCGTTGCAAGAGACGTGGTTGTTGCCACATGACATTCCACTGCTGGGCGATATAGACGAGGAGTTTAGTGCAACTGGCGTATCCGCAGTGGACACGGGCAAGGAGCTACTGCGTGGTCGGCCGTACGGTGGTGTTGCCCTACTGTGGCGCCGGGCCATATTTCCTAACGTCACAGTGATACAGTGTGATAACGATAGGTTGTGTGCAATTAGGGTTTGTCTTAGCGGAAGGTCGTTTGTTGTGATTAATGTTTACATGCCTACGGACACAACATTAAATCTGCCAATGTTCACGGACTGCATGAGTGCAATAAGTGCGATTGTCGAAAGTGCTGAAGTGGATTGCGTGTATGTATTGGGAGATTTTAACGCACACCCTGGACGACCTTTTGGTATGGAACTCTTATCTTTTTGTACTGAGCAAAACTGGTTATGTGCTGATATAGAAAAACTTGGACTTGATTCAGAGTGTTATACCTACGTGAGTGACGTCCACGGTACCCAAAGCTGGCTAGATCATTGTCTTGTTACCGAATCGGCGTGGAAGTCAGTCACGGATGTTTATGTAACATATGATACCTACCCGTCCGACCATTTTCCTTTGCATATTAACTGTAATCTAGACATATTAAGAATTAAATTAAATACAGCGATTAAGCCTCGAAATAATATTTTATGGGGAGAAAGGGATGCATCACAAATTGACAAATATAATGAAATCTGCCAAAAAGAGCTATGTAAAATTAATATACCTATTGAGTGTGAAAATTGCTATGACCGTATGTGTAATAACGTAGACCATAAAATTTGTATAGTGACATTATAACCGTTTTAACTGAAGCCGCGAAGACGAGTGGGAGTTCAAACTGTGTGAAACAAAAACCTCGTAAAAAGCCGTATGTAACCGGATGGAATAAGCATGTCAGAGATGCGCACGGGCAGGCAAGGCAGGATTTTGAGCTTTGGTCGTTATTTGGAAGACCTAAAACGGGAGTTTACTATGATAAAATGTGTGAGAGCAGGCGAATATTTAAATCAAAGTTATCGTGGTGTCTTAAAAATAAAGAACAAATTAAAATGGACATCTTAGCTACTAGTCATTTAAATGAACGCTTTGATAAATTTTGGAAAGATGTGGGAAAGTTAAATATTAAGCCAAAGCTGCCTGTGAGCGTTGATGGGGTGAGTGAACCGAAGGCCATTGCCAACATATTTAAAGATCATTTTCGTGTGTCGCCGCAGCCGGTGGAGTCTCCTAAGTCTGCCAACGCGAGCCAGCCCCCTCCAACACATCAGCCGCTGTTGATTACCGCTAAAGATGTAACGAAGGTGATTGCAAGTATGTCCAGGGAAAATCTCCTGGGCATGATGGGCTGAGCGTAGAACATTTTAAACATGCCGGGGTTCACTTACCACGTGTTCTGGCAATATTTTACAATCTGTGCATTCGACACTCGTACCTACCATCTGATTTCATGAAAACGATAGTTGTACCAATTATTAAGAACAAGACGGGGGACGCTTCAGATAAGTCCAATTATAGGCCTATCTCGTTAGCTACCATAACAGCAAAGGTGTTTGATGGTGTGCTTGATAGACAGTTAGATATGCATATGAACCTTCATGATGCCCAATTCGGGTTTAGAGCAGGTCTATCAACCGAAAGTGCTATACTGGCTCTCAAGCACACTGTCAGATACTATACAGACAGAAGCACGCCTGTCTATGCGTGCTTCTTAGATCTATCTAAAGCTTTCGACTTAGTATCCTATCAAATGTTATGGGACAAGTTGGAAAGAACCGGCCTCCCGTTGGAACTCGTCAGCATCTTCAGGCACTGGTATGGCCACCAGGTAAACTTAGTGCGATGGGCGGAGGAGCAGTCAGACGAGTATAGGTTGGATTGCGGCGTAAGGCAGGGGGGGCTAACGTCTCCAAAGCTATTCAACCTGTACATGGACCAGTTGATTCGTGAGCTCAGCAGTATGCACGCGGGCTGTTCTATCGATGGCGTCAACGTCAACAACATCAGCTACGCAGATGATATGGTGCTGCTGAGCCCATCAATCAGTGCGCTCAGGAAGCTGCTGCAAGCGTGTGAGGCCTATGCTGACACTCATGGTTTGAAATACAATGTTAAGAAGAGTGAGGTCATGGTCTTCGCCGCCGGCAGCAGCACTCCCCAAAACGTGCCCCCGGTTAAGTTGTATGGAAATGCTTTAACGCGAGTTAAGCAGTTTAAATACCTGGGCCATATAGTCACGGAAGACCTGAAAGATGACCAGGACATTGAGCGGGAACGCAGGGCGTTGACAGTCAGAAGCAATATGCTTGCCCGTAGGTTTGCTCGTTGCACAGTAGCAGTAAAGATAACTCTTTTTAAAGCTTTTTGCCAATCGTTTTATACGAGCAGCCTATGGGTGAGGTATACGCAGAAGACCTACAGTGCCTTGCGAGTCCAGTATAATAACGCGTTTAGGATGTTTTTGGGGCTTCCGCGTTTCTGCAGTGCATCCGGCATGTTTGCTGAAGCACATACCGACGGTTTCCACGCGATCATGCGCAAGAAAGTGGCGTCGCTGATGAGCAGAGTACACGGCAGCTCCAACACCATCCTGAAGGCGATCGGAGGTAAGTTCGAGTGTCCAATTGCCAGCCACTGGACGGCGATTTTGGTAGGTTAATTTCATTCATTAAATTATTAATTTTGCTTTTGACATTTTATATTCTCGTTATTAATTTGATTTTGTATTTAATTTAACTTATGACATTTATTGATTCTAATTTAATTTATTTGTTTTTTTAGTTAAAATGGATTATTCAATTCTTATTGTATTATTTTAATGAATGAAATTTCTAATTCTCAATTGATATAATTAATTAATATATATACCTAATCTACATAGATAATAAGAATTTATACTAATAAAATTATGTAATTAATTAATTATGGAACTAAGTTTTCTGAAATAAACTTTTTGAATTGAATTTGAATTGAATTGAAAAGAAGTTGCATCAACATTCAAACCTAATTTGTGATAAATTCCAAGTTAGGTACTTACTTTAAGTTGATGCAATATGTCCATCCTGACCCTCGGCGTGGCGGTGGCCGTAAGCGCCATTATAGTAGTTTTCGGGAATCGTTCTCTCAATATGTATAAGCGTTTGTAATCGGGTCTGAAGTCGTGTCCCCATTGGGATACGCAGTGGGCCTCGTCTATTACAAACCTGAAATAGTGTATATGAAAAATAAGAAAATTTAAAAATTTCCGCTAGGAAAGTTCTTATTTTCAATTTATGAGAATAATATAGCACTGTGAGTGCATTAAAAGTCCCAATACACTGAAATTGCGTTTTTGATAAGTTAGACGTCGACTCTGCAACATGTTTATTTAAATACAATAAAACGGATTACACTAATCACGTGGTGACGTCTTAAATTGCATCTCATCATCATTCTAATTCTACTAAAAAGTGTCTTGGACAGCGAATAAAGGATCAATTAAGATATTGTTTTTAAGTATTCCTTAAACATTTTTTTTTATTATTTCGCAGGCTAGGAATGAGCCACTGCAGCCCAGATGGTAGAGGCATCGCCAGTACAGATGGCGAAGGCCGCTGGTTCAAATCCAGTTAGCAGTGTAAATTTATTTGCAAGTTTTTCAACAAGGATTTCAAACATTGTATATGTAACAAAGGAAGTTTTTAAAAATATTGTATTCAGATTTTACTCCGATCCAATGTATGCTTACCTGGCAATCTTATCTCTGGAGTATAGCGTATCCAGCATAGCTTGGAACTTGGGTGAATTGCTTATTTTCTCAGGCGTCACGTAAAGCAACTTGAGTAATGGTTCTCGCATCGACAACTTGTGATAAATCTCGTCACATTCAGCTGGAGTTACGTCGCCTGATAGGTGTGCCGCTGGAATCTAAAATTTTACACACCTAAATATTATAAATGAATAATATCAAGCCTATATCTTTTGCGGGGTAAAAAAAACGGTCATTTACACCACGTCTGACAAAAGTCAGAGAGTCATTTAGAAGACTGTGTATCGCCATAGTGACAGGTTGTCGGCCTGTCGGCTAAACTCTAAAAAACACTTATCTTGATACAAGGTGTTAATTTAAATGCGTGCCATACCTTCAGAGTAGGTTTAGTATCGATAAAGGATGCCGTAAAAATATAGAAAAAAAACTAATCGCAATTTTTTTTTTCACTTGGCTAACATTTGATTCAAATGCCTATATCTCAGACAAAATTCGTTCAATCTCGAAGCTGTTTAGACGAAAGTACTTGTATGGGCAGTCTCTAAATAACAACAGTATCAAAAATTGATTTAAAAAAATATAGTTTTGACAAAATCCGAAAAAAAGATTTTTTGACTGGGACTTTTTCAATATTTTTTACGGCATCCTTAATCGATACTTAACCTACCCTGAAGCTATGACGCGCATTTAAATTAACACCCTGTATACAATAATTTTATATTAAATGTTAAGCGGATTAACGCACTGTTTATTTTATTTGCGCGTTTCCGGGAAGTATTAGGCCTTGATTTTACTCTAGGTATACTTATTTACTTAAAACATTTACTACATGGACCATCATGAATAACATTGTACCTAAATTACAACCTTGGGGAACGCCAGGAATATTCAAGCGCACAGTAGTCGTAATTTAATTGCAACAAGTTTGATTGTTGGAATGTATTTGGGATGCGATGGCGTATTTAAACAAACGTTTGTAGTTTTGAATTTCTTTCCTCTAGGTACATTTTAAATCTGAGATGTATAATATCGAAGGCTTTTCAAAAATCTGTCTTAAACATCAGTTGTGTAGTTACTACACAATATGAATTCAAAAAGGAAGTACTCACATCAAGTGAAAGCAGCTTGTTGACTTGATCCAAAATCAATGATTTTAGAGGTGATATTACTATGGTAACCCCAGGCGTCAGAATTGCTGGCAGTTGATAACACAAGGATTTTCCTAAAATATTAAGAAATGTGAATACTTTCTGAAAATAGTATAAAATAATATGCTTCAATCAGACAGATTTCACTTACCTCCTCCAGTAGGCATAAGTACGAAACAGTCGTGTCCAAGTAGGGTAGCATTTATAACCTGCAGCTGATTTGGACGAAATGATTTGAGACCAAATTTCTCCTTGAACACTTCCATCATCAGTGAGGAGTGTGGGTAGTTCAAACTATCGAATTCCCCTGAATGAGAAAAAGGTAGGAAAAGTTTACACAGAATGTCAATAGAGAAGAAACAATAAAGCGTATAAAATTCGTAAAAACAATATTGTTTCAGGATAACCATTAAGATAAAACAATTAAAGGATAAGGATAAATTTTTGATAACATCCGTTGACAGCCACAACAGTCCACTGCTGGACATGGGCCTCCCCCTATCGAAAAGAATTGCCCGCAGCATTCGGCTGAAAGGCGGATTGGTGGGCGCAGGAAAAGCCGCTGCCCATTCCCAAGATAATTGTCACATAATCGCTTTTTACAACACACACGGGTAGAATTAGGGTGACGCTATACCTAAGCCGGCATCACACGGTATCAACTGTTCAATTTACTAACCTGTGATTCCATCATTGTGAGTACCAGCATGGAAGTCTCCCATGCCCTCATATTTTGGCTTTTCTTTCATAACAGTTTGATCCATTAGGTTCACAACTTCAGGTTCTTTGCTGTCATCAATCATTTCACTTTCAAAATCGAAATCTTCTATTCTATATTCCGGCCATCCTTCTTCGTCTATTGGTATTTCTTTATCATTGACTTTCACAGTCTGACTGGTGGGTAGTGAATCACTGATATTTATCACACTTTGTGATCCTTGTGAAAGTATATCTGTATCATCTACTGTGTCAACTGGTATATTATAATAGTCATCGTCGTAATCAGGTTCAGATACGGTTGGACTGTCTTTGACTATAGGTGACACGAATGTACAGGGTTTGTTGAAATTCATTAATGAACTTTTGCTGAGTTGTGGTGGTTGGAATTCTACTGAGCTGTTGGCGACTGGTTGATATTTTGGTGCCTCTTTCTCTTCTACAGGCTTCAGTCTTTCAGTTGCTTGCTTCAGTCTGTCTAACGTGCTTGAAGGCACATCCCTTGTTGGTGTCGATTTACCATCCTCTGATAGCCTTGAAGGCTTTTTGAATACAAATTTACCTTTGCTTTTGTTAACATTCTCAGAAGTATTTAAATCAGAATCCGATTGCACACTTGTTTCAAGATTTTTGGATGAATCATTGAATGGTGACATTGCATCAAAATGGAGAGATTTTTTAGCTAATAAATCTGAGTATATAGTTTTGTTTGACCCATTTTTATTAATGTTAGAGAAATCGGGTGTGGATGTCTCAGGGTCACTTCTAGGTTTTTCATCAAAGAATGGCTTTTTTCCAAACACTTGTGTGTGTTCTAAATCAAAATCATTTAAATCATCATTTTCCATAACTGAAGGACTGGCACTGCCATTGGTCATGCTGCTATCAAGATTATTTATATGAAGAGATTCAGTTACTTTTGTACTAAGACTAACATCGGATTTCTTTCCTATAGCAGTTTTCAGCTTAGACTTCACAAGTTTCAGTTTGGCATAAGCTCTGTTATCAAAACCTGGGAATTTTTCTTTAATACATTTGGGTATTCTATCAAATGCATTGGCTATTTTCTCTAACAACTCAATGTACATTGTTTTGCAGTCATCTATATCTTTCTGATGTAGTTCCGCATCCTGTGAATATTAACAAAGTAATTTTAAGATATCTAAATATGTATTTACTCTGCACAACAAAATGAAAATCACCACAGATACATATTATTCAATTAAAGCACAAAAAACTTACCTCATTCAATTTTCTAATTGCTCCATGGTGATTTACTTTAGAAAGAAAGGCTGAAAGTGATGAACTGTCTAGTTTTAGATCCTTTAAGGGATCTCTGTCTTTTTTAGGGCTGATACTGATTCCACTTTCTCGCTTAGAATCAGAACCTTTTGAACTAGATGATTCTCTTTTGTAACTTGAACTTCTTGTACTTTCTTTAGAAGAGCTTCTTTTTTTAGAATTTTCCCTTTTAAAATCCTTAGGACTTTTATAATCTGGGCTTTTCTTGATAGGGGTTTTTAAAATCTTCTCTTTCTTTTCAGCAATTTCTTGAATAGTAGTTGGTGATGGTGTTGCACTGATTCTAAGTGATCTGTTTAATTTTTCTGGTGTTTTGTTGAAAGCTGATGGATATTCACTCAAACTGTCTGTTGACTTTATGGATACTGATGGGGAATCTTTAGTTTTCTCGAGTGTCTTGGTAAAAGCTGATGATAAGTTATTTGGCCTTTCTGATGATTTGTTCAATGATGATGGAAAACCAACATAGTCATCCTGAAATATAAATATTTATTTGTTGACAATGTGTTTTATATTATAATAGTGCTTGACAATTATTTAGCTTAGCAAATAGAAATCCCAAGATGGCTAAACTTTTATAGCATGTCTTTTGTTTTAGATTTCCTACCTTACTAAGATAAGATATGCATTATTAATCTCACGCATGCAAGATCATGAACATCACACATGCAGTGATGGCCATTAAACCATGTATGTAAGTTCTCAGTTTTTTTTAAGGAAAAATATATCTTATTACAAATTCTTAAGAGCTTATTTAAATTTCCTGTGTATGCAATATTCTAATATAAACTGTTAAATAAATAAATGTTTCATACCACATCCATAGCATCAAACATATCATGGCTCTGGTTGTCCATCTTCATTGGAACATTCTTCATTAAGTTATTTGGTGGTGTACTATAAATTCCATTTCTAGGTTCTTTTGTGATAGACTGAAGAATACTCTGTGACTCTTCATAATGTTTTGATGTGTCCTGTAATAAGAAAGTTATTTTCATTTACAAAATCAATGTGTAGTGTAAGAACGGGATTCTGCAGGATAATGGTGTGATATTTACAATTTTGGTTGGAGTGCACTTAGGGAGGCTGCCAAACAAATGTTTTTTTTTTTCAATATTTTCAAAGTGTTTCTCGGCCAGCCCCCCTTAGTGCACCCCAACCACATTGGTTATTTTTTTTAAATAACCTCAAATACTTGTGAGTAGTTGCAATAATTACTGTATTTTTACTATTATTTCACACATTTTTATGGTCGTCAATGCTCTACCCACCCCCTTAAGAAAAATGTGTGATATGATAATGTAGGTATGTATGTCCACAGTAAAGGAGAGTAAGTAATAGGTGCTATGGTACTTACAGGATTACTTTGTACTGGATTATCAGCAGACTTAAATGGTGGAGTCCCTGTAACGAATGTTAATGTTAGAATAAATATTGGGGTAAACAAACGAGCCTCAAATTATTAGGTACATTCATTTACTTACAAGACCCAGATGTACTCGACTTTGATTTCCAAACGAACTTCTTTTTTGCAGAAGTCTGTTCATTTTTGGTATCCCTGCAAGATAAATTTTATAATTAGCTAAATGATAAACGTACGGAAAAAATAAAAATGATTTTTTATACCCACACTGCTCCGAAGACTGGACTATTGCTTCTTGAGGATTCTCTGCTGGTTTTCTTCACAAAATTCATCAGCGTATTCTGTTTCGTGGATGTAGATGTTTTTCTCGAAGCCATTGCATTACCAAAATAATGTGGATTATTATAGAAAAGATAGTAAAAGCAAGAAATTCCCGCTATTTACAATATTTTTTTTCGGTCTTCCTTCGTACCAAAAACCTCACACATGTCAGTGTTGCCGTTAGCGTAAAATGAAAAGCACCAGACTATAGCCAAAAAAGCGCTAGATTATGAAAAAAACGGAGCTTAAAAAAGCGCTAAAAACCACCAAACTTTTCGTATGAAAATATTACGGTTTTTGTGTATGTTTTTCTGCTACAATTTAAATTATGAGTGAAACACAAAGGTATTAAAATGAGTAATTTTATTTATCTGTTAAAATCACCCATGTTCAGAACTCAGTAACATTCTCATGATCAGTTGCGTCATTATTAAACATGATCTCAGTGGTCTTAAGTGTTTTTTTGCTCTGGATTTTGACAATTTTGGCCTATTTGTTAGTGAAAAATGCCTTTTTTAATTTTCCACCAGATTCCACTAGATTTTGGCTAGTGCGTAAGTTTTTTAAAAAAGGCGCTGTAGGGCTCAAAAAAGCACTAGTTCTAGCGCGAAAAGCGCTAAAACGGCAACACTGCAAAAACAAATGTCAAATTAGGGTTGCCAGACAGGTTACCAGTAATTATCCACAAGGTGCAACATCCAAACGCAGAGGCACTTTACACTTTACTTGCACTTTACACGCGACGATTTGACCGACGGTCCGTCGGTCAAATCGTCGCGTGTTGCGCGCGTGCAGGTGCTGCGTGCAAGCTGCGTGTCGTGCATCTTGCTTGCGCAACGACCAACGTAAGGTTTTTGTTGTGCGCTTCGCCACGCCCACCTATCGTCTTCTCTTTCACGCTCTATACACTTCTCATGCCCCTTCTCTTTCTTGAATTGGCGCATGATTTGACCTTGACCATGCATTGCAATTTTGACATTTCGCACCAGCGTTGCCAGAACGTAACTTTTGTTACGTTTTACGTAACTTTTCAACCCTAAGCGTAACCTTGGCGTAACCTAGCCGCGGGCGTAACTTTTACGTAACATTTTGGGAAAAAAATATTTTTCGTAAAACAAAACGACAAAAGTCGTAAAACGGAACAAACGCAACTTTTGTTATAGATCTGTGCTTTTGTTTCTTTGTAGAAAGTAACTTGCATTCAATTTTCTATTTTAGATATACAGTTTTCGTTATCATGGACCGAAACATCGGCTGCAAGTGAAAGATTTACTTAAATAACAATGAAAAAATTAATGAAAACCATTGTATCTATACTTAACACGCGAAAAACACCTAAAGAACAATGAAAAAAAAACATTGTTTTTTTGTTCAGCAAATAGCTAACGATTTCTTCATAACAAATTGCAAACACAAACAACACTAAACACGCGATAAAAAATAATTTTAAGATAAAAAATTGCGGCGTAACTTTATTCTGCAAAACGTAACTTTTTCAAAGAGTGTAAGTAACTTTTGAGCATACGGCGCTGGCAACACTGTTTCGCACTGTTTTCTTTCCCTCGTATTGCATTTCTGGATTTATTTTTAGTTTTTCGGGTTTCCGCGATATAATGTCCAATAAATATATTTGAAGCGAACACTATATCCGAATAGAGTACGAAGAGTAGATAGATTTGTGTTACACCCAACAAAATGCCCGAATTAAGTGATTCAGGAAAAAGTTCGGGAACCGGGTTTGCCGCAAGAATAACTTTCGATGAGCCAAGAGATATTTACTATTCCGGTCAAGTATTAGAAGGATGTGTCGAGTTCCAGCTAACCACACCTCTTACCTATTCAGGTAATTCCTTAGTATCCCTATTTCAGAGTAATTCATATCCAGGTTATGCTGAAAAATAAGTAAAGTTAGTACCTATACTCTGACCAAGTTATGTTCTGAGCAGTGGTTCTGAGTCGATTTTAAATTAGGCTTAACAGTAGAGTGGATTTTTGTAATTAGTCTGCTTAAGCATACCACCATAACATACTAAACCTGCTTCCCTACCTGGAGTCAGCATGAGTAAGGAACTCCAATGTCAAAGTTTTTTATCTGCTACTCTAAAAGTAGCAGACCGCTGACGTAGTTGCGTAACTACTGCTGTCTTAATAAGTAACCAATCACACAGCAACCGGGACCTGCTGCTTACTATCTTTCTTTCAGATCTATTTACTCATATTTTAATTTTACAGCTATAAACATAAACTTTTTGGGGGAAGCAAAAGTGTTCTGGTCGGAGTCTGAAAGTGAGGAGTACAATGGGGTGTCAAGATATGTCACTGTCGGCTACAAAGGCAATGAAACATACTTTAACACCACAATTTGCGCTTCCGGTGGAATGGGTAAGTATCAATGTTGCTAAGTTCTGGGCTGGGACGATTTATGTAGTGTCTGCAAAGACCTTGGCCATAGACACAATAAAAAGATGCATGGAGTAACTTGTATAGGTACTGATATCAATTTAGATTTCTTACTAGCACCATATATTGCATTATTTTTATGTACCACATACCAAGACATCTATCTACTCCTTGTAGCACTCAAGTTATTTTATAGCTAACAATTTTGTCCAATACTTAAGGTTCCTCAAAATCAAAATCAAAAGCATTTATTTCTCAGTAGGAATTACAAGATTCACTTTAAGAAAGTCACATTCTAATTCAAACTTAAAAAAGGGAAAATTTGTTTTGCAAAAGTTTCTCTTTTTTATAACAATTTGTGTTCCTACTCTAAACGCGACTCGGGCGGGATAAAAAAAATAAAAATAAAGGCACTGCCTCGGGGCTGGCCAGGCTAACCACACAGCATGTATCTTTATGCCTCAATAAATAACAAGTAAATGGAAATAATCACTAAGTCAATATTTAAAACAAGAAAGGTGTTAGTTAGTTACATGTGTATAGTTAGCCGGACCCCCTGGACAGGAAAACCCCCCAAAAACCTGCCCAGAAGTGCACCTATTCTATTCTCCTCAATTAACGGAACAAATTTTTAGGCCAATAAATCTAAGCCTATATGTAAGTTCACTGTAAAAACATTGGTGGGACATTCACAAAGTTTATACAGCATGTCCCAGAACTCAATGTCAAGCCAAAATGGGGTGAGATGATTGACTGTAACCATCATGAGGAAAAAAACTGTCCCATGCAGTTTGAAAATTCTGGCCATTAAAAAAAATCTTAGCCACTTGGTCAGAATGTAGCAATTTTCTGGTCATTGTAGCTAACTTTTATTATTTTATATTTAAATGTTTAAATGAACATTAAACTTTTTAGCATAAAAGTTAACCACATTAACCGATTATTATTTTTGTTCATTTAAACTTTTTAGATTAAAAGTTAACCATATTAATTATTAACCAAAAAATTGTTACAGTTTGACCAAATTTCTAGGTTTTTTTGAATGCCCAGAAAGTAGGTAAGTACATTGCAGAAAATGTAGGTAAAAAAGCAAGGTGATTTTTTTTAATGTTACATATTATGGTGTTTTTAAAAAATATGTGAGTTTTAGACTTTCTATGTCTGGTTTTGGAGATAATGGCTTTTATGTGGACGACTTCCCATACAAATGGCAAAATTCGCCTGAAATAAGTCGATTTTTTTACAATGAAAACTGTTATTTTTACTTTTGAATTATACTAACAGATTATTTGGCGAAATGTCCGGCGTATGGTTTTTATGAGATTTCGCCAAATGTTAATATTTTTGGGGAAAAAATAGGTAAACCTGAGTTATTTTTGAATATTTCTTTTTTAATATTTATTTAATAAACGACGCTGACCACTGCGTACCTCAAGGCGGGTCCAGGCGCCGAGGTAGACCCCGAAAACGATGGCGTGACGATCTTGATGCCTTTCATAAGCAGTGGTCGATGAAAACCCGCTTAGGTCTGCATGGTCAGCCACTTTTTACAGCCTAAAAAATTTACGTTCTCATCGCCAAAGGTGTCTCTTTAGATGGGTATATGTTTCGATTGGTAAAGCTGTGTGGTGTAAGTTTTGGGAATAAAATAAGTTTTACAAGTTGGATATCTATCGTTATAGCATACTTTCAATCGGTAGACTTATGAGGTAAGACTTGTCAATGGGAGCTTAGTCTTTATGCTGATACCAGGGTTAATCGAGTCATTCGAATAGGTGTCACATGAAAAAAATGCA
The DNA here is from genome assembly GCA_024500475.1 of Phthorimaea operculella. NCBI lineage: Eukaryota > Metazoa > Arthropoda > Insecta > Lepidoptera > Gelechiidae > Phthorimaea > Phthorimaea operculella. The sequence goes on along the minus strand of JANFCV010000019.1, from coordinate 3,583,917 downwards.
CCCTAATTAATCATATGTGTGTGAGCAAAAAAGCGTATTGTCAGTCTGTCTGAATTCCACTGCTAAATGCGATTCCGCAAGGTGAAGGTCACGGACAGACAGACAGCGTACTATCTATCTATATTATTCGAAACTGGCGTCGTCTGTTGGATAATACTGGTTACAGTATGGCCGTTCGAACAGGTCATATTTTACAGCTGTCAAAAATCATTTACTGGTATGACATAAGGTCTATATTCTTTGTTGACAACTGTTCTAGCATGGTTTTGATAGCTGTCAAATATGACCTATTCAAACGGACGTAGTGTAAGTACGTACATTAGGCTGGGCGCCACACATGCGCCGGGCAATACAATGAGCTCAAATGATGATGTCATCGTTTATTTGGCTCTTCTAAATGGCTTATCTACTTTTTGTGGTATTTGTGTAACTAAATTAAATGTCCATTTCAACAGAAGCTTGTAACACCGTTACATATTCTATATTAAAATCATACGACATTAGTTACCTACATTACCTACTGTAACTTGTTTGAATCTATAACGCTATTATTGCATGTACCTAGGTAGAATACCCTTGAGGGGTAGGCAGGGCGTTAACGATCGTAAAAAAACGGTCGATATCTCTACGCTACGTCTGACAAATATTTTAGGGCCTGAATATGACTCCATTATACAGAGCGTTAATTTAGAATGCGTGCCATAGCTTAAGGGCAGGTTAGGTTCAGTATCGATAAAGAACCCGTAAAAAGCTGTATACCTAACAATTATGTTACTCTGCCACCTTTTTCCTTTATACAGAGTATGCGAGATACTGTAACAATTTATCAACTTTCAGGGCCGATCACTCTCCCGCTAGGCGATCACAAAGTTCCTTTTCAATTTCAAATCCCGCACACGGCACCATCCAGTTTTCGTGGCAAAAGAGGCTCGGTGTCTTACAAAGTAACAGCTTACATTGAATACCCGCTAAGAGAACGGGAAACGCTGGAACATTCCTTTGAAGTCGTTGCACCTCTGGACCTCAATACGTTGCAGGAAGTGAAGGTAGGTAAATCAAATGACATTTATCTATTAAGTACCTTTTCATTTTTTATTAATAACTGAGTAGATATATGGAAAGGAAAGTCTTCTAAACCGTTGAGCGAAGGTAGAGTTAACTTTAGGCGTTTTTATGTGGTAGATTTTAAACGATAAATTAATAATTTTACTGTCCAAAACCAATACCTAACTTGTCCAAGCAAAAAAGAGTCGTTTTGTGTGTTTTCGCTGAAGGTCCTTTGTCGATCCAGATGCTCTGTCACTGTCAAGATGTGGTCCTGCGTGGGGGTGGCGATGCCTTACATCCCTATGTACGTGATCTACTGTATCTCCTTTGTGCTGTCCTGTTGAATGTTACAAGTGTGACAATACAGCCCTAGATGTCATAATACCATTGTGTGTTTTGTGTTTAATAATTTAAGTGTGGCAATTTATGTTTTTAAAACACAAAGCAAAGGGTTTAATAGTTAATAGCTATTTTAACTGCTTTGTGTTTTTATGTATAGTATTATAAATGTAGCAATTAAAGAAGGTACTTAATTTAACCACTTTGTGTTTTCCTTTTTAATGTTACAAGTGTGGTAGATACAGCCATAAATGTCATAATGCCATTCTTGATTTTCTGTTTAATGTTTAAAGTGTGGCAAGCTATTATGTTTAAAACACAAAGGGCCTTACCACAAAAAAGTTAGACCAGTTTGTATGAAGTTTTATTTTAGACATACTATTAGTTAATAGTTATTTTAACTCCTTAGTGTTTTCATGTTTAGTATTTTAAATGTAGCAAATATACCTAATCATTTACGGTGTTTTTTCGGCTTAGCTCCCAATAAATCTGGAGTTCGAGGAGACATACAGTTGCTGCTTGAGTTCGTCTCCGATGCACCTCAGGATACATATCCCTGCGTCCGGTTTCTGCCCAGGACAAGCGATACCCATAAGCATTAGTGCAGTGAATGAAAGCAACGTTGAGATTCAGAAAATCACCACTGAGCTTCTCCAGGTATGTCAATTGAACGCATGCAGAATAGAATAGAATAGAAAACGTTTATTTGTCAAAGTCATTAGGTATACAATTGCCGTGAGTAGGTTGCAAAGCCTGTCGTCTTATATAGCAAGACACATTTTCCTCTCAAATCCCTTAGTCGCTTCTTACGACACCCAAGGGAAAGATATGGGGTGATGATATTCTAAGCCACCACACCACACGGCAAACTGACCCTAACAAATCCTAAATATTGCAGAAAATATGCTACCACAGCACGGAACCGAAATCAGACTACATTATACCGGCGAGAGTGATGGAGACCCTGAAGACCAGGCCGATCCTCGCGAATACCAAGCGAGAGATTACGTACCAGCTCGTAGTGCCACCTTTCATCGCTCCAAACCTACAGAACTGCAAACTTATTGATGTTGGATACTTCGTGAAAGTAAGTAGAGTAGATAATATCCTCTTTTATTAAGTACAATCTAGTGTAGCTCCACATTTTTCAATGCTTTTCTGACGTAATGTTTCCTTTTGTAGGTAACAGTCCAATTGTCAGGCTGCAACGACGACCTCGAAGATGAAAATGAAATCTGTTTAGGACTGGTACCCTTAAGTACACTAGTAGATAACTTCGAACACCCTCTGAAAAGTGATCTACCTCAGGCGCCGATACCCGATCCCAACTTTATTTTCGTGCCTCCAGTTCAAAACATGCCGTATCAAGGCATGCAAAATTCTGCCGCTTACAATACAGCATTGCCTTATCCCAGCTCAGGAGGCCCTTTGCCCAATGTAACTCCATACCCACCGAATGGATCTCCTTATCTATCTAATGAAACACTCCACGCTCCAAATGCAGCTCCTTATCCGTCAAATTCCTCCCCATTCCCCTCACATGCGACCCCCTACCCACCTGATCAAGCAAACCACCCTCATCCTCAGCCAGGAATTCCTATGGCAAGCTTTCGAACCGGTAATATAGGCTTTGTTGCACCGTCCACAGATCATGGAAAACAGCCACCACACCCTGGTGCAAATCCGCCTTACCCCGGTGCAAATCCACCTTATCCTGGAGTCAATTCTCATACCCAGGGGACAAACCCGCCTTATCCTACTTCAGATTCGCCTTACAGTCATCCCCAACCAGGAGCAAACCCCGCTGCCAACCCGCCTTACCCCGGAGAAAACCCGCCTTACCCTGTAGCAAACCCACCATACCCCGGAGCCAACCCGCCTTACCCTGCAACAAACTCGCCTTACCCCGGGGCAAACCCGCCTTATCCTTCTGGAGGCGCTCCTTACCCATCCGATCAGCCCGCAAAAAGTTTCCAACCCCCGTATCCGGTCGACAATGCTCCGTCTGCACCGCCAAGCTGATTTTTCGAGAGATATTTTTGTCGCGAGGAAATTCGTACATCACATGTTTAGTTTTAAGTAAAAATCTTACGTTCAAGACTTTGCGTTTTACGGAAGCAGTTACGCATGGCGAGAGGAAAAGCATTTATATGTTACACAAAGGCACTTTAATGCCGCCTCAATACGCTTCACTTACCTACCTCACAGCTATAAAAAAGTGAGAACCTACATTGTTCCAACGTGGATATTTTGATAATACGAGTATACTTACTAAGTTGTGATTTTAGCTGTAACGTGTTTCGAAATGATGTATTTTTATCTCTATATTCTACATTTAAGATACAAAAAATCGTGCCTTGAACATGAGCCAATAATAAAATACAAAATGGACAAAACTTAAACGCACAATTTAGTTACTTAATTAAGGTTATTTTATATTTTTATAACATATTTTTTACTGTCAAGAATACTTTTATGTGCCATTTGTAAGAAATGCTAAATAAAACAGGGTGATTTTTTTTTAGCTGAAAGACGAAAGTTATTTTGTATTTAAGTTAATAAGACATTTCCTGTTGAATATTTTTAAAATAATAATACCTCAAGAGACTTTATATGTATGTGTCTATAAGACTTGGCTATGGCCTAGATGCTTATTTGTATAAAGATTTTAAAACGCAAATACAGAAAGAATGTAGGTACTTGAAAAAACAACATTTCACCAACGTTCTAAAATATATTTTTAAGATGATCCTTTCACATATTATATTATAATAGATAGATCATCTTGGTTAATATAAATGTATTTGTAGTTAATAGGTTAAGGAATGCTATTTTATTGTACTCAATGTTAATTAATGTATGTATTTGTATCTATGTCCAGTTATTTGTAAGTACTACCTATCTATTCTAGTCTTAAATTTTTCATAATGTTTAATGTTGGAGCTTTGTTGTATTTACATTTTTTATTCATAAATATATTTTTCGCAAGTATTTCCATGTTTTCATAATCTACTTATAATCCCTGAGATAAAGTCAGCGATGGTTTGGGGGCTATGATGAATTTCGCAGGTGATAGATAAAATCAAGCAAAAGAACTAGCTCTCTTTAATTTTTATTTTATTTTGAATTTTAAACGTTTGTAATTTAGTCCAGTTATAAATCATAACAAGCCTTACAGCCCCGGAGCAAACCCGCCATACATCAGCGCATACCCGCCTTACCCCGCAATAACTCTCGAAAACCCGCCTTACCCGAAGAGAATTCGCACTACCCCGGAGCAAACCCGCATTACCCCGGAGTAAACTCGCCTTACCCCGATTAAAACCCGCATTACCCCACAGCAAACCCTTGCAGTTCCTAATCTCTAGTAAAGTTCTCAAACAAGGTTGAATGGAAATGCTGTTATGTTCCAAATGTTAATAAAAGTAAGTATGTAGGTAAATAGAATCTCTATACAATATCACGTTTTACCGCCGGCCCGTCGATTTCGTCAATATTTTCTTCATGATTATGCGAATTATTATTTTCAGATGACGGTTCCGCATTTTCTACTAATTCTTCAATCAAATCCATTACTCGACGCTTAAATAATCTCAATTGTCTGTTGTCCATCGCATTGAGTTCAGGCAACAGGCTTAACAGGAACATGTCTTTTGAATTACTTTCAAGAACATCCGATTTTTCAGTGTTAGATTTGTTGCCTAGTAGAATATTGAGCATTGATAAGGGCTCTTTTAAATTGATTTCGGATCTATTAGATGTGAAATCTTCAGAGTGAGTTTGACTAGGCGATGCCATTTCTGTATAAGGTGGCGGATCAGGTCCAGTACTTGAAGTTAATGATTTAGAAATGGCCATTCTTGATGTTCCTAATGATAACGGTTGTTGTATTGTTGACTGTGCGGGCCCTAATGGCGTCGTTATATCTGATCCATGGAAGACATTATCAGAAGTCGATCCAAGCGATACAGTTTTATCACAATTTGATTGAGTTTGGTAACAGTACTGTTGTTTGCAGATCGTGAAGTGAGTGCAGTCACTAATTTTTGGAAATTTGCCAGCTGCTAAAGATTTAGCGATTTTCTTCAGCGGTTCTTTGAGCACGAGATCTTTTGAGTAAAAGCATCGAAATTGGATTTTCATTGATCTTAAACCGCTTTTTTCGGACTTCAAGTTGCGAAAGATCATAATATTATTTCTCCATTTTGACTTGCTTTGGAATTCTGAGGAAGAAATAACTTATTAAAGTAACTACTTACAAAAGTTACAAGGGCATATTACTATGGACCGAAAGAAATGAAAGACCACAGCGGGGGCATTTGCCCTACAGAAGGGAACTCAGAGGCAAGCTAAGATAATAATAATTTAAAATAAATTAGCTACTTGTAAAGTTTTTAGTGACAATTGATATCTAAAGATTACAACCAAATAAAACCAATAAAAATTGAGTAAATATTTTTATTACAGTACGATTTTAAAATACGTACAAAATCTTTAAACATTATAAAAATAATTAAGTAAACAATATTCATAAAAGAAGCGTCAAAAATCATTATCATTACCTTAACGTTTTTAAACTTAAATTATCATGGCACTTAACTAAGCCACTCGTCATTTATCATATAATTAATAACATAACATTCACATACTCTGTTACGTAAACTAGCCTTCAACATTTTGAGTATGCAAATTATTTAAATTGAACATATAAACACGACTTACTGTAAAAAAGCGGCCAAGAGCGTGTCAGACACGCCCACAAATAGGGTTTCGTAGTCAAACTTTAAATATCAGGTTATTCAGCGTTACAAAGTTAATTTTGTTGCTGGTATGTTTGCAGATGTATGGTTACCAACCGCAAATCGAAAAATAATAAAATTTCCTTAAGCTAAAGTGGTACAAATATTCGTTATAGTTTTCATGGTAACTTCATATTAAAAACTATATTCCATATTTTTTTCAAATTTTTAGCATGCATACTTTAGAAGTTACAGCTGGAACAAATTATGGCTCAAAAACGCCCCTTTCAAAAGCAAATATCTCGAGACAGAAACATTTTAGATACTTTGTTTCAAAGAAACCTCCCTTTAGTTTTAAAAGACCTATTCAACGATACCCTACTCAATATTATAGGAGAAAAAAAATTTTTTTGCCCTCCTTACACTTGTCTGGGAGGGGGTTCAAAAAACATTTGAAATATATTTTTCTCAACATTTCTAAATTTGGGTCAACACGATCTATCTCCACACCAAATTCGATGTCGATAGCTTCAAAACTAAAGGAGTTATGAGGGCGCGGCATACAGACAGACAGACAGACAGACTTGAAGAAACTATAAGGGTTTCTAGTAGACTACGAAACCCTCAAATGGAGTTTCTATTTATGTATGCAAGTTACCTACAGCAAATACAAATGCAGTCGGAGTGTACGTGGTCTTGACTAGACAATTGACAATATTAAATAAAATGTCCTCCATTATTAAGTACTATATAATGTACAGTTGTAGAATGTGTATATAATAATAAGTTTATTGAATTGTTTGTTTATCCCGTCAGTCAGTATATTTAAAGTTAACATTTAATGCACACAAATCACAGCTCAAGCGTTTAAGCTTTTTCAATACATAACTTTACATCAAACTTTATACCTCTATAAATAACAGCATTATCAACAGTACCTATTTTTTAAGTCTGTATTATAAAATAAGTGTTATCACTAAGTACATACGGTAGTATTTTCTTGTACAAAAAATATGTTGAGGTAAATAAATTCTCATCTATAATCTAGTAAATTTAATGTATATTCATTTCGAGGTAGAAAAAACAGCACCCAAGTTAGTGGAGGACGTCAACATTATGAGTAGGAATAACATACTTATACAACATGTTACAAAACAACCCATAAAAATTCCCATACAAATTGAGTTCGTTTTGTATTGGGAGGTCCAAATTTTTTTTTCATATTTCGACCCATGTTCCATGGGGAAAGATGTTCAGTTTCACGAGTACCTTGACCTCCTTTCAGCTTTATTGGTTGTTTTGTAACACCTAGTAAAGCTGTCATATTTTCATACAAAATGCATAGCTCATTTCAATAAGAGTAATAAGAGATCTGAATTCATATTTAAGCGTCGGTTGTACTTCTCTTGATTTTACGATTAAAATATTTATATACCTTGTAATATTTATCCATAAAATATAATTATATCTACTTTGTAGCACCTGCTTTATATAATTTGTGCTTATTTCGAATATATTTTTCAAACGTTAATATTATTTTCAGCTGAGCATTATTTCTTCTCAACTTCAGTGTTAAAAGGAGCGGATTCTGAAAAATAAAAAGGTATAAGTAAGGTGCTAGAGAAATTAAAATTAACTTATTATAACTAAGAAAATAAACATCCTAATTAAAAGTATCAAGGAATAGGCGCGATATACCTCTACCTAAATGTAAGAGAAATAAAACAAAATTGTAATAAAAAAATACTTGCATGTCTTGTTCTTATTATGGATCTTGTTTTAATAAAACAGTTTTTCAGCTGTAACGTCATTATACGCAACTAAATAACTACATATTTAAAAATTAAATAAAGAGATATACGCAAGTCTTATTATCAGTACAGTAAGTAGGTACCTACTAAGTAGATAATGGTGTATAAAATATTTAAATTTAAGCTTTAATTTAGGGAATGTTTGACTTTGACCTACTGTTTTACGAAAATCATAATTTTAGATTTTTAAAGTAGGGTTTAATTATTCATATGATATAACTCTACATAATTGCCGTGTGGTTGAAAAACTCTGACACCAGGGTTCATCGGGTCGTTGAACGAGTCGGTATCCCACACGAAGAGAGAGAGAGAGAGAGAGCCGTGTGGTGCCGGCTGAGTAGAATAGCAGCACCCCCTCTTCCCGTGGGGGTCGTAAGAGGCGACCGAGGGATAAACCCGACCCAAACAGCCAGGGCCCGTATGGTGGCGGTTAATCCACCACAGTAGCATTCCCAAGGAGGGTTGACGTCAGGCAGGCGGCCGGTCGTAAAATTAAGCCAAATCCTTTTGCAACACGATTTTGTATTCAACAAAACGTGTTGCGCCGATCCCAAGTAATTGGGATAAGGGCAGGAAGATGATGATGATGATACATAATAGGGGTCATAATTTATGGGTAACAACTATGCTATAACATTACTTACTGTCAATATCTGGAGTGCCCGGTGGCGGAGCGCTGGGCGCGGCATTCGGATACGAACTTCCGATTGGCTGCTGAAAAGAAAAATACAACTTGAACAAAACGAAAGAAAACATTACAAATATTTACCCTAAACATTTATGCCGTAGGTATAATATTGTAAAGACTATACTCAATATTGGTTTCATGTTGCACATAATACTACTTACAAATTATTTTTTTAGCATTTTTGCAGTAAATGACTTTAGTAATTTTAATGGCAATGTGGCGCAGTGGTTAGTATGCCTGCCTGCCACGCAAATGTTCCGGGTTCGATTCTCGGTGGGGTCACTCACAAAGTTGATATTTATCACTTTGTGAATTTGCTCCCAGTCTGGTTAGGACATTGCAGGCTGAACCACCTGATTGTCCGCAAGTAAGATGGTTCCGTGCTTCGGATGGGCACGTTAAGCCGTCGGTCCCGGTTGCTGTCTATGATGGCGGTCGTTACACAACCATGTCAGAGGCCTGCTTCTTGCAGTAGGCGGTTGAAAAACTCTGATACCAGGGTTTATCGGGTCGTTGAACGACTCGGTGTCCCAAAAGAAAGAAGTAATTTTAAACGACTACTTACATTGCTGGGATACGGAGTGACAGAGGGCAGCAGTGGGGATGTTGGGTCCATTTTGAATCCGGGCGCCACCGGGTCACCACCCACTGGGTAGGGCGATACTCCAGGCAGTGGTGGGAAAGGATTGGACAAGGGGTAAGGCGGGTTTCCTGCGGGGTAAGGCGGGTTTCCTCCGGGGTAAGGCGGGTTTTCTCCTGGGTAAGGCGGAGGAACTGAATCAGGGTAAGGAGGAATTGAACCAGGGTAAGGAATTCCGGGAATTCCGCCTGGGTATGGAGGTTTTTCGTCGAGGTAAGGAGCATTTGCTCCAGGAAATTGCATCATAGAAGGAGCAACCGGTTGTGCGACGATTTGATCTCCTTGAGGATTATTCTCGAATTCTCTCAGAGGTATGTGGCCGAGGACTAATCGACGGCTAGCTTTAGTATTGGAGTGACATCCCGAAGCAATAATTTTAACCTGAAAAGATTGTTACGTTTAATGTAAATAGTAAATATTCTTGTAAATGTTGCATAAAATTTTATCTTTGGACCGAGGAAATTATAAACAAGTTTCATCAATTCTATAGGACAGGTCAAAATGTAACATCAGATTTAGGTCGACCAATGACTACCTTATCTAAAGTACCTACTTATCAAAATGTTATCGGCAGAGTACACAAGGATTTGAATGTAGAAAATGTATGGGAGATAATACTAGTGCATTTTGAAAAACGATAACATAAAGCTTCAATGAATGATACAAAATATAAGTAGGTGTACACGAGTCATTCTTTACAACAAATATTAATGTACCTTTACTCTCTACACTAATATAATAAAGACTAAATATTTGTTTGTTTTTTTGTAGGTTTGTAATGGATAGCGCTCGTTTCAGAGGCAAAGATCCTCTTTGGGTCGCTGAGTCAGCTGGGTTAGTTTAGTTAGTTAGGTATGTAATCGATAAACTTCGAAACTACTTGACGGATTCCCAAATTTCTTTCACCATTTGAAAGTTACAACATTCCTGAGTAACATATGAACGCGTGTTCCAGCTTGGCCTAGCCTTTTCTTTTTTTCTAAGTAGGCTAACAAGGCCTCGGTTCGGCATAGCTAAAGAATAGCCTAAAGATTAGTTACCAAGACAAGGCCAAGCTGGGACACGCGCGGGAACTCCCAAAGTTAATTTGTATGGGAATTCATACGTACAAGTTAGTCAAATGAGTATGTTTAAGTCACAAACATATACTCCTCATAAATAAAAATCGAGACGCTTTCGTTTTCAAAGTTAAACTAAATTAAATCTATCAAATTAAAAATTTATTTAGTACATTAACATTAGGGCTAAGAAACCTTGTAATACTCAGTATTAAATTGCATTAGACAATTATTGCCTAATAAACACATTTCTCAGATAATTAGATCCGTACAAAACGTTAACTTGCTAAGTGTCTCGATTTTTCTGATGAGAAGTGTAGTTAGATGTAATATAATTGAGAGTCTCAGAGATAGTAAAGTCATGTTATCTGTTCGATACGTAGAATAATGATGAAAGTCATTATCTACTCGTTAATGTAACCATAACTAATACTTATTGCACTTTTGTGATAATGTGATGCTAAGTGGCTATTTGACTGCTACACTGAGACAGGTCGAAATAATTATAATATCTTTTACAACCTGCTGGTTACTAGAAAACTTGCAAAATTTTACGAGGGTAACAACAAGGTTTCGGTGAGGGTACCCACGAGGATACTAGTCAGCACTCTCACTCACCGGATAAGGGTGCCGACCAGGGTATGGTGAGGGTACCCTCACCGGACTCTCGTTGGTACCCTTAACAAACCTTCGCTGTCCCCTTACCGTTTTCTCGTGGTCAATCAGAGCTTTTACATGGTTGTGTAGTAGGAGTGCTATGTATTCGAATATAAATTCACCTTAAAATCATAGCGTATATCAATATAACTGCACTTGTCGAGGTTGTGCAGGTCAAAGTCAAAGACAAAGTCAAGTCGGGCTAGCACTGCCTCCTCATAATTTGTGACAGAGTTGTGGGTCGCTATGTATTTCTTACTGTAGAGACTTGTGCAGATAAAGAACGGATCGCGAATTAACCACATCCCGAATTAACCACATAACCCGAATTAACCACATATCCCGAATTAACCACATATTCCTAATTATCAACATATTTCGACTTAACCACATATTCCGAATTATCCACATATTCCGAATTAACCACATATCCCGAATTATCCACATGCTTCTCATACGTCATATACATATGACAGAGAGGTATACAAAAATGTAGCTAATTCAGAACCAATTCTTTATCTGCGCAAGTTTCAGCGATGAAAAAAGAAACTCACCTTAAAGTCATAACGTATATCAATATAACTGCACGCGTCAAGGTTGTATAAGTCCATCTGCGGTATCTCCATTTCAAGCATCCAGTTTCGCGTGGTGTTACCGGGAATGGGGCCCTTTCGCAGTCGGGCTATCACATTTTCTTCATACTTTGTGTCCGAGTTGTGGGTTGCTATGTATTTCTTGGTCTAAGGGGAAAAAAAGGTGGTTTATTTAATGCATAAGCTAAGATAATTTCTTTATTCATAAATTTAATTACAAAAAACTTACATAAAATAGTAATGAGGGTTGCCCATTTCCTAAACTAAGAATGAGAATTCATGTATCTTCGGTAAATTAATGCTAATGCCTTAGAGTACCTAGCTAGAATAAAAAGTTATAACGGGTAGCAGTAGTCTCTAGTAATAAATCAGCTTACCTCCTTAATTTCGAATGTGATACCGTCCATTCTGACTCTGCTGTTGTTGGCGCATTTGACATCAAAGTTGATTGTTTGTCCGGGACAGTAGCCCGACTGTGGAAGCTTCACTTCGGTCTCACAGTTGCCCTGGCTTGCGCACCAGCAACAATAGCTCTCTTCGAATGCAAAATGCATCAGCTCCTGATTGGGAGTACAAAGATTTTTAGCTTGAGTTTGAAATGACTCATCCATCAGTCATCAATCAGAATAAACTTTTTGAAGCTATGATAATAACCCTATCAGTGGCCTATGCTACGAAGCTACAGGCTACAATTCTACAGGCGAAATTCGATGTACATTGCGTAGACGGTTAGCTATTATTATCCGACAATTAAACCGGTTAAGCAATGTACATCGAATTTCACCTGTAGAATTGTAGCCTGTAGTTTCGTAACACCGGGCACAGGGCTAACAAGGTATTGTGAGTGATTGTTAAATTTCTCCCAAACAGGAACTTCAATGATGATTAGATAACTTTTTTATGACAACACAAAAACATTTTGAAAATAGGTGATTCACAATAGAACCCCAAAAGAAATGCTACCACCACTTGATGATTAAATAAGTGATAAGGCCACCTTACAATAATGCATTATCCAAAACTTACTTTACAATAAGGATCCCTATTCAAATCCTTTTGGTTAACCACTCTGATTTCCACTTTCTTCTCCTGATCGAACTTGAAAGCCCTGTCGATGACAACTTTGACTGTATACCGAATATGACCATATCTGCCTTCAAATGAGGGTGGACATTCATGTGGGATTATAAACTCAAATGGATATTCGTGGTGGCCTGGCTGGATCTGCACATCACCTAAATGGAGAAAGGAAGTTTCAAAATAGTCTTTATAATAGAAGAAAGAAAAAATATTTTAAAGATCGGAATTGCTGTACAACAATACACTTGATACCTACTTATTTTATAGAAGTACCTTATGTAATTGACCTTGATACCTACTTATTTTATAGAAGTACCTTATGTAATTGACCTTGATACCTACTTATTTTATAGAAGTACCTTATGTAATTGACCTTGATACCTACTTATAGTACCTTATGTATCAATTAAGACAGATTCATAATTTTTTTCTTGTACTTTCCCAAGCTTTTCAATATTCCCACTCCATGCTGCTTTTGGCAGGTCAGAAAAGTAGTAGGTACTTAATTAAGTTAGTTGGTATTTTGGAAATACTTAGGGCCAGGTAGGATGGGTTGAGATGCCAGTGATAGCACCTACTATTTTTTGATTTTCCTCTTAACTATGTTTTTAAAAGATATAGGTACCAGGTCATAAACAGCAAGCATTTTTGTTTACTATTAAATTTGTTTAATACTACCTTATTCATAGAACATAATTATTGTTGACATCTTGCTAAAATATCAAGTAATATGAAAAAGACACAAACAGTAATGTTGCCATTTTGGGTCCCTTTCTTCTATGAATCAGGTTATACTTTTAATGAGGTAAGTATGAAGGTATGTAGTTCCTTACCGCTTGGCCCACCAATCAAATAGATCTTTTTGTCAACATAAGTTTCGTGTGAAGTGTGTTCTTTTGTGTAATGTTCAGTACGGTCATTGATCCTACGGGTATGTCTGGTTGTCCAGCGTACTTCGCACACACCTTTGAGTTTGGCATACATTCCTGGAAAAAATTAGAAGTTAGTGAATTGCAAGATAAGAATATTTTTTTTTATTTATAACTAGCGGTCCATTACCGGTTTCACCCACTTGAATGGGATTACCTACTCAGTCTAATTTCCACACACTTTGTTTGGTAAGCCTGGGTGCCATGACCCTACAAAAGTAGGTACATTATATTTGAAAACTTTTCAAAGTTCTCAATTTCTTGTGTCAGGCCCAATGCGTACAGGCGGTCATTTGGAACATTTCTGGGACAAAGTTCCAAAACATTGCATAAATACAAAAGTTCCCAATAAGCACGCATTTTAAACAATGTTTCGGAACTAAGTTCCAAATGAAAAAGCATCTTCATTAGGAACTTTGTTTCAAATACTTTGTTTCTGATACAAAGTTTCTGGGACTTTGTCCCCAATGAAAACCCGGCTTAAAAGTTAGCCGCCAAAACAGTTTACAAGGGAAATAATTGATTTCCTGATAACCTTCAAATAAAAAACAGTAGATAAACTTTACTGACCTCTGAAATTCTTGTTTTTTTGTTGGTCAAAAACAACCTTACCGCGCACGGCATCACCGGCATAGAAGATCCCATTTTCACTTTGAAACAATATTTTTCCATCGTCGAAACCCATAATCACGCAAATAACAATGTAAACAAACTTATGAAAAAGATATAATGTAGGTACAAACACATGTGCCAACAAAAATCCAGGGCAACTGCACTTTCGTCCCGTATTATTTGAATTTCCCAGTCAACAGAATCCTAATAAATAAAACCCTGAAAGTATACTCTAGCCTAAACTAATAAAATATCAAAAGCCGACATTATTATGATAAAAAATGCAAAAATAAAAATACGTGAAGCCCGGCATCCGCCCGCGCGCGCCTCGCCGAGGCCGAGCCAAAAATAAAGTGGTGGGCGGAGCAGTGTTGCCAGTCGGCTCCGGCGATTACAGGTAGTTTTCAAAAAAGAGATGATTTTGATAGCACAAATTAGAGAATTTAGGTACCTACAGAAGGAAGGACAGCTTGCTTCTTTTCCCGATCATTTAACTAGGGTTGCTACTTTTGCTTTCTGATTTTGTGAAATGTGGTACCTGCCTGAATCAACAAACGTACAAGTAGGTATTATATCAAACTTATACTTTAACACGCCATACAAAAATATTTACACTTGCGAATCGTCTTTGGCCGTTCATTCACACCGAGAATGCTGTTTACACTCGCTCGCTACTAGCTGGTTCGAAACGGTTCTAGTCTAGATCGCGCGTGTTGGACGGCGCCCGCTAATACTTACTAGTGGTAATAGGGACGCTTTTAAAAATCACCTTGGTTAGCACCCCTTTTTAAAGTCTTAACTACATTGACAAGGTCCCGAATGAATAATCACCAAAAGGGATGGAAAACCATCCGTTTTCGGATGGTCTGGCAATGCTGGGGCGGAGTCTTGAATGCCAATTTGACGTTTGTGATGAACAGACAGCTGTGAATGACATGCAACAACGAAACGCAAACATGACGGCAGATTTGCGTTTCGTTGTTGCCATATAATATAACGTATAGGCCGTGTGATGCCGGCTTAGAATAGCCAATAGCATCACTCCAAGTCTGCCCGTGGGTGTCGTAGAAAGCGACTAAGGGATAATCAGCCAGGGAACGGGCAGCAGCGTTCTTTGTAAATGCATTTTGAACTGCGCTCGCCAATCCGCCCGCCATCGTGGTGAGTATGGCAATACCCTCCGACAATGTCCAGCTGTGGACTGTTGTGGCTGTTACGGTTACGGTTGCCATTATTAAGTACTCTTACGTAGGTATATCATCTTTAGACGTCGGGATCCCACTGCTGGGCCTTCTTCCACTGCTCGCGATCCTGCGCCTCCGCTCCGCATACCTATTAGGTATACAACGTGTCGTGTTACAAAACAACCAATAAAATCTCACATACAAAGTGAGTTCATTTTGTATGGGAAGTCCAAATTTTTTTTTCATATTTCGACCCATGTTCCAGGGGGAAAGTTGATCAGTTTCATGAGTACCTTGACCTCCTTTCAGCTTTATTGGTTGTTTTGCAACAACACCTCAACAACACCTAGTATAGGGTGACATTTTACTAGTGACCGCTAGATGGACACCTAGGGTGAATTCTTGGAAAATTGTGTCCAACCACCCTAAGCTACCCTGAGTCAGCCTAAGCTAGGGTGGATAAACATCTCAGGCTGACTGGTGGGGCATACTTTTCCATTTTATCCCCCCAGGATGTCCATCCTAGCTTGTCAGATTGATTGGGGTGCATGACAGGAGCCCCCAGCGGCGTAGAGTCTAGTTGGCTAATGACTACCTAATCCTATTTGTAACGGGCAATCTCATTGCTCATCTAGTAGATTGATTTTTGGCCTCTAAAAGAAAACAAGATTTTTGAAACAGAAATATTTATTTATTATTTACTAACAGCCCAAGAACGGTTTCACCCGTTGTAACTTATTTTCCCACGAGATAAATCTGGGGGCACGGCAGTGCCCCCACCAAGTCGAGCTGAAAGCGGCACGGCCGTACCATCCTTTTCTCGAACCACTTCAGACCATTTTCGACCCCCCCATAACTCCCTTGTCGATAAGTTTAGAACCCTCATTTCAAAATATCTTATCAAGCACTGCATAGACACGATACATTTCAAATTTCATCTAATTTATACCAGTAGTTTAGAAGTTATAGTTAGTCAAAGTTTCTTAATTTTCTGCCTGACTGACTGACCGATCATCAAAATTCTAAGGTACTTCTAGCAGACTGAGGAGCTTCAAACTTAGAATACAACTTGTATTTATTGTACGAATAAAGGAAAAACTATAACATTTTGCAAATTCGGTTGCAACCGCATAATTAACTTTGTATTTCCATACAAATGTATAGGATTACAAAGTTAACTTTGCGGATGAGCTTTGAGGAAGTAGCTGTATCTGTGACTGAGGCTCAAGAAGTAGTTCCAGAAAAGAGAAAGAGGAAGACTACCTACAAAAATAAATGAGATCCCACCAAAAACATTCACTTGTAAAAAGAACCAAGTCTCGCTCGCCTCTCATTTCTTCTACTGTAAAAAGGTGTGAGATCATGTGATGCCAAGTCGGTTATTGATTTATTCAAGGACTACTTCAGGGAACTTTCATCTTAAGCTATTGCGTAATTAGGTAACAGACATCATCTTATAGTAACCATATCGATATTTAAAATCTTTTATATTTACAATAACTAGAATGACCCGGCCATCGCACCAGACCATCGTATCTCACAAGCAAATAGTGTGCGATTGCCAAGTCATTCTAGTTATTGTAAATATAAAAGATTTTAAATATCGATATGGTTACTATAAGATGATGTCTGTTACCTAATTACGCAATAGCTTAAGATGAAAGTTCCCTGAAGTAGTCCTTGAATAAATCAATAACCGACTTGGCATCACATGATCTCACACCTTTTTACAGTAGAAGAAATGAGAGGCGAGCGAGACTTGGTTCTTTTTACAAGTGAATGTTTTTGGTGGGATGCATTTTCCTTGCATGTGTTATACTATACAGCCGTGTGGTGCCGGCAGAGTAGAATAGCACCACCCCCTCTCTTCCCGTGGGGGTCGTAAGAGGCGACCGAGGGATAAACCCAACCCAAACAGCCAGGGATAACCGTATGGTGGCGGTTAATCCACCACAAAAGCATTCCCAAGGAGGGTTGACGTCTGGTAGGCAGCCGGTCGTAAAATTACGCCAAATCCTTTTGCAACACAATTTTGTGTTCAACAAAACGTGTTGCGCTTGCGCCGACCAAAAGTAATTGGGATGGGGGCAGGAAATGATGATGTGTTATACTATACCTACTGAAATCTTCCTCTTGAATTTGGTACTCTATCTAATACAAAAACCGCTTTCTTTTTTACAGCTTAACGGTTGGTAATTTATAAATATTTAGAGGACTAATTAGTTATTAAGTATAGCCCCCTATACTATTAATAATGATAAGTGATTGATAACATAGGGTGAAACCTCGGGTCTAATAAAACATGGTCTTTCCTTCCCAGAGAAACACAAGTCAACGTCACTTAGTATTGCCACTTTATTTCAATAAAATACGTTATGGGGTAAATTCAATCTCAGAACAATGGGTTAAAATATTTCTTAATAATTTTATAATTTAGATTTACGTGGAGGAAGTGTTTAAACAGTTGGCACCATCTTGGGATTCTTTAGGCATAGTAATCGGCGAGAAGCGATTAACCAACCTCCGCTTCGCTGATGACATTGTCCTATTCGCAAACACAGCAGCGGAACTCAAAGATATGCTACAAGGGTTAAGTGTGGCGAGCCTTCAGGTTGGACTTAAAATGAATAGGACCAAGACTCAACTGATGACCAACAGCACGAAACGTAGGGTAGAGGTCGATGGGCAGGTAATACACTATGTCGATGAGTATATTTACTTAGGCCAGATAGTTTCTTTTGAAAACAGGCAAGAGAAAGAAATCGATCGTAGGATTGAGAACGCCTGGAAAAGCTTCTGGTCTTTAAAGTTATATATGAAGGGTGATCTACCCCTCTCACTGAAGCGGAAACTCATCGACATGTGTATCCTGCCTGTCCTAACCTACGGTGCGCAAACTTGGTCACTTACCGAGAGCCAAAAGTCCAAACTGAAGGTTTGCCAAAGAGCTATGGAGCGCAGTGTCCTTGGCGTCAAGCGAACGGACAGAGTTCGCAACACTACTCTTAGAGCAAAAACCAGAATAGCTGATGTAGGGCGCAAGACTGCCAAGTTAAAGTGGGATTGGGCCGGGCATGTTTGTCGGATGCACCCAGATCGTTGGGCCAAAATCGTTTCCGAACCGTGGGTACCTCAAAACGGGTCTAGACGTAGAGGTAGACCCCGAAAACGATGGCGCGACGATCTTGATACATTTTCAAAGGAGTGGACGACGTTGGCTCTGGATCGAAATAAATGGAAGACCGAGGGGGAGGCCTTTGCCCAGCAGTGGGATCTTTCAGGCTAATAATAATAATAATAGATTTACGTGTGTATTAACTTTAACTTTACAACAACACTTCAATTGTATTTATTAGTTAACAGTATCATTAATGATTTACAAAAAACATCATAAGAGTGGGTAATGCTGGTAACCCACAAGCATGATGACGTAAACTTGTGTTGGTCACGTGGTTCACGAGTCTCGGAAAGAAATACCAGGCGGAGTATCTTATTATACCATGGGGTGAAATTTTACTTGTGACCGAAAGCGGAAATGCAGGACGGACGGGGTGGTAGGAACAACATTCCACAGGAAAATTACCTACCTATTTCGAAATAGTTAAAAAAAAATTGGATCTCCCATACGAAATTGCTGACAAACTGATTGATTTACTATGGGAGGTCCAATATTATTTTTGTCATATTTCGCCCTATAATCCTTGGGGTAGGTAAGTTGTTCTTTATCATCAACAGTCGGTTTTGAGTTTTCGCTATCGGTCACTAGTCAAATTTCACCCCATATTTATAATATTAACTACTTATAATAATCCCGTATGGCACTATTAATTTCCCAATCCTCTTCAGGAGTAATTTTCGTCAGTCTTTTAGATTCATCCCACAGTCTCCTCGTCAAAATTGTATCATTTGCAAACCACGAACTATAGAACTCACTGCAGTCCCTAAAATGTTTACCACTATCATCATTCACTTTAGGATCCACAGCTAAGTACACTGACATCAGCGCTACTCTGTGTAGAGGTCTTCCAAAAACCTTCAAAGCTCCGTTGAAAAACGTCTTCCAAAAACTGTCATTGTAGTTGCTGAAGAACTGACTCTTTCCCAAGCCAGGGTCCATGCTGTATACGTTCACTCCACTCCCTCTAATCCGTTTATCCATTTCAACAGTAAACAGGACATCAGCCAACTTTGCGTTGCAGTAGTAACCGAAGTTAGAGTATCGACCGACGTCGTTCATATGATCCAAGTCCAAGTATCCCAGAATCAAAGCAAGGGATGACACGTTGATAATCCGACTCGGAGCTGATGCTCTCATAAAAGGAAATAACAAATACGTCAACAAGAACGATCCGAAGTAGTTTACTTGCATCATAAGCTGAAGGTTGTCTTGCGTCAAACGATCATCTAGGCCGATAGCGCCGATGTTGTTGATCAGAATATCCAAACGCGGTTCAACGGTCACCGTCTCGCGCACAAAATCTCTTACTGAAGCCAAGTTTTCGAAGTTCATGGTTCTTGGGACGATGTTTTGGTTTCCTGTAGATTTGACGATGGTGTCTCTTGCATTGTTTAGCCTGTCGATTTTCCTGCTGGTTATGATGACCTTGGCTCCACGCCTGGCGAGGTTTTTGGCTATTTCGAAGCCGGTTCCGGAAGTGGCTCCCGTCACTAATGCTACTTTGCCGTCGAGACGCACATTTGTTTCACAGTTTGTGAAGTCGTCTTGCACCATTTTGAGGCACGTAGATGACTACTTTACACATGCATTTTTTTAATAAGACAATATTGAAATGGACGAAATATTGTGCCTACGACCGCAACCGCGGTATCATAACAAACTACTGGTGAGTTTAGTCGGAATAGCATATGTTTGAAGGTTCATACAAGGTCTGTAGCTTTATACAGAACCAGTTATACGCATATTTTGGTTTCGAGTTCAATGTTTTTGATTTGAAAATTAGCGTGACCTAAGATTTAAGTATGTCAAGTAAAAATCAAGTAGCCTTACCTTAAGTACTACGTGGTATACTACATATCATACCTACTTACGTTACATGAGAATTAAAGTTCCGAAATTAATTTAATTAAGTAATGACTTATTGTTTACTGACTGGTTATGTTGGCAATAATAATAACTTCAATCATTATATTGCAAAGTATCTACTTTAATAACTATACAGAAGTTATCTACCTACTTATCATATTAGATTAGTCAATGTCCGTTTAAAACAATGCCGTGTGGTCACATCATAATAGCGGGATTTAACAATTTATAATGCTTAAGGTCTAATAGAAAAATAAAGACATTAAACCGCGAATACGTACACTCGTAGCTCCAACTTTAAAGAGACTCAAAAAGAGTTACGTAAGTACTTACCTTTATTTTATTTCATTTAAATATAGTGTGAAATTTTACTAGTGACCGATAGCGAAAACTCAGAACAGGCTAGTGGATAAAGAACATAATAAGGAACAACTTTCCCCAAGGAACATAGGTCTAAATACGAAAATAATTTTTGGACCTCCCATACAAACTTGCCGATCAGCTGATTTCAGTTAGGTACTATGGGAGGTCCAAAATTTTTTTTCGCATAATTATCAACCCCTGTTCCTTGGGGAAATTTGTTCCTTATCACTAGCCGGTTCTGAGTTTTTGTTATCGTCACTAGTAAAATTGCACTCTACTATATGACCTAAGGGGTCAAACCTGGGGTAAAAATCTCCGCTTCTACCTACCGTAGCAAGTAGGTAGGTAGATGTGGACTTTTTTGATTTGTACAAAATTCTGCAAAATAGTACATAAAATAATTAGGTCTACAAAATCGCAATATTCTTCCATGAGTTGACCTCAACTACCACTTGCTCTGCTAATCCTAACAAGTTTAAAGTCAATATCAAATACGATCCTATCATTTCAAAATTCACGATTACGGATGATGAAATTAGCCTCACGCACAGTCGCTCGATCGATTAAAGTCATGATCAAGTCCAAGGTTTGTAAGTTATAATAAGTATAGGTCAGGTATAGGTAGATCTTAGAGACAGACAAATAAATACAAAAATAATAATTTTACAATGCGATAATTTAAATGCGTGCCGTACTGGGTGAAATTTTTACTAGTGACCGATAGCGAAAACTCAATACCGGGATGCCCCGGCTGGTGATAAGGAACAACTTTCCCCAAGGAACATAGGTCGAAATATAAAAAATAAAATTTGGACCTCCCATACAAAATTGCCGGTCAGCTGATTTGAGTTACTATGGGAGGCCTAAATCTCGTTTAAATTGTAATCGAACGAACCCAAAACAAACCTTACTTCAACAAGGTAGGTACTTATTTCAAAAATTGTGTTGTTCGAAGTTTCAGATCACTTTGCTTAATACAGCGAGCAAAAGTGACTTTTCCAGGCAAATCTCTTTTCAAGCTGGAGAGAAGAACGAAATATAGGTGGAGCATACCTACGCCATTAATTATAATAACACATAGAAGTAGTGTAGGTAATTAAGTATAAATTACCGAATTAAAAAGGAGAGCGGTCCATCTGTGAATTTACTAAAACAAGCAGATCCACTAAAATCTTGAAAGCGATCAAAATAAACAAAAACAAGTAGGGCAAGGAAATTAAGTAAGATAACAAATAAACGTACCAGCTGTTAGTGTACCTACTTAATAAAACCTTGACGAAGAAAGGTTGTTGATATTTAGTCACTGCAGGCTGTACAAGAATAACAAGATATGTTAATGCCTGCAATACAAATAAATATGTCTTCCATTGCACAAATGTACTTACAAAAACCTACAACATATTTAAAACAGGGTGGTGAGATAAGATTCCCTTGCAACATGACATTACCTTACGATAGTGAGATTAGTGAGCCAAAAAAAAAACACGGACCTTCTCTAGGAACAGAAAGGGTATAACAAGCCGAAAGGAGGTTAAGGTACTCATGAAACTGAACAACTTTCCCCATATAACATGGATCGAAATATGAAAAAAAATTTGGACCTCCCATACAAAATCGCCGATCAGCTAATTGATTTACTATGGGAAGTCCAATTTCTTTTTCATATTTCGACCCATGTTCCATGGGGAAAGTTGTTTATTTTCATGAGTACCTTGACCTCCTTTCGGCTTGTTATACCTACCCTTTCCGTTACTCCCGGTATAAGGTGAAAATTTACTATTATAGTGACCTATAGCGAGCCCTCAAAACCGGCTAGTGATAAGGAGCAACTTTCCCCAAGGAACATAGGTCGAAATACCTATGTAAAAATTATTTGCACCTCCCATAGTAACTCAAATCAGCTCATCGGCAAGTTTTCTTTCGGTTCTTAGTTTTCACTATCAGTCACTAGTAAAATTCCACCCGTGATAAATATCCGCACTACGAAGATCTAGGTAGGTACCTACCTACCTACTATACTTAACCTAGTACTACTGAGTAGGCAGATAGGTACTACATCTGGACTCTAGATTCGGAATTGAACTTACTCGTCTAGTTTACTTCTAGTCTTAAAACTGTTTTAAGAAGACTAGAACTATATTGGTAACAGACTATAAATGAGAACAGACTATATCTATCTATAGGTACTATCTACCGTAGTTATTACATGATATACCTACTTAGCTTACATTTTTATATTATGCTATTGGCTTCCCAATCTTCTTCTTCAGTAATTTTTACAGCTTTCTTTGATTCCTCCCAGAGTTTACGTGTAAAGTTTTCATCTCTCGCCAGCCAGTGGTTTATCCAAGGTCTACAAAACTTGTAAAGTTGTCCACTTACACCTTCCAACGCAGGGTCTGCTGCTAGGGACCCTATTTGTTCCGCCACTTCTTCTTTCGTTTGTCCAACAATATCAATAAAGTATCTCGACACGCCTTGTACAAATCCCGGTGTGTTTTCAAGTATATTTGTTCCTTTCACTACAAAAGGGTCGAACGTGTTGGCTGTTATTCTTGTGTCTTCCAATCTGCGACTCAATTCTACTGTGAAAAGGCTAACAGCTAGTTTGGAATTTCCGAGAGCTGTGATAAAATTGTACCGTCCGATATCGTTCCAGTGGTCGAAATCTATCCCTCCGATATACATTGACGAGGCAGAGCTGTTTATTATTCTACTCGGTGCGGAAGTCCTCAACATAGGCAGCAGTAGATACGTCAGTAAAAACATACCGAAATAGTTCACTTGCATTGTCAAGTTCAGGCCATCTTCAGTCAGTTTATCCGGCAAACCGACAGCTCCAGCATTATTGACTAGAACATCCAAACGTTTCTCAAAATTCATTGTTTCACTAGCAAAATTCCTCACTGATTTCAATGATCCTAGATCCAGTAGTCTGTAAGCGATGTCGCTATTTCCCGACGCCTCCTCTATTTCGTCTCGAGCTTTCTTCAAGTTAGTTTCGTTTCGACTAGCGATGATGACTCTGGCTCCTCGCTTGGCTAGATTCTTAGCGGCTTCAAGCCCTATGCCGGAGCTTCCACCAGTTACGATCACAACTTTTCCTTCAAGGCTAGCGTCAGGATCGCACATCTTGGGGACAACTGGTACTGCCTGTGGAACTTAATGCACTGAGAGTAAATCCTTATCTGATTCATAAGTACTGCAGGAAAAATATCAACAATATAATTGGGTTCGTTTGGACAAAGGTCCTTTGTAATACCTACTATCAGTACTCACTTGATTCTCATTTCTTGCTGATATGATTTATCAACTATTCCAACAATGATGAACGTAACCGCTAAAAGTTTTTTAGATTTTCAAAACTCTACAAAAATGAATTATTATAGGTACCTACACTATGTTTTATGGGAGGAAAAGTAACTTAGGTAATTCATCGATAAGCTTGTCCTTCAGGTAGTTTGTTAGTAGTTTGCTTTATTTAAACAAATCATCAGATAGGTAGATAGGTACTTACTGTATTTTTTAAAGTAGGCGGGTATAATAGGTACCTACAGCTACTTATTATCAAGACAATCAACATGACGATTTATAATTTCGAAAACTCTTAGTAATCGATAACATAACCAGGAAGTTTTTATAAAGATCTTTATAATTGTATTCACGTACTTTATCCATAAATAAGAGTGATTTATTTTCATAGAGTAAGTATCTAGTTACCTATGCGGCTTCATGTGATCTTTTAGAATGTGACTACAGAAGAATGTTACATGCCGTGAGGTTACTTTCGAGGAAACTTCTTCGCTACTTTAGGAAATTATATTGGGTGATGAAATTTTACTAGTGACCGATAGCGAAAACTCAGATCAACAACTTTCCTCAAGGAACATAGGGCGAAATATAAAAAAATTTGCTGATTGGAAATGTATGGGAGGTCCAATTTCTTTTTTCTAATTACCTATGTTTCTTGGGGAAAGTTGTTCCTCATCACCAGGAGTTTTCGCTATCGGTCACTAGTAAAATTTCACCCTATCGATAACTTCGCAAGTTTCCATGGACTCTACAGTTCGTACTTACGTTATTTTACTTAAATTACTTAAAAACTAAGACGGAACCCTTTTGATTGTCTTATTTATTAGCACTTAGCATTGAAAACTTGTGGGATTTCCATAATTGTTGTTATGATGCGTTTTTATTAGGTTGATGCAAAAACGAATCAACCGGTAACCGGGTTAAAGTCGATCAAAGGTTTTCTATTTTTAGATAAGTAGGTAAGTTATTAATGTAATTTTAATCGTGTTTTAGTATCAATAATGTACCGAAAAAAGGTATTTGTATTTTCTAAGAGATTTAAAAAAATAAACGGTACCTACTTGTTTGACGGGTCTTTTATTTTAGTGTTCATCATACAGGGTGTAAGGGACAGCTTTCTGAATACTGATAGGGTGCAGTCAGACCACGAAACTGAACAACTTCCCATAACAAAATATTTCAGGAGACGTAAAAAAAATTACTTCCCATAGTACGAGGTAAATGCAGTCAGCTAATCGTGACATAACACTTAGAAACTTATTGAATTTGAGTATTCCTAATAAGATCCGCTGCTTTTTCTGCCATCGCTATCAGCACTGAGTTTGGGTATAGAGATAGGGGTGAGGGTAGCACACTGGCGTCCATTATACGAACGCCTGACACCGTTCGAACTCTGAAACAAAAAAAAAGATTATCAACCTTAGCTATTAACTCTTCTTGTCGAGTGGGAATATAATAATATTTTAGGCAGTACATACAGGTAATCGGTGAAATTTTACTAGTGACCAATAGTAATAAACATAATTATCTAATAATTCTGTGCTAATTGTTTATTTATAATTTTTCGAATAAAAAATTACTAGAAAAGTTATTTAATATACGTTCTTCAGTTTTTATGAATTCGTTAAAAAGTTATCTTCTTTGCAAGTTGCAATCGCCGTATTGCAGTGCGAAGGTTAGATTACTTTTCATATTTTTTTGTAAAGTGTAGATAAAATAGTGGAATTGCATATTATTAGGCATTAGAATACTCGTATCAAACTATTATAACACTCGGCTGCGCCTCGTGTGATAAACAGACACTCACATCCTCATGCCTCCCATTATAAGACAGTAGCATAAACTATTATTACAATCCTTTAACGATACTGAATCTTCCGTATTTTTACCTTCGGCACGCACTTAAATTAACACCCTGTACAGGTGCTTGCATATGAAACTCTCAAGTCCCTCAGTTACCTTTCACATCGTCCGCGGAAAAGAAATGGGGTGATGCTATTTTAAGCCATCAGCACACGTACCTGAGCTGGTCGTCCACCACGGCGCCACCAGCGCAGGTCCCTGCGACGTGGTGTCCAGTCACAGCTACTTCCCTGATGATGCATTCTAGATATTCATCTGGAGGGCTTTTGGGCTTGGTCTGTGTCGAAGCCTTTTTGGGCTGGTCTTGTGTTGAGCCTTTAGGTTTAGGCTTACTTGACTGCGATGCTTGGTTGACGTATTTTTTGCTCCTGGTAAGAGAAAAAGTATTCGAATGATATACCTACCTATTGAATACCTACTAGCGGGCCGTTAGCGAATTCCACAACAAACAGATGAATTCCACGACTTCATTTTATATGCAACTACCTATTGATTGAAAATATATTACAGTTGTTTATTCGCAAATTAATGAACGTACACTGATAAATGTTTTTTGTGTAAATAGCCTTTTAAATGTACAAATTACTTTTTTACTCAGTAGGTATGTGAAGGTTACGAAAACATTAAATTGATTTTTATACTGGCTGGTTTAGTCAGTCTACACATCACTCTGATAAATCGGATAATTATGAACGGCATTAATAAAAGGCAACCTATTTCAGCTATTTTCTTTGACATGACAAAAGCTTTTTATTTTGTTTTACATGAGCTCCTGATTCCTGGGCATGCGCTAAAATGGCTTAAAAGCTATCTATGTGATAGACCTCAATACTTTGAAACTACAGGATTGAATAGCCAAAACGAAGAAGAGATATTATAAGTCTAAACATACCATTAATGCAAAGGGGTTCCACAGGGGACTATTCTAGGACCTTTGCTTTTTTTGTTGTACATCAACGACTTGCCAAATATAACACGATATAGTCTATCACCTTTTCGGCAAGATCCCGGTCTGGTCTGTCCTGCTATAGTTCCAAAAGGAGAGACACCGTTCAGGGCGCGGCCAGTGTATCCTTGCTCCTATATTTTTAAATGGTTCCGTCTCAACTAAACGCTCTGCTCTTCGTAATGCTGAAAATGAAAGTTTCTTTTTAATACTGGGTGTAAAAAAACAACAAATAAAGCCAAACGGAGGTCAAGGTACTCATGAAACTGAACAACTTTCCGAAATATGTAGGTATGTATGGGGGTCTCCCATACAAAATGTACCAGTCCACCGAGTCAATTTGTATGGGAGGCAGGCACAACATTTTTTTTTCATATTTTGACCTTATGTTTATTGGGGAAAGTTTTTTAGTTTCATGGGCTGTTTCACCCCTTAAAATATTTGCAGTTGATTTTTTACACTCTATATAAGGTCCTATTAAATTCACTGCAAATATTTTAAATGCAGATCAAAGTAAAACACAAAGTGAAATTTTACTAGTGTCCGATAGCGAAAACTCAGAACCGGCTGCTGGTGATAAGGATCAATTTTCCCTATTTTCAAAGCTCACCTTTTACGATGCACTTGACGTCCCACGTGTTGTGCAGATAGTTCGGATCTACCACAGGTTGTATCGATATACTCGAGTCCCTCAGAGTGACCGTGCCTCTACTTCTGGGCTGCAGACACGTGGCTAGGAACATGAAACCTTCTTTGCTGGTGTTCCATAACAGCCACAACTGTCCACTGCTAGACATGGGCCTCCCTATCGGGGGGTATTGCTATACTCACTCATCACATACTATTGCAGTGCAAGATGTTGCATTGACAGGGAACGCTGCTGCCTGATATTCCCTAGATGATTGATTATCCCATAGTCGCTTTTTAAAATACCCACGGGTAGAATTGGGGTGACGCTATTCTAAGCCGGAATCACACGGCTGGCTGGTGTTCACAGCTCACCTTTCACGATGCACTTGACATCCCACGTGTGGTGCAGATAGTTTGGATCCACAACGGGCTGTATCGATATACTCGAGTCCCTCAGAGTGACCGTGCCTCTGCTTCTGGGCTGCAGACATGTGGCTAGGAACATGAAACCTTCTTTGCTTCAAAGCTCACCTTTCACGATGCATTTGACATCCCACGTGTGGTGCAGATAGTTCGGATCTACAACAGGCTGTATCGATATGCTCGAGTCCCTCAGAGTGACCGTGCCTCTGCTTCTGGGCTGTAGTAGTGTTGATGAGGAATCTGTTATGGAGGAGGAAGAAGTGGAAGAGGAAGCAACAAGCTCAAAGTTGGAGGATGCGGATAAGGGAGAGGAAGAGGAAGCAGTTGAGTGAGGAATATGTAAAACAAAAGATAGAGTGAGAAAGATTGATTCAGTTCAGATATTGTTTAATATTTATGAAGACATTAACATAATATATGAGGAAGCGGAAGCGAAAGAGGAATTTTAAAATTTATTTTATGTGGGAGCGGTAACGGATGAGGCATCAAATATTGCGGATCTTCCGCGTTATGAGGATGCGGAAAAAGAATCCTCATCAACATTACTGCAGACACGTGGCTAGGAACCTGAAGCCTTCTTTGCTGGTGTTCACAGCTCACCTTTCACAATGCATTTGACATCCCATGCGTGGTACAGATAGTTTGGATCTACAACGGGCTGTATCGATATACTCGAGTCCCTCAGAGTGACCGTGCCTCTACTTCTGGGCTGCAGACACGTGGCTAGGAACATGAAACCTTCTTTGCTGGTGTTCCATAACAGCCACAACAGTCCACTGCTAGACATGGGCCTCCCCCTATCGGGAGGTATTGCCATATTCACCACGCTTGGCAGGCAGATTGGGGAGCGCAGAGAACGCTGCTGCCCATTCCCTGGATGATTATACCTTAGTTGCTTTTTATGACACCCACGGGTATAATTGGGGGGATGCTATTCTAAGCCGGCATCACACGGCTGGCTGGTGTTCAAAGATTACCTTCTGCAATGCATTTGACATCCCACGTGTGGTGCAGATAGTTTGGATCCACAACGGGCTGTATCGATATACTCGAGTCCCTCAGAGTGACCGTGCCTCTACTTCTGGGCTGCAGACTAGTGTTGATGAGGAATCTGTTATGAGTAAGAGGAAGCGGAGAAGGAAGCAACAAGCTCAAAGTTGGAGGATGCGGATGAGGATGAGGATTTATTAATTGAAGAGGATGCGGATGAGGAACCTCAAAAATTGCGGAACTTCCGCGTTATGAGGAGAGGAAGAAGAATCCTCACCAACACTACTGCAGAAACGTGGCTAGGAATATGAAGCCTTCTTTGCTGGAGTTCATAGCTCACCTTTCACAATGCACCTGACATCCCACGCGCTGTGCAGATAGTTTGGATCCACAACAGGCTGTATCGATATACTCGAGTCCCTCAGAGTGACCGTGCCTCTACTTCTGGGCTGCAGACACGTGGCTAGAAACATGAAACCTTCTTTGCTGGTGTCGTTGTAGAAGGGAAACGTATCGCGGAAGACCTGGTAAGAGTAATATGGTTAATTCTCCGGTACTAAGGGTAAACAAACTTGACGAAATGACCATAGAGTACTTTATATGGAAATGACAAAAAGGCAAAATGTCGAACTGACACATTGGCTAAATGTCACACCAAGAGAATTGGCAATATCAGTCAAATTGGTATGATGTCATGCTGGTCAAGGAACGAGGATCTGACTCCACAACATCGCGAGCCAAGCGAGTTTGACATTTTTAACATGGGCTTTAAAATTAAGCGACCAACAAGGGTCTAACTTTTTTGTGGTAAGTACCTTCAAGTTTAAATGCAAGCGATACTGCGCCACACAATACATACACGTAGCGAGTGACCAAAGCGTTTTTTGTCAGCGAAGCGTTTTTGTAAGGCGAGTCATACTAAGTATACTTACCTGTTTAAAAGGAAGCTGATATAAAAAAATATTTAATACTAAAACTGCTAAAACGTAAATAAGTAGGTACCAAGGTAGGTACCTGTGGATGGTAATTAGACAAGTCTCTAAGTAGCCTCTCGTTGGCAGTCCCCATCGAGAACAGCATGAGAGCAGAGGTATCTTGAAACTCCACTCCAGCTACCGGCGGGAACGCCAGTAAACCTGTAACAAAGTAAGTATTGGCTGGATGTGCTTCTGGGCAGGATTTTGAGGAGTTTTCCTGTCCAGGGTATCCAGCTAACTATACACATATAACAAATTTTTAAAATATATACGGTTACATTTAATGTACAAATCTCTTGAGGGTGTAATCTACTCTTAAAACTGAACAACTTTTGTTTGAAACTGTTCTTCGAACTATGAAAAAGAAAATTGGACGTCCCATACTTAGTGACACACTTTTTCAACATTTTTGTATGGGAGGTCCAAATTTATATTTCATATTCATAATGTGTAATCTACTCACAAGATGTTCAGTTTTGTGAGTAGAATTCACGTTATGAATATGAAATATAAATTTGGACCTCCCATACAAAAATGTTGAAAAAGTGTGTCACTTAGTATGGGAGGTGCAATTATTTATTAATTAATTGTAATTATTAATTAAATGTAACCTTCTAAAGAGGGTAAAATTCCATTAACATGTCATTTATTAATGCATAAAGTTACATTCTGTATGGTTAGCCCAGCCAGCCCCGAGGCAGTGCCTTTATTTTTATTTTTTTATTCCGCCCGCTTTTACAAAACGTGACAAAATGTCAAGTTAACTTAATGTACTGACGAAATGAAAAAATAGCATAATGTGAGCGTCTCTAAAATGACACTGACAAAATGCCAAATTAGCTCAATGTGAGGCTGTCCAATATGACACACAGTCAAAATGCCAAAAGTAGCATTATGTGAGGCTGGCAAAATGACACTGGCAAAATACCAAATTAGCGTAATGTGTCGCTGACAAAATGACACACTGGCAAAATACAAAATTATCACAATGTGAGGCTGTCCAAACTGACACACTGACAAAATACCAAATTATCATAATCTGAGGCTGTCCAAATTGACACACTGACAACTGACAAAATACCAAATTAACACAATCTGAGGCTGTCCAAACTGACACACTGACAAAATACCAAATTATCACAATCTGAGGCTGTCCAAACTGACACACTGACAAAATACCAAATTAACACAATCTGAGGCTGTCCAAACTGACACACTGACAAAATACCAAATTAACACAATCTGAGGCTGTCCAAAGAGGCTGTCAAAATATCAAAGTTGCAATTACCTCCACTATTCCAGAAGTAGTCCCACACCTGGCTGGCGTCGAACACCTTCGCTAGGGTGATGCTGATTGGTTGCCTGATGCTCACGTATAGGGGCATGTTCATGTGGTCGTGCAGGTCACATCATCAAAGTGGCGAAATGTTGAACTGACATAATGTCAAGTTGGCTAAATGTCACACAGACAGAATGAAAAAAGAGAGACTGTCTTAAATGACACACTGACAAAATGTTAAATTGGTTACATGTCACACTGACAAAATGAAAAATTAGCATAATGTGAGACTCCCTAAAATTACATTATGACAAAATACCGAATTAGCATAATGTGAGCCTGACAAAATGGCACACTGACAAAATGATAAACTTAAGTCTAGAGTGAATAGGCATCTTCTGGGCAAGCTCGCTCCACCGTAGATCCCATCTCTGCTCTAGGGTAAGATTGGGGTCAAGAGTAAGCCCATCATAAATAAAAAAAAAAAAAAAAAAACTGGCATAATGCGAGGCTGTGAAAACTGACACACTGACAAAATGCTAAATTAGCACAATGTGAGGCTCTCCAAAATGACACACTGACAAAATGCCAAATTAGCACAATGTTGTGCTGTCCTAAGCGTCCAAAGAAAAGAGGCTGTCAAAATGTCAAAGTAATAATAAACTAGATACCTCCACTGTTCCAGAAGTAGTCCCACACCTGGCTGGCGTCGAACACCTTCGCTAGGGTGATGCTGATTGGTTGCCTGATGCTCACGTTCATGTGGTCGTGCAGGTTCTTTCCACATTCTCACTGACTGAATATCATACTGGCAAAATGTCAGTCCTGCATAATGTGAGGCTGTCCAAAATGACACACCGGCAAAACGTCGAAGTGGTCAAATAGTGAATTGAAAACATGTCAAGTAACTACATGCGAGACTGGCAATTTTATAATGCGACATTAAGTCAAGGTGACATAATGCGAGGATGTCCAAAATAGTCCAATCGGCAGGATTAACGTGCAAAATGTCAAAGTAGCAAAAAACAGCCAAGTTGCGTTTCATCAAGTTGTTCCTCTGGTGTCATGTTGGTAGCATTGAAAAGCCGCATGTAATACTATGGCCGCCGTATATTATTTACAATGCTACCAAGCCAGAGGAACTTTTTGATGAAACGCACTATAGCAATACCTACACATACCTTCACTGTTCCAGAAGTAGTCCCACACCTGGCTGGCGTCGAACACCTTCGCTAGGGTGATGCTGATTGCTCGCCTGATGCTTACGTATAGGGGCATGTTCATGTGGCCGTGCAGGTTCTTTCCACATGCTCAGTGACTAACTATCATACTGGCTAAATGTCAAACCTGCATAATGTGAGGCTGGCCAAAATGACACACAGACAAAAGATCAAAATGTGGTCAAATAGCGAATTGACAGACTACTTGTCAAGTAGCTACATGCGAGACTGGCAATTTTGTAATGCGACTATAAAACCCATATATGCCCACAGGGTCGAAAACGACCCAAAATTGGTTGGTGCATTTAGAAATTAGCTAAAAAAAATAACACAAGTTTACTCATCTACAAAATTCAGATATAAAAATAGTTCTAGGCATATATGAGATAAGTCAAGGTGACATAATGTAAGACTATCCAATATCGTCCGATTGG
Organism: Phthorimaea operculella; assembly: GCA_024500475.1. Lineage (NCBI taxonomy): Eukaryota > Metazoa > Arthropoda > Insecta > Lepidoptera > Gelechiidae > Phthorimaea > Phthorimaea operculella. Next base: position 3,551,059 of record JANFCV010000019.1, on the reverse strand, counting down.
CAGAATATCATAGAATATCACGTGCAAAATATCAATGTAGCAAAAAAAAAAAACAGCCTATAGTGCGGTCATTTTATTCGAATAGGCCATATTTGACAGAAATCAAACCCATACTTGAAGGAAGACATGTCAACAAAGAAAAATAGACCTTATGTCGTAGCATTGACACGATTTTGATAGCTGTCAAATATGGCCTATTATAACAGCCTTACTGTAGCGATACAAACCTTGCCTGTTCCAGAAGTAGTCCCACACCTGGCTGGTGTCGAACACCTTCGCTAGGGTGATGCTGATTGGTTGCCTGATGCTCACGTATAACTGCATGTTCATGTGGTCGTGCAGGTCACATTATCATAGTGGCGGAATGTTGAACTGACAAAATGTCGAGTTGGCTTAATGCCACACTGACAAAATGAAAAATTAGCATAATGTGAGGCTGACAAAATGAGACACTGGAAAAAAGATAAACTGGCATAATGCGAGGCTGTCTAAAATTACAAAGTGACAAAATGACAACGTACACAATGTCAGATCCTTGGTAAACAAACCTTGACTGTTCCAGAAGTAGTCCCACACCTGGCTGGCGTCGAACACCTTCGCTAGGGTGATGCTGATTGGTTGCCTGATGCTCACGTATACAGGCATGTTCATGTGGTCGTGCAGGTCACATTATCAAAGTGGCTAAATACCATACTAGCAAAATGTCAAACCTGCATAATGTGAGGCTGTCTAAAATGCCACACTGGCAAAACGTCGAAGTGGCCAAATAGCGAATTGACAGACTACTTGTCAAGTAGCTACATGCGAGACTGGCAATTTTATAATGCGACGATAAATGACAAGGTGACCGAAAATAGTCCAATTGGCAGGATTAACGTGCAAAATGTCAGAGTAGCAAAAAACAGCCAAGTTGCGTTTCATCAAGTAGTTCCTCTGTTGTCATGTTGGTAGCATTGGAAAGCCGCATGTAATATTATGGCCGCCGTATAATATTTACAATGCTACCAACATAACGCCAGAGGAAGTATTTGATGAAACGCACTATAGCAATACCTACACACCTCCACTGTTCCAGAAGTAGTCCCACACCTGTCTGGCGTCGAACACCTTCGCTAGGGTGATGCTGATTGGTTGCCTGATGCTCACGTATAGGGGCATGTTCATGTGGTCGTGTTGGTCACATTATCAAATGGGTTAAATGATGAACTGACTAAATGTCAAGTTGGCTTAATATTACACTAAAAAATGAAAAAATAGCACAATCTGAGGCTGACAAAATGATACAATGACAAAATGCCAAATTAGCATAATAATGTGAGGCTGTCCAAAATGACAACGTGGCAAAATGACAAGATGACAAAATGTCAGAACATCGCTAAACGAACCTTCACTGTTCCAGAAGTAGTCCCACACCTGCCTGGCGTCGAAAACCTTCTTTATAGTATGGTCATTCGAATAGGCAATATTTGACAGTTGTCAAACCCATACTAGAAGACATGTCAACAAAGAAAAATAGACCTTATTAACATGGTTTTGACAGCTGTCAAATATGGCCTATTCGAACGGCCGTACTGTGGCAATACATACCTTCACTGTTCCAGAAGTAGTTCCACACCTGGCTGGTGTCGAACACCTTCGCTAGGGTGATGCTGATTGGTTGCCTGATGCTCACGTATAGGGGCATGTTCATGTGGTCGTGCAGGTCACATTAACAAAGTGGCGAAATGTTGGACTGACATAATGTCATGTTGGCTTAATATGACACAAAAAAAATGAAAAATTAGCATAATGTGAGGCTGAGAAAAGGACATACTGGCAAAATACCAAATTAGCACAATGTAGGACTCTCCAAAATGACACACTAACAAAATGATAAACAAGCTTAATGCGCGGCTGACAAAATGAGACACTGGCAAAACGACAAAGTGGCAAAATAGTAAATTGACAACATGTCAAGTAGCTGCGAGACTGCCAATTTTAAAATGCGACAATATGTCAAGGTGACATAATGTGAGGCTGTCCAAAATCGTCCGATTGGCAGGATTAATGTGCAAAATGTCAAAGTAGCAAAGAACAGCCAAGTTGCGTTTCATCAAGTAGTTCCTCTGGTGTCATGTTGGTAGCATTGGAAAGCCGCATGTAAGTAATATTATGGCCGCCGTATAATATTTACAATGCTATCAACATAAAGCCTGAGGAACTTTTTGATGAAACGCACTATAGCAGTACCTACATACCTCCACTGTTCCAGAAGTAGTCCCACACCTGGCTGGCGTCGAACACCTTCGCTAGGGTGATGCTGATTGGTTGCCTGATGCTCACGTATAGGGGCATGTTCATGTGGTCGTGCAGGTTACATTAACAAATTGGTGAAATGATGAACTGACAAAATGTCATGTTGGCTTAATGTCACACTGATAAAATGCCAAATTAGCACAATGGGAGGCTCTCTAAAATGACACACTGACAAAATGCCAAATTAGCACAATGTTGTGCTGTCCTAAGCGTCCAAAGAGGCTGTCAAAATGTCAAAGTAATAATAAACTACATACCTCCACTGTTCCAGAAGTAGTCCCACACCTGGCTGGCGTCGAACACCTTCGCTAGGGTGATGCTGATTGGCTGCCTGATGCTCACGTATAGGGGCATGTTCATGTGGTCGTGCAGGTCACATTATCAAAGAGGTGAAATGTTGAACTGACAAAATGTCAAGTTGGCTTAATGTCACACTGACGAAATGAAAAATTAGCATAGTGACACACTGGTAAAGTGAGACTGCCTAAAATGATACACTGGCAAAATGTCAAGTTGGCATAATGACACAGTGGCAAAATGAAAAATTAGCGCAATGTGAGGCTCTCCAAAATGACACACTGACAAAATACCAAATTAGTATGATGTGCGTTTTTATAATGCGACAATAATATGTCAAAGTGACATAATGTGAGGCTGTCCCTAATCGTCCGATTGGCAGAATAATAACGTGCAAAATGTCAAAGTAGCAAAAAATACCCATATGTTCGAAATATGGCCTATATTTGACAGCTGTCAAACCCATACTACAAGACATGTCAACAAAAAAAATAGACCTTATGTCATAGCATTAACATTAACCTGCTAATTGCAGTAGGCCGTTGAAAAACTCTGACACCAGGGTTCACCGGGTCGTGGAACGACTCTGTGTCCTACATGAATTAAATAGAGAGCATTAATACGATTTTGACAGCTGTCAAATATAGCCTATTCGAATGGCCGTACTGTAGCAATACATACCTCCACTGTTCCAGAAGTAGTCCCACACCTGGCTGGCATCAAACACCTTCGCTAGGGTGATGCTGATTGGTTGCCTGATGCTCACGTATAGGGGCATGTTCATGTGGTCGTGCAGGTCACGTTATCAAAGTGGTGAAATGTTGAACTGACAAAATGTCAAGTTGGCTTAATGTCACACTGACAAAATGAAATATTATAGTGCGTTTCATCTTATAGTTCCTATGGCGTCATGTTGGTAGCATTGGAAATTTGTATGTAATAATAGACGGCGCCAAAAAATTACAAACAAATTTCCAATTTTACCAACATGACGCCATAGGAACTAAAAGATGAAACGCACTATATCTTAATGTGAGGGTCTCCAAAATGACACACTGACAAAATGTCAAATTAGTGACATGTCACACTGACAAAATGAAAAACTAGCTTATTATGGGGCTTTCCAAACTAATGCACAGGCAAAATGTTAAACTGGCATAATGTGAATCAGTCCAAGATGACAACGTGAAAAAATGTCAGACCCTCCCTAAACTAACCTCCACTGTTCCAGAAGTAGTCCCACAGCTGCCTCGCGTCGAACACCTTCGCTAGGGTGATGCTGATTGGTTGCCTGATGCTCACGTATAGGGGCATGTTCATGTGGTCGTGCAGCTTCTTGCCACATTCTCAGTGACTAAATCACAGCTTAAGGAACCTTACAAAACCACTTTTTGCTCGTTGGGAACTTATAAATGTAGACTTGCTGACTAAATACATACCTACTGGCAAAATGTCAAACCAGCATAATGTAAGGCTGTGCAAACTGACACACCGACACCGGCAAAACGCCAAAGTGGCTAAATAGTGAATTGACAATGTGTCAAGCTAGCTACATGACTGGCAATTTATGTCAAGTTGGCATAATATAAGCTGTCCAAAATTGTCTAATTGGCAGAATAATAACGTGCAAAATGTCAAAGTGGCAAAAAAAGGCGTAAAGAACGGCCGTTCCAATAGGCCATATTTGACAGCTGTCAAACTCATACTAGAAGACATGTCAACAAAGAAAAATAGACCTTATGTCGTAGCATTAACACGATTTTGACAGCTGTCAAATATGGCCTATTCGGACGGCCGTACTGTAGCAATACATACCTCGACTGTTCCAGAAGTAGTCCCACACCTGGCTGGCGTCGAACACCTTCGCTAGGGTGATGCTGATTGGTTGCCTGATGCTCACGTATAGGGGCATGTTCATGTGGTCGTGCAGCTTCTTGCCACATTCTCAGTGACTAAATATCATACTAGCAAAATGTCAAACCTGCATAATGTGAGGCTGCCCAAAATGACACACTGGCAAAATGACACAGTGGCAAAATAGTGAATTGACTACTTGCGAGACTGGCAATTTTATGATGCGACAATAAGTCAAAATTACATAATGTGAGGCTGTGCAAAATCGTCCGATTGGCAGAATAATAACGTGCAAAAAGTCAAAGTAGCAAAAAATACCCTATTGGCCATATAATGGCCGTTCGAATAGACCATATTTGACAGCTGTCAAAACATACTAGAAGACATGACAACAAAGAAAAATAGACCTTAAGTAAGTGTTATTTTACCGACTGCGGTTATTTAGTGTGTTATTCTAAAATACCACTAGCGGCATACTAGACACTTCCTTAGTAATAAAATTAACATGATTTTGACAGCTGTCAAATATAGTCTATTCGAACGGCCGTACTGTAGCGATACACACCTCCACTGTTCCAGAAGTAGTCCCACACCTGGCTGGCGTCGAACACCTTCGCTAGGGTGATGCTGATTGGCTGCCTGATGCTCACGTATAGGGGCATGTTCATGTGGTCGTGCAGGTTCTTGCCCACATGCTCGTTCTCTGATACCAGGTTTATTTTCAACCTGAACATAAAAAATAACTAATTTCTAATTTGTATGCGGTCGGCATAATTCATGCACAAATTCAAATAATATTTCTAAAGGATTTGACTTCGTTTTACGACCGACTCGGCCGCTTGCTGACGTCAACCCTCAATTTTGACACTGCTAGATAGAGCATTAGAAGGTAGAAAACCCACCCTAAATATTTGGTAGGGTAGTGGAGGAATGATGAAAAGGCGCTGAAACAATCAAACTTTGTATGGGAAACAAAATAAAAGTTTTGTGTATGAGTTTTCAACAGAATCAGGTACCTTAGCTCCTAGTGAAATTGTGAAAAAGTTGCTATCATGTTAAGGCTATTTATGAATGGCTTTGTATAGTAGAGAAGGACGTCTGATACAAGTAACGGTAAGACGATCCGTAGCAATTGCAAAGTGTTTTAAAAATACGTCTCCTGATGCCTATTTTGTGACCGGTAAGTCGACCCTACTTACTTCTGTACCACCTCCCTAGGCCCGATGCCTGAAAGCATCAGTATCTGAGGAGTTTTGATGGCGCCAGCTGATAAAATAACCTCCTTGTTCACGAAGATATTGTCCAGCTCGCGGTGACGTTTGAGGATGTAGATGGAAGAGGCGGTTTTGTTCTCGAAACGTATCTAGAAGAAGAAAAGAGATATACATAAAAAGACGTTGTACCAAAAATTTCCAGGCGTTATCAGATCCCTAATAGGTGCGTCACACTGCCCGAGGTTGCTCGCTGCCTCACCGCCTCTTTGGACGAACCACCGAATTTCAGCCCAATTTGGACGTCTAAATAAGTTAATAGGCAAACTACTGAGGCGCGTTGATTTTGGCTCGGCCCGCGCGCGTTCGCCTGAGCATGACCTTGCGTTGCCTCGGATGACCCACGTAATTTTTTGGCCGTTTGCCTCGCGAGGCAGCGAGGCTGCTCGATTGGTGTGGACGCGCCTATTGATAGATATATATGGACTTCAACAATTTTTAAAATATCCGATCAACTGAAGTACTTTTTTATAGAAACTCTAACAAAAAAACAGTTTCATAAATTTTGTTACGGCACAGGTTACGGTTATGGTCCATAGGAAAAGTTATTCAGTTTGGTGGTTTGATCGTATAAAATGCTGTTGCATTGAAAAACCCCAAACAAACAACTCTTGAAATATTATTGAAATAAAATCTTATCTATCAATCTCGTGGTCCCCTATGAAAATTGAATCCACAACCTTTGGATAGACGGACGCAGGATCAGACTAAATTCCACATGCAGATACTTACAGAAACTGCCTGAGTTTTCAACAGTACATGCAGGTTAGGTCTATTCAGAGCCGGTTTCAGATAGGCGTCATAAGACGACCGTCTCTTGCCGTGGTCGACCGTAGCCTTACAGAACCCACTACTTACAGAAACTGCCTGAGTTTTCAACAGCACATGCAGGTTGGGTCTATTCAGAGCCGGTTTCAGATAGGCATCATATGACGACCGTCTTTTGCCGATGTCGACCGTGGCCTTATAGAAAGTACTACTTACAGAAACAGCCTGAGTTTTCAACAGCACATGCAGGTTAGGTCTACTCAAAGCCGGTTTCAGATAGGCGTCATATGACGACCGTCTCTTGCCGTGGTCGACTGTATCCTTACAGAAACTACTACTTACAGAAACTGCCTGAGTTTCCAACAGCACATGCAGGTTGGGTCTATTCAAAGCCGGTTTCAGATAGGCGTCATATGACGACCGTCTCTTGCCGTGCTCGACCGTAGCCTTACAGAAACTACTACTTACAGAAACTGCCTGAGTTTTCAACAGCACATGCAGGTTAGGTCTAATCAAAGAAGGTTTCAGATAGGCGTCCAGATAGGCGTCATATGACGACCGTCTCTTGCCGTTGTCGACCGTAGCCTTACAGAAACTATTACTTACAGAAACTGCCTGAGTTTTCAACAGCACATGCAGGTTATGTCTATTCAAAGCTGGTTTCAGAGCGTCATATGACGACCGTCTCTTGCCGTGGTCGACCGTAGCCTTACAGAAACTACTACTTACAGAAACAGCCTGAGTTTTCAACAGCACATGCAGGTTGGGTCTATTCAAAGCCGGTTTCAGATAGGCGTCATAAGACGACCGTCTCTTGCCGTGGTCGACCGTAGCCGTCGCTGGTCTAAACACAGTATGCTGGTCTGCTAGGCGAGACGACGCCTGCTTGAAAACTTGGAGCAATTGGTTGTATGATCGGACTAAATGCCACATGCAGATAGATACTTACAGAAACTGCCTGAGTTTTCAACAGCACATGCAGGTTAGGTCTATTCAAAGACGGCTTCAGATAGGCGTCATATGATGACCGTCTCTTGCCGTGGTCGACCGTAGCCTTACAGAGACTACTACTTACAGAAACAGCCTGAGTTTGCAGCAGCACATGCAGGTTGGGTCTATTCAGAGCCGGTTTCAGATAGGCATTATATGACGACCGTCTCTTACCGTTGTCGACAGTAGCCTTACAGAAACTACTACTTACAGAAACAGCCTGAGTTTTCAACAGCACATGCAGGTTGGGTCTATTCAGAGCCGGTTTCAGATAGGCGTCATATGACGACCGTCTCTTACCGTTGTCGACAGTAGCCTTACAGAAACTACTACTTACAGAAACAGCCTGAGTTTTCAACAGCACATGCAGGTTGGGTCTATTCAAAGATGGCTTCAGATAGGCGTCATATGACGACCGTCTCTTGCCGTGGTCGACCGTAGCCGTGGCTTGCCTAAACACGGTATGCTTGTTTGCTAAGCGAGACGACGCCTGCTTGAAAACTTGGAGCAATTCGTTATAAACGTCGATTTGTTTTAGTTTCATAGGCGGCTGTGGGAAAGAAAAGTTGGTAAGATAATTTTCTTTTTTACTAGTAACCGTTATAGCGAAAACTCAGTACCTGCCTATACACACCAAACAACTTTACTTAGGTACTTAGGTACAACATTTCTTTACCAAAAACGAGACATTCTTACCTTCTCAAACGGGCAATCTGCATCACAGTCTTTCGAATAATATTCATTATTTCCAAAAGCCTTGACGACGTATGGTTTCAAGTCCTGGTAAGTCCAGCCTTTAAAACCTTTTCTAGACCAATTCTCGTAGTCGCGGGGGAAGCCTAGGCCGTGGAGTAGGAAGTTGATTTGGCCTGAACCGCCTAGGCCTTTGCCTCGTGGCAGGATTTGCGTCTGAAAAAATGTATTAGTAGGTTTGATTTAGGACGATTTTGCAGGCATTGGACCCGATACTGATCGGAAGCCACCTTAGAAGTTCAAACCTAAATAGAAAGGGCGTTTTTCTATGAATAAACAATTTACCTACACTTCCACTTCTACAAGTAGGTAAGTACAATCATTATTTTCAGTTTTGCCATATAAGGGAACAAAATAAACTTACCTCATTCCAAACTTTGCAAAAATTTGCAAATTCATCTGGGTCCGCCAGGCGCCCATAGCTCAGTTGGCAGAGCAGTGGGACGGTACCCCACGGTCCCGGGTTCAAGTCCCGGCGGTCGCTAATGTCGCTGTTTCAACTTTTTGCAAAACACGTACAATCTACTGTAAGTAAGTAAGTAAGTATTGTACCTACCTGATCCCAAAGGCCGAAGGATGAATACTTCTGTCTAGTGGTCCGCACCGACCAGTCGCTGGGGCCAAGTTGAGCCGCGGTTGGGGTGAGGGGTATTCCTGAGAAACACACACAGATTTTTTCAAAGCAGTTTCTCAAAGTCATAATAGGGTGTGGCATGCGAGTCTGTTGAGCAAGCTTCCAGCGTACGGCATACCCACTGGCTTCTGTAGCTGGGTGGCTGACTTCCTGAGTGAACGGTCGATCCGAGTGGTCATAGACGGCTGCTCCTCTGACCTCAAGGCTATTGACGCCGGAGTTCCTCAGGGGTCTGTACTCTCCGCGACGCTTTTCCTGCTGCACATCAATGACCTTCTATCTTCAGGAATTGTTGGGTACGCAGATGACAGTACTGTCACCGAGAAATATCTGTCCGGCGCAGGAGCCAGTGGTGATGAAATCCAAAGATTGAGAAAGGCTATGATTGAGCGTACGAGCCTGACGTTAAGTAACGTCTCCCAGTGGGGCGATGACAATCTCGTCAGCTTCAATGCTTCAAAAACGCAGGCGTGTCTTTTCTCCGCAAAAGGAGTCCTTTCACCTTTCTCCTACTTTTCGGGGTACATCTGTTCCAGTGACCAACACTCTTCAACTCCTTGGCATGGAGTTGTCCTCTGACCTCAACTTCGGCACCACCATCGAGTCCAAGGCTCAAATTGCAGCTAGAAAGTTGGGCGTCCTGAATAAAGTCAAGCGGTACTTCACGCCTGAACAGCTTCTAACTCTTTATAAAGCTCAAGTCCGATCTTGCATGGAGTACTGCTGTCACCTTTGGGATGGCTCGGCTAAATACCAACTTGCTGCACTGGATTCGGTGGAACGCAGAGCCAAGAGATTAATAGGCGATAAAAAACTGGTGGCGACCAAGCTTCACAGCCTGGCTCACCGCCGCAAGGTTGCTTGCCTATCGGTCTTCTACAGATTGTACTTCGGAGAGTGTGCGCGTGAGCTGCATGAGCTCATACCACCGTCTCCTTTCTTCCATCGGACATCCAGACGCACGGCCGGCTACCATCCGTTCTTAGTTGATATGCCCACATTACGCACTAAGCGCTTCAAATCATCTTTCATTATGCGCACGGCTAAAGAATGGAATTCCCTGCCTGCGTCTGTATTTCCGAGTGCATATAACCTGAATCTCTTTAAGTCTAGAGTGAATAGGCATCTTCTGGGCAAGCTCGCTCCACCGTAGATCCCATCTCTGCTCTAGGGTAAGATTGGGGTCAAGAGTAAGCCCATCATAAATAAATAAATAAATAAATAAAATAAAAGTTAGGTACTGATCTTGTTCTTCTTTTAAGTCAATGGTTGAACTTAGATATTTTTCAGCCAGTTAACTTATAAACAGATAGCCGATGAGGATGGATGTACCGCAAAATCAGTGAGAACTAACTAACTCCGCTGACTCAGCGACCCAAAGACGATCTTGGCCTCTGAAATGAGTTCTCTCCACTGATCCATGTCCTGCGCGATCTCCTGCCAATTGCTGACTCGAAGATCGCACAGGTCAGCCTAACATAATTGGGGAGACTAAGGCTCACCGACTCCTTTGGCTCGGCCAAAGCCGTTGTGAGGTTGTAAATTCGTGAAAAGCGATAATGTAATATAAGCGACTGGATGGCAAAAACGGGAGATCGTGCCTTATGGCGTTCCCTGGGGGAGGCCTACGTCCAGCAGTGGACTGCAATAGGCTGAAATAGAATAGAAATAGATAATGTAATATCCTAAGCGAAATATTATCCTAATAGATAAAAAGAGAGAGACTTCAACCATACCTGTGAAGAATCCCATGTGCTCCCCTGCTTCGACCAGCAGCACTTTGGTCGACGGGTTTTCTGACAGACGAGCAGCGAGGACGCAGCCTGCCGTCCCTTCCCCACTATGGGAGTAGGTAACTGTATCAAAACAACCCTAGGTACCTACACTTCAGCCTACCTGTGAAGAAGCTTATGTAGTCTCCTGCTTCTATAGCAACAATGTTAGCCGACGGGTTCTCTGACTCTCTCTGCCGTGCCTGCTGGGGAAGAAATCAAAACAACCCAACGTGAACCCAACACTTCAGCCTACCTGTGAAGTGTCCCATGTGGTCCCCTGCTTCCACCAGCAACACTTTAGTGGACGGGTTCTCTGACAGACGACCGGCGAGGACGCAGCCTGCCGTGCCTGCTCCAACTAGGGGTAATACAGATAATAATCAGGTCTTTGTCTTTTGAGGCATCATAAGTAATATTGAGCATCACACCATATCTTTCCCGTGGGTGTCGTAACTAAGGGATTTGAGAGTTGATGTGTAGGTATTGCAATTTTAGGCGACAGGCTGAAAACCTGTCACTACTGTGATACACAGTCTCCTGAATGACTAAAAACTTTTGTCAAATGTGGTGTAAACATGGTGTAAATGACTGTTCTTTTAACAACCGTTTGCGTTATTCTACCCTGTAAGGGATATAGGCGTGATATATGTATCTAGAGGTAGTTAAGTATTATTATGAGTTTTCTAGACCCAAGTCACTACCATGCACGTTTAATAACATTTATTACTGGGATTATCTAGTCGCAACACGATTGCTCTACTATAACCATCAGGCGTTTCAGCTATTATGAAAGTGTTGTTTCATACTGAAAATAAAATAGAATAAGTTAGTGCTTACCTATGACATAGTCGTATCTTTTATCCGGATTTAGCACAATGCTAGGATACTGTATAATATATCTGTGATACACTAAATAAGATATGCACGCCACTATCACTGGAAAAATGTATGTTACAATAGACATTTTGTTCAAATGTTATTCTATAAGTTATAAAAAATAGGAAAACCGAACAAGGGTTTTCGTGTCACGTAATTCGAGTAACGTAAGCTGATTGGAAGAGGCAAGAGCTAGCCTAATTGAATTATGCAGGGGTGGCCAACCCTGTCAGTCAAAAAATAATGGATAGGTATTATGTAACTCATTTTCCCGGAAAGTATTATACAGAAAGAAAGAAAGAAAGAAAACTCATTTATTCGTCGACATGCATACAAGGTCCCTTAGTGTAGGTTAACAATTCTTAAATGTATTACAAATGATAAGTACACAGATATGATGCCACGAAAAGGTGTTGACTCAGCATATTATCACAAGTCCCCTAAATCTAGTTACTTGTGACACTGATATTCTGTCACCACCAGAAAAGTTACACACGAACATAATTTATAATTAAAAATAACAATTATCTGCCAAAAAAGTGGGAATGTAGAAAACATTGTAGCAGTGAATAACAAATTTGCGAATACTATACAATGCAAACTTGTAGTTTTAGCAAAAGTTAAGTAGTGCCATGTATGTTAGTAGAACGAAAGAATATATATTAGAAACAACACAAACTAGAAAAATCATTGTTTAAACAGCGGAGGAGATAAGCTAAAGCGCAAGTGCTTATGGTATTTCTTTTTGTAGTCCAAGTAGATGTTGTCGGTAACGTGATTTAAAAGTACATTTAGATTTGATCCCTCTAAGTGGTGGAGGGATGTCGTTCCAGCACTTGGACGCGCGGTAGCTAAAACCACCTCGAAAAGCAACAGTGCGATGTCTGGGAACCTTTAGAACATCAGAAACCTGTCTGGGGGCATACCTGTGATCAGAGTAACGCCAAATTAATTTATTAAATAGGTAACCCGGCTGTTTCGTATTAATCAGGTCATGCAGCTGCGAAGCATAAAACAAGGTTAAACGACTCTGCATCTTAAGAAGACCTGATTTGGTGAGAAAAGGTGTTACGTGAGTTCTAGGGGGAATCGGAAAGCAATATCTTGCACACGCGTTTTGTACTCTCTGAACAAGAGCATGAGACTTTTGATATAGGCAAGGCCCATATACAGTTAAACAATAATTAAGTTTGGAGAGTACTAGCGTTTCACATAGCCTTATTCGCAATTCCGTACATATAAATGATCTAATCCTGTACAACACTTTAAGCCTATAAAAGCAGTTACGTACAACATTAGTAATATGGGTCTCAAAGCGAAGCTGACTATCAAAAACTAGCCCGAGGTTACGAGCCTCAGACACTTGTTCTATTTGTTCACCAGCAATGGAGACGTTAGGATGCTGTGACTCAATACGAGCAATTTGGTTTTTGGTACCTAAAATTAGAAACTTTGATTTAGAAGGATTCAGTACAAGTGTGTTTTTCAAAGCCCAGGAGTGGATCCTCTGGAAATCCTCATTGATCTCTTTTACTGCCTGTGTAATATTACTCCGTGGAACTTTAATATACAGCTGGAGATCGTCAGCATATATATGATACTGTGAATGATGAATACATTTCACAATATCTGCACTGTATATAATGAACAGAAGTGGGCCCAGAATTGAGCCCTGCGGCACACCCCTACTCACAGGCAGAGGATCTGAAACCACTGTTCGCCCTTGCGGTCCGCGAATTGCAACCCTCTGATGACGATTACTCAGATAACTGTTAAACCATTTTAGTGCCGAATGTTCAAAGCCATAGTAAGACAATTTTGAAATCATCAGAGGAATGTTAATAGCATCGAAGGCGCGAGAAAAATCGAGAAGCGTAAGAATCGATCCACTACCAGAGTCAAGATTGCGAAGTATGTTGTCCACTACGTCTAATAGTGCAGTTGCGGTGCTGCGGTTTGATCTAAACCCTGATTGTAAACCCGGAAGTATGTTTGACGACTCACAAAACTTAACAACCTGATTGTATACCACTTTTTCAAGTAATTTCGAGAGAAACGGCAGGATACTTATAGGTCTTAAATCTTTTATGTCACTTACATTATTTTTTTTGGGTAGTGGCCTTACTAAAGCTGATTTCCAAGATAGCGGGAAAACAGAGCTAGAAATGGATTTATTGATGATTGTAGTGATTACATTAAGTGTTCGGGGAAGGGTCAGTAATATCATATCTCTTGAGATGTTATCAGACCCCACGGCATTGGATGTAATCGATAGAATAATTTTTGCAACTGTATTTTCATCAACTGTTTTCAAAGAGAAAGAACAGTTGTCATGTCTATGAAATTCATAGTACGTCATGGTTGATATATCTGTGTTTTCGTTGCCTGGAACTGTTAGAAAATGTTTATTTATGTCATTAGGGTTATCAAAATTTGTAGGTAAATCTCGTGAACATTTGAAGTCAGGGAGAACTGTTGACTGCAAGTTTTTCCAAAGGGCTTTACCATTGTGAATATTACTATTTATAAACTGGTCAAAATATGCTTTTTTCTCTGCAATTGTGCAAGAAATCACAAGATGTTTAAGTTTTTTATACTCCTCCTTATCTGTATCGCTTTTAGTCTGTTTTGCTTTTGAATGTGCTTTGTCACGCAGCTCTCTCATATATTGAATATTACTTGTAAGCCATGGTATTTTTTTAGTAGTTACTGTAATGTGTTTTTCAGGAGCCAGAAAGTCAAACAACGACAGAATAGTTCTGTTAAATTCGTTAACCATGTCGTTGACATCGCTTAAACTTGAAATACTATCCCAATCAATATGCTCGACGATATTGTTAAGTTCGTCAATATTTATATTTTTCAATGGACGAACCGTCATGACTTGAGGGACTGGTTTTTTCATTTTAACCTTGAGTTCTCCAAAAACAACGGCATGAGCACCTAGTTCCTGCACATGCATTACTCTAGTTCGAGATACTGGGGCATCACTTATGATTAAGTCTATTAGCGTAGCACTATGTGATGTAAAGTGTGTCGGTTCCGTAACATGATTCGTAAGATCTGTATATTTCAAAAAAGCATTCAAGTCAACAGTCTTCGGATTATTGTGAATAAGAAGATCAATGTTAAAGTCGCCTAAAAGTAAAGTGTAGTCATGTCCAGTCATGGATGAAAGGCTTTCAGTGAGAGCATCTATAAAATTCTTTGTGCTAACCCAATGCGGTCTGTAAGCAGTACCGATCAGTAATCGCACTTTATTTACTTTCAAATTGAACCACATTTGCTCAACTTCTTCGTGAATTGTGGGGTGCGGGCACAGGCGAAAATTTATTCCTTGCCTCACGTAAAAACCCACGCCTCCACCGCGTTCTTTTGGTAGCCCTTTTGGTCGAGGCAAGTGCCTCAAACGATAACCTGGTACCGTTGGTGCACAAAAATCAGAACCTTCATTAATCCAAGTTTCATTGATAGCCATAAAGTCTGGAGACTCACGTAACAACATGGCTTGAAATTCGTCATACTTACTGTTGAGCGAGCCGGGATTGTAAAGACCAAACTTTAAATTATGAAGCTTAATCATTAGGTATATTAATGAAAAATAAGAAAGAATAGATAGTATGTAAATGATCTTTTACGTAGGTTGCCCCTGGATTGTGAGTATTAGTTTTTATTGTTCCAAAGTTAGGATTTATTGTTATTGAGTTACGTTTCTTTATTTGTGTTAAATAAGAGGGGAAAAAACCAGACATCACACTGCGCATCATGCATTCGTAAATTTTATAATACTGGCAAACAGTGAAAAAACCATAGATAAAAACAATTAGTAAACAAAGAATGAATGATAGTTTTGTTCCTAAATCTTTAAAATTATCGAGTTGATCACACATTATTGTCTCTACGAACGGTACCGAAAATTCGAGGAATGTCTGTTTCGTTCCGCAGAGATACCACAGGTGATTCCTTCGAGTCGGATCTTCTTGCATAGATGCGGCCATATTTTGTCCAGACGAATTTCCATTGAGCATCGCGAGCAGCTTCACGCGCCTTTGCAAACAGGACCCGGTTTCTTTTAGTTAAGCGTTCATTGACATAAAAGTTCCTTGGTTGATGGGAGGGAAGTTCAAGGTCAGCAGTAGTAGCGTTACGGCGCACACGGGAGCTCTTAATCAACTCATCACGTCTTGTGCGTCGCGTGAATTGAACCACTATTGGTCGTGGTCGAGAAATAGTGTCTGTTGTGTCTTTGTCTAAGGTTTTCGGTCCGACACGCATGGCGCTAACGATTTCGTTTTCTTCCAGGTTGACTTGTAGTTTTCTTGAGGCCAACAATACCACGTGAACAACAGACTCACCATTAAATTCAGGGATCCCGGTGATCTCAATATCGTTGAGAAGGGACTGCTGTTCTCTATCGTTGATGTCGTCTTGAAGTTGAGATATCAATTCCATTGATTTTTTAGCCTCAGTAAGTCCGTTATCCTGGTTTTTTAGGGATTTAAGTTCAGCCCGTAGGGAGTTATTGTCGGCCTCCAAATCAGTTATCTTTTTGTGTGATTCGTTTACAGTTTTTCTCAAAATGTCAATCCGGTCTGATAGAAAATCTGTAGTTTCAGTGAACTCCTTTTTTAAATTATCAATCGTAGACTTGATTTCCTCACGGAAGTCGTTGGCTATTTCTGCACGTAGCTTGCCAAGTTTTCCTCCAGTTTAGCTTCAAACTTGTCATTTTTGTCGTCCAATAAGGCTGCTATCTGGTTCAAAGTGAGCACTGGAGCAGGCTGTGTTGCCGGTTGAGATGTTTTTGCTGGGATAGCTTTAGAGTTAGCTAATATAACGGAGTTTTCATCATCGTTTAAAATGCTGTCTTCGTATGACATATCAGTTATCCCAAGTCGGCTACTATTGGCAAGGTTATTCTCCGTATTGTCACCAACTTTTTGCCTGCATGTAACATTGGTGCAATGGGGACAGACCCATGACTGAAACTTTAACTCATCAATATTTGCCTTGTAGTCCTCAGCGGTGATACCAAGACATTGATAGTGATAAAACCCTCGGCACTTGGCGCATACCAGCAAAGAGTTGCGCGCGATTTCGTTGTTGCAGACTCCACAATTCATTTTACACTTCTTAAAATCTGTCCGGTTATGATAAAAGCGGTGAAAAATAGCACAGTCTATAGCTAGTATTCGAACGCGTAGCAATCCGGTCACTATTTGTATGCGCAAGGCTATGTTGTCCTTCGTAGCTCGTAGCGATGACGCGCTGCAGTGGCAGTGACGTAGCGCAGCGGCGTAGCAACGGCGTAGCACAGTAGCGTAGAACCTCCGTAGCAGGTACTTCCCAAGTGTTGGTAATATTCGCGCGCTGCGTATGAGTCACTGTGGCTCAGGGGTCCAGTGCGCCGACTCAAGCGCACGCAGCATCGGGTTCGAATCCACACGGGCGGCACAACAGCGCACGAGAAATTGTATCCGTCTCTCTTCACACACGCCTACTGGGAGGAGTTTACCAATTTAAACCTCACAAGATGAAACGAGAATCGAAAATTTCAACTATTGACCAATCACGAATTTACTAAAATGAATTTCTAAAAATCGACGAGCAAAAGTTGTACAGACGTCTAACCACGATCGCGTTCGTGCGTAACCCTTACATACATACCTTCGTTTTGAATCACTCAATCTATTACAAAAAGCGCATCATAATCCGTTACGTGGTTAAGGAGGAGTTAGTAAATTCCACGACAGAGAAACGCCAAAAAGCGACCTCATTTTATACTATGGATTAATTATTTATTGTACCTACCTACCAGAGGGAGGGATTATACCGGCGCACAGGAAAACCGAGAAAAAGGTAGCAGGATGACATGTACTCGATTTTATCAAACTACAGGCGAATTTCTGATAATAAGTAATAAATAAGTATTAGAAAATAAGTTCCAATAACTAACTACTTAAATTTTCGGGTAATCAAATCACTCATCAGCCACTTTCTCCCACATAGAGTTTACGAAATAAGGTGTTGTTGGCGTACTGTAATGTATGCAAATTCAGCTAAATGGTTGACAACATCTGGTTACTGGTCTAATGTGAAAGAGGATTAAATCCCACTAAAGGGGACATCAGTATATTCTTGATTAAACTTTGCATTAAACAAGATGATTTGATTGGAAAATAATACAACAATAATGTAAAAAAAAGTAACATTTTATTTTACAGAACTTTCCAAAATGTATTAAATTTTTTGAGATAAGAAGTTGCTTTAGAATGCAATACAGTAATATTATATTGTTCAATATCTACTTGAAAATAGTAGTAAACCAATCTATCTAAGAAACTGAACAACTTCCCCCAAAGCACATAGGATATTTCTTTCAAAAATGTCTTGAAATATCTCAGCAGTAAGATATCATTTTGTATGTGAACTCAAATTCCTTGGGGAAAGATGTGGTTTATTCATGAGATTTCTACTTGTAATAATTCTACATAATATTCCAATAACTGCATTACATTTTTGTTCCAGAAATGAACTAACTGGGAAGTGATTTACAATTCTACATCGCCCCCTTCCTCGATCATCTCTCCGACGGCCGGCACCATGACAGGAGCCTCGATGATCTGTTTGCGGCCCTTAGCGTCAACAACTTCAATGGTTTCCGGCTCCACCTCCATCTCTTCTTCCGCTTGTCTCTGTTTCAGACCGGCTGCTGGTGATCTGGAAAGAAAGTAATGAAATCAATAAATATTTTGAACAGAAAAGTTGTTTTATTTATCTTGTTTTTGTTTTAGTGAGATTCAACGTAAATAGACATCCTCCAGTTAATGTTAGTAAATAATTTCATAAAATTCTGTGAATTCCACTAAAGTCTAATGCAGGATACTCTGCTGGATAGTTTAAGAATCTTGCCTACTCAATAGGCATGCCCATTAAGTCCTATCTGGACTTAATAGGCATTTGTCTGACTAGCTCTATATGTAGATAAAAGGAGAATTTGCCCTAAGCCAATATTGTCCAACCTGAATTCGTTCTAAATGCATGTTGCAATAATTGCATTACTACTAGGTACTATAACAGCCATAATATTGCACAATTATTATTAATTTAAATGATCCAAGATAAAATGTTGTTTGTAGGTTCTGAATTATAAGCTGGTTCACAAAAGAAGGGGACCCGAAATAGCAACATTATTGTTTCCGTCTTTTTCATATTACATGACATTTGAGCAAGACATCAACAATAATGTTGCCATTTCGGGTCCCCTTCTTTTGTGAACCAGCTTATAGCCCAGATTCTATTGTCAAGGACCAAATAGCTGTCTCTACACTGCATATGGGTATGAAATTTAAAAAAAGCTTACTTGATGAGTGAGATGTCCCTTTGAACCTCCCGGACGTCTCTCTGCCACTCCACTTCTCTGCCCTTCCTTAATCTCTGCATGATGTAGTTGTTGGCCCTCCTCTGCCTGATTTCCTCAACCTTCTTCATGGCTTCGATTGTCTTCGTCCACAATTCTCTGTTGTATTTGAGTGGGGCATTGCGACGCTTTTCAAACTCAAACGAGGGGTCAATAGCCAACTCCTTGCCCGCAGTCTTACGGTAGGCTTTAGTCCATTTGGTTTTGCGCGGGTTCTTCTTCTTTTTGAACGCTGCGTGGCATTTTGAACGGCAAAATCTGAAAATCTAAAATGCGAGTTGGTTAGATTTGGTCTTGGGCGAAAATAGGTCGAATAGTGATTGGATATGGTGCAAATTTGGTTACCTTGCAGTCGTTCCTGACGAACTGTATTCCGTGGCCAGGATATATCCTGGAGGAGCAGAAATAACACGTTTCAATACGCATTTTTAGCGACAATCACACGTGCGTGTTTTGGTCGCTTGACAGCTCACGTCAAAAAAGAAAGATGGCGTGTTCAGTGTTGCCAACATAAGAACCTACAAAAAACCATAGACAACAAAGGCAGTGACATCTATTTTCCAGTAGAATAAACAATGAGATGTATTTTAGTGTTTCTACTCGATACTAGATGACGCTACTAATCACATTTTCAAGTTTTGTAAAAGTTATGTGATTTATTTATTTATTTATTTATTTATTTATTAAAAAACATTTATACAACCATTACAGGGCAAGCCTAAGGCGATTGCATAAGAAAAATTGAAAATGACTAAAAACAAAACTAGCTTAAAACTAAAAACTTAACATAAAAGAGATCAGGAAAGCTTAATCTATTAAAACTATCGAGATACAACAAATAGGTATATCTAACTACAAATAAAAATTTACAAAACAATAACTTCTTAATCTAATGATAACAATTTAATATGTTCGCAATGGCTCATGAACTCTCTCATTATAATGTACCATTTATCAGCAAATATATCCACGTGCGGCTTTTCGGTCAACAGTTTGTCTACAAGACCAACCCCGCGCAAAACAGGCGACTCGCGGTGCGCTACAGTGCGACACCAAGGGATAGAGAGAAGATGGTGCGAGCGACCGCGTAAATACTTGTTAGGGACAAAAAATCGGAGTGCCGCAGATACCAATTCAGGGCTGTTGTATTCCCCGCGCAAAATCCGAACGATTGTTGCCATTAATTGAAAGTTCCTACGAGTTTCTAAGAAATTAAAATTTAATGTTCCCTGTATAAATCTAGTTGGGTATAAAAATGGGTAGTACCCGTAAACTTTTTTGTAAAGAAACCTCAGGAAAGCTTTTTGGTGATATTGATCAGTAAGTATTTTGACCAAAATTTTAACTTTTCAGTTGCTGGCCGACTAATAGAACCAAAATAGAACCTATAAAATGAGATGGAAGTTAAGTAAAAGCAGTACGTAACTTGGTGCTGGGCAGTAAATTAAAAAAGCGGCCTATTTCTTTCGAACGGTTTACGTACCTAGTTATATTCTCCGTGGTAAATACAGACAGATATGTCACGTCTCTAACACTTGCGAGGTAAGCAGATCGAAAACCATTGCGAAGAGATTGTCTCTACCTACCTGGGTTAGGTGTCTATAGCTATGTTCATTCATTACCTTCCTAGTCGCTTAAGTATTCAAAACAATAGTAAGTAAATACAAATTAACATGTAAATGCTTTTCGTGGTGGTCCAACACTTCTTGTGTAGTAATGACTGTAATAATGTGGTCGTGACCTGTGTCAAGATTGACGAATTATTTACCATCCTGACGGTCAGGTGGTCATTGTCACTAATTAGAAACATTTACAATCTAATTGCCTGTTATTCTGGTATTCTTCTTCGTTGGTGGGACGTGAAGTCTACGAGCGACGAACCTATGAACACACTAGAGATGAGTCATGTTACCTTTGTAGAGAGAGAATAGGTAGAGGTAGGTAGCAGGGTGGAGTTTTACGTAAATTTCTGAAAGGGAAGCTAATGGATGGGTATCAGCATGTACCTAAGGACCCTTCGGCACCACTGCTAGGTAGGTATCTGCCTTCTTCTTCGTTCTAAAATCTAAATCAGACGATACGATGAACCCTGATCAATAAGATCCTATTTTTTTCACTCCAGCTTCTTCTTTTTCGAGTGGGACACCAAGTCGTCCAACGACCCAATGGACCCTGGTGTCTTCAACACTGAAGTTTTTCAACCGCCAAGTAGGTAGCAGGCCTCTGAAATGGAGGCGTAACGCCCGCTATCTAATAGTTCGAGAGCCCAGGGGGTATGTGGCTATCTCATAAGGTACCACGATAGGCTAGGTTTGGATCGTTAACCAAGACTTAAACAAGTCGTATGACCCAGGTCTGCCAGAGCCAATCCTGCCGAAACATAAAAATAATCGATATTTTTCAGAGTCATTTTTTCGTAAAAAATATGTCATAAGGTACCACAATGAAAGTGCTGGCATCAGTTAACCATTAAAAAATTATGTAAAAAGCTTGGTCTGCCACTCCGCACCCTGCCGGAAGTGCTTGCCAGACCTCTCCAAAGATGCCCTTCCGACACCCCTAAACTATCTCATCGGGTACCACGACGCGACCACCACAACATAATAGCCAAGATCACTCTGACAATAGATCACAAGGTCTGCCAGACCTAAACTTGCCGCATCCTAGTGTTTCAGACATTTGAAGTTGTAGGTCCAGTGTATGAAAAATGACCTATATCTTTTTCCCCCCGTGTTTGATTTTGATGGTGCCTTAATACGAAATGCTCTCCATAATGAGGAGCTTCGAGTCATATAGGACAGTTGGGTGGAGGGTTTCAGTATTGAACGCAATCCTGTCAAAAAGTTTGAAATGGAGGTTTGGTCTATGAAAACTGGCCTATATCTTATTCCCCCCGGGTTTGATTTTGATGGCCCCTTAATATGAAATGCTCTCCATAACTAGGAGCTTTGAGTCATATAGGTCAGTGAGGAGGAGGGTCTCTGTATTGTACACAATCCTGTCAAAAAGTGTGAAATTGTAGGTAAAGTGTATGAAAACTGGCCTATATCTTTTCCCCCACTGGTTTGATTTTGATGGTGCCTTGGTATGAAATGCTCGTAATGATTAGGAGATTCGATTTGTATAGGTCAATTGGATAGAAGCTCTCTGTTCTGTGCACAATCCTCCTAAATATGAAAATATTCGATAACTTCTGGAGATTTTATCAGTTAAAATTGTCATATCATAAGGAACTCGAATAAAAGTGCTTGCATCAGCTTACCATTGACAAATTATGTTAAAAAAACTTGGTCTGCCACTGCGCACTCAGCCGGAAGTCCTTAGATGAGATAGGTTAGGGGTGTCGGAAGGGTATATTTGGAGGGGTCTCCCAAGGACTTCTGGCAGAGTGCGCAATGGCAGACAAAGTTTTCTTAACTCAATTTATCAATAGTAAGCTGATGCTGGCACTGTCATTCGGGTACCTTATGAAATTACAATGTTAACGGAAAAAATCTCAATCCTGCTAAACATGAAAATATTGGATATGTTCTGCAGATTTTTGCCGTTAATATTGTCATATCATAAGATACCCGAATAAAAGTGCCGGCATCAGCTTACCATTGATAAATTGAGTTAAGAAAACTTGGTCTGCCATTGCGCACTCTGCCGGAAGTCCTTGTCAGACTCCTCCAAATATGCACTTCCGACACCCCTAACCTATCTCACCCCTACCTAACCACTGGTTTGATTTTGATGGTGCCTTGGTATGAAATGCTCGTAATGATTAGGAGATTCGATTTGTATAGGTCAATTGGATAGAAGGTCTCTGTTCTGTGCACAATCCTCCTAAATATGAAAATATTCGATAACTTCTGCAGATTTTATCAGTTAAAATTGTCATATCATAAGGAACTCGAATAAAAGTGCTTGCATCAGCTTACCATTGACAAATTATGTTAAAAAAACTTGGTCTGCCACTGCGCACTCAGCCGGAAGTCCTTAGATGAGATAGGTTAGGGTGTCGGAAGGGTATATTTGGAGGGTCTCCAAGGACTTCTGGCAGAGTGCGCAATGGCAGACCAAGTTTTCTTAACTCAATTTATCAATGGTAAGCTGATGCCGGCACTTTTATTCGGGTACCTTATGATATGACGATATTAACTGATAAAATCTGCAGAATTTATCGAATATTTTCATGTTCAGGAGGACTGTGCACAGAACAGAGACCTTCTATCCAATTGACCTATACAAATCGAATCTCCTAATCATTACGAGCATTTCATACCAAGGCACCATCAAAATCAAACCAGTGGGGGAAAAGATATAGGCCAGTTTTCATACACTTTACCTACAATTTCACACTTTTTGACAGGATTGTGTACAATACAGAGACCCTCCTCCTCACTGACCTATATGACTCAAAGCTCCTAGTTATGGAGAGCATTTCATATTAAGGGGCCATCAAAATCAAACCCGGGGGGAATAAGATATCTAGGCCAGTTTTCATAGACCAAACCTCCATTTCAAACTTTTTGACAGGATTGCGTTCAATACTGAAACCCTCCACCCAACTGTCCTATATGACTCGAAGCTCCTCATTATGGAGAGCATTTCGTATTAAGGCACCATCAAAATCAAACACGGGGGGAAAAAGATATAGGTCATTTTTCATACACTGGACCTACAACTTCAAATGTCTGAAACACTAGGATGCGGCAAGTTTAGGTCTGGCAGACCTTGTGATCTATTGTCAGAGTGATCTTGGCTATTATGTTGTGGTGGTCGCGTCGTGGTACCCGATGAGATAGTTTAGGGGTGTCGGAAGGGCATCTTTGGAGAGGTCTGGCAAGCACTTCCGGCAGGGTGCGGAGTGGCAGACCAAGCTTTTTTTACATAATTTTTTAATGGTTAACTGATGCCAGCACTTTCATTGTGGTACCTTATGACATATTTTTTACGAAAAAATGACTCTGAAAAATATCGATTATTTTTATGTTTCGGCAAGATTGGCTCTGGCAGACCTGGGTCATACGACTTGTTTAAGTCTTGGTTAACGATCCAAACCTAGCCTATCGTGGTACCTTATGAGATAGCCACTTACCCCCTGGGCTCTCGAACTATAAGTGATCATAGACAGCAGCCGGAACCGACGGCTTAACGTACCCTTTGAAGCACGCCATATCATTCTAGTTAATAGGGAAGTAGACATTTCATAGTGTTGTCGCAGTCAATGGTGGTTAGGGATTTTGAAGCGAAACGAGGATATTTTTTCAGGAATAAACTTTTATTTAAGTTTTTGCAAAAATGAAAAATTACATGACGTCTATGTGTTGACAATGGAGTCAAAGTGAAATGTGAACGAATGAATGAATATAAACTGGAAGACAGAACAAACAACCCGGAAGAGTGACCGAAATGGTCTTTATGAATGAACGGTGGAATGACTTTATTTATCTTA
Source organism: Phthorimaea operculella (assembly GCA_024500475.1). Lineage (NCBI taxonomy): Eukaryota > Metazoa > Arthropoda > Insecta > Lepidoptera > Gelechiidae > Phthorimaea > Phthorimaea operculella. The sequence continues at coordinate 3,526,686 of JANFCV010000019.1, read as the reverse complement.
CACTAAACGCTCATAGATGGCGTTGACATAAGCCGCCCGCCTCGGAAGCATTGGCTTCCAATGTAGTTATTCATCTTTAGGCGCATGCAGCGGAACAATCTTGGAGAATGCTCTTCTTTTCAGCCCCGTAGAGGTATGGACATCAGCAACCCTGACTATGCCGTCAATGCCCGGGTAGACTTTAGCTACTCTGCCAAGTTTCCAGCATAGTGGTGGAGTATTTTCCTCTTTAATGAGAACCATGTCATTAGGTTTCAAGTTGGAGTGATTTTCCTTCCATTTGGTTCTGACTTGAAGTTCTGATATGTATTCCTTGGCCCAGCGCTTCCAGAATAGCTGTCTTGCTTGTTCGATGCGGTCATAACGAGGTAAGCGAGTAGTCTTCAGCTCAGTTGTGTCTTCATGCAGCGGAGCTGTCAGCGGACGTCCCACCAGGAAGTGTGCAGGGGTCAGCGGCAGCAGGTCATCCGGATGAGCTGAGAGAGGAGTGAGGGGACGTGAATTTAGTATGGCTTCTATCTGTGCTAAGATGGTGCTGAACTCTTCATATGTGAAGTGAGAGTTGCCCATTACTCTTCTTAAATGATATTTACAGGATTTAACCCCTGCTTCCCAAATCCCACAAAAATGGCTAGAATAAGGAGGATTAAAAGTGAATTTAATTGATTCATTAGCTGCATAATCTATAATATCTTTTGACTTTAAGAACTGAGAGAAATCTTTCATGGCACCAACAAAGTTTTTACCATTATCTGAGAAAATGTGTGCAGGTTTACCACGGCGGGATATAAATCTTTTTAAAGCGAGTAAGTATGCCTCAGTTGAAAGACTTGTGACTGCTTCTAAGTGCACAGCCCTAGTAGCAAAACATACAAAGAGGCAGATGTAGCATTTTGTAAGTTTTGCTCCTCTGGTCGGCCTAGGATGGTTCAGTATAAAGACTGGCCCAGCATAATCTACACCAACATTTGAGTAGGAGAAGCCTGCTTGTAGCCTTTCAGGCGGATAATGTCCCATAATAGGGGAGGGCGTTTTGCCCTTCAAGCGTGTACATTTAATGCATGTTTACAATTTTTCTTGACAGGTTTCTCCCACCCAAAGGCCACCACCTATCCCTGATTGTGGACAGTAATAGCTGTGGTCCAGCATGAAGTAAATGTGTGTGTTCGTGTTGAAATAACAACTGTGTAAACCTGTGTTTAGCACTCAATAAAATGGGATGTTGTTTGTCATATGAAAAATTTGAGTTACCTAATCTTCCACCGACGCGAATAATTTGGTCATCATCGAGGAATATGTTGAGGCCTGATACACTACGCGATGCCTTGACACTAGCTTTTGCTATTAAATTTTTATATTCTTCCGCAAAAGATTCTTTTTGTGTAACGCGAGTTAAAATTTGGAGCGAACTGTCAAGCTCATTGACCGTGAGAGGGCCAATTCGCTTCAGGGTTGCCAGATGCCAGCGAGTCTACATCGCCCAATCGCGCAATCTGAAGTAGCCCAAATCGCCCAATTATTTTTTTCTTGGGCGATTTGTCGATTTTCTTCTAAAGTAGCCCAAATCGCCCAATTTTTTTATTGGGTTTTAAAACTAAAACACATTTTTACTGAAGAAACATTTTATTTAATGGTAGGTAGGACGGTTCAGTACATCGTTAATTTTTGCTTCGTAAAAATATTACTGAAAAGTGTGTAAATACGTTTATTTCGACTCAATTTATATACTAACACACATTTTGCTTACTCAAATTGTGTTCAGATTAGTATTTTTAAAGTCGCCCAACACAATTTAGAGATAGCCCAATCGGCGACAGGTCGCCGATTGGCGTTTTCTTGTCGCCCAACGAGGCTCTCAAGTAGCCCAATCGGCGATAAATCGCCCAATCTGGCAACCCTGATTCGCTTAGCGGTTGCGAGTACGGCTGCGCGTGAGTTGTGAACAAAACGCAGCATATACGCTACGACTCGTTTTAATCGAGTGAAAGATGAGAACCTTTCGAATGGGAATGTGTAAGTATCCGTTTCTAGAAACATACAGGATGTGTTTATTTTGACTTCAGGTAATTGTGTAATGTGTGTAATTTCTGAATTATGCGACGGCCAGCTCGAGCTGGACTCATGGAGAAATGGCGGTCCTGTCCACCATAAAGTGGACTCATTAAGCGCATCCAAGCTAAGCCCTCGTGAAAGCAGGTCAGCTGGGTTTTCGGTGCCACTCACATGACTCCAGCACGAACTACCCGTCAAATCGTTCAGTTCGACAACCCTATTCTGGACGAATGTTTTCAATAGGCTGGGTGAAGTTCGAATCCAACCCAACACTATTGTGGAATCTGTCCAAAAGTGGTAGTAAATTTGAGGTTAAGCGATTTTATTATTTTGTCATACAACCTAGCACCTACAACCGCGCCGCAAAGCTCTAGACGTGGGATTGTGACTGGTTTGACAGGTGCGACTTTACTTTTTGCGCATAATAATCGAACTGAGACTGTCGAGTCATCGTTATCATATGAGCGTACATATGCGCACGCACCATAAGCAGTCTGAGATGCGTCTGTGAATATGTGTAATTCCAAGTTTTGTGTGTAATCGCCTTTGATGTGACGTGGCACGCGTAATTTTTCTAAATAATGTATAGTGTTTAAGAATATGTCCCACGAATTGACAATGTCCTTGGGTACTGGATCGTCCCAGTCGAGTTTTGAAAGCCACAGCTTCTGCAATAACACTTTAGCTACCACGATAGCTGGACATAAGAGGCCTAGCGGATCATATATCTGTGAAACCGCCGACAAAATCTTGCGTTTAGTGACAGGACCCGAAGTTTCTTCGATTTTACTTGTGAAATGAAACTCATCCGAGTTATAAAACCAGCCTAGTCCTAATGTACGACTTAGACAGCTCTCGTCTAGCGATAATTGCTTTGAAGACTCGTGTAAATCATGCGTGTCAAAATTGAAAACCCATTTGCGAAGGGGAAAACAACCCGAGTTTAAGACATTAGCGACGCCGCTGCAGATGTCCACCAGCTGCTGTTTGTCATCATGAGAGGTCAGAAGATCATCCACGTAGAAATCTTCTTTTATGACGCGTGAAATGACCTCATCATCACATTCTGAAGCGAGTTGTCTTAGGCAGCGCAAACTTAAGTACGGAGCTGAAGCGGTGCCGTAGGTTACGGTATTCAGGCGATAAACACTAAGTGGATCAACAGACTTGTCGCGCCACAAAATTAGCTGCAGGTCACGCTGGTCAGGCTGAATGAGGATTTGCCGGTACATCTTCTCTACGTCCGCGCACGCCGCGTACTTGTGCTGCCTGAAACGCAATAAAATGGAGAAGATGTCATTCTGAAGTGACGGCCCGATGTGTTGAATATCGTTCAGCGACCACCCCGACCTTGATGTGCAACTGGCATCAAAAACCACCCTCAGCTTCGTTGTTGTGGACATCTCACGGAAGACCCCATGATGAGGTAAGAAATAATGCGGTTTTGCGTATATAAAGTTTTCGACCTTGATCATGTGTCCCAGGTTAATGTACTCGTTTATAAAGTCGCAGTACAACCGTTTGTAATCGGGTGACCTGTCAAGTTTTTTCTCAAGCGAATAAAATCTCTGCTCTGCTAATGTAAATGTTTCACCTATAACGTCTGGTGATTCCTTCAACGGGATACGTACTGAAAACCTACCCTGTTCGTCACGTGTTGTGGTTTTTATGAACAAATCTTCGCATGCCTGTTCATCTTTTGTGTAATGTACACCGGGTTTTGGAATTTCTTCAAGCTCCCAAAACATTCTCATTTGTGCGTCTGATGTTTGTGTAAAATTACAGTGCACCTCATTAATGCGTGTGTATTTTGTAGAGGGCGCTGTACCGGCGACTATCCATCCCAATTTCGTGTTTACCAGGTAAGGACCGTCTTTATTTAAGCGAATTTTACCGTCGTTTATTAATTCCCAGAATTTATCCACTCCTATGAGCAATTGAACATCATCGGGGCGGTAAAATTCAGGGTCGGCAAGTTGTATGTTATCCGGTATGTGAATTGAGTGTAAGTCGAATGAAGTCGACAGATCGGATGTATAACTCGATTTTTATAACTGTGCGTTTGGAGCTGTCAAACTTTCTATACGATTTGACACTTGAACTGTCAAAACCCATACAAAGTTTGACAGCTCCAAACGCACAGTTATAAAAATCGAGTTATAATACTAGGTAGGACCAAACAAGTTAAATTTGTATTAAAGTTGCTGGTTTTTGAATGTAATTTTAGCTCGCATATGTGTGATGAACTTGTTACTGTTTGACCTACGCCTGTTATTTTGTGAGTGGACTGTATCAAATTTAAATCAAGTTTTTTAATTAATGACTCTGACACTATGCACCGCTGAGACCCGTTATCTAATACACAACGGATTGTATGTAAACAGTTACGAGAATCGGCGACATCGACGAGAGCAGTCGACAGTAAAGATGGTTTCAGAATAGGTAGTCCGGGCTTATCAGCTGTTATCTTACCTTGGTATGCCGAATGAAGTGAAGTGTGTGTGCTATTCTCACCGGTAGTCTTCTCTGCTCTGTCTCTGTTCGTCTCCGCTCCATGCACCAGGCTATTATGTTTTAAATCACAGTTAGGTTGTTTGCAGGGTCCAAACCAACATGCATCTGCTCCATGACCGGTCCTCATGCAATTCACACACAAGTGCTTATCATTCAGCACCTTCAACCTTTCTGTAGCTGACAAGCGCAGAAAATCACTGCATGAGTAAAGTGGATGGTTACCTGTACACACTGGGCAGCTGCGAGCAAAATTCTTGTTGTTGAAGCGAACTGGTGCATGTGCATGTGCAGTTGCAGGTGTAGATGCATAGCGTTTTGTGTTAGTTTTATGAGATGCATTATTTTTATTATTAGCAATATTTGTTGTGAAATAGCTGTGTACTTGATGATGTGATGAAGCTGGTGTGGGTGATGTGATGTTTAATGACTTCTTGGAATGGTTTATCATGTCCAGCATATCAGCTCGATCCTTCATGAACTTTATAAGTTGATCGAGTGTGATAGACTGTAAGTATCCCCCAAGAGTGAACTTTTGTGTTGCTCCCATTCTCTCTCAGTTACTGAATCTAATTTAGAAGTAACTATGTGTATTATGAGTGTGTCCCAATGTGAAGTGGGCTCACCGAGGCCTTCAAGAGCTCTGAGGTTTTTTAAGATGTGGTCGATTAGCTTTCTTAAGTTAGAGGGTGATTCTTTATTTATGTTATTGATAGCGAATAAGGCTTTGACATGGTTGTGAATTAGCAATCTCTTATTATTAAACCTGCCCTCTAATAATTCCCATGCTGTAGCATAGTTAGTTTCTGAAAACTCAAGCGATTTTATGACTTGTAATGCACTCCCTGTCAGTGAGGATCTGAGATAATGGAATTTCTGGATAGCACCTAGCATGTCATTATTGTGTATCAGGGACAAGTAGGTGTCACGGTACTCAAGCCAGTTTTCCACTGAACCATCGAAGGAGGGCAAAGAAATTGTTGGCAATTTGACTGCATTATTAGCATAATTATTCTTAGGTAAACTTTTGAAAGAAGAAGAGCTGTGGTGAGATGACTTGGAACTTTCAGCATCATCCTGTGACAGATGTTTTGCTAAGGCAACTATGCTGTAGTATCTAGTTTGAAATTGTTCCAACTCATCATCGCTTATCTCATCTTCTTCCAAATAGCTTTCTATTTCCAACTGAACGCTTTCATATTCTTGCAGCAAAGACTCTGTGTTAGCTAATCTTAGAGAGATTTCTCCCCTCTGAATATCATTAATTGACTCTAAATCCTTTAAATTATTTATGTACTTCTCAAATAATGTGAGCTTGCGTTTACAAGTTTTTCTTTTATTTTTGAGCTGTGAAAGAACTTCCTCATGCTTAGCCATGTTGATGGAAAATGGTACTTACGATTTTCAATATTAACGAGTGAGATTGGCAAGAATGGGCAACAAACACTGAAGAACTGATGATGCGAGTTTCTTGATCTTCTTTGATTAGCACCCAGGTTGAGCAGGACTGCACGCGATGATGACGCACGTCCCCTCTGATGACTCCTGAGCTGATGATGCCTGTGTTGGCTGGTCGCGATGATGACGACTACGAGCTGGTCGCGATGATGACGACTACGAGCTGGTCGCGATGATGACGACTACGAGCTGGTCGCGATGATGACGACTACGAGCTGGTCGCGATGATGACGACTCTGAGCTGGTCGCGATGATGACGACTGTGGGCTGGCCGCGTTGATGACGACAGTGGGCTAACCGCGACGCAGATGAAGACGCCGCCGGGTCGAACACGCTGATGAAGACGCCGCCGGGCTGACCGCGACGCTGATGAAGACGCCGCCGAGCCGATCGCGTTGATGAGGACGCTGCCGGGCTGACCGCGACGCAGATGAAGACGCCGCCGGGCTGATCGTAATGAAGACGCCGCCGGCAAGCGGACCGCGCTGTTGAAGACGCCGCCTGGCAGACCACGCTGTTGATGACGCCGCCGGTTGATGCCGCTCGACGCTTGCACAGATACCGCTCGACGTTTTGTAAAGATGCTGCTCGACTCGATGCTTTGCCCAGATGCCGCACGACCACGAAGAATCTCGTCCCTCGTTGCCCTAACCACCATGTGACTTCAATCTTCTTTTTCTTAAGCGATCCGGTGCAGAAGGTCCAAAATATGTTGTCGCAGTCAATGGTGGTTAGGGATTTTGAAGCGAAACGAGGATATTTTTTCAGGAATAAACTTTTATTTAAGTTTTTGCAAAAATGAAAAATTACATGACATTGACGTCTATGTGTTGACAATGGAGTCAAAGTGAAATGTGAACGAATGAATGAATATAAACTGGAAGACAGAACAAACAACCCGGAAGAGTGACCGAAACAGTGTTGCCAGCGCCGTATGTTCAAAAGTTACTTACACTCTTTGAAAAAGTTACGTTTTGCAGAAAAAAGTTACGCCACAATTTTTTTTTCATAAATATAGTTTTTTTCGCATGTTTAGAATAGATGTTTTATTTTTCATTGTTGTTTAGGGCCCTTTTCCTGTCATGCGTATTTTCGCACGCGCGCGGATCTGGTCTGCATGCGGGCCGCACGCATCTTATCTTTTGATACATGTTTTTCCTATCATGCGGTTAGCACGCGCGCGGAACGCGGATTGGCTGCTGTGACCAGTAGCGTGCTATCATCCGCATGCGGACCAGATCCGCGCGAGTGCGAAAATACGCATGACAGGAAAAGGGCCCTCAGGTGTTATTACGCGTGTTAAGTATAGATAGATACAATGGTTGTCATATATATATTTTTATTGTTGGTTAGGTGAATCTTTCACTAATAGCCGATGTTTCGGTTCATGACACTGATAACCGTAAATCTAAAATAGAAAATTGAATGCAAGTAACAATCGTTACATTTGTATATCAGTCTGTTCTGTAATATTATTTCAGTCTGTTCTGTAATTTTACGAAGAATATTTTTGTCACGAAATGTTACGTAAAAGTTACGCCCGTGGCTAGGTTACGCCAAGGTTACGCTTAAGGGTGAAAAGTTACGAAAAACGTAACAAAAGTTACGTTCTGGCAACGCTGGACCGAAATGGTCTTTATGAATAGGCGCGTCCACACTGACCGCGGCAGCTCGCTTGCTCAACGCCTCGCGCGGCATACGCTCGGGTAGCAGGCGAGCAAACAGGCGAGCCAAGTTCGGCCCATTTGGACGCTTAGATAAACTAACGAGCACCGAGGCAGCCGAGCACTCAAACAAGCTATTTGATTAGCTAGTTGACAGTCAAAACAAGATGGTAGATTCCTCTTTTGTTGTCTATGGACGACATTGCCCGACATTGTTTCGCACGACAAGTCCCTACACTGTACGACATTGTATTGTACAGCATAATACTGGCCGTCAGAGTAATGTACGACGTGATGAAGCACGACATGGTGGATGGAATCAAAACAATGTCGCCATCCATCACCCCGTACCGAAACTGCACGGGGGGTGGATTGCACGACATGATGGTTGGCGACATCACGTGTTGTGGTAGAATAGTGATGTGACTAGATCGATAATATTATATGCATTTCTAACTTAATCGATATTGTTTTTATATTAAATATATTCTTTAGTAAGCTTGGTCGCTCACTTCGTTTGCTCCAGGGGGGCACTGTTCTAACCTAACCTAACCTACTGTGTCGGATTTGCGTTAAGGCTAAACTTCAGACTAGTGGCGCCCCCAAACAGGAAAAAAATCCCTGGCTGAACACGCTGGTCATCTGGAGCCCAATTTATGAATTGCCGACAATAAATAACCACAAAGATCAATAAAATGTATCAAAATTGGTATCCATTTATGTAAGCCGAAATTGCTAAAAGTGGCCACTTTTAGCAATTTTGGCTTACATAACTAAAGTACACAGTTTTTCCAAGGTTTTACTGATTCTAAAAATTCTTTGTTGTGAGTTATTGTCGGTAATTCATAATGTGGTTTCTCAATCACTTGCATATTCAGTCAGTGAATTTTTTTAGTGTCGCTAACGTTGAGCCTTAAATGTGGTTTTTTTTACTGCACCATCACCCACATGTCGTACAATGATCAGCTGTACAATACGCTGCCGTGCATTAACCTGCTGTGCATTGAGTATGTCGTGCATTGTGGTTCCCCGGCAGTACAGTCTGAAGACCTTCGCCTGTACGAAAACGAAAAAAAAAAAAACCAACACGCTAAGAGCGTAGTCTATGCGCGAGGCAACCGCCTGAGCGGCGTTGATTTTGGCTCGGCCTGCGCGCGCTCGCCCGAGCATGATCTTGGGTGACCCCGAGCGTATGCCGCGCGAGGCGTTGAGCACGCGAGCTGCCGCGGTCAGTGTGGACGCGCCTAATGAACGGTGGAATGACTTTATTTATCTTACACTAAACGCTCATAGATGGCGTTGACACATAGGAAGGATTTTTATAAATCAAGCAGCCGAAATACGGGGCGAAAACCGGGTTATACGAGTAGGAAGCCACGTAACTTCACCATCATCAATCAGTATCCCACATCAAACCACTTTTTGGGCGTAGGCCTCTTCTTACTGTTACTAACGCCAATTTATACGAGTTTTTCCTCCTAATTCAGTACGGAACTTTAAAACAAGATTTTAGTAGTTACCTCACGACAAACGTCTAAAAATACTCTTTTTTTTCGTAAACAGGTAAAAATATCTTATTACTCAAACACCTAACACAGAAAGAATGCACCAGCATTGACAAAATTCTCACAATTGCATTCATGCGCTGAACTCATTGCGATGCGTCGCACGCGCATGGAAATGCATGCGTCGTGCGATTTTTTCGCCACTGCGCATGCTCAGGCGCATACGTTATAAAAAGTTGTATTTTTGTGAAAATTTTACCGACTTTTCTGTTAAGGTAGGCACATTTTTAGCCTGTACCTATCAACTCCTTTATACGCGTAATGTACGATTCGCAAAATGTATACTCATCGCAGAATGTCGTTTTCGCAAAAGCCGCCCGGCTGTGTCGTCGCAACCAGGGCAGGGTGTCCGAAAAAGTTCAATAAATTATTGACATGACAGCAACGTAGTACCTACCTAATGACAACAGCTTACACTTTACTACTACAGCGACAACAGTCCACTGCTGGATATGGGCCTCCCCCGATTAGGGGTATTACCATACTTACCACCAAGCTTGGCAGGCGGACTAGCAAGCGCAGTCCAAGATGTCGAAAATATTCACTGAGTAGGTACACCGCTGCTCATTCCCTGGATCCATCCCTTAGTCGTATTTACAACACCAACCGCGGGTGGAAATGGGGAGATGCTATTCTACGCCGGCACCACACGGCAGCTTACACTGCACTCACCAATCCACCTACAAAGCGTGGTGAGCACATATAGCAAACGCCTCCCATAAGATAAGGCAATAGTGTCCAGCAATGGACTGTAATGGCTGTTGATGTTGATGACATGGCATTTCTAGGTTGGGACCTAATTTACCTGAATTTACCTACGTTTGTCATGGATTAACCTCCATTTTTGGAGTCGGTTAGAAACCCGTCTGCGGACATTTTGTCAATGGTGACATACGAGGTGACAAGGGTGAATTCGGTGACGTGAATTGTAATTTAAAAAGTTCCGAATATTTGAAACGGGTTCAGTATGAAAGTATTTTTGATAACGAACCGTAGGCATATTAGTATTCAGGTAAGTATTTACATAGGGTGTCCCATTTATTGGTCTAAAAATCTAAATTCTGGACTTCCTCTTACCAATCTAGAACATTGTTTTTATACTCCTCTAAGATTGTTTTTGAAACTCCATAACAAATATTCTATCAGTCAGCGTTATAAGTATGGGAGACCTGATTATTTTCCTTGAATGTTAAATAACAATATTCCAAATTGATAGCTAAGGATGGATAACTAGAATGTTATGGCATGGCACCACACAGCGGCGTTTAGTAAAAGGGACCCCAAAAACTTACTGTAATTTAAAAGCAGACAATGTCCTTAATTTAGGTAGGGAAGGGACACATTTAAGCTTTTGTGTAAAGAAAGTAGGTAGGTAGGTAGGCACAGACAACGTACATATATCACGCTTATATCCCTCACGGGGTAGGCAGAGTGTAAATGACTCTAGAAAACGGCTGTACACCACGTCTGACAAACGTTTGAGAGTCATTTAGAAGACTGTGTATCACCATAGTGACAGATTGTAAGCCTGTCGCCTCAAATTGCAATAGGTACACATGTACACATCAACTCTCAAATCCCTTAGTCGCTTCGCTTCTTACGACACCCACGGGAAAGATATCATATGATGATGGGTGGCCGGTTTATTTTTTTCGTTTACCACCATAATTATGTTCCATTGGGAAAGATTTTCAGTTTCATGGTCTGCACTCACATGCGTGCAAAGTTTTCGTTACTCCGTCCCTTACAGCCTGTATGTCTTTATCAAAATGGCCATCACGTATAAAATAGTCTAGACGCATTACTTTAGTAGGCATTTTAAAAATATCCCTAGAAAACTTTACGAGAGCGACAAGAATTCACTAGCAATAAAGCGTTTGAGTATACAAGAATAGTACAAGATGTATCTAACTCTTTTTAACCGACTGCCTCAGGAGGGTTATGTTTTTCGAGAGTATGTACCCACCTATGTAGATATGTATTTAAGTATTGTATGCACATGTATTTGTGTGTGTTTGTATCCAGAAATTCGTTTTTACGGGCTACAGCACAGAATATATAATATTGCTACAGCTCAAACAGCTGGGTGGATCTTGATTTGTGAGGTGTCGTAAGATTCATCTTAGCAGCGTGAGTGACACTGGCTATATTAAAAATGAATAAATTCAAAATGGTGGATTTTTATTCCGAAATACAACTTTAAAATTACCGCAGTCGGGTTTTTGTTTATAATACATCTGCTTGTTAACTTGTTTATCCTTTGGTTTCCGGTAGAGAATCCCGCGTGGCATTAGGCTCACCTTTTGTACTTACTATGTGTAATTTAGTAAGTAACCACGAAAGAAGTCAAGATACTCATGAAACTGAACAACTTTCCCTAATCCAAGGAGCATCTTTCCCAAAGGAAAATGAAAGAGTGATGGAAAAAGACACATACAGGCATAGTGCTAGCAGGCTACCATAAGCAGGTAGCGAGCTTACACTAAACTTATAGACTAGGAACACAAATGGCGCGGCGCGCGGGGTGCCTATACAGATGACTCACCCAGTACTAGCGACGACTTTCACGCTTACTGACTTTAACTGGAAATAACCGCAATCTCAGGGGAAGTCTAGGTGTTTAAGAAGGTGGTTGACACGAACGTCATATTTCTTGGATTAAAAATTATCAAATGACTTTGTTTAGTTTCGTATCAAAAAACGGTTTCGTATCTTTTTGAGCGGACGGTGCTGGCAACACTTTTCGGTCCGCCCCGTCTGTCATCTTTACGCTAGCGTTGTTGAAGCGAATTTTAGTTTTAAGTGGTGTAAAATTAAGGTGTTTTGGCGGTTTTCTCGTGTGCTATTTGCCACAAGCCATGGCTTCCCTGTGCGGTGGGGAAGTGAACCAAGTGAATTTTGGTTTCGGCTTTTTGATTGAGGCCAACGTGGTCGCCGGTAACATAACCTCACTTTGAGTCGTCGCTCGTCGTCGTCGTGGCTGCCGATAGCTACGTATTTTAATTATAAATGATTGAGGCCAACGGGGCCGATTTCTCATTCGGAGAGAAATCTTTTAGTTATTTTGTGTTAAAAAACATTATGTGATGTCGAGCTGTGAACTGTAGTGCAAATTGGAGGAAAGGAGTTCTAGAACGAGCGGATGTTCCAGCGCTGTGAGTTTAGGTTATTCCCTATTCCTGCGCTCCTAAAGTGTCCTGAATACCTGATTCCTGTCATACTTAAACTCACAAAGAAACGGCATCATCGTTTGCTCGGTAAGCAATTCGTTGCTGGGCCCTGTTTAAGTAGATTTTGGAAACAAGAATTTCTCGGCCGGAAACTTTCCGGAACAAAATTCTCTCATTAAATTTATTTTGTTTAGCTATAGTAAAGAGCACTACGAATCGTAGTCAAATGTTGTTCCGAGGCTGATCGACCATTTAGTTTTAGATTTTAAGATAACTTTAATTTGCTTCCACTGCGCTAAGATCAGCTTCGGAATCAATCATTTTTTGGTAGCAGAGCGTGGTTGCTTTATTGCAACATAGTTAGCCGTAATTTAGTATTAAGCGTGTTTTTTATATTACCCACATATTTTATTAATTTTGGAAAATATTGTTTCGGTCTTTTTCTGTGACTGTATTGTTTGCCTAGTGAACGGTACCTTATCGGTAAGGTCTAGGCCAGTCAACTAACATTTATTTTGTGGTATTTGTTTATTGTTTTTCGTTTTATTAAGTCGAGTGTGTAAAAGTTGGTACCATGGCTCCCTCGATCGCCAGGTATAAGGCTGCTATAAAGACAGAATTAAGGTGGTTTACTACCACAGCGGCAATGATCGGCCGCGAGGACCGGGAGGACGCGCTCTTGAAAAGTGCACTACAGGCAGATGAACGGGTTCGGGTTGTGTCGGAACACCTCACAGAGTGCCTCATGCTCCTTGAGGAAGCTCCTAACCCTGAAGATAAGGAGCTGGTTGAGGGCGATGTAAGCCAGTGCTTGAGCTGGCACAGGACATTGCGCAGGCAGCTGCGGACATATCTAGGCGACGTGACGGAAAGGAAAAGCCATTCCGTGGTAAAGTGGGACAAGGATTACAGGTGCCTCTTCCGCCTGTTACGGTTCCAGTCTTTGCAGGCGATTACGCCGACTGGCCGGCGTTTGAGGACCTGTATAGCAGTGTGGTCCACACACGGACGGACATAACGCCGGCGTACAAGATGGCTCAGCTGATGTCCAGGCTACATGGAGAGCCTCATGAATTGCTGACGCATTTGGCTGTCTCGGATAGCAATTATGAGGTGGCGTGGAAGATCCTTACCGACCGGTATCGAAACAAGCGCCTGATTGTAGACAGGCTGTTAGACCAGTGGCTGTCAATACCAACCATAACGCGAGGTACGGACCTCCGCGAGAAAATCTTCCACCCAGTCAGTGTCGCGGTCAGCGCACTAGAGCGACAGGGTTTGCCAGTGGCGGGCTACGGTTATATCTTGGTCCACACAGTGCTTCGCCGCCTGCCGAGCGAAATGGTCGCTCGATTCGAGCAGCTACATGGGGCAAGTCCTCGGACCACCTCCCGACCTACGAGGATCTGAAGTCGTTCCTCGAGGCCGAAAGCAGGCGAGTGGACGTCCAGGCTGGTGAAGCCCTCGCAAGGAGACCTCTGCCCTCGCCACCCGGAACGGCCGGGTGCACCGGCGCGAGGAGGCAACAGGGCAACCCAGGCGGTACAACACCGCATTGGAATCAGGGTGTGCCTACTGCAGGGAGACAGGCCACGGGGTGGCAGCGTGTCAGGAGTTTGCTGCGCAGCGGGTTCAGAGGAGACGGGGTGTGGCACAGCAGAGGCGTTGGTGTTTTCGGTGCCTGGGGCCGCATCAGGTGCGAGTGCCCTTCAAGCACCAACTGTAGGTACTGCCAGGGTGCACACCATCCGCTGCTCTGCATGAATCGCTCCGGAGGCGCCGGGGCAGCGCTGGATCGGATCAGCGAAGGAGCCTGCCCACCAAGGAGGAGCAACGCTCCCCACCCCCTCCAAGGAGGAGCCCACCTCCGCATCGGTCACAGGGACAGGCAGGGGGACGTCAACAGACGGAGCCCACTTACCCAAGGACGTGGGGACAATCCCCACCACGGCAGCAGGTGCCGGATTGGGGAAGAGCGGCACAGGAACGTGGCCAAGGACACCCATCCCAGGTACGGGATTCAACGGGCGGGTGTCAGGGGAGCACTAGGCAGCCACCAGGGTACATGCAGTATTCTGCGGGCTTGAGCCACCTGGTTGGGTCTCAAGACCCACGCATGCCCCCGCCTATGCCTGAGTACCCGCGGCTACAGGCGCAACCTCGGTACGGACGTTTGCCGTCGGGGTACTATAGAACTCCAGCCATGGCCTTTATGGGCAGACCTCCCTACCAGCAGGAGTGGGACCCATACACAGGTTTGGGTAGTGAGGATACCCCGCGGGACGCGGCCTCACCGCGTTTAGATTCCCGCTAGGTAATCGCCGCCTACTCATCGGCTTCGGCCCCGTCCAATCACGGTACTTTTGCCAACGGCTAAGATTTGGGTATGGGGATACGGTGGCCGGACCATTCAAGTAAGAGCCCTACTGGATACAGGAGCTCAGGGATGTATTGTATCGAGTAAGCTGGTGAGTAGGCTAGGCCTAAATGTACGGCCAAGTGAGGATGAAGCTGTAGGCATCGGGGGCCTAAATGTGCCTGACATTCGGGGTCAGACGAACTTTGAGTTCGCATTAGGTAGCACATGTACAGGGTCAGCTATCAAGTCTCAGCCGTGGTGCTGGATGAAGTGGTTGGGAAACTCCTCAGGTTAGGTTACCACCAACGGTACGAGGGTTAACCACAGGGTTGGAGTTAGCTGATCCTGATTTTGATACTCCTGGTACGGTGGACGTACTTCTCGGGTCAGACGTCCTCGGGAGATTATGGTGCGGTAGGAAGAAGGTACTCCAGGAAACTGGTTTGGTGGCCGTAGATACCACAGGGGTATGTTGTTTTCGGCCCAGTTTGGAGACCTCAGGACCTACCAGAAGGGGATCCGGTCCTCTATGGTAGTGTGCTGTCAGAGGTGCTGCAGAGGTTTTGGGAGTCTGAAGAGCCGCCCACGGCGGACAGACGGAAGCCAGAGGATGACGAGTGCGAGTTGTTCTATCAATACAACACTGCGAGATGCCCGTCAGGCAGATTCGTGACCAGGCTACCTTTTCTCCCAAACCGCCCCGCTTTAGGTAGTTCGCGACAGCTCGCGGAACGGAGACTACTCGGAATGGAGCGGAAGATGAGGCGAGACCCAGCACTTCGGCAGAAGTATATAGAATTCATGCGGGAATATATTCAATTGGGCCACATGTCGGTGTCCAGCCTGGATTGGAGGTGTGTCGAGCATTATTACATTCCACACCTGGCTGTCTTGAAGTCACCTGAGGCGAAAATACGGGTGGTGTTTGACGGTTCTGCTCCTACCTCGAATGGTGTGTCTGTGAACCAATGTTTGCACGCGGGTCCTAAATTGAACCGGGACATTGTGGACATTCTCACAGACTTTCGGTTACACCAGGTAGCGTTCGTCGCAGACGTCAAAATGATGTTTCGCCAAACCATGATACATCCGGATGACCGTCGGTATCAGCTGATTTTGTGGCGTGAGAGCCCAGATGAGCCGATGGTCACATACGAACTTAACACGGTGACGTATGGACTTAAGCCAAGTCCGTATTTGGCAGTACGTACGCTGCGAGAGTTGGCCGCACAGGAAAGGGTAAGATATCCTCGAGCCGCAGCAGTACTGGATCGCGACGTCTACGTGGACGACATCTGCACGGGTGCTGATAGCGTGGAGCAGGCGCTAATTCTACGAGACGAGTTGATCGCGATCATGGGTTCAGGAGGTTACGAGTTGCGGAAATGGTTGTCCAGTTGCCCAGAGCTCCTGGCCGGTTTGCCAGGCGAGTTCCATCAGGACCCGCACCTCTTTGAGAACCCGGACAATCCAAACACGTTGGGCATCCTCGGGGTGCAATATAGGCCAACGCATGACGTATTCACGTACAAGATCGAGCCCGACCTTTGGAGAAAACTTGGACTAAGCGGTCGGTACTGTCGACAATCGCTAGAACGTTCGATCCTAGCGGATGGATCGCCCCGGTTACGTTCATGGCGAAGTGCTTTTACAAAGGTTGTGGCTAGCCAACTTAGGATGGGACGACCAACTCTCCGGAGAGTTGTTGAAGGATTGGCTCAAGTTTGTGACCACCTTACCAGGGATTGTGCACATCGCGATACCCCGCAAGTTAGTCCCATCGGTGGGATGTAAGGCTACCCTACATGGGTTTTGTGACGCCTCGGAGCGAGGGTACGCGGCAGCTGTATACCTTCGGACAGCAAGTTCAACGGGAACTGTGCACGTGCGTCTGGTTATGGCCAAAAGTAAGGTGGCACCAGTCAGAACTAGATGGACCATCCCCAAATTGGAATTGGCAGGGGCAGCTCTTCTAGCGCGCTTGCTAAATCATGTAACCTGCAATCTGCGTGGTACCATCAACTTGGATGAAACGGTGTACGCGTGGACTGACAGTCGGATAGTTCTGTGCTGGTTGCAGACGTCGGTACATACACTTGAGGTTTTCGTGGCAAATCGGGTGTCACAGATTACGGGGTCGGAAACTCCGTTAGTGTGGAGGCACGTACCGGGAGAATGGAACCCAGCAGACTGCGCTTCGCGCGGGTGCAGGGCACCTGATTTGGTGAGTCACCCACTGTGGTGGGGACCTCAATGGCTGACTGAGTCGCCGCAGGAATGGCCATTCAACGAGTGCAGGGCGCCGCTTGGGCCACCTGATCGAGGTTTGCGAGTGAACGTGGGGCAACTCGTACCGAAGCCTAACCCAGCTTTCTTGCTGGAACGGTATAGCTCCCTCGACAAGCTTCTTGGGGTGACAGGTTGGATCAAGCGGTTCGTGAACAACTGCAGGAAGCCTCAAGCAGAACGGAACTTTACACCTGTCCTCTCGCCTGCGGAGCGGAATGCGGCTCTATGCTCATTGGTTAGAGTCGTCCAGGCGGAACATTTTGAAGAGGAGGTCAGGCTGCTCAGGGATGGACGTGGAAAGCTGAAGGGAGGAATTGTGCGCCTCAACCCATTCCTGGATGAGCAAGGTATGCTCAGGGTTGGAGGCAGACTTCGGAACGCTAGCCTGCCCTTTTCGGCTCGGCATCCACTGTTACTTCCAAAAGGGGACCCTTAGTTGAGCTCTTAGTCAGGGATCGTCATGAGAAAAACTCGCACGCGGGCTGTAATGCGCTATTGGCCATTCTACAGCGCGAGTTCTGGATCTTATCGGGACGACGAACGGTACGTAGCGTTGTGTTTAGGTGCTTGCCTTGTTACCGCTTGAAGGCAGCCACAATGCAGCCACAGATGGGAGATCTTCCACCGGACCGGGTGACGGAGGCCTGGACGTTTGCAGGTGTGGGAACGGATTTCGCAGGCCCTTTCATGGTAAAGGCATCACGCCTGCGGAACGCAAAGTCTATAAAGGCGTACTTGTGCGTGTTCGTGTGCCTGGCCACCAAGGCCGTCCACTTGGAGCTCGTGGCCGACCTTTCTACGGAGGCCTTTTTGGCAGCGCTAGAGAGATTTACGTCGCGAAGAGGGCGACCAGCGCTGATCAGGTCGGATTGTGGTACCAACTTTAAGGGTGCTGATCGGTGTATGAAAGAAATTGTAACGTTCTTACGGGAGAACGAAGAAGCCATCAGCACGGGCCTCCCGTCAGGGCATTACCTGGGTGTTTGATCCACCAGCGTGCCCTCACTGGGGTGGTATTTTTGAAGCGGTTGTAAAGTCCGCTAAGACGCATTTGTTGCGCGTCGTAGGGTTAACAATTTTGACTTTTGAGGAGCTGGCGACCGTGTTTTGTAAAATTGAGGCTGTACTCAATTCACGTCCTTTGTGTCCGCTCAGCTCAGACCCAAATGATTTAGAGGCCCTGACGCCAGGGCATTTCTTAATTGGCCGCCCACTTAACGCCTTGCCGGAATATCCCTATACGGAGGTGAATAGCAATCGTTTGTCGCGTTATCAGTTGCTGCAGCAAATGACTCAAAACTTTTGGAAGCGTTGGTCGCTTGAGTACTTGCACATTCTGCAGCAACGCCTTAAGTGGACGGACAGGACTGAACCCCTGCATTGGGGATCTCGTTCTGGTTAAGGATGCCAACCTACCGCCACTGCGTTGGCGCCGGGGCGCATTCTCAACCTGTTTCCGGTAGTGATGGCACTCCTCGAGTTGCAGAAGTTCAGGTGGGGATTCAGTCCTTAAGCGAGCAGTAGCTACATTATCACGCCTGCCATATAGAGCGGACCGATGTGTCGGTCCGGGGCGGGTGAATGTTTAGTTTCGTATCAAAAACGGTTTCGTATCTTTTGAGCGGACGGTGCTGGCAACACTTTTCGGTCCGCCCGTCTGTCATCTTTACGCTAGCGTTGTTGAAGCGAATTTTAGTTTTAAGTGGTGTAAAATTAAGGTGTTTTGGCGGTTTTCTCGTGTGCTATTTGCCACAAGCCATGGCTTCCTGTGCGGTGGGGAAGTGAACCAAGTGAATTTTGGTTTCGGCTTTTGATTGAGGCCAACGTGGTCGCCGGTAACATAACCTCACTTTGAGTCGTCGCTCGTCGTCGTCGTGGCTGCCGATAGCTACGTATTTTAATTATAAATGATTGAGGCCAACGGGGCCGATTTCTCATTCGGAGAGAAATCTTTTAGTTATTTTGTGTTAAAAAACATTATGTGATGTCGAACTGTGAACTGTAGTGCAAATTGGAGGAAAGGAGTTCTAGAACGAGCGGATGTTCCAGCGCTGTGAGTTTAGGTTATTCCCTATTCCTGCGCTCCTAAAATATCCTGAATACCTGATTCCTGTCATACTTAAACTCACAAAGAAACGGCATCATCGTTTGCTCGGTAAGCAATTCGTTGCTGGGCCCTGTTTAAGTAGATTTTGGAAACAAGAATTTCTCGGCCGGAAACTTTCCGGAACAAAATTCTCTCATTAAATTTATTTTATTTAGCTATAGTAAAGAGCAC
Source organism: Phthorimaea operculella (assembly GCA_024500475.1). Lineage (NCBI taxonomy): Eukaryota > Metazoa > Arthropoda > Insecta > Lepidoptera > Gelechiidae > Phthorimaea > Phthorimaea operculella. Next base: position 3,507,340 of record JANFCV010000019.1, on the reverse strand, counting down.
TACGAATCGTAGTCAAATGTTGTTCCGAGGCTGATCGACCATTTAGTTTTAGATTTTAAGATAACTTTAATTTGCTTCCACTGCGCTAAGATCAGCTTCGGAATCAAACAGACTTTTTATTATTTTGCTGATTTGATATTTTTATACTTTCATTGAGATTTTTGACAGGCTATGTAACAAGTGCCATTCGTGAAAATCCTAAGTAGGGTCGAGTGATCCCTCTGAATCTCTCTATTTTGTGCTAGGAAGCTGTTAGCTTGTGTAAAGTAAACAAACGGTGTCCTACACGAAAAATGATTTAGAATTTTGCCCCTCTACAAGTATGTGAAAACCGCCAATCAAAGTTGGCGAAAACTGATTACCTAAATACTTTACTGGTCTAGTTAACAGATGGCCATTAACGATGTTGCACGCACAATCCACTCGAAAGTTGCGTAGCGCCGCCAACAACAAAGCAAACGGTATCCTACACGAAAAATGATTTTGAATTTTGCACCTCTACAAGTTTGTGAAAACCACTAATCAGAGTTGGTGAAAACCGATTATCTGTAGTACTTTACTGGTCTAGTTAACAGATGGCCATTAACGATGTTGCACGCACAATCCACTCGAAAGCTGCGTAGCGCCGCCATGTAATCCGTCGTCAGGTCGTCACAGTTTGAATCACTAAACACAAGTCTAAAGCTTCCTAGTGAGCTTTCTACCTGCTTATGTTGCCCTGGTAGCTTTATGTCTTTTTACTTCAATATAAGTACCTAAATACGTACTTCCTAAGAACAGCACAATAACTAAAGCGTACCTATGCATATCCTAATCATCATTTTTCTCGTAGGACACTGTTTAGGTACTTTGATGTTGTTATGTTGTAGGTATGTAGGTAGTAAGTATTTATCACACTTTGGTTATCGATGCGTAGTAGTAAGTCTGTCAAAGATTTTTTATCACTGAGAACATGATTAGGTAGTGTTGCGTAGGTATACTAAAAGATATGCTACGAGGATGTTAAGATTAAATCGTCTTTAGAACCGTATGTAATAAAGAAAAGATTAAGTATATAAAAATAATTTAATTTATTTTACAATATTAATAAGTACTTTTCGTGCATAAAAAATATTCTTAATTATCCAACACAGTCTTTAGGGATCATCCATCACATTACAAAACAGCTTTTTAGTTTTTCTGTGATTCACAATCTGAAAAAACAATGAAACATAAGATTTTAATTAATAAAAATGTAGGAAAGTAAGTATAAACAGATTCTATATTGTCCCTTCAGGTTTTTTCTGATATATATATCTGAAATTCATATGTATTATTCTCTCACTTGTAAAAAATACTATTTTTTTATAGTAGGTACCTGTTTTCTCATTGCTTTCTGACACATCATTCCAAGTTTGTCTTTTACTTGTACCAAAAATCACAAATACTGTGTTACAAAATACGAAAACTGCTGCCGACACGAAGAAGACATTGCGCCAATCATGGGGATCCGTCTGAAAAAGAAATTAAAGAGATGTAAAAAAACTGCATATATTTTAAGGGATGAAGCAGTCTCCGATACTGAAAAACTTTCCCCCGAAAAAATGTCGAAACATGTAAAATCGAATTGGTTGGCTTGGCTGGTACATTTTGTATGGGAAGTCCAAATTATTTTTCATATTTCGACCTAAGTTTCTCGATATGTTCTTAAACTGCACCAGTTATAGTTATGTATGTTAATGACAACGAATGAATCATAGCATTATTTGTTGGTTGAATGTCTGTGTGTGCCACGTGGCAAGAAAAAGAGGAAGAAGAAGAAGATAATGGTGGTTTGTACATAAAAAAGAGAAACTTACTTCATCCTTGAGTAAAACTCCAGCCACTAAGGGTGCAATAATACTCATGATGTTGGCGAAGAAGTTGGTGATGCCCATCATCTGCCCAGCGAAATTTGGAGACATGTCGATGTGAACCAGCTGAAAACAGAATTATTAAAATAAATGGTCAACATCTTTTTGTCCTTATCCCAAGTCAGTTGGTGTCGGCGCTGGATGTTTTGTAGGGACACAAAATTATGAAGCAAAGCATTAGGCAATGTTTTATGACCGGCCGCCTGCCTGACGTCAACCCTTTATGGGAATGCTATTGTAGGTATCACCGCCACCACGAGGTTGACCAAAAACGATAGATATTCAGCCGTCGTCAAAAACTCTACATTTTTAGGAAATACCCTGAGTGGACTAGGGATATCTAGATATCTAGGCTAAGAAGCCGTTAGCGCAAAAATAGATATCAAAACTTTTGACCCAATTCAGACTAACAGAGAGAAACAATCGACAATATTTAGGTCTTTAAATGTCTTGTTGAATTTTTAAAGATATTTGCCCATCTTTTCATTGTGTAAATCTTATATACACTAACCATGTAACCAGTAAAACCTCCAGCATTTAATGCCAAAGCTACTGTCAGAAGAGCAATCACTGCAAAAACGTCGCCTCTTGGTGCATACGACAGGCCAATAAGAGCCAAAGCTGGACCGTAGTATCCTGAAAATTGAATTACAATGTAAATAGGTAGACCACTTTGAAAATACAACGTGTTACAGGACAACAAATAAAGTCGAAAGAACGTCAAGGTAAACACGAAACTGAACAACTTTTCCTATAAAATAAGAAATATGAAAATAAATTTTGGACCTCCCATACAAATTGATTCGGTTGGCTGTTACATTTTGTATGGGAGGACCTAAGTTTTTTTCATATTTCGTGACATGTTCTAATAGGAAAAGTAGTTCAGTTTCATGAGTACCTTAAACTCATTTCGGCTTTATTTGTTGTTTTGTAACTCCAAGTATACAGAAAAAAATTACTGTAACATTCATTGCTGCGTGGTTTTAGCGCTGCGTAACGCATGCGTTAGAAAAATGTGAATTTCCACCTTATTGTCAAACGGTTTGGGATAGGTACGCATCCGTCGACGCAGCGTAATAGGATGGTATTTTTTTTAGCATCTTCTTCTTAGAATCATTTGAATCGTTTTCTAAGAATCAAGAGAATCTTTTTCTAAGAAGATCTTCAATGATTATGGTAAAGTAGAAGATAAGAACGATGTTCTTAATGTTTATGTACATACCAATACTGTTTGAGATTTTCCTCGATGCAGTCAAACTCAACCAATTCTTCCTAAGTGCCAAGTCGGAGAGGTAGCCGAGTGGAAAACTGGTTATAAACATGGCAATGTAGGGGATAGCTGACATCACTCCGTTCTGAAACACATTAAATACTAGGTACTCTCAGCAGCAATGACCTTACATGTTAAAGTTACCTATTTTAATATAATAAATAAATACATATATGGTAAAATCCATAAGAGTTGCATAAAATATCAAATCCTATGTTGAAACCTCAAATTGCTGTGTCTTCCTAACCTTGGCATACCTACTTAATTAAAAGAAAAACGGATATTTATTTGACATCTGATGTCTGATGAAAAAATGTGATTCATATGGATGTACATATAATTTGTAACTATATCATAATATGTAGTAGGAGGCCTATGACATTTATGTTATGATTTGACATGTACGAGATATTATATGAATGACTCAGTCTGGGATGGGACATTCGTTAAGTTAATATGACAAACATAAATGATCGAAACAAAACTTCAAAGACTTACAGCTTTAATATCAACATCCAAAACATTAGCCATGTACAAAGGCATCTCGGTCATAAGCGTCCAGAATCCCCAACTTTCCCCACAATGGCAAATCACAAGTGCCAAAAACGGTATACATGTCCAAATCGATTTCCAAGGTGTTTTATATTTCTAGAATATAAAAAGAAACTTTTATTAGAGTACGACGGAAACTTTTCAATAACGATTCCGAATCTAGTGCCGTATGCAAAGGGTGGAAGGAATTTCTCAAACACCATAATGGTACCCTTATTTTCCAAGCGTCGCGGCGTCGCGGCGGCGTCGTTGTCGCTGTCAAATGACTGGTTTGTATGGGATTGTATGGGGATACCAGAAAAACCGGGCGTACGCGTCAACGACGCCGCCGCGTCGCCGTCACGTTGACAGCGCCCTGAAAAGCTCAGGGTTTGTATGTGATGCGGTCAGGTTTTTCTACAAGACCGCAGCGACAACGACGCCGTCAAATTTTGACGGCGTCGTTGTCGCGACGCTTGGTTTATAAGCCTACCATAAATTGAAAATTTAATACAATAGAATAAATAGGCTTAGAATAGCATCACCCCAGATCTACCCGTGGGTATTATAAAAACCGACTAAGGGATGAATTCAGGGAATGGGCAGCAGCATTCTCTGTAAATACCTACAACACCTTGCACTGTGCTCGCCAATCTGCCTGCCAAGCGTGGTGAGTATGGCAATACCACCCTTGTAGGGGGAGGCCCATATCCAGCAAAACTTTCATTCTTAGACCTGAAGGTAAGTAGATTTAAAGATGCGTGTGGACTTTTTGGTAAGTAGAAAGGTGTCAAAACAAAAGGTGCTCTAAAATCATTTTTACATACCATACCTTTGGTTCACCAAGGTGTCCCAAGGAATTTTGGATATAGAAACGCTCATTATCACTAATCAGTCTTGAGGTGTAAGGAGAGTCAGAACCAATGAAAATGTAGACAACAGTCCAGATGGCTCCAAGAGTCCCAGTCGAGTAGAAAATAGCTGGCCAACCCCACCACTCGGATATGTAGCCAGCTACAATCAGTTGCAAAGCTGTTCCAACTTGTGCACCTTTAAAAATAACATTTTAGTTAGGTTTTTACTAAGATAGATAAGACCATTCTTTACCTCTTTAGATTCTGGACCTCCTCAGCTACCATTCTAGAAAAAAATATAGTAAATACAAAATGTTCTATCAGCCAGTGTTATTAGTATAGGAAATCCATTTTTTTCTTAAAATTCAAAAAACTATATTCCGGATTGATATCTGAGTGGCTGATTGGTTCTTTGAACCACTTAAACAGGGACACCCTGTATTATACTTTGGCTAGAATTGCTGTCATAGTTACCTGCATAAATAAAAGTGCCAATGCTGCTCTTTTCCTCAATTGGCACCCATTTAGCTATTAGGTTATGCATTGATGGGTACAAACAGCCTTGTGATAAGCCTTGAAGCGCTCGACAAGCACACACCAACTGCCATCCACCCTGAAAAAAGACATTATTTTGCCGTGTGTTAAAATAGCATCATGTATTTCCTGTGGGTGTCGTAATAAGCGACTAAGGGATATGAAGATTTGAAGGGAAATTGGTGTGTAAAGCAATTTTAGGCGATATGCTGTCAACATGTCACTATGATGGATGATACACAGTCTTCTGTCTGAATGACTTGCAAACTTTTGTCAGACGTAGTGTAAATGGATGCTTTTTAGTTTTTTACAGACATACGCTCTGCATACCCTGCAAGGGATACATGTATCTATGTATTTACATTTGACATTGTTTTGGTTGATGAGGCTGTTGATGACGACGAAGAAGAAGACATAGTTTTTATCAACATACCAGAGTGTCGTCTAAGTATATAGAGAGAACAAATTATTGACAACATGGGAAAGCGTTCAGACATAAGCAAACGCTAAGAAACAATCAAATGTTTACTTACATAATATGCTCCTATTGGAACTATAAGAGATGTTGCGGAGTTGATACCAACGCAGAGTATGATGAGATTCTTCCCTCCAAACCTTGCTGCCATCTCCCCGCTTGGAATCTGCAGCACTACATATCCCCAGAAGAAAGACGATAGTATCACTGACTGGGTCTGCACACTCCAGTCGAAAGACTGTAAGAAACGTGATCATTAGGAGTATCTACTTAAATAAGCCAATAAATGGGTTGAGAAAATTTTTCTTTTCTTTAAGCTCAAGAGTGTACCGAAAATTATAATGTTCAAAGAAGATCAAATATAAAATAAAAGGAAAAAGGCAAACAAGCAAACAAATGTGTTGATAAAACCCTAGAGCGAAAAGCAGAAGAGATGAGATGACATGTTTTTAGAAGATCAGATCTATTCTCATTCTACATATTAAGTTGCTTTGGTCGATTACTTATGGAATCCTGAAGTACATACTTTAAATTAGACTAAAGTAGGTAGTTAAGTAGTACTTACGCCATCTTTGGAAGGGTCTGTCATGGAAACTATGGCTAAGCTGATGCAGACCCGCATGGCGTAGCAGATCACCATACTTAAGGACAGCATCAGGGCGTTCACGTGACGAAAGCCCCAACCGTAAGCTACAAAGGAGATTTAGTTATTAGGATGCTAACTGTCCTGATTTACAAAATTGAGATACAAATAGTAAAATCTTATATTATATCTACCTACCTACCTACATTCAATAAACATAATCAAATATCAACAATGATAAACTAAATAAGTGAAAAATGCTTTTTAGAACTGTCATTATCGTGGTCAAATACGAGTATCTGGGATTATGCAAGTGGAGTTGTCAAATTAATACATAGTAGGTTAGCTATCGGTTATTAAGTCGAACCAGAAATTTTAACTTAACTTAAACTGCATTGATTTGATCATTGTTGTTCAGAAATACCTATTCAACTTACAAACACATTTCAAATTTGTATAGAACAGGGGCGTCGATTGTTTAAAAAACAAATAATAATAATAAAAAACACTCTTAGTACTCACTTGGTTTTACAATTTCAGTCGCTTTTTCTGCTTTTGTATCCATCTTGTAAAAATATTAGCAAAATAAAATTAAGATTTTTATTTTATTATTATTATAAACATGAATGGACGTTGGACACAGATGGATTGACAAAACAACATTTCAAAAGCCTATCTAGAACTAAGTAGTCGTAATCCACTTCAGATTGCTGAGCTAGCGTTTTAAATGTAGATACCTATGTAAATCTCAGCCTATCTCATTTTTATCGATACTTGAGATAGGTCTACACTAATACTACAAAGACGAAAGATATGGTTTTTCGTTCCTGTGTTTGTTTGTATGTAATTGATAAACTCAGACAATAATAGACTGATTTAAAAAATCTTTCACCTTAAGGAAGCTATTACATTAATGAGTAACATAAGCTACCTTTTACCACAGGAACATATCTAATTACTGCGGAAAAACGGTTAGCAGCAGGTAAAACCACTGAGTTGGCCACTAGTATAGTTTAATCGACAGATAGACAGTTCGGAGTTTTGATTGTTTATCAAGATCACGATTAAGATGTCTATAAGAGTTTGTTGTGACGAAATGACTTCGCGCTTGCTCATTTTCTTCATGTGGCACGAGTTGAAAATTGTTGACGTATTTATGATAACATTTTTGATAACATTGTAGATTTATGTGGGCTACACAAGACGAGATTGTTTAGATGCTGGTATAGGTATTGTATGTAGGCTTAAGTAGCATGTAGGTTTGTAGACTATTATAAACTTTCTTTGATATAACCTCTGGCCAGTTTAAGGCTTAATTTTGCATGGTGTTGTTGTGTACCAAATTGCAAGACAAAAGGAATCAAACCTCATCCACACTGTTTCTGGCTATTGATTATAATCCAGCAACACCTCGAAAAGACCATCCAATTTCAACCTTATCCCAAGCAAATAAGAAAGGTAGGAAACGCCAGAGGCATCGGTAAAAGATTTATTTGCAAAAATTACAATGAAATTGTTCTTTGTTTAGTTGAAGTGAGTTATGAGCTAAGATTTTTGTAAACAAGTAATTTTGTGATGTGCATTATCTTTTCGTAGTAATAATCTTTGCCCCTAGCACTTTGTAGGTACCTATGCTCATCAGAAAAATATGCAAGTACAGAGATTTTGCAAAATATCTTGAAATAATGATAATAATCTTGAACTATGTGCGAAAAACAAATTACACACCGTGCAAAAATGGCTGAAAATACCAAGCAGAGGTAAAAGAAAAGCCAAAGGTAAACAAATGTACTTTTCTAATTAAATAAAAAAACACAACACATCGAAGACTTGGGATGGAAAAATACTTTCTCGTTGAAACTGCATAGATGATACCGCACGTTGAAAGCAATAGTGTAACTATCCGAAACTTGCATGATTTTGACTAAAAGCGCCATCGCTTTACGTTTATTTCAAAGAAAACACCAAATAACACCTATTTTTCTAGCTATCTTACAAATGTCTCGGTAAAGTAGTGACGGTATGTATTTTTTACCATTTTGGCGTTTCGTTAAGTGTAATAGTGAAATATTTTGTATAGTGACGCGTATGCCAAACAACCTCGAGTATAAGCTGAGAGGTAAAACGTCACATTTTGTATAATTACACTATTACATTTATTTTATCTTAACGACGCGATAGAGATTCTCTACAATAACGTCATTATCCATAAAGTGACAGTTTTACGTTTAAATTTTGTTCTGAAATGAAGTTAAGAGTTAAAGATAAAGCGTAATTTTGATTATAGTGTCTATGTTACTTCACAAATTTATACTAAACATTGGACACAAAGTGTCATTTTAGGCTTAGTGCCACTTTTCCTTTTATTATTTTATTAGAATTGGAATATGCATTACAAACTAAACAGAACTTTTACGTTTAGTGTCTTTTTGAAATATTCCAAAATTATGTTTAGCTTTCAAATTTATGTTATTTTGCGTTTAGTGACACTTTGTTTTATAAATTATTCAAAGTTTTGTGGAATATGTCTTAATGTAAGCCTGACATTTTATGCATTAGGCCAGTGTTAATTGAGTAAATTGATCACAACGACTAGTTTTTTTTAATCAATAGTGTATTTGTATCTATACAGTCCTACTTTCTTTAACACTTTTGAAGTAATGTATTCAACCAAATAAAACAAAATGGACATTTTGGTGATAATAACTTTACGCCTCATAAATTTTGGTTTGATTTACTATTAATTTAGTTCATAAAGTCTGATTTAGTTTAATAATTTTAGTTTAATACAAAGGAGATTTATTAATCTATTTTGAAATCAGTAAGTAATTTATTGTGTTTTTGAGGTGAATTGATGTGATATAGAAACCGCTAATAAATGGTTAACACTGACTTTAGAACTGTCTCCTCAGACGAGGGGTTATACGCTGATGAAATATACTTAGCATCCAATCACAATATAGCCTAATTCGTTCGGTTAACTCTACTAATTATTCAAGTATTCAACGTAGTAACGTTGTTTGCACAAATGTAATAAGTGTGAAAAGAAAATCCACAAGATTTTCTTTTAACTCTTTCAGCAGCTAAATTAGTAAAGAAGCTAAGATCATTAACTCCTGCCTGTACATACAAAGGCAGATGGCATTATTGTAATATTATGTACCGTGTAATTTCAAAGTCAACGTTAAAATTATACAGATTTTTCTTAATTTGAAGAAGTATTCCGTTTGTTGTCAATTTAGACATGACAGGTGCTATGACATGACTCCAGATCTTTCTAATCTTATAAATAGAAATAAGAAATTGAAAAAATCATTAATCGACCGGGGCTCGAACCCGGGCCGCGTGACCCTACCTTACCTTGTTTTAATTGTTCGACGGCTTCACAACGTTCTTTTTGTCTGCCAATATAGGTTGCTGTCTGCCAACACTAGTGGCATAGTCCCCGTTTTCAATTAGTTAATTTAAGTAAATAGTAGGTACAGTAATGCCTATTCTTCCATTTTATTTATTAAGTATTATTATTAATTTAGGTGCAGTAATGCCTATTCTTCCATTTTATTTATTAAGTATTATTATTAATTTTCGTACCTACACATGCTAGATACCTTATTATCTCTTATCTTAGGTACTGAATTAAACTAAATAATAAAGCGTACGTGATTTTTAATATCAAAAAGTATGGCTTTACCACTGCAAGCAGGTACCTGGTGCAGTTATATTGGTAACAAAAATATGAATAGAATTAACGAGTTTCTGTCATTGAAAGTTCTTTTCTGTTTGCATCATTCAAATGAGATTGTCTACAGGGTAAGATTCTAATTTAGTAGACGGAAAATATATTCTGTATTGCTTGAAGACAATTGTTTCAAGAAACTCTGATAAGATTCAGCTGGTTCGTTTCTCAGCCAGAGTCTCACTCAAAAAGAAGAAGAAGTTTTATGAGTTAGCTGTATTAGTAATAATCGTTAATCTTATCTGTGTTCCGTTAAAAGAAGAGTTAAGTAATATTGATAGGTTAGGGTATTTTAGTCCGTAAGTGGAGCAATTCTTATTTTTTTAATTTTACACTAAACTTATAATGATACATATAAAACCCAACAAGATACATTGATATACAAAGGCGAACTGCAATACTTTTAATGAATACAAAATTATACTTCTATGAAATTATAAAATAATAACATATGGTTTTTAAACGTAAGGACCATAAATTATATGCCATATGATGCCGGCCTAGAATAGCATCGCCCCAATTCTCCAGATAATGGACAGCAGTGTTCCCTGTAAATGCAACAGCTTTTATTGCGCTGGCCAATCCGCCTGTCAAGCGTGGTGAGTATGGCAATACCCCCCGCTAGGTGGAGGCCAATGTCCAGCAGTGGACTGTTATAGTTATGGTTAAACGTAAGCACATTGTGTAACGAGCACTAATGTCCAATATAATCAAGCTATCAAAAAACTTAACCTCTGGACCAGATACACCATTTTTTCGCCTCTGACAGCACCTAATATGATGGGAAATGGGGTGATGCTATTAAAAGCTTGCATCACGTGACATATTATTTGCTTTTTTATTTAATTTAGGTAGGTTTACCTTTCTGCATTAATTAATCTTGTTTCACTATACTTATGTCACTAAACGAAAATTATACTCAGTTTGAGTGCAATACTGTCACTATACAAAAAAGTACAAGAAAAATATAAATAAATAATTTAATTATAAAGATATCAGTTCGATATTTTATACAGCTTAAAAAGAACAAAAAATCTTATTTTTATCAAAAACACCGAAGTCTTTAAGTTTTTAAGTCATGTAATAATGACAGTTGAATTTTTTCAAAATTTGATTCGTCCATTTCTCAAAACAAGGTTTTTTGGATAGTAACGGTAATGGTTTCAACGTGCGATACGATAATGAGGATATATCAGAACCGGATCTCCATTATGATGTATTTAACGAGCTAAGGAAGTAGCTACACAGTATCTGCGCGCTATGGGGTCCTTTCTTGCGGCTAGTTTGACAAATAGAGGAGAGGCATTGAGGTAAGTAACAGGGGTTCAAAACTAACCGTATTTTTTCCAAGAACGTAGGTACTCATAAATTGAAAATGAAAAAATTGATAAATTCACAAGCGACCGCCGGGACTTGAACCCGGTACTGTGGACCACCGTTCCACCGCTCTACCAACTGAGCTACGGGCGTCTAGCGGACCCTGGTGAATGTCTCAACCTCGTGATGCTCGTCTCGAAGCGACGATCCAGCGACATCTGTAGAAAGTATTTAAAACTTTACTACATGGTTAGTCCACATTATGAGTGGAATTCAAACCATATGATGAAGCTTGCTTAAACCAATGTATTGTTGTTATAATATAGCGCTGTGAGTGCATTAAAAATCCAATACAACGTAGGTACTTGTAATGGCTTAAATTATTAACTTTCAAGTCTCACAGTACAAAATATACAGGGTGTTAGGAAAACTAGCACGTTCCCTTTAACCACGAGTTCTGTAGGTATAACAAAGTGCTTTGACCATGATTAAAATAATAAAACATATGTTAAATAGAAATAAAATACAAAATCATTTTTATTCAAATGTTCAACCCTATGTCTGAGCGCGACTTACCACGTCGTTACGGTTACATACAGCTGCGGTTGCACCGTTATAGACCTTATTGCGCACGGCGAAGGAACGGTGCAAAGTTATCCGAGCTGTTATTGACTGTACAGACACTGTGCAGCGTGCTGTGTTGTAGGGTTGAACCATTTAAGTAAATGTATTTAAATTTTTTGGAGCCTTCTAATTTTTTTGTATATTATTTGAACACCCTTGATATGCTTTATTATACCTATACAACCTGTGGTTTGAAGGAACCAGTAGCGTATACAGGGGGGGGGGTCGTAGGGGTCATGACCCCATTCACCCAGAATTCTACTACTACTATAGCTGATACATCATAACGATTATCACCACCACTTCTAATGACGTGCTATGTTGATGATAAAGCGGAGATGTAGGACAGCACAGTATGTCTGCTCGCATGCCTTTTTAACGCGAAAAGTCGAGCTCGCTTCACTCGCATAACGTGTAGTGACGGTACAGCACAGTATGTCTCCTCGCATGCCTTTTTAACGCGAAATGTCTAGCTCGCTTCGCTCGCATAACATTTAGGGACGGTACAGCACAGTATGTCTTCTCGCATGCTTTTTTAACGCAAAAAGTCGAGCTCGCTACGCTCGCATAACGTGTAGTTACGGTACAGCACAGTAAGTCTCCTCGCATGCCTTTTTAACGCGAAATGTCTAGCTCGCTTCGCTCGCATAACATTTAGGAACGGTGCAGCACGGCGTGTCTCTTTGTATGCCTTACGCGAAATGTCGAGCTCGCTTCGCTCGCATAATGTGTAGTGGCGGTGTAGCACAGTGTGTCTCCTCACATGCCTTTTTAACGTGAAAAGTCGAGCTCGCTTCGCTCGCAATACCTACGTTTCTTTGTAGTTTGGCCTGCTACTTGCAGTAGGCGGTTGAAAAACTCTGACACCATGGTTCATCGGGTCGTTGAACGACTCAGTGACCCCCGAAGAGAGAGAGAGAGTGTGGCGAAGCGTGGTTTCTCTCGTTCTTGTTGAAGCGAAATGTTGAAATCACTTTGCTCGTATTGCATTATTCTGCCTAAGTGGTGCAGTTTAGGGTTACCCCCCACGAGCTGAAGCTGTATACGCCATTGGAAGGAACATACTACTTTTCCTTGCACCCTGTATACTATGATAGTCTCAGCTACATACCGCGCTGCTCCTTCAATTCGACGCCAGCGCATCTAATGTCGTCCAGTTTGCCGCATACTTAACATTTATACATGATTATCTCAGAGCGAGATAACAGAGAGAACCGAACGAACAAGTGCAGTGAAGCCATGAAAACTCATCACTATTAGGCAAACACGTAGATGTACAAATTGAACAAGTGAAAACAAAATTAAAATTTTGAAAATACCCACGTCAGTTTACTGCAGCTCTCCCTGGTGAGTTGTTCGCGTAACATCTAGCTAAGAACATTCCCCAGTTAAATTTTCATCAATCACTGAAAACCGCATCAAAATCAGACCAGTTGTTTTCGAGATAATTGGTAACATTGGTTTGCACAAACAAATGTTTACTGCAGCGCCCTCTGGTGAGTTGTTCACGTAATACCTATCTAAGAACATGCACTAAAAAATATAAATCCATCACTGAAAACCTCATCAAAATCAGACCAGTGGTTTGGGAGATATTTGGTAACATAGGTTTGCACAAACACACAAACGCACAAACACACATTTTCTCACCTCAAACGCATATACCGTCTCCGTTCCGTAGATAAGCACTCTTGTTCGTTTTATTCTTGAGAGTTGTTGTTATTGATGTGTTTAGTTGAGTTTAATTGTTGTTCTATTTGGCGTAACGATTGCCAATCTGTGATTGCCTGCAGTCAACATCCTTCAAGTCCCTATAGTCGTCTTCCTCTTTTCCCTGTATGTTCATTTCGTTTAATCTCATGTAAACTTCTTTTCTATTTCACACGTTTAAAAACTTCATAATTTCTTATCTTCTCTGTTCAAGCGCTCCTCTAAGTTTTATACATTTAGGTACCCAGTTGTGTTTCAATGCGTTGGCACGGAGGAAATATAAGTACTAGGAGGGTCAATCTAGAACAAAAATAACGTAATTCAAATATGTCTGGCAAAATCCAGATGGCGCTGTAAATAAAAGTTGCAGTGGAGACAAACTAGCTTAGTTTCATAAGTTGTAACTGAATGTAAATATTTATTAACCAAAATATCCTTTAGTTTCATAATACGGGGCACCGGAGTAATATCCTAAAATAAAAATCCTTTAATCTGATTGACTAACGCAATCTGTTGGTATTCATCACTTGTTCTAGATTGACTCTCCTTTAGTATATTTGCTCCATGGCGTTGGTTGCAACAAGTTTTTCATGGCTTCTCTTTTTCTTCATTGGGTTCTCTCTACAAATTTTTCTTGCTCTATGACGATTACAGAACGAATTAAGCCTCCGTAGTAAATCTAATTCTTTATTTGCATAATTAAGCAAGTACGTTGCGTAAATAAGTTAGATATTCAATTTGTTTTTATGATGAAGTGAGGTCGCCTTGCAGTTACCTATATCATGCCATATTTTATATTGATATATTATGTGCTTATTTTACCACGCTGTAAATTAATAGGCTTTTTAAAATTTCTGAGAGAAAATCTTTAACCGAAAGGAATATCTGATACAGTAAATACACATAATGGATAAAAATATAATTTGAAAGAGTATTTAAATTCCCAAAAACTGTACCTACGATTACTTCAAGAGATTTAAATAAAAAGAACAAAAAGATAATCTAATTTAGTCTTCACATACTATAAGATAAATGAAGATAACTAAATCTTTATTTTTAAAACCTCTTTCGGTTTAGGAACTTTAGAACTGGCCGGTTTTTGGACGTACAGGATTATCGTGTCAAAAATGACACGCGGGACCCCGAAATTATATGCGCGGTGGTCTTGGAACTGCATAAAAGAACTAGTGGAATTGTTTTGCAAGGGTTCTGTATATTTTTGTTACAATTTTTATGTATATTTAAGAAGAAAAATCTAGGCGTTTTATCGATTCAGAAAGCCGCAGATTAGTAGGCTATAATAAGGTACCTGATACAAATAAGGCCTATGCTCGAATAAGGCCTAATACGCTAGAAATCCAGAAAAAATAAGTTAACGTGTTAGTAAGCTCACGCACACATTCTTATTAACGCAATTAACTAATACAGCGGGCGCGGGCGACTCACGCTCGCTGGATGTGTTAGTGCGGACGCGTTCTTGCTGAAGAATGGTTTTGTCGCACTGCACCGTAAAATTTTCACGTGTTTATGATAAGTTTTTCATTCAATATTCAGTTATTTAGTTTATGTCACCGTAGGTATTCTGTACTTTAGTATATGTTTGTTCTATTATTGCCTATGAAATGTGTTATTTACAGTTTATTACTTTTTTACGAATTCCTAACCTTAAATTAATGCAATCCACAAATAAGGCCTAGGCCTTATTCCTGACCCTTAGGCCTTATTTCTGACCCGTAGGCCTTATTCCTGACCGGTAGGTTTGTAGGTGATACTGAACAATTTTTATGTTCAGACTGTGATGAAAATTGATATTGTCATTTAATGTTAAGTGAATTAAGGCTGATTCAAGTTTCTAAAGTTATAATTTATTAGTTTTTGCTGCGATGGCCTCATTAAAGCACTATGTTTTAATAAGGCCTACTACTTTTTGAGTTTTTTTTTAAATTTTGATATTTTTTTCAATAGTTACGATTCTTTTGTTTAGTTTATTACTACGAATGTTAATTTTTTTGGATATATTGTTTTGTTTTCTTAGTATAGCTTAAAAAGTGAGATGACTGATTAAAATTATCTCATTGTTGTTAAATTGTCATAAGATTTCGCTTACATAAGCAATCAAGGCTGTTCATTGCAAATTAACTGTATTTTTCTTCAAAATATCTTTACTTTCCTATATTTTTTTGAAGTAAAGTAATAGGCCTTATTAACTAGACATGATTTAATATGGCCAAAAGCAGTGGTTATGAGTTTGTTAATTTTGATCTATAATTGCACAATATTTCTTTAATTTATTAATGTGTACATGTAATTTATGAACTACCATATGTATTAGACCATTTCTACGTTTGTATACGTAATTCATTAACAAGTTAAAAGGGTTCAAAATTAAGTAGGCCTTATTTGTATCACTTACCTTAGTACAATTAATTGACTACCAAATTCTTTCGTATATTATTAACGATCCTTGGTAAAATATCATATCGATATGCTGTCCCAACCCAAATCATAACTGTTTTTCCGTTTGACTTCCAAACGCAGCGTTTGTTTGGAAAATATCGTCCACATAGGTCATCTTTACAGATTTAGGCGGCGGCGGCGCTACGCCACGCGTTCCGGTCGGAATAACAGACCTTTACCGCTTCAGGCACGGAACGCCAAAAAGTATCAAAGAAAACCGCGGCGAGCCGTCAATCTCTCGCAAATTTTCGTTCAGTTTCAAAATAAATGTAAAAAGAAATAAAGGAGATAGTCGGATAGCCCTCGGTAGCTCAGTGCGAGCTTTGAACGCACCGCGCGCGCCCGCCGCCCGCGCAGGCATTTTCTTTCGTGACACGCATTCGAAATTTGAACGGATTTCTTTTTTTATACCTAAAATCTATAAATTCAGTATAATTTAGTTCAACTCGAAGTGTATTGAACTCTGCGGAGTGTGTGTGCGACTTTAGTGCAAGTGTGTGTTTTGTGTGACTAGAATTTGATTGATCTGGTTTTGTTTTGGTGTTCCGTGTTCCGTTTCGACTACCCGCGCGAAATGCGCATCTTTTCAGGTAAGACGGCGTTAGACATTTGATTTGAACTTCGCTTCGGCGGCATTTTTGTTGTATTTTGCATTTATCATGATAAGATAACCTCTTTGCGCGACACGTTTTTTTGCCTGCGGCATATACTTACTCATAGCAAAGTCTCTAGTAAACGCTCTACATAGCAGAAATACATAAATTATGCATACATATATCCTGAGCATTGTCGGAAGAGCGTGAAAAGCCGTAAAACGGTCGTTATTGCCAAGTCCGGCCAATACTTTAATGTCAATTCAGCAAATTATAACTCACCATACCATACCTACCTAAATGTACTCACAAATCTTTGATCTATATATCTTAGAGTATCTGTACCTAATAGGAGGATAGGTCGACAAGTCTTACTTCGTTGAATACCAACTAGTCAAATCTCGTTATAACTTTATTTCCAATCAAACGAATTCCTCAAATTCTTCATCAACAAATCAGGTTTGTTTTCCCCAGATTTTCTACGATAAGAATGATGTATATTAATAGGAAACTATCATGATACTATCAACGACAATTATCATTTGATTCACAGGTGCCGACTAAAATGTGAAGTAATTATAAAAAGGTGTGAAAATGAAGGAAATTAATTATTTTCGTTAATGATTGCTGAGGAAATAACTCTACCACCGGTTATTTGAGATTTTCAAATGAAAAATGAGCCTATAAAAGAGTCACGTTAGTGAGTTGTGACGAGTTTGGCAGAGCGTTAAAACGTACCTATTACAATCCATTTAATATATTCAAGGATTAACTGCAGGTAGAGAATAGTTGCCGGCCGGTGCCGGCTTAGAATAGCATCACCCCAATTCTACCCGTGGGTATCGTAAAACGCGACTAAGGGTTGATTATCAAGGGAATGCGGAGCAGCGTTCCCTGTGAATATCTACAACACCTTGCACTGCGCTCGCTAACTGCCTGCTAAGCTTAGTGAGAATGGCAATAGGTGGAGGCCATGTCCAGCAGTGGACGGTTAAGGTTGAAGTAGTAGTAGTAGATACCAA
Organism: Phthorimaea operculella; assembly: GCA_024500475.1. Lineage (NCBI taxonomy): Eukaryota > Metazoa > Arthropoda > Insecta > Lepidoptera > Gelechiidae > Phthorimaea > Phthorimaea operculella. Next base: position 3,489,742 of record JANFCV010000019.1, on the reverse strand, counting down.
CATTCGCACTGTATTGCGATTTGTGACAGGTTGTCAACCTGTGATAACAATAATTGGATGCGTTTCACGATTTCCGGTTTCATATGGAAGTTTGTAAACTTCTTTCAGAGTGGGAAAAACACCGGAAAACCATGCGATGCGTATGAGAACCGTTTTAGAGTATCAGTATAAAGTGCGCCCTACTGGGTACGAATGGGTGGCACTAGTAGGAACGCAACCTCTCTGTCCATCAGTAGCAAAACAAAACGCTTCTAATCCGAAAACTATACTTCTCATAAAGACGTAGATATCTACCTATGGAACTTTTGCTTACGCTTGACAGTACGGCGCGGGGCGACACGCGCACTCTATATTTTGCATATAAAGCTTGCTTATATTTACTCTAAGATTTCAGTTGGCAGTAATGCCTGACAAGTTTAAGTACTTACATATTGGATTTGATTGTATTGAAGCAAATTGAAGTTTGCTGGGTTAACGATACTGATCGTAGACTTTACCTAGACGATTACTTTCTTAACGTACATAATCACCTATTTTATGCTTATTCCACTTCTTAGTGATGTTTATGTCGTGGCTGTTTCTACTAGCAATTACCACCTCGTATGTACATAGGTACACAAATGTACTTAGTGATGTTGACGTAAGCTCATCGACATTTTCATCAATAAATATCTGTCTGGTTTTATAAATTTTCACGTTTTCCTCGTGACCTAGTTTTGTCAGTTAGTCATATCCTACCTAAACTATATTGGATGGTTGGATGGTACATTTGACACTTTTAATTTTGATAATATTACGAGAAAACTTCAATGTATTTGATTTTGAATGCTATACGAGCGTTTTCATTATAAAAACAAACTTGATTTTATCAAAATTATCATCCTTCAGTTGACATAATTATACCTTTTTCAGCCGCTTCCTTAAACCGTAATGTTGGGACACCTACATAGATGACTGTTTGGAATAAGTTCGTCAGTCCACCTGAAGATGTATAGTAGGTTCCTGATATAAACTTGTCACACAAAACTTGAAACCAGATAATGCAGTAAATTTCATCGATAAACCTGAGTATCGATATCAGTCGCCATCTAAAAGCTCGATAGCTAAAACGTAGGGAAATCGCAAATATTTTAAATTGCTAATTAAACAACTTCACTAGCTAACAGGGTATCCATGTCTAACTTAGTTATTACTTGCTTTTTACGATTAGTTACATCGGCTGCATGTAAGAGTATCTTGTCTCTTAAAATTACTTACTTACTCCTGTTTTCTACTAGTCTCAGCTTCGGTATTAAGTATGACATGAATGAATTGAAATACAATGTTGCTTAGTAAAACTTAGGTACTTTCCATCTTCTGAAGAAAAAATCTTCTTCAATTTTGAATAGAGAATATCTACCACTGGTCTCATTCAAGCTCGTAACGGTATAAATGAAACTGGCTAGATGTACAGTATCGAAACCAGTCCAGTTTGACGACACGGCTTACCATTCAGGAGTTATTTGCATATAGGCATAAGGGACCAGCTATAATTCTAGTTCTATCGAAGCCCGGAAGGTCATAAAGATGATTTGCGGTGCCCCTTTATTGTGGAGAGTGGTTGCGACATACTTCTGCTATTTCATTTATTTTAGCAACGAAGGTACGGTTAGGTGGTAACTTCAAACGATTATCGCCTGCAAAGAAAATCATCCGGTTCTGAAAAAAGATTATACAGTAGAGCCGGAAAAAAAAGAGCCCAATCAAATACGCACCGGAAAGTAAAATGAGAGTAAAACTGTTAGTAGGTACGCCGCTAGACTTATAAACAGACAACGAACAATTCCGAACAAAGGCATTAGCAATACTAACAGGAAAGTACATGACAACTGTATATCGGCGTCCGTTTGATGTACACCGGATCAAGATACGTCAGCAAAGCACAGTAAGTTATGCGTTATAGTCCAGAATACCGTGCCCAACCTGGTCAACTCATTATTGATGAGGAATTTCATTAAAGCCAAATTTATATGATAATTTGTCGATATTAAGATCGGCTGGGCTGAGATGTCGTCAGGCAGTTGCTATGTAATAAAAATAAGGTATGTTTAATTTCAAAGTAGTAGATAAAACATATAAATATGAAGGACAAGCAAGATATCTAAATAAAGTAATGAAAATTAAGGAAAATTTCTGTTTTCATCTACAGTACCTAGATGATATTCTAAAATATAAACATGAATTTTAAAGAGCATAGAACCATGAAAATACAGAAACATACTGCATAAAAACTATCATTAGATCCGAGAAAGTGCTAGGACGGAATAACAAGGACATAGACGCATTGGTGGTCCTAATATAGAACTGCGTACCTAATTCAGACTGGAGATGTATTAGTGGCAGAGTAACGTGTGCATTAGTGAGACAATACGAGGTACTTAAACTACTTAGGACGGAGAATTCGCAAAGTTGCTACCATATTAGAGGAAATACAATTTTGTAGCAACTTTTACGTACATGACCAGACCACCACATGGTGGTTCTTTCAATTTTGTAATCTTAAAAGTTTTAGCACAAATTAGGGAAACGGCGCACGGGAGTCTGCTAATGATTGTATTTTTGTTTCATACAGTGCTATTACAAGTAATTGGGATAAGGGCAGGAAGACAGTGCTATTCTTAATTAACAAATATATAAAACAAAATTCTATCCCACGCTTATGTAAGTTTTTACATTTTCTTGCTATGTTTTACATCATATATTGAATTTGTAAATTCTTTTCTGCTATAATATTGTCACAGAACTATTTGCAGATATTCAGTTCTTTATATGGTTCTGAAAATTCTAATTTCAGTCACTTCCACAATGTTAATGTCACCGAGTTAATGTGACAAAACGTCACCAACGTTGTCTGAATTCTGCACATTGTCAAGATGTTCACGTGAAACGTCACTCCATTGTTTCTAAGTGGTTTTGATTGGCACCAGGCCATGCGGTTTGCTTGTGGCGTCTACTGCAAATAGCTCTTCGATTTACACCGACAGACTGGTTTTTGTGTCTGTCTCTGTGAATGACATCAACGGATTTTGCAGTCGTGTCATGACATGCTTTCAAAGCGTCTTACTTACTTACTTTGTCTTCTGAGTTATCTGTCAGATTTTTTAATTACTTATACGCATACATAAATCTCGCCCGTTTCCCGGGACGACGATAGATACGACTTCCTCTTAAGTACTACAACCCTTGACAATTTCTTTATTATCAGGTTTTATTTGCCACCAAAAAAATCTGATGTATATTTACATGGACGATCTTTTCAACTTACGTAGATACGAAAGTGCAGCTTCAAAAATGTGAAGTTCCCAGAACCCGGCACCCAGTTTCTTCACCCATTCAAAAGACCTCAAGTACTTATCAAGAATGTATCTCCTTACTTCAGATGGACGTGTTTTTATTAGGGGCCCGTATAAATAAACGTTATTAGCTCTCATCGCGTGTAATTAATATGCAACGAGATGGTCGAAGCCGGCGGCCGAACGAGTTTCGTTCTGAACATGCGGTTGGGACTTTGTAGCTTTGGGGCTAAAGGAAACTTTTAGTTCGACGTCTTGGTCTGTCTGTCAGCGATGAGAAAGCATTTGAATTTAAATTCTAATTCAAAAAATTCGCTGCCGTAAAATTTTAGCTAACACCTTACTCTTCCTTGACGCTCTGTATACCCCGCAAGGGAGGGACATAGGCGGGATATATTTATGTATGTATGTTGGTATGTATGTATCTTATGAAGACTTGGTAAACACTTTCAATAAGAAGGAAATCAGAAATACCTTTAATATGCAGATCCAGGTTGTGGTCGAACAAGTTTCTGCCGATAAGTGAAAATAGACCCATTGGCTATTGCAAATTATGTCTGTTCCTGAGAGTATATATAAGCAAGCTATAGAGTGCGCATATAGCCTCGCACCATCCTGTCAAAACGTAAGCAGCTGCGCCCTAGACACATAGGTACGTCAAATGTATGAGAAGCTTAGTTGAGAAGTAATAAAAGGTTTAATAATGTTGTCACTGGCGTTTTGCTACCGATGGACAGAGAGGCTGTGTTCGAACTACTGCCAACCGTTCTGACTTACTCTATAGCTTGCTTATATATACTCTAAGTGTCTGTTTCTTAGGTCTGTTCCATTATTAGTGCGCTGTGGGGAGCACGCGAACCCAACCCTACTTTAGTTTACGATCTGGCTTTTTAGAAAATCTGATTGATCGTATCTCATTTGCATTATACATAATTTAAAGTAGATTCTGCTACTGTAATTGGTACAAATACAATGTTGTTTGTGAATTAATTTAATGTTGTTTGTGCGTGCACCTTATTGTATCAGAAAACAGCTATTGCAAGTAATAGTTTGTATTCATAACTTGTTCATATTTTGATTTTGGAAGAACAAAATAAAATAATATTGGTCGAGATTTCCAAGAAATAAGTATTTTCAAGCTATTTCCTCGAAATAAAAAGATGACAGTCTTAATAATTTTCTTTTCTAATTACAGCCTGACCTGATAGTACTTTATTTTGGATATGATAAATACAAAAAGGAATATTCATCAAAATCTTATCATAACGTACCTAAGTAGCGCTTTTACCAGACCTCTAGGACATTGCAAGCTGAACCACTTGATTCTTCGGATGCAAGATGGGCGTGCTTCGGGGGGGCACGTTAAACCGTAGGTCCCTGTCGCTGTCTTTAATTACTTAGACGGTGGTCATAACCTTACCATGTCAGAGGCCTGCGACTAGGCGGTTGAAAAAACTCTGGCAGCAGTGTTCATCGGGTCGTTGGACGACTTGTGTCCCACTCGAAAAGAACACGATAGCGTAAGTAGCGTTTCTATCATACTTCATTGACCCGTACAGAAGAAAATCTTCATCCATATCATAACAATATCCATCAATCCATAACAATATCACCCACCACATTAACCAGATTCCGCCAAACGATTGAATCCCCGATGCTATCATCACCGTCACTATCATTAGGCGTGTCGATAAAACCAACAATGCGGGAGATTGACGCGTTTTTAACAAGACATTCGATGTTCATGCAATATGCATGCGACGTGCGGAGGATGTCCGTAATCACGAGCCCGGGAAACCTGCAACAGCTAAAGACGATGTAGGGCTGACGATGAGCATAAAAGAATATTCGTGGGTCTCCGCGCAAAATGGGTACATCAGTGGAGTATTTAGTTAATATCAGTTTCAGAAACAACAATAGTCCCTCTTTCATACTGACTACAAAAACCAATATATTTTCCAAAACTTTCATCAATAGACTTCCAAAGTTGTAACTCAAAAAAAAAACAGCTAGAGTCATTCGGGGTAATATTGCGCACTTTTGGATATTTCACTTCATAACTCCCAAACTAATACGATTTAAGAAACATTGTATGTGCTGTCTAATATCTTGGTTAATGGACTCTCAAATACAAACAAACAACTTGCGATGTAATCTGCTGTTTTTCATATTTTTTAAAAAACAGTGACTAAGTCAGAGTGCGCACTTCTTCCCCGTGATGCGGGTAAAACTACGCGGTGTGTTGGGTAAAACTGCGCACAAGGGTTTCACAATAATTAAGGTCTTATCAGATGTTTATATTTTATAATTACGAGGCATTTTATAGTCTAAAATAAAAAAAATCAAGATCAAATATAAGGTATTTCTGTACAGAAATGCGTTTTTAAATATCACTATAGAGGGGTAAAACTGCGCACATCTAGCCACATACGTCATGTGCGCACTATTACCCCCGCAGTTTTACCCCATTCAATGAGTACTAGAAACAATTCGTCGTAACTTTGACACTTTTGAGGCACGGTTAAAATGTTGTTACTGAAAAAGAACTTCAATATGTATAGAAAATAAAAAAGTTGAAGCAAACTCTTCATGATCATAATCCACACTCCCACAAACTTTTCCAGGCACCGAGTAAAGTCCGAATTTAACCACGTTTTGGTATTTTTGGTTCTAATAGGTACGAAATCGACCCGCACTGCACAGAGTGTCTGGACCTAAAATGGCGGTTCAGGTACACGTGTTCCCAGCAAATCAGCGTCCCTGTCCCTGCACTCTATTCCGTAATATCGACGGTGCGCAGTTTTACCCGCTGCGCAGTTTTACCCCGAATGACTCTACATAAACATGAAAATATTTTGGAGGTCCAATCTGCCGATATAGACTTATGATATGGCCAATTTCGGAATCTAATACATCTCTATAGTAATGAACAACTACCAAAAATATCCACGATTTTAACACTTTTTTACATACATGTTTGGATGTCCGAAAGTGGTTGTTTTTAGTAGTCATTACAAAAGAGGGACTGCATTAGATATATCATTACAATAGAGGGACTATATTAATATTAGACTATATTAGATATATCAGAGTTCAATTTAAGAGTTACAACTCTGAAATTGCTATCATCGTCGTCACTATCATTAGGCGTGTCGATAAAACCAACAATGCGGGAGATTGACGCGTTTTTAACAAGACATTCGATGTTCATGCAATATGCATGCGACGTGCGGAGGATGTCCGTAATCACGAGCCCGGGAAACCTGCAACAGCTAAAGACGGTGTAGGGCTGGCGGAGATCGTAAAGGAATAAATATGAGGCCTTTTCTGACAGCTATTAAAAGGTAAATATTTTTACTTAGTAAAATCATCGATAGATGGCGCTGAACGACTTGCACTGGCCTTTTTTGACAATTAATTTATATCCATCATTTCTAAATTTGGGTCAACACGATCAATCTTTACACCAAAGATCTTGATCGATCTAAAACTGACGAAGTTGTGAGGGCGCGACATACAGACAGACTTGACGAAATAATTAGGGTTTGTAGGAGACTACGAAACCCTAAAAAGTCAACTGTCTTTACCAATTTATAACATTTCTTATCACAACCCACCGTTGACATGAATTTTTGACCAAGCAAAACAGAAAAAATCTTTATTGTCACTATCTTCGTTATAAAGGTATATTCCAACTACCACATTAACCAGATTCCACCGAAGGATTGAATCCCCGATGCTATCATCGCCGTCACTATCATCAGGCGTGTCGATAAAACCAACAATGCGGGAGATTGACGCGTTTTTAACAAGACATTCGATGTTCATGCAATATGCATGCGACGTGCGGAGGATGTCCGTAATCACGAGCCCGGGAAACCTGCAACAGCTAAAGGCGCTGTAGGGCTGGCGGAGACCGTAAAAGAAAATTTGTGGACTTCCTCGCAAAAAGAGTACAACAGTGGGGTAGTTTAGTTAATATTAGCTTCGGGAACTGCAAGAGTCCCTCTTTCATATACTGACTATAAAAACTCTATATTCCCTGAAACTCACTGCATTATAGAACTCCTAAGTTGTAACTTAATAAAACAACTAAATATAAAATGCAAATATTTAGGAGGGCCAGTCTGCCGATATAGACTTATGCTATGACCGATTTCGAATTCTAATATAGTCTCTATATTGTAATGACTACCAAAAACAACCACGTTTTTAACACTTTTTTACATACCTTTGGATGTTCGTTACAAAAAAGTGTTATAAACGTGGTTGTTTTTAGAAATAGCATTACAATAGAGGGACTATATATTAGATATATGATATTGTTACAGCCTTATAAAATTCCCGCCTCTGCGCCCTCTATATCAACCAAAGGGAATTAGGAAGTGACTTAGAAGAGTGAAGGAAGTTGCGTTTTATTATTAGAAATTATTTTCCAACTTTGTTTTGAAGCTTTAGTGGCGCGTTTAGTTTTGACATTAGAGGAACGATGGCCGATTTGGCGGCGTCGCGTTTGTGTTTTGTTTTTGTAGTAGGAAAATTGAGTTTGTTGAAAACTGGTAAAACTGAAGAATATATTGTTAAAAGTTATTAAAACTCTTTAATTTCTCATCGATTATACCTCAGAAGTGGTATGTAGAAATGTTGGGGCCGTACTATCACGGACTCGGCAAGAGAAAATCGGAAGATCCGTGTATGGAAGAAAATTTTTCTCCAGCCCCAAAAATATTTTATCCCGCGCCCAGTAAAAGACGAATTACTCAACTGGAAGCTGAAGTCATACCAAAATTCGACCCTGGAGAGAAGTCTACTAATGTGAGAGGTTGGCTTCATAAAATTGATCAACTTGGAGATTTATATGATTGGGAGGAACGTGACCGCATTTTTGTCATGCAAATACGGCTCCGAGGAGCTGCGAGGCAGTGGTACGATGACCTGGAAGAATATGCTGATTCATGGAGCGTTTGGAAAGATATGCTAATAAGGGCTTTTCCACGATCGACTGATTATGTAGACAGATTAGAAGAAATGCTTGGCCGTAAAAAGAACAATAATGAAACAATGACCCAATATTATCATGACAAGATGTTCCTGTTGAAGAAGTGTGGACTTAATGGTGAAAATGCAACATCATGTTTGATTAGAGGTTTACCAGTGGAATTGCAAACAAATGCCAAAGCCTTCAATTGTGAGAGTCCTGATCAGCTTTATTATGGATTCTTGTCATCACTTGAAAACTACAAAGAAGTAGAAATCAAAACATTTGAAAACTTTGAAAGGGTTCAAACCAAACCAGAAGGTAACTGGCGTCGAGGAGCTGCTATTACACCTGTTGCACCGAGGATCTGCTACTTGTGCCGAGAGCCAGGGCACCAAGCACGGGACTGCAGGAGCACACCATGCCAGATTTGTCAGCGACCGGGACATGTAGCATCTGCATGCTCATTTGTTGCTAGTACAGCTCACCAACAACAAACCTCTCAGCGATTACCACAGGTAATTATTCAATTTTATTTGATAGTTAAAATAATTTCTAATTCATGTAAAATACAGGCATGATTATGCAGTTAAGGCTTACCTTGACACCGGCAGCAAAGAAAATATTATTAAGATAATATCATTTGATGTGAGAGGATTTGGTGGTCAGTAGGTACCTATTCAAATCATTGGGCAAAACTTTATTCAAACTTCATATTGATGATTTACACATAGAATACTTAGCTGAAATAACAGACAACTTATTTAGTATAGTTTCTAGGTTGCTATGCTGTGTGAAACGGCAACTAGATCAGAATCTCAATAGTTTCTTTGTTGCTATGCTGTGTGAAACGGCAACTAGATCGGAATCTCAATAGTTTCTTCGTTGCTATGCTGTGTGAAACGGCAACTAGATCGGAATCTCAATAGTTTCTTTGTTGCTATGCTGTGTGAACTCAGAACCTCAATAGTTTCTTCGTTGCTATGCTGTGTGAAACGGCAACTAGATCAGTATCTCAATAGTTTCTTCGTTGCTATGCTGTGTGAAACGGCATCTAGATCAGTATCTCAATAATTTCTTCGTTGCTATGCTGTGTGAAACGGCAACTAGATCAGTATGTCAATAGTTTCTTCGTTGCTATGCTGTGTGAAATGGCAACTAGATCAGTATCTCAATAGTTTCTTCATTGCTATGCTGTGTGAAATGGCAACTAGATCAGTATCTCAATAGTTTCTTCGTGGCTATGCTGTGTGAAATGGCAACTAGATCAGTATCTCAATAGTTTCTTCGTTGCTATGCTGTGTGAAACGGCAACTAGATCAGAATCTCAATAGTTTCTTCGTTGCTGTGCTGTGTGAAACGGCAACTAGATCAGTATCTCAATAGTTTCTTCATTGCTATGCTGTGTGAAACGGCAACTAGATCAGTATCTCAATAGTTTCTTCGTTGCTATGCTGTGTGAAACGGCAACTAGATCAGAATCTCAATAGTTTCTTCGTTGCTGTGCTGTGTGAAACGGCAACTAGATCAGAATCTCAATAGTTTCTTCGTTGCTATGCTGTGTGAAACGGCAACTAGATTCAAATCATAAAAACTTCTAAGTGGCTATGCTGTTGCTGTGACACATTAACAAGATATGAGTCATAATAACATCTGAGTTGCTATATATGTGTAATACCTACAATTTAATTATAATTATCATCGAGCACCTACTAATATTACTATTACAATAGTCATACAAAGCTATTTTACCAAAATGTATATAGATATATATTTTCCTGTTTCTGTTTTCTTCTCCTTTCCTTCTTTCAGAGCCTGGACAACAAGAGTCCGCCGGAAAACCGTGGGACACGACCGCTGCAGGATGGCCGAGTGTTACAGCCTTATAAAATTCCCGCCTCTGAGCCCTCTATATCAACCAAAGGGAATTAGGAAGTGACTTAGAAGAGTGAAGGAAGTTGCGTTTTATTATTAGAAATTATTTTCCAACTTTGTTTTGAAGCTTTAGTGGCGCGTTTAGTTTTGACATTAGAGGAACGATGGCCGATTTGGCGGCGTCGCGTTTGTGTTTTGTTTTTGTAGTAGGAAAATTGAGTTTGTTGAAAACTGGTAAAACTGAAGAATATATTGTTAAAAGTTATTAAAACTCTTTAATTTCTCATCGATTATAATATTAGATATATCAAAGTTACAAGGAGTTAGGCGTGTCGATAAAACCAACAATGCGGGAGATTGACGCGTTTTTAACAAGACATTCGATGTTCATGCAATATGCATGCGACGTGCGGAGGATGTCCGTAATCACGAGCCCGGGAAACCTGCAACAGCTAAAGACGATGTAGGGTTGGCGGAGATCGTAAAAGAAAATTTGCGGTTCTCCGCGTAAAAGGAGTACATCAGTGGCGTATTTAGTTAATATCAATTTCAGAAACAACAAAAGTCCCTCTTTTATACTCACTATAAAAACCAATATACTTTCTGAAACTTTTTAGTGTTATAGACCTCCAAAGTTGTAAAACTATCCGTAATCACGAGCCCAGGAAACCTGCAACAGCTAAAGACGCTGTAGGGCTGACGGAGATCGTAAAAGAAAAGATATGAGGCCTTTTTTGACTGCTATTATAAAGTTGAAATTTGACTCAGTAGTTAGTAGGTAAAGTCATCGATAGATGGCGCTTAATGACTTGCATTGCACCGGCCTGTTTTTGACAACGACTATTTCGTTTCGTATAACGAGCAAGGAAAGACGTGTCGGTAGTTAGAAAATGTATTAAAACTATTACTACTATAGTTTTGTCATAAACTTGCGAGCGTTTGTGGGCATCTGTTGCCAGTGCCATTAGATTTGTGTTATTCTTATTATTAAAACATATTGGGATTATGATTCGAAAGTACGACATCTGCATACCTCGTCATTGTTATCCGTTAGCCAACTTCTGTGAAGCCTTCTAGCCAATTTCCCATGAGTATATTATACTTAACGAACGAACCCAATATTAATACAATATTTATAGAACCCATTGTTCGACTATAAAATAAAACAATGATTTTATATAATCCAGAATTGTAGTTCAAAGTCATAATCGTAAACAAATATAAACCTTCCCACGGAGCAGCTATAAAAACAAAGCTTATACAGGGTGTTACCGAACAACCTACTTTTCTGAACAACTTTCCCTAAAGACCAAAGTTGAAAATCTTAAAAAAGAAACTTGGAACTCCATAAAATAAAACGGCTGTCCGAATAATTGTGGTGTCTAAATTTCTTTTGGCCTTTGAAGTTTTCGACTTTGGTGCTTAAGGAAAGTTGTTCAGTAGGTATGACCTGATGAACTTGAGTTTTCGAGAATGTGGGTAGTTAGGTACTAGCCTGTATGAACTCTCAGGAAATTGGTGGAAAGTAGAACATTGGTCCTATTACGAGCTTTTATGTTAAGTTGATTGCTACTACTAGTCATTACGTTAAACGATATATCTTAAGCTCGTTAAAGTTATATTGTTTCTCTGGATTAGGATATTTTGTACGTACTATGTTAGGTATATAATTTTCATATATACTTAGGTAGTTATGCCGTTATGTCACAGAATATATATATAATACTCGCAGTAGTAGGGCTTACGCATACAGAGTTTTACCATGAATAAATTTAACAAGTTTTCCTAAGAATTATTCGTAATTTTTTTTCGATCATTTGGTGGTCTTATTCTATGTCATCAAACCTTTTTCTTCAAAGCCTCAGTTGTGTTGTCACATTTTGTCGTACTCAGATAGAAACACAGAAGACATGACGTATTTGACAGCCGTCGTGTTGAAATATTTGCCTTGGCAGCTTCTCTTTACTCAGAAACTAACCACCTCAACATTTCTTTTATTTACGTAGGTGTCTAATTTGTTTTGTCTACGTAGAACATCATCAACATAAAAATTGATGTTAACAGGAATAGATTTCCAGTCTTGAATTAATACATTGTATAAAATGATATCGCTTTTAACGTTTCTCTGTCTGTCACTCTGTCGTGGAATTCGCTAGCTCCTCCTAAACCACGCAAAGGGTTTTGATGCGGTTTTTAGTAACAGTAGAGTGATTCAAGAGGAAGTATAATTCTTTTCTTTCTTTTCTAGAAAAGAAAGAAGAAAGAAGTATAATGTATGTATAAGTATATGATGTATAACACATGTCGGGAAGACGAAAAGATTTCATGCAGGAAAATGAGTTGCAGCGGGTGACACCGCTGACGGGCCGCTAGTCAGTTAAATAAATACAGTGATCGTCGCACAGGCAGACGCTATTCATATATCTCACAAAGTGGACTATAACTTTAATACGTTAGCTATTCATTATATTAATGTACTTGTCAAAACGCAGCACATACGTCGCAGTAACGTTTATGAGGCGTAGTAGCTAATAGGGATGATAAAGATCAGTGAATACACCTAGAACAAGTTGATAATAAATGGGCACTTGGCTTCGTAGGTAACGATTTCCCAAAAGTTTTCGGAAGCTGATGTACATCAGATTTTATTTTAGTTAAAGACTGAAGTCAGTAGAAAGAAGCCGCACAAAGGGATCTTGGAATTTATTTAGATGGTTTCCTATTTAGACGGTATCCTATTTAGATGATTTCATTGAATTACTTTATCATCAGTTTTGTGTTATTGTAGCTATTTCATATTTTAGTTCAATTTCCAGTTATGTGGTATTTTTGGTTTCTATAATATATATCATCATCACTATCAGTTTTGTGTTATTGTAGCTATTTCATATTTTAGTTCAATTTCCAGTTATGTGGTATTTTTGGTTTCTATATTTATTGTCTCACTAATATCTAAAAAAATATATATTATACCAACCAACATAAATAAAACTCTGATCGATCAGCTGTCAGCCCTGCGAACATTTATCAGGTAATATTAAACGCGTCGTGGGACATTATCGCCGGCATAATTGCGGGCCGCGCCGCACCTCCCCTGCGATTGGAGACTGCGGCCCGGCTGTTGGTTTTACCTGGAGAACTATTTTTGAAACGCTCGAAATTGCAAAATTGGGCCTTGCAAATTTCTCTTTTTTACAATAGCTAATCCATTTCTGTGTTAAGACTATTTTTAAATCCTATTTTGAACAAACAATTTTGAATTTGAATTTGTTATGTGTTTTGTTTGCCATTTCTGGTTCTTTTGTTAAACAATTTCCTTTACCTAGGTACCTAGATGGCCTGGAAGAGGTTGCCTATTGGCGATAAGGCCGCCTGATTGTGCGCTAATTAGTTCTAGTTCAATTTTGTAAATGTTTCCTTAGGTGTGCAAATAAAGTATTTTTATGTTTATCTTTTATCTTATCTAGGTTTGCCTGCTTTTTGGCTTTTTATGTTTCTGTTTTGGGATTCACGCCGGTTAATAAATTTTTTTTATAGTAGCAAATTCACCTACAGCATCTTTGGCCATTTGTTGTCCGTTTCTAGATATTATAGAACTCTTTAGTTTGGTCTTGATAAGATAAGTCACCTAGTACCTAATAACAAGTCATGTACATATACACTGAAAATTACCCTTTTTCCTAGATTAAAACTATGTGATCAAACGACACTACGCCAGGTACCATTAGGTCTATGGACGACTCGATGCCCCACACGAAAAATACTCATTTATATCAATCCGAAGGCCCGTGCTGATATTTTCGCCTGTGATTTGGAAATCGGTCGCCTGTAATATGCACTGTCATTATACGCTGATGTGATAAAAATGCATAATCGCAATTAGGTCGTTTTTGAATGGCATGAATGGCAGCTTGTCACATTCATGACCTAAGGCGCTTACTCGGTTCTTGTTGCTGATGAATTACACTTATTGTGAAGGGATTGGCATGATAGCATCAGCAGTGGTAATTCTTGTTTGAAAGGTACTTTATACGTCTGCAGAATAATGTCGTTGCAATATATTTCTAATTTCTGTTTATTTTTCTTGTGTCCAAAGTGTAGCCTACACTAAAAATGTGAAATCATACAGCAAAAATGCAATATTCGATAACACACAACGTGTCAATACATTTGAATCTCCATTCTCAGCACGGCTGAGCTGTAGAGTAAAATACTCAGTAAACGCTTGTCTTAAAACTGGTTCTTTAATTTGCCAAACAATCGCCTCCAGGCTACATTCAACTGCACCTTAAAAATCTGCTACAGTTTATTTAATGTCCGAACAGTTTCTTCGCGCCATTTCCTCATAATTTCGCGCTTGATATGATTTTATTTTATCTCTGAACGAAATAATAGACCAAATGTCTGTCAACATGGTGTCTGCCTTGTCAAACAACGTGAGATCTTACTCCGAGACAAACCAATACACAATGACCTCTCATAACGCCTTACCAAATTCTAGTGAGACGAGTGTCCAAGAGATCTTCATTGCCTGGTGTTAATCCGTGCAATAAAACGTCTGGCAAAGATCCAAATTAACCCAACAAACCGCATCGTTCAAAAAATATTGTAACGTTCTCTAGTCCCACGATTTCTCTAGCAAAGTTCCCGAATCGTGGGACTTCCCGGGCACCGCAGCAGCGGTGAAGTAGATAAAATACAAATTATGTCGTCAATATACAGCGATTTAAACTAGGTAGATGCGCGATTCCGAGAATCTTGTATTGTGATGGTATAAATAGTGACAGTTGAGGATCGCACTATTTGTGACACGTACCATACTGAAATAGACGGGTTATTTGAAGACGGTAGTAACAATTCAATGGTCAGACGTGTAGAGCAGTTCAATAATATTGATTTTATACATCCTGGTGAATTGGTACCTACTCGTTTTTCACAAAGATGACGGATGAAAGATGATTACATGAATCTGGAATGAGAATCGTGAGATATGAGATGAGAGAATAGATAAAGTAAGAAATTAGTAGGTATATTAGTAGATATTAGAGGATGGATTGTGTAAAAGATGATATGAATGAAAAAGGTGTAAATGAAGATTTGACGACGGAGAAAGGCAAATGGAAGAAAAGGACATTGCGCCGACCTTAAATTAATAGGGATAAAGGTAGGCAGATGATAACATCCTGGTGATTTGCGCTTGGTAGCCACGTTGCCTTTTAAACGATATAGGGAAACGTTGAAGATCTTTCTAAGAAATAATTTAGGTATGACAAAATCATGATAAAATTCCGAAGTCGTGTTCCTGTTCGACCAAATTCTCATGCCATATAGCGATATTTTGTGAATAAATCTGCGTTCTTGATCGGATATAACATTAGAATTTAAATTCAATAGGTCTTTAATTTTGATGACTTTTATCACAATAATTGTTATTATACTAGTAGTGAGTACAGGAAATTCAATATGGATTACAAATAGTTTATTTAAAATAATATTCAAATACCTGCTTCCACATGTTTGCTTAACTGAAGGTCTCCTTTTTCTAAAATTTGATACTTATCATGGGAAAATTACTAAAGCTGCTATGTTCCCACGATATGTATTGGTGTGAATTTGTTTGAAAGTGAATTTATTTGCTTTTCTTATATTTTATGAAACTCGCGATCCACTAATGACCGGTAAAAATAAATAATTTTTTGCAAGAAAGATACATTTATGCTAATTTATATATGCGAAATCTGAATTCCGTCATATTTCGTCCTAAATGTTTCCGTCGACTTTTTCAATCTTCTAGTCTGTGGCTAATTTGGTCATTAGTATGAAATTTATCGATTGTCTGTTTGTTAATGCTGCTGCTTTGTGTTTATAAGATGAATTAAGATTATTACGTAGTTTTATGTTGGAATTTTCGATTGTATCACCGTGATTTAGTTTATTGTTGGCTACTGCTTGTTATGCATTAGTCTGGTATTTGATTATAGAGGTAATGGCTTACAGTTTAATATATAAAAATATTTTCTTATTATTAATCAACTTAGCATTTTAACCTTAGAATAGCATCACCCCGATTCTATCTGTGGGTGTCGTAAGAAGCGACTAAGAGATAATTATCCAGTAAATGGGCAGCATTCACATCTTGCATCCGTGTCCGTAATCAGTATAGCAATACTCCCCAATATGTTATTAACAGTTGAATAAAAACACATGTTGAAATTATTTAAAGATAACAAAATAGAGAGTTTAAAGAAGGATCACTCAATTTAGGATTTTCGCGATTGTCACTTCTTACATAGCCAGGGTCGCAGGATTTAATAGGTACGAGGGTGAAATATAGCTCTATCTGATACAGGAACGTAATATGTTCTCTGAGCCACATAGTACTCGCCGTAGGCAGGAAACTCGCCGTGCAGCTGGAAGCGACTGATATCGTGAGTGCCGAGCGCGTAGGACCTACGCGTGGCCCAGCCGACGGTGGAGCGCCGCCGAAGCCGCGTCCAATAGTCGTGCGACTCACTCGCCGCGTCTGCCGCGATGATCTCCTCAACCAGGCTCGTGTGAGACGGGGAGCCACTACTGCCGACCTGGGTGTGCTTGGACCTCCACGCAAGTTCTACATTAATGAGCGTCTGACCAAACTGAACCGTGAGATCCTATACAAGGCGCAGGAGGCGGCCCGTCGTCTCCAGTGGCGCTACGTTTGGACGCGTGGGGGGCGCGTGTACGCCAGGAAAGAGCATGGCTCTGAGAAGCAGCGTCTGCGTATGGTTACGGACATAGTACGTGTTTTTGGTGTCTGAAGTGTTGGCACGAACTGTGGCGGTCAAAATTCAATTTGAACTTTACCAAAATGATGCTTATAACACTGTTTTCAAATTGTGTACTACTGCTATACTAACAACCTTGCAGGTAATCATGCACACTCATTATTTACTATATTTTCCCTTGTTTTTTTTTTATAAATGACTCGGACTAAATCTTACAATTTGAAATTGGGACTACTCAATGCACGCTCACTAAATACAGGTCGTGACGAACTTTTAGCTCATATGAATACTTTACAACCAAGTCTCCTTGCCCTAAATGAGACCTGGATAAGTGAAACTGAGGAGAAATATCTACCAGCAATACCTAATTACACTCTTAAGAATCGTGCTAGACCGGGTGAATGTCGTGGTGGAGGTGTGGGGTTCTACGTGCGACGAGGGCTGAAGGTGCGCGTCCGGCCGCACCCTGACAGCGCCCTCGAGCAGCTGTGGCTCGAGCTGACGCTGCCGGGGGCTGGCAGGATCGCTGTCGGCACGGCATACAGGACTGAAGCTGTCACAGTAAGTACTGCCCTTGATACTTTGAGTGAATCAATAAGTGCTTTTAGTTATTGTGACCACATATTTATATTAAGCGATTTTAATGTTGATTTCTTAGTACCTGATAGTACAAATATGAAAGAAATGACTATGTTTCTAACTCAGCGTGATTTAAGCCAACTAGTGCGCACGGTAACTCGCTCGGTAAGCTCTAAATTGTTGGATATTGTTATTACCGGTTCTCCTGAATTCTGCAAAAAGGTGGATGTATATCATAACCCTTCTCTGAGTGATCATGCTATGATAATTGTTGAAATTAATATTAAAAAACCTAAGGAAAGCCCGCGATATGTTTATAAAAGGCAAATTAATAAGATTAATATGGATGGGTTTTCTGCAGATCTTAAAATCTTTGCCATGGCACAGCATAATGGACTGTAGTTCAATAAATGAAAAAGTACGGCTACTTGATTCTATGTTGATATCTCTTTTTGACAGGCACGCACCGGTAAAAAAAATATGTATTAAATGTAAACCTACCCCTTGGATAACAGATAATATTAAATTAATGATGATGCTTAGAGATGAAGCTTTTGCCCGTGCAAGGTTGTCAAAACAGGATTCACATCATGACTACTATAAAAGCTTGCGTAATCTAGTTACTGGTGCTTTAGATAGGGAAAAGTCAGCATTTTTTAACTTTTACATCAATAATAGCAATCAGGATCCGAAAACATTGTGGTATAATTTGAAGGGAATGATTAAGTGTGATAGCAATTTCGCTGTGCCTGATCATCTAAGTAACCCTGATGATATTAACAATTTTTTCCTTGATGTACCGGGTGATGGTAGGATAGACTAGGATTACCGGAATTATTTCCTCCAAAACAAATACTCAGAAAATAAATTTGAAATTAAAGAATGTACAGAAGAACAAATATATAAAATAATTTCAAAAATCAAAACAAAAGCTAGTGGGCATGATTCTATTACGGTGGAGATGATTGTTATGACACTCTCTGTTACCTTGCCAATAATAACGCATATTGTAAATACATCTATCTCTTCAAAAACATTTCCTGACTCTTGGAAACTAGCTAAAGTTAAGCCAATTCCAAAAAGCTCTAAAATTGAGGAATATAAGGACTTACGTCCAATAAGTATACTACCTGTGTTGTCAAAGGTTGCTGAGAGGGTGGTTTGCTCACAGTTAACTGCTTATCTTGAAGATGCTAATATATTGCCATCGGTACAATCCGGGTTCCGTAGCGGGCATGGTACGGCCACGGCTTTAGCACATGTTACAGATGACATTCTTTCAGCATCAGATATAGGCCAGTGCAGTGCGTTAGTGTTGTTAGACTTTTCTCGGGCCTTCGATTGTATCAGTGTGAATATCTTGCTTGCCAAAATGGCTTACTATGGTGTCAGTGTCGATTCTTGTGAGTGGTTTGCTTCATACTTAAATAATAGACGACAGTACGTTGAAATAGAAACTGACCAGGGTGAAATACTCAAATCTCAGGAAAAAATTGTGAACAGGGGTACTCCGCAGGGCTCAATTCTGAGTCCTATTCTGTTTATTTTATACACAGCTGATCTAGTTAAAGAAGTAAAATTCTGTAGAGTCCATCTTTATGCTGACGACACTCAAATTTATCATTCTTTTAAACCTGTAGATGCACAAAAAGCTTTTGCAGAGCTTAACAAAGACTTGGAGGCAGTGTCTGGATGGGCTTTGTAGAATTCGCTAATTCTAAATCCTAAAAAGTCTAAATACATGTTACTTGGTACAAAAAATCAATGTGCAAAAGTGATAGAACAGAATCTCTTGGTTTCTATTAGCAATGATAACATAGACAGGGTAGCTAATGCACTCAATTTGGGGTTGCTGTTTGATAGTCAACTGCGCTTCATGGAACACATTAACTTAAAAATCAGAAACGCGTTTTATAGGCTAAAGATGCTGTATAGAATAAGGAAATATTTATCTGTTGAAGTACGAAAAATGCTAGTGGATTCCGTCATACTTTCGGTGTTTAATTACTGTATGGCCCTAGGCTGCACGAAAAAACAAAAAAAGCTATACAGCGTGTACAAAATGCATGTGCGCGGTTCTGTTTTAAAGTTCCGAAGCGAGCTCATGTTACTCCCTTTTTTAACTCTAATAATATACTGAAAATGGATGCGCGAAGAGAATTACACTTTTCGTGCTTGATTCATAAGATAATTCATACAAAAAAGCCTATGTATCTGTTTGAGAAACTAAAGTGGGTAAGAGATGCGTATGATAGATGTACACGTAGGAGACAGGCAAATATGTTGATGATTCCACGTCATAAGTCGGCAGGCTTTCAGGGGTGTTTCAAGCACGCCGCATCAAAAATCTGGAATAACTTACCTCCACCGTTGCGTTTGAGTATGTCCCAACCAACTATTAAAGCTAAACTTAGAGCCTTATTATTTAATAATCAACAGTGTGCTTGATTACCTATTTAATGATTTATTTTTACCTATTTAGTTAGCTTAATTACTAACCTACTAGATTTAGAACATAAAGATTGCAATTTCATGCCTACATATTTGTAAGTTGTAAATCTGTTTTTTCTCTCTATGTTACACAAATCTATAACTATAGCAATGTGGCGCTGTCAATTAATTATCGTATCCTGATATGGAGAGGGACAGGCTGAAAACCAGTGCTGGTAACCTTGTTGCCAGCGTACACTGAGACCTGAGCCCTCGCCACACGGACATTGTCTTACTAATAGGTATTTATAGGTATAACTATTGTATTATGCCACTTGTGCACATTTACGCAATTGGAATAATAATAATATAGTGTATGTATAGCCATTCCTGTACGTGGTCTTCTGTACCGATCCCAAGGTTATCCGTAGGGCGTCCAGGAGTGGCTGTGCATTGCACGCTGGTCGCTGGTGTATGCACTACATACACTGCTGAGTAAACTACCATTATTGCATACTTTTTTCTACTGGTAATTAGCCCTTAGGTTTAGAAAAAAATACAATATTTTACTTTATGAAACTATCACCTAATATGTATGTTGCATTATACCTGTTCATAGGGCACATTTATGCAGTTGGAATAATGTTATGTGTGTGTATAGCCATTCCTGTATGTGGTCTTCTGTACCGATCCCAAGTATCACCTAATATGTATGTTGCATTATACCTGTTCATTAGGGCACATGTATGCAGTTGGAATAATGTATAGCCATTCCTGTATGTGGTCTTCTGTACCGATCCCAAGGTAACTACATATCCGTAGGGCATCCAGGAGTGGCTGTGCATTGTAGGGGAGAGTTGGACATATTGTACCAGTAGATTAATCGTACCACCCACATATTTTCCACTAAACGTGCGTTTTTATTTACTTTGGCAACATTATATGATAGCTCACAACACCCAATATGCTATGTCGGTTTGTGACAGCGCTGCACACGATACTATACATTTAATAAAATATAACAGGTTTTAGTTGACCCCGATACTGTTTTTTAGGTGTGGAACATAAGGTTTTACGAACGAACGGCAGGCCATTAAAAATTGCTATTTAATCATATTAGTTCCTGATTATTTTCCTTTTGACCTAACTAAACGAACCAACGCAATCATTTGAGGTTTTCAAATGACAAATTATTTTTGTAAAATATAGCTTGTTCTTGAAATCGTACCGATATGTAGTCTCTAAGTCGTACCAAAGGATTTTTACTAAGATATATCATATTTGTTTCGAACATATTGAATCTCAAATCTGAGAGGTGAGATTGAGTGTTAATAAGTGTAGAGATGGATTTAAAGCTTTGTGCATATTTTAAACGCGTTTTATTTAGAAATTAGCACAAATATTTATTTTCGAGTTTTGTATTGAAATTTTCAAAGTACGATATAAAAAACCTCGTGGTACGAATAAACGCACCGGTCTCTAAATTGTACCGATAGCAACTTTTTTTTGAAAATGGTTTTGTGTCGAAAATACTTATTTATTTAAAAAATCCGTTGTGGTACATCAGAGTTAATTAAATAGAGTAACTAAGAAGCCAAATATCATAAGGATAACTTTAATAGTTTTCTCGCAAAACTAGATTGAAATTAGGGGGTACAATATAGCCAACTCTCCCCTATGCACTTACACTTCAGTGAGGTTATTAAAAAATAATATTTTTTTTAAGAAACTATGTATGTATAATTTACCTAATTACCATATGTAATTGTGCACTATGCCTGTATGTATGCTTTTTGTACCTACACTTATAATATGTACAGTTTTGTCTGTGTGGTGAAATAAATGGTTTAAATGGTTTAAATGTTTCTGAAGATTCTGAGCCGTATGAATCTAAGAAATATGACGTTCGTGGCAACTATCTTCTTAGTTACCTTGTGTTCCTCTGAAATTCCAGCTCTTTTCAGTAAACGTCAGTAAGTGTCAAAATCATCGCCAGTCCTGATAGCCACCTGTAGAGGCAATCCGCGCGCCGCCGTCTCCCTAATTTGTGACATGATCCCTGCAGAGGACTCTCCCTAGAAACACCATTGCCATGTTACCCCGTTTACGCCATCCAATCACTATCAGACGCCTTCTATAAAATGCAAATCGTTAAAATTCCTAACATCTGTTTGTCACTTTCGTTAATGCAGTATAAAAGATATGAGAGGCACAAACGGTAACTTATGATAATTTCTTTATCAGATTCTAAGTCTGTGAATATCAAAGCTCAAAATCCGATTATGGTAATAAAAATGTATGTAAATTATTGTAAATGCTACTCAAAGGTCAATCAAAGGCGCCAGTACATGTGTACAAAATGTACAAAAATCAATATTGGTTTTTATGTTATCGATAATTATGTACAACAAGCAGGCATTTTGAATAACAAATCAGATACAAGAATAATAGTGGTAATTCATTGGGAATCAGTATTAAACGTATGTCCGATCAAATAGGCCAAAATTGTCAATTTTTGAACCCTAGAAGACATGTTGATAAAGAAAAATAGACCTTATGTCATAGCATTAACATGATTTTGTCAGCTGCCAAATATAGCCTATTCGACGTCGGTACTATAAGAAAGTTACGACTCGATGAATGAAAGTTCATAGCTAGTAAATAATTTATAATTAATTAGGAAAATTGATTACTTGTTAGTTTAGTATTTATAAGGTTTTCTATAAAGCTTGTCAATAAACTTTTTAGTGATGATTCATTTTATGCTTGTTGGTTTGATAGCTTCAAAACATAGGTACATAAGATAAGATAATGATTCTTTAGATGATAGCATTTAAATACTATATGGATACTTATTAATTTATTTAGTGTTAATGGCTTTGTCATTCATCTAACCGAAATAAAGATATAGGTATTGGCTTCATGAGGTTTATACGTATGTACATCAAAATGCTTTGACGAAAGTATTAATACTACACTAACATGTTATCTATTGTGTTTTAGTGTAGACGGTGCAGACCAATAATCTTTTATCTATCAACAGCAATTTTTCGATTTTTCCGTGAGAGTGGCTTATTGTCCGGCGGTAAAAAGTAACTTTTTAAGTACTCGCGATTGTTTTCGCACATTTTAAGTATTGAGGTCTAACGCAATAATATTTCAGTAAATATTAATAATTTACCTGTGTCCAGACGTTATGTTTTATATAATGTTGTGGTCGCGGGTTGACGTCGGGACACAAACCTAAATGTTATCGTGATAGACGTTCAATACTTAAAATGGGTAAAAACTAACCAATGTGTTCTTCCAGGTTATATTCTATATGTACCAGATTTTATTCAAACCCGTCAAACGATAACACTGTGCAGAGGCGACAAACATACACACATACAAATTCTAGAATTCTATATAAGCATTTATTAGACGTAAATATTTATAAATTTTTCGAATTACAGTTAATCGATTAGATAACCAAATTAACTAGTTAGTATATGTGCCTTATTTATTTCCTACATCCCAGTTTCATTCATAAAGTTCGTTATCAAAATCGAAATCGATACTAAAATACCGCCACGTGCTTCGTGCATTCACCCCAAATTAAAAAAAGTAATATTATAATTCTATCACTGGGTTTATCTGAGTCACATTAACGATATATCTTGAATTCGACATTATCGACTTCTTAGACCCATGTAGACCTAGTATATCTTAGACCAAAAAATTAGTAAAACGGAGTGACAGCATCAAAAACTGTCAGAATAACAAAATAAACAATACTACGTTTAGGTTACCTGCGACCAAAACAAGCGACGTCAATGTTTTTGTCGTCATGTGGTTTGTACGCCCTTATTTGAGTAGTATTTTTATAGATATTTCCTGATATTTTTTCGTAGACATTTACTATAACATTTACCTACACACGGCTACCATTCGATGATATGATAGTATTCGGAATGACTCTCAAACTTTTGCCAGACGTGGTGTGAATAGTCTTTACAGCCGTTTACGATATGCCTACCCTGCAAGGGATATAAATATTTGTATGTCAGCATGGTATAATAAGATACTCCGCCTGGTATTCCATTCCGAGACTCGTGAACCACGAGACTAACACAAGCTTACGTCATCATGCTTGTGGGTTACCAGGATTACCCACACTTATGATGTTTTTTGTAAATAATTTATGATACTGTTAAGTAACTAATAAATACAATTTAAGTGTTGTTGTAAAGTTTAAGTTAATACACACGTAAATCTAAAGTATAAAATTATTAAGAAATAATTTAGCCCATTTTTCTGAGATTGAATTTACCCCATAACGTATTTTATTGAAATAAAGTGGCAATACTAGTGACGTAGGCTTGTGTTTCTCTGGAAATGTAAGACCATGTTTTATTAGACTATGTATGTCATTGGCCGTGTGATGCCGGCTTAGAATAGCATCACCCCATTTCTTTCCTGTGGGTGTCGTAAGAAGCGACTAAAGGACTCGAGGGTATGTGTATTGCAATTTTAGGCGACAGGCTGACAACCTGTCACTATAGCGATACACGACAATAGCTAAAACGGCCCTCAAATATGTGTCAGACGTGGCGATAACGACCGTACTTTTACGGTTGTTGACGCTCTGCTTACCCCGCAAGGGATAAAGGCGTGATGTATGTATGTATGTATGTATGTCATTAGGTAGGTATGTGTATCGCTTAGTGACCGGTTAAAAGTCCGTCTTTCTTATTTCTGGGTCTAATATCACCTTCAACTTTCACCAGAAACTAATTACCGGATCCATGGGGTCCGTAAACTATGGTCTTTATGGGGTCTGTTGAGACTTCACTGTTTAGTCACAGTATTATAAATGTAACAGTATAGAAACTCGATAAGTTTCTGTTAAATCGCAAGGATTGTTTCTTTCGGTTAGGATAAATAATATAAAATTGAAAAAAATCTTTCACTTTGCAATATCCCTGCGAGTTACAAAGACAAGGTACTTATTACCATGGGAAAACAGCTTATTTCCTTTCCACGAGTCACGAACATACGGGAATACTTCGCTCGGGAGAGACTGGGTCAGTTTCCTTGTAAGCGGCGTAGCGCGTCTGTTTCGAGCGTTTGTATGAAGTTTCCACACTGCTGAGTGCAAGCGAGTGGCTTTTTCGCTGTGGTTTAGCTCATGAATGGTTAATTTTTACTCGACTTCATGGGTCTGTAAGAGGTACCTAAAGCTAGTTGTGGGAAAATTTATGAGTCGTTTTATTTATTTGAAGTTGTTGCCTGAGTGAAGTCCAATTCAATACTAATTAGGTACTATTGTAGATAGGTAACAGAAATACGATGAGCTTTCTGTTTAGGCCTAGACTAAGAAAGTAGGTATTTATCGTTTATAATACTTGGCGATCGCGTAAAATCTGCATATTGGGCGAATCCCATTGATACCATAAGCAAAAAAATATATAATTACAAGGTTTTAACAATGTGTACGTACGGTTCCTGTAAAAATGTATGATTGATTAGTTTGATAACCTATTCTAATCTAATCTGGA
This sequence comes from Phthorimaea operculella, assembly GCA_024500475.1. NCBI lineage: Eukaryota > Metazoa > Arthropoda > Insecta > Lepidoptera > Gelechiidae > Phthorimaea > Phthorimaea operculella. Next base: position 3,464,244 of record JANFCV010000019.1, on the reverse strand, counting down.
GCTTTAGACAGAGTTGCCTAAAAGTCATTGAATGCATGCTAGTGGCAACACTGCCTTCTGCAAATTCCATAGAAGACAATTGCTATCAAAATAAGAAAATCTTCAAGATCATCACCATCTTCCTGCCCTTATCCCAATCACTTGGGATCGGCGCAACACGTTTCGTTGAACACAAAATCGTCAAGATAAATAAAATACCTAATTAATTGTTTAGCACCCACACAGAATTCAGGTTGTATAGTATTTATTGTAAGTAGCGTAGTAAAGTATAATAAAGCAATTATAAACTAAACAAAGCTAGTGCAATAATTTAATCCAGATTCTAAGGCCACCTTACCTTTCATAATGATTACATTTATTGGGTTGTTTGACTGGAACCATTCCTATACCTAAACTGGTAACTGCTATTTCAAGAACGTACATTGTTATTAAGACCTGTACTTTTTACTGCAGGTGTTAACCCCTGGCAACCCAGTGGCTCCCAAGAGAGCCATCGATTTTGAACCCTACTACCCACACTTAGAGTTCAAAACCTATAAAAAAACACAACAAAAGCCGGGTTGCGAGTGCGAGAGGTTAAAAAGATTCTTTGCTTTCATTCTTGTCTGCATTAGGGATAGTAGAGACAAATTCTGCGAAATAACATGCGCCAACCAGAAGCTATAAATTATCCATATCAAGTTTCAAAAACTAACAGCGACATCTGTTGGCGAACAGCATTACGATATTTGTTAACTTACATTTTTATCAGGTGGTAAAACCGCCGGGCTAAAAGCTAGTATTTATATGAATTTAAGTGTACCAAATACGTTATTTTAATGTATTCCAAACTGGTAGTTAATTTGTACGGTTCTCATAACTAAATGCGGAGTAAGGGCGCCATAAAATAAGTGAGGTGTCAAGTGTATTGTGGCTAAGGAAGGTGGAAATAATTTGATTGGACTTTGTGGATTCTGTACGGATTTGCGTAGTACCTACCATTTGTTATGATCAAAGTGATCAATTTTGCATTTCAATTTGAATGTCGTGATAAATACGCTTTCTTCCTAAAATCAACCTATTATTTCTTCGCACGTAGGTACCTACCTATATCTCGTCTAGTTTAAACAGTAATAAAACTAGAGCGAATAGACCTTTTGGTACAAACAACCTACCGCAGGGAAAGCTTACTTCACCTTCTTTGATGCCTTTTTTTATGCCTTTTAATAAGGTGTGCCTAAAATCATCATCACATCACATAAAAATTCGCTGTCTATTTAGTACATCTTAATCTTACAACGCTTAAAGACGTAGGCCTCCCCCAGGGTACGCCTTAGGGTATCCCGTTTTTGCCATTTGGCTATCTGGCCGGAAAGACCCAATCTAATACAAAATGATGCTGTTCTTTCTAACTTCGGGATAAAATTGAAAATAATTTAAGATTGGCTGTACATTCGGTATGTGATATTGTTTCACAATTTCCGCGATTCGGACCGGAATGTCTCGATTCCGTTGTATAATCGATTTGACTCGATTCCTTGTTAGTATTTGCTGGACATAAATTACTGAAGTGACATGTGTGCCTTTCTAAAACTGTTTGATATATTTCATGTTAAGTATGATTACCTTATGTTTACATACCGCAGGTTGCGCAATGGATCTTAAAGTACGGCCGCTCGAATAAGTTCTTCTTGACAGCTGTGACAATCATGTTAATGTTATGACATAAGGTAAATTTTTCTATGTTGACATGTCTTGTGGTATGGGGTTAACAGTTGTCAAATAGGATTTATTTAAGCAGCCGTACTTTAATGGTAGGAGAGTAGGAAAAAACTTGGTACAACCGAATACTGATAGATACCAAGACACTGAACAACTTCCCTTAAGAAAATATACCTCACAAAAAGCCGCCCATTCATCTAAAAGGATATTTGTTTTAAATACTATAATCAGTGAACATAGCTGCTAGCAATGTAAAATATGCTCCTAGGACACTATTAAATTATGAGCTAGCTTAATGACCGTCTGTTATGTATACTTTATGGAGTTGAGATTAACTCTATAATGTGATAACAGCTATTGGAAGTAACAGCTTTTTATTTAAGTAACATAATATTCTGATACATGTTCGCGCCCACTCAAACTGATTTGGGATAAGAGTAGGCAGATGATGATGACATGAACTTCTGAATCAATGAATATTGATAGCTTTAGTCGCTTTAGTTAGTCGACCGCTAGAAAGCCGAGCGTTCTGTGATACCTTGACAGTGCTCGCCAACCTAAAGTTTGTAAAAATGGAAAAAACCTAACGCACAAACTGGTGGCGAATAGACTTTTATCCGCTTACGTCCAGCAGTGGACTATGATTTCAGTTGGGTTTATTTGAACCCAATTTTCTGAAGTCAAATTCATTCGCTAATATGCCACTGAATATGATCTGTACCCATAACGTAACAGCACCTAACTAGTACTGTAGCCACTTTACATGTCTACTCGTCCTACCGGTCACATTCGCGCCTCTAAAATGACTATAATTTCACTACGTATGAATGGACATATCTGTGACGTAGCTGTTCCTAGCTAGTACCACAACAGTTACTCTACCTAGTACCACTACCGCATCTCTACTCGTCCTACTGGTCATCCGTATATACGAATTTTCCTATCGGTGACGTAGCTGTTCCTAGCTAGTATCGCATCAGTTACTCTACCTAGTACCACTACCGCATCTCTACTCGTCCTACTGGTCGCGCGTCAAGATTGTCCACTACCTCACCACGACCAATGGAATCATTGTCATTGAGGTTCTACAGCCGCCATTACACATGAAGCTAAACGATTGGCCGGTGATAACCTTGTTTCTACCTACTGGTCATAATAAACACCTCTTCGTCTTCATAGGCTGATGGTGTTTAGTTTTCGTATAAAATGGGCGCGCGGTGCTGGCAACACTGCTCTGTCATTGTCACGTCCTCTGCCGTCGCCCGCATCGTTGATGCGAATATTAATTATAAATGGTGTAATTTAATGTGTTTTCGGTTTTCTCGTGTGGTTTTCCCTGTTCGGTGGGGAAGTGAACCAAGTGATTTTGGTTCCGGCGCTTTGATTGAGAGTCACGCGACCGCCAGCAAAATATAACCTCACTTTTCGTTGGCTCGCGTCGTGGCTGCCGATAGCTACGTATTTTAATTATAAATGATTGGAGGCCAACGGGGCCTATTTCTCATTCGGAGAGAAATCTTTTAGTTATTTTGTGTTAAAAAACATTATGTGATGTCGAACTGTGAACTATAGTGCAAATTGGAGGAAAGGAGTTCGAGAACGAGCGGATGTTCCAGTGCCGTGAGTTTAGGTTATTCCCTATTCCTGTGCTCCTCAAAATATCCTGAATACCTGATTCCTGTCATACTTAAACTCACAAAGAAACGGCGTCATCGTTCGCTCGGTAAGCAATTCGTTGCTGGGCCCTGTTTAAGTAGATTTTGGAAACAAGAATTTCTCGGCCGGAAACTTTCCGGAACAAAATTCTCTCATTAAATTTATTTTATTTAGCTATAGTAAAGAGCACTACGAATCGTAGTCAAATGTTGTTCCGAGGCTGATCGACCATTTAGTTTTAGATTTTAAGATAACTTTAATTTGCTTCCACTGCGCTAAGATCAGCTTCGGAATCAAACATTTTTTGGTAGCAGAGCGTGGTTGCTTTATTGCAACATAGTTAGCCGTAATTTAGTATTAAGCGTGTTTTTATATTACCCACATATTTTATTAATTTTGGAAAATATTGTTTCGGTTTTTTTGTGACTGTATTGTTTGCCTAGTGAACGGTACCTTATCGGTAAGGTCTAGGCCAGTCAACTAACATTTATTTTGTGGTATTTGTTTATTGGTTTTCGTTTTATTAAGTCGAGTGTGTAAAAGTTGGTACCATGGCTCCTCGATCGCCAGGTATAAGGCTGCTATAAAGACAGAATTAAGGTGGTTTACTACCACAGCGGCAATGATCGGCCGCGAGGACCGGGAGGACGCGCTCTTGAAAAGTGCACTACAGGCAGATGAACGGGTTCGGGTTGTGTCGGAACACCTCACAGAGTGCCTCATGCTCCTTGAGGAAGCTCCTAACCCTGAAGATAAGGAGCTGGTTGAGGGCGATGTAAGCCAGTGCTTGGAGCTGGCACAGGACATTGCGCAGGCAGCTGCGGACATATCTAGGCGACGTGACGGAAAGGAAAAGCCATTCCATGGTAAAGTGGGACAAGGATTACAGGTGCCTCTTCCGCCTGTTACGGTTCCAGTCTTTGCAGGCGATTACGCCGACTGGCCGGCGTTTGAGGACCTGTATAGCAGTGTGGTCCACACACGGACGGACATAACGCCGGCGTACAAGATGGCTCAGCTGATGTCCAGGCTACATGGAGAGCCTCATGAATTGCTGACGCATTTGGCTGTCTCGGATAGCAATTATGAGGTGGCGTGGAAGATCCTTACCGACCGGTATCGAAACAAGCGCCTGATTGTAGACAGGCTGTTAGACCAGTGGCTGTCAATACCAACCATAACGCGAGGTACGGACCTCCGCGAGAAAATCTTCCACCCAGTCAGTGTCGCGGTCAGCGCACTAGAGCGACAGGGTTTGCCAGTGGCGGGCTACGGTTATATCTTGGTCCACACAGTGCTTCGCCGCCTGCCGAGCGAAATGGTCGCTCGATTCGAGCAGCTACATGGGGCAAGTCCTCGGACCACCTCCCGACCTCCGTGGTTTTGAATTCGTTCCTCTTGGCCGAATGCTGGCGTGTGGTTGTCCAGGCTGGTGAAGCCCTCGCAAGGAGACCTCTGCCCCTCGCCACCCGGAACGGCCGGGTGCACCGGCGCGAGGAGGCAACAGTGGGCAACCCAGGCGGTACAACACCGCATTGGAATCAGGGTGTGCCTACTGCAGGGAGACAGGCCACGGGGTGGCAGCGTGTCAGGAGTTTGCTGCGCAGCGGGTTCAGAGGAGACGGGGTGTGGCACAGCAGAGGCGTTGGTGTTTTCGGTGCCTGGGGCCGCATCAGGTGCGAGTGCCCTTCAAGCACCAACTGTAGGTACTGCCAGGGTGCACACCATCCGCTGCTCTGCATGAATCGCTCCGGAGGCGCCGGGGCAGCGCTGGATCGGATCAGCGAAGGAGCCTGCCCACCAAGGGAGGGAGCAACGCTCCCCACCCTCCAAGGAGGAGCCCACCTCCGCATCGGTCACAGGGACAGGCAGGGGGACGTCAACAGACGGAGCCCACTTACCCAAGGACGTGGGGACAATCCCCACCACGGCAGCAGGTGCCGGATTGGGGAAGAGCGGCACAGGAACGTGGCCAAGGACACCCATCCCAGGTACGGGATTCAACGGGCGGGTGTCAGGGGAGCACTAGGCAGCCACCAGGGTACATGCAGTATTCTGCGGGCTTGAGCCACCTGGTTGGGTCTCAAGACCCACGCATGCCCCGCCTATGCCTGAGTACCCGCGGCTACAGGCGCAACCTCGGTACGGACGTTTGCCGTCGGGGTACTATAGAACTCCAGCCATGGCCTTTATGGGCAGACCTCCTACCAGCAGGAGTGGGACCCATACACAGGTTTGGGTAGCGAGGATACCCCGCGGGACGCGGCCTCACCGCGTTTAGATTCCCGCTAGGTAATCGCCGCCTACTCATCAGCTTCGGCCCCGTCCAATCACGGTACTTTTGCCAACGGCTAAGATTTGGGTATGGGGATACGGTGGCCGGACCATTCAAGTAAGAGCCCTACTGGATACAGGGCTCAGGGATGTATTGTATCGAGTAAGCTGGTGAGTAGGCTAGGCCTAAATGTACGGCCAAGTGAGGATGAAGCTGTAGGCATCGGGGCCTAAATGTGCCTGACATTCGGGGTCAGACGAACTTTGAGTTCACATTAGGTAGCACATGTACAGGGTCAGCTATCAAGTCTCAGCCGTGGTGCTAGATGAAGTGGTTGGGAAACTCCTCAGGTTAGGTTACCACCAACGGTAAGAGGGTTAACCACAGGGTTGGAGTTAGCTGATCCTGATTTTGATACTCCTGGTACGGTGGACGTACTTCTCGGGTCAGACGTCCTCGGGAGATTATGGTGCGGTAGGAAGAAGGTACTCCAGGAAACTGGTTTGGTGGCCGTATTTACCACAGGGGGGTATGTTGTTTTCGGTCCAGTTTGGAGACCTCAGGACCTACCAGAAGGGGAGACGGTCCTCTATGGTAGTGTGCTGTCAGAGGTGCTGCAGAGGTTTTGGGAGTCTGAAGAGCCGCCCACGGCGGACAGACGGAAGCCAGAGGATGACGAGTGCGAGTTGTTCTATCAATACAACACTGAGAGATGCCCGTCAGGCAGATTCGTGACCAGGCTACCTTTTCTCCCAAACCGCCCCGCTTTAGGTAGTTCGCGACAGCTCGCGGAACGGAGACTACTCGGAATGGAGCGGAAGATGAGGCGAGACCCAGCACTTCGGCAGAAGTATATAGAATTCATGCGGGAATATATTCAATTGGGCCACATGTCGGTGTCCAGCCTGGATTGGAGGTGTGTCGAGCATTATTACATTCCACACCTGGCTGTCTTGAAGTCACCTGAGGCGAAAATACGGGTGGTGTTTGACGGTTCTGCTCCTACCTCGAATGGTGTGTCTGTGAACCAATGTTTGCACGCGGGTCCTAAATTGAACCGGGACATTGTGGACATTCTCACAGACTTTCGGTTACACCAGGTAGCGTTCGTCGCAGACGTCAAAATGATGTTTCGCCAAACCATGATACATCCGGATGACCGTCGGTATCAGCTGATTTTGTGGCGTGAGAGCCCAGATGAGCCGATGGTCACATACGAACTTAACACGGTGACGTATGGACTTAAGCCAAGTCCGTATTTGGCAGTACGTACGCTGCGAGTTGGCCGCACAGGAAAGGGTAAGATATCCTCGAGCCGCAGCAGTACTGGATCGCGACGTCTACGTGGACGATATCTGCACGGGTGCTGATAGCGTGGAGCAGGCGCTAATTCTACGAGACGAGTTGATCGCGATCATGGGTTCAGGAGGTTACGAGTTGCGGAAATGGTTGTCCAGTTGCCCAGAGCTCCTGGCCGGTTTGCCAGGCGAGTTCCATCAGGACCCGCACCTCTTTGAGAACCCGGACAATCCAAACACGTTGGGCATCCTCGGGGTGCAATATAGGCCAACGCATGACGTATTCACGTACAAGATCGAGCCCGACCTTTGGAGAAAACTTGGACTAAGCGGTCGGTACTGTCGACAATCGCTAGAACGTTCGATCCTAGCGGATGGATCGCCCCGGTTACGTTCATGGCGAAGTGCTTTTACAAAGGTTGTGGCTAGCCAACTTAGGATGGGACGACCAACTCTCCGGAGAGTTGTTGAAGGATTGGCTCAAGTTTGTGACCACCCTACCAGGGATTGTGCACATCGCGATACCCCGCAAGTTAGTCCCATCGGTGGGATGTAAGGCTACCCTACATGGGTTTTGTGACGCCTCGGAGCGAGGGTACGCGGCAGCTGTATACCTTCGGACAGCAAGTTCAACGGGAACTGTGCACGTGCGTCTGGTTATGGCCAAAAGTAAGGTGGCACCAGTCAGAACTAGATGGACCATCCCCAAATTGGAATTGGCAGGGCAGCTCTTCTAGCGCGCTTGCTAAATCATGTAACCTGCAATCTGCGTGGTACCATCAACTTGGATGAAACGGTGTACGCGTGGACTGACAGTCGGATAGTTCTGTGCTGGTTGCAGACGTCGGTACATACACTTGAGGTTTTCGTGGCAAATCGGGTGTCACAGATTACGGGGTCGGAAACTCCGTTAGTGTGGAGGCACGTACCGGGAGAATGGAACCCAGCGGACTGCGCTTCGCGCGGGTGCAGGGCACCTGATTTGGTGAGTCACCCACTGTGGTGGGGACCTCAATGGCTGACTGAGTCGCCGCAGGAATGGCCATTCAACGAGTGCAGGGCGCCGCTTGGGCCACCTGATCGAGGTTTGCGAGTGAACGTGGGGCAACTCGTACCGAAGCCTAACCCAGCTTTCTTGCTGGAACGGTATAGCTCCTCGACAAACTTCTTGGGGTGACAGGTTGGATCAAACGGTTCGTGAACAACTGCAGGAAGCCTCAAGCAGAACGGAACTTTACACCTGTCCTCTCGCCTGCGGAGCGGAATGCGGCTCTATGCTCATTGGTTAGAGTCGTCCAGGCGGAACATTTTGAAGAGGAGGTCAGGCTGCTCAGGGATGGACGTGGAAAGCTGAAGGGAGGAATTGTGCGCCTCAACCCATTCCTGGATGAGCAAGGTATGCTCAGGGTTGGAGGCAGACTTCGGAACGCTAGCCTGCCCTTTTCGGCTCGGCATCCACTGTTACTTCCAAAGGGGACCCTTAGTTGAGCTCTTAGTCAGGGATCGTCATGAGAAAAACTCGCACGCGGGCTGTAATGCGCTATTGGTCATTCTACAGCGCGAGTTTTGGATCTTATCGGGACGACGAACGGTACGTAGCGTTGTGTTTAGGTGCTTGCCTTGTTACCGCTTGAAGGCAGCCACAATGCAGCCACAGATGGGAGATCTCCCACCGGATCGGGTGACGGAGGCCTGGACGTTTGCAGGTGTGGGAACGGATTTCGCAGGCCCTTTCATGGTGAAGGCATCACGCCTGCGGAACGCAAAGTCTATCAAGGCGTACTTGTGCGTGTTCGTGTGCCTAGCCACCAAGGCCGTCCACTTGGAGCTCGTGGCCGACCTTTCTACGGAGGCCTTTTTGGCAGCGCTGGAGAGATTTACGTCGCGACGAGGGCGACCAGCGCTGATCAGGTCGGATTGTGGTACCAATTTTAAGGGTGCTGATCGGTGTATGAAGGAAATTGTAACGTTCTTACGGGAGAACGAAGAAGCCATCAGCACGGGCCTCTCCCGTCAGGGCATTGCCTGGGTGTTCGATCCACCAGCGTGCCCTCACTGGGGTGGTATTTTTGAAGCGGTTGTAAAGTCCGCTAAGACGCATTTGTTGCGCGTTGTAGGGTTAACAATTTTGACTTTCGAGGAGCTGGCGACCGTGTTTTGTAAAATTGAGGCTGTACTCAATTCGCGTCCTTTGTGTCCGCTCAGCTCAGACCCAAATGATTTAGAGGCCCTGACGCCAGGGCATTTCTTAATTGGCCGCCCACTTAACGCCTTGCCGGAATATCCCTATACGGAGGTGAATAGCAATCGTTTGTCGCGTTATCAGTTGTTGCAGCAAATGACTCAAAACTTTTGGAAGCGTTGGTCGCTTGAGTACTTGCACATTCTGCAGCAACGCCTTAAGTGGACGGACAGGACTGAACCCCCCTGCATTGGGGATCTCGTTCTGGTTAAGGATGCCAACCTACCGCCACTGCGTTGGCGCCGGGGGCGCATTCTCAACCTGTTTCCGGGTAGTGATGGCACTCCTCGAGTTGCAGAAGTTCAGGTGGGGGATTCAGTCCTTAAGCGAGCAGTAGCTACATTATCACGCCTGCCATGCATAGAGCGGACCGATGGGTCGGTCCGGGGCGGGTGAATGTTTAGTTTTCGTATAAAATGGGCGCGCGGTGCTGGCAACACTGCTCTGTCATTGTCACGTCCTCTGCCGTCGCCCGCATCGTTGATGCGAATATTAATTATAAATGGTGTAATTTAATGTGTTTTCGGTTTTCTCGTGTGGTTTTCCTGTTCGGTGGGAAGTGAACCAAGTGATTTTGGTTCCGGCGCTTTGATTGAGAGTCACGCGACCGCCGGCAAAATATAACCTCACTTTTCGTTGGCTCGCGTCGTGGCTGCCGATAGCTACGTATTTTAATTATAAATGATTGGAGGCCAACGGGGCCTATTTCTCATTCGGAGAGAAATCTTTTAGTTATTTTGTGTTAAAAAACATTATGTGATGTCGAACTGTGAACTATAGTGCAAATTGGAGGAAAGGAGTTCGAGAACGAGCGGATGTTCCAGTGCCGTGAGTTTAGGTTATTCCCTATTCCTGTGCTCCTCAAAATATCCTGAATACCTGATTCCTGTCATACTTAAACTCACAAAGAAACGGCGTCATCGTTCGCTCGGTAAGCAATTCGTTGCTGGGCCCTGTTTAAGTAGATTTTGGAAACAAGAATTTCTCGGCCGGAAACTTTCCGGAACAAAATTCTCTCATTAAATTTATTTTATTTAGCTATAGTAAAGAGCACTACGAATCGTAGTCAAATGTTGTTCCGAGGCTGATCGACCATTTAGTTTTAGATTTTAAGATAACTTTAATTTGCTTCCACTGCGCTAAGATCAGCTTCGGAATCAAAATCAAAATCAATCAAATCTTCATAGGCTGATGGTCTGAATCGATTTGCATGTGATTGACTATGTTTTTAAATGGCTGAGAAAGTTGGTGTTGGGGTTGGTCACGGAAGGCTTGACTTGCTAGAAGTTGTAATTTTATTTTACTTTGGTCATTGTTTACCCAACACAATACATACATTTTGTCACTCGTTGCTTATCCAGATTTCGCAAAGTAAGTATATTTTGAAGGTCCGGTGGTGTTACTGACTAGAAGAAAGATGGTTCCGTGCTTCTTAGGGCTCATGAGCCTTTGGTCCCGATTGCTGTCTGTGATTGATAATAACTTTTTAAGTACTTGCGATTGTTTTCACACATTTTAAGTATTGAACCGGGTCTATCGCGAAAATATTTAGGTAAATTAATACTTAATATGTGTGATTGAGTACATACCTAGACGGCGGTAGTTACACAACCATATCAGAAGCCGGCTACTTCGAGGACGCGGTTGTAAAACTCACCAGGGTTTATCGAGTCGTTGGACGAATCGGTGACTCACAGAAAAAAAGACAGAGAGAGAAAGACTCACTATAAAGTTGTATGCACGTAGTCCAACTATCTCAAGCCGTATAGATTCGTTCGTCAACATGGCATAGAGCAGAGCAACATCGTTAGCAATCGCAAGTTTTACAAGTCAAGAGCAAACAAACTTGTCATAAGCAGAAAACCAAGGTTAGGTATTAATATCTAGCAGTAAAATAGGCGAGTCGCTAGCTTAAAAATAGTCACAGGAAAGGAGTAAAATCCAAGGGTATTAATAGAGAAATCAGCTGGTTAAAATACATCCACTTCGTATAGTATGATACTAGCTAAAACCCGCGGCTTCGCCCGCGTAGTCATAAGAAATAACATAGATTAGATACCTAAGTATATTGCACTTTATGATTTGTTGCACTTAAACACAAATATCTTGCCCCTTTCCTTTCTCTTTTAGAGATAGGTAAACAGAAAAAACGCCTAAACACGTTATGTATAATCTAAAAGACGGCTGATGTGGCGCTGTGGGACCTCTCCCTCCCGCTCTTCCACCTGCTCTCCCTCTCTCTGACCCTCTTGCTCTCCCTCTCATTCTCCCTCCCGCTCTCCCTTCCACTCTCCCTCTCGCTGACCCTCTCGATCTCCCTCTCGCTCTCCTCTCATTCTCCCTCCCGCTCTCCCTCTCGCTCTCCCACCTGCTCTTCCTCTCGCTCTCCCTTTCGCTCTCCCTCTCATTCTCCCTCCCGCTCTCCCTCTCACTGTCTCTCTTGCTCTCCCTCTCGCTCTCCCTCACGCTCTCCCTGTTACTCTCCCTCTCCCTCTCTGTCTCTCTCCCTCTACCTCTCCCTCTCCCTCAAGGAATACACATGCCAAATTTCACGTTTCAAGGGTTTGGTTATGTATGACTCACGGTCACTCACAACGACAATGCGTAACTTTAAAATAAAATCTTTGAATTAGTAAAATCCTACTTTAATGGATATCTACGTTGCTTAAGGAATACACATGCCTAATTTCACGCTTCTAGCTCCAAGGGTTTGGTTTTTATGACCATGCGTAATTTTCATCCCCTATATCTACCCATCGGGGGATAAATTTTGAATACTTCTTAATCAAAATAATATCAACTGTTTATTAAAAATAAGGGTGCCAGATTTCAAAACTGTAGCTTCAAAGGAGCGGCCTGCGCGTAAATGCAGGTCGTTAAGGCATAAAGTTACATGACGTGTGGTTAGCCTGGCCAGCCCCGAGGCAGTGCCTTTATTTTTATTTTTTTATCCCGCCCGAGCCGCGTTTATAGTAGGAATAAAAATTGTTATAAAAAAGAGAAAATTGTGCTTTGCAAATTTCTCTATTTTACAATGTCTAATCCATTTCTGTGTAATGTAATGACTATCAATAAGTGATATTTTAATGTCCTATTTTGAATAAAATCTTTCACTTTCACTTTCACAAATATAATACGAGTCGTGGCAATAATAACAACTTTAAGAGCTCTGCTTATTTTAATTAATTAAAAATACTTACAGTGTTTATATTTTCACATAATATGCACTAAATAGTTTATCAGCATATCACCACTATCCGCACACATTAATTTTCTACACTGCAATCAAATTTGATCCACTTTGCACTTGTGACACTTTGACCTCTACAAAAATGGACACATCAGCACTGTTGACAGCAAACAAAGAAGGTCTTGAGAAGTTATTCAGCCGTATGGGGAGTTTGAAGTGCGTCTGCAGAAGGCTACTGGTGCTCCAGCACCTGTGCACTCCGACCTGAAGACACTAGCCAGTGAGTACGCAGATTTTAAGAACTTTGTCTGCCAAGCGCTGACTACACTCACAGCGCAGACGAACTTGCTGTCCCTTGGCCTGGAGCGACATGAGACCTTCTTAAGGAGGAAGGTGCTACTTTTCCATGGGGTCGCTGAAAATAAGGACGAGAAGTTAGAAGAAGTCATATCAAACATAATAAATGACAAAATGAAGATAGGTGACATTACCACTACGGATCTGCGAGCCTGCCACCGATTAGGTTCCTCTTCTACAAAGACGCGGCCAATTCTCGTGAGATTCCGTGACCTTGATCATCGTCGGGAAGTATGGGACACCAAGACCGCTCTCAAGAACACTGGGGTGGTCATATCGGAGTTTTTAACCAAGTCCCGTCATGATGTGTTTGTTGCGGCACGGAAGTGCTATGGTGTTAAGAACTGCTGGACATCAGAGGGCAATATCCATCTCATTTTGCCGGACAAATCTCGCCGTAGAATTGAGGTTATGGATGATCTGGAGAAGTTGAAGCGGTCCCATCCAGTCTCATCGTCAGCTAGTGGCAATCCATCGGGTCCAGATGCGGGTTCATCGGGCAGCATACCCTTGCCAGACCAGGGAAATGCGGCTAAGGTCACGCCGCCTGTGCGAGCCAAGCAGCCTAAAGCGCCGGTGCAGCAAACGACAAATGCTTCCCATGGACAGAGGGGGAAGAAATGAACATCTAAATAATTTCACCCATGTGTCTTTGTTCTTTCGTCTATCTTGAATTTGTGCGGTATCTCCATTTTCCTCTTTTTTCAAAATTTTTACACCACCGCAGTAATTTTTATTCACACAATTTTATTTTATCTGTCAGTGTCAATGTCAAGTAGAAATTGTCTATGTCCGTTTTTTTTTTTTTCACTTTTGCATTGGAATGGAGTCCTGTTATATTTATACGTGCTGTTGGCGTTTATGAACAACATTGTATTGCATACTATTAATTTGTATTTTTTTTTCTTGTTGATCTTGATTGTTTTGTGTAATAGATATTTCTTTCAACGTACCACGGTTAGTGTTGATTAGCTGTGAGTAGCACAGTTTTGTGCGTTTTAAATTAATATTATTTTCTTATATAATTTATATATTTTATTCTTATATATATTTTTATATATTTATGGATGATATCGCATTAGATAAAAGTTTTTTCTCATGCTCTTCCTCGTCTGAACATTTTACCAGTGCTGATAGTGATGGTGATAGTTCTACATTTCTGTCGGTTCATGATCAGATCAAAACTGTATTTTCCCCTTTTAAGCGCAATTTTAATGTCTGTCACATAAATGCTCAGAGCATTCCTAAGCATTACAATGACCTACTGGCAACCTTTAGCAACACATCTGTAGATGCAATTCTTGTTTCTGAATCTTTCCTAAAGCCTTCACTCCCTTCTTCTCATTTTTCTCTTCCCGGTTTCAAGCTGATCCGGAATGACCGCACGGGCAAGGGGTGCGGTGGTGTCGCCATCTACTTGCGTACTGACATCGTTCATAAAGTTGTTAGTGTATCACCGAATTTATACTCTCACTCGGCAGAACACCTTTTTATAGAAATCACTCTGCACCACAGGAAAGTGTTGATCGCGGTTTTTTATAGTCCATCTTTACAGATAGATTACTTCGACTCGTTGGAGAATCTACTCGGTACTCACTGTCCTAACTACGATCACACTCTCCTGTTAGGTGACTTTAATACATGTCTCATTAAGAACGACGCTCGTGCGCAAAGGCTACGCTCTCTCTTGTCCGCGCTCAACTTAGAGATTCTTCCACTTTCAGAAACGCATCACTTTCCTAACTGTATTCCTTCTCTTCTTGATCTATTAATAACTTCTTCTCCCGACAAAATTGCCGCTCATGGTCAATTTCCTGCGAATTTCTCTTACCATGACCTTATATTTCTCTCATTCAAAATTCGGCCACCTAAGCGCAAACCTAGGTTTATGTTTCTCCGTAGTTTTAGAGGAGTTAATTTGGAGGCGTTAAGACGGGATGCCCTGTCTTTAGACTGGACTCCAGTTCTTGTTGCTGATAATATTGACACCAAAGTTGAATTACTTCACTCGCTTCTGTTTCAACTTTATGACAAACATGCACCTGTCAAAAAGGTTAAGATCAAACATGCGCCTACTCCTTGGCTTACACAAGAAATACTGGACCTTATGGCTAGTCGCGATAGAGCCAAAAAACGGTACAAAAAGCGACCAACCGATCAGAATCTTGCACAGTACAAGTTGCTCCGTAACCGCTGTAGTCGTCTGTGTAGAGTTGCGAAAAGACGCCACATTCACGAGTCAATTGATAATTGCAATCCTACGCAGGTATGGAAATTTTTACGCTCACTCGGCATCGGAAAATCGCCTGATACTTCCGGTAGTGGAGCCGTTGATATAAACGCACTTAACGCGCATTTCTCGTCACCACCTGTTACGTTAAGTGACATTGCAAAATCGACAACAATTTCCAACATCAGTAGCGTACCACTTCCACAGTGCACTTCTTTCTCTTTTAATACTGTTGCCGAGGAGGATGTTAGGAAGCACATACTTTCTATCACTTCTACTGCCGTGGGCAATGATGAGCTTTCCTCCCGCATGATCTCCCTTATCCTGTCCGAACTCTTACCAGTACTCACACACATTTTCAACTTTTCCTTGGAAACGAGTTCTTTCCCTTCAGCATGGAAACGTGCTGATGTCGTTCCTCTCCCTAAGGTACCCAATCCTTCGTCATTTTCCCAATTTCGTCCTATCTCCATTTTACCATTCCTTTCCAAAGTCCTAGAACACATTGTCCACAGGCAGCTAGCTGACTTTATAACAACGCAAGGACTGCTATCTCCTTTTCAATCTGGTTTCCGTGCTGGTCACAGTACAGTGACAGCACTGCTTAAAGTCACTGACGACATTCGTTATGCGATGGAGAACAAGACTTTGACCATACTTATTTTACTAGATTTTAGTAACGCTTTTAATTCTGTCGACTTTGACGTTCTTCTTGCCATACTTCGCTCACTAAATATCTCTGCCTCGGCAATAGCTTGGTTTAATTCTTATCTTCGGGGTCGCTCGCAGCGGATCCGCTCTGACGAGGTTTTCTCCGAATGGTGTGATCTCTCTGCGGGTGTCCCACAAGGTGGCGTCCTTTCACCTCTTCTCTTTTCCATTTTCATTAACACAGTTACCTTTGTGATCTCTTCTAACTTCCACCTCTATGCAGACGATTTGCAGATATATCGTCACTTCAACTCTGACGACATCATAGGTGCTACTGCATCTATCAATGATGATTTGCGGAGGATTGCTAGCTGGGCCGAATCTTTCGGTCTTGTAGTTAATCCTAAAAAGTCGCAAGCAATGCTGATTGGAAGCCCGTATATGTGTAGGCAAATAGATTACAATAATATCCCATCTGTCACTTATAATGGAACACCTATTGCCTACACTAAAAGTGCAAAAAATTTGGGTGTGTTACTCAACAATAATCTGGATTGGACTACGCAGGTAAATGACGTGAGTAAGAAAGTGTTTTATTCGTTTCACTCGCTTAAGCGCCTCCAAAATTTCCTGCCTTTAAAAACTAAAATTTCTCTTGCGCAATCACTTCTTTCCCTCTTTTGATTACGTTGACACTTGTTACCTGGATGCCACTGAAGAGTTGTTGAACAAACTCGAGCGTCTCCAAAACCTTTGCATTAGATTTGTCTTCGGTTTACGCAAATATGACCACGTCTCGCAGTTTCGTTCGCAACTCAAGTGGCTTCCTATCCGACTTCGCAGAAATGCTCATGTGCTTTCTTGTCTTTACAATGTTCTTCACAGCCCTTCTTCTCCTTCATATCTTAAAGAACGTTTCCATTTCTCTCGGCCCCAAGACAGGCCTTGTCGCTCACATGTAAGGTCTATTCTTTCTATCCCTATCCACCGCTCCGACTTCTACAGTTATTCTTTCACTGTACATGCAGCCAGATTGTGGAACTCCCTCCCGCACACAGTGCGTGACAGCCCTTCCCTCTCAGTGTTCAAGAAGAGAGTAAAAGAGCATTATCTTTCACTGTGCAAATAGTTTGTATATAAGTAAGTATATATATATATATATATATATATATAATATGTATTATGTACCTATATATTTTATTTATGTAATATTATACGTATTTTAGTATATTTATGTATATCTTATTTTGTTTTTTGTTTTTATACCTCATTTAGTAGAATAAATTGTGCACGATCTATCAGCTTCACCTTATGCAATCACTCTACCGTAGGACTGCTGGAAGAGATTTCTTTTTAGAAATAAGTAGTACCTGTTGTGTTGTTTTTCTTTATGTAATTGTCCTGTGTTTTATCTTGTGTGCAATAAACAGTTAAATAATAATAAATAAATAAATAAATAAATACTTTCATCCCCTTTCTTACCCCTTCAGGGGGTTAAAATTGGAAAACGCTAAAACACGTCATTAATGATTTTTAAAGTTCTTCCTAAATACGAAATTTGAAGCAGTTATATCAAAGAAATAAAAAGTTTCATACAAACTTTCATCCCCCGTTTAGGGGTTGAATTTCAAAAAATCGTTTTTAGTGGATGCTTACGTTGTTTAAGGAATACACATGCCAAATTTCACGCTTCTAGCTCCAAGGGTTTGGTTTTTACGACAATGCGTAATTTTCATCCCCTATGTCAACCCATCGGGGGATGAATTTTGAATACTTCTTAATCAAAATAATATCAACTTTTTATTAAAAATATGGGTGCCAAATTTCGAAACTGTAGCTTCAAAGGAGCGGCCTGCGTGTAAATATAATACTTTCATCCCCTTTCTTACCCCCTCAGGGGATTAAAATTGGAAAATGCTGAAACACGTTATTCATTATTTTTGAAGTTCTTCCTAAATACGAAATTTGAAGCAGTTATATCGAAGGAATAAAAACTTTCATACAAACTTTCATCCCCCGTTTTACCCCTTTAGGGGTTGAATTTCAAAAAATCCTTCCTTAGCGGATGCCTGCATTATAGTGGCTATCTGCATGCCAAATTACAGCCGGATCGGTCCAGTAGTTTAGGCTGTGCGTTGATGACAGTCAGTCTTCTTGAGTTTTATATATTAAGATTTGTATTTGCATAGAAATGAGAATAATAAAGATCTAGGAGGTGTGCACGGTTTTATATCTCAACTTTACTCAAAGTGGCTCGTAGTATCAATTTATTGTACAAGTCAGCTTTTTTCAATTGAAAGAGTTGTCTGGTTGGATGTTGGGTTTATTTCTGGATTTCGTGTAGTACCTAAACAAAAACTTACCTAGTATTTTCACTTTCTGCTACAACATAATCCACATCAGCTGTAAGCTGATGCTTATTTTCTGCGCCTATATCAAGCACAGTTTGTCTCCACTGCAACTTTATTTACAGCGCTCCCTGAATTTTACCAGAAATGTTTGAATTACTTACGTTTTTTAGTTCTATGTTGTCTAACTCCTATGACAAAATGCAATACCTTTATAACATCTGAAAATTAAATTCGCCGAAGTAACCGGAAGCAATCAAACGCTTCACTGAAGTCGATTTGTTTAGAAAACCCGCTGACATATCGATTCAACAGGCGACGGGAAAAATAATTGATTCGCCGGTAACATCGAGCACAATGAGTGTTTACAGATTGTGACCGCTCGTCGTCGCCGAATGAAGATGTTTGGGTTACACGGGCTAGTGATGGCGAAATATCGATAATTTTGACGTCGATACTTTGGTAGTTACCTAAACAACAAATCCGTGATAAGTAGTATTTTAATACAAATCATTTACCGATCCACAGGAGATTATCGGTTTCAGCAGGGTTTCATACTCAAAGATTTCACACTCTTCTGTGTACATGTCATCAAGCTATATCGCATCGACTAGGCAACTAGGCAACCCGGCAGATTTTATTCATGTGTTACGTCTTCTTATCCTCTATGCCCGACTTGGGGAAATTTTGTATCATTTTCTTTAATGTCAGACTAGAATCAATCTTACTCCTTATGTTCAGCAATTTGTCTGTCTATCCTATCTGTCTCTGGTTGCTGGTATGATTACAGTACCTATATGACGGTCGTTACATACTCAAAACTTCTTCGCCAGAGACCTACTTTATTTATAAACATTGATGCCACCAGGACGGTTGATCATGTAGTTGTTTGAGTCAACCAACCAACCGATTTATTTTGTAATGCTATCGATAGTAAACTATCAACCTGCCTTTCACAACACTAATCTGTAGGCGAGTGGGGTGATATGATATGAGTTTTATGTGAAGAAGAGATGTTAATATATCGTTTTTTTTTATTCGGTAGCTTTTGTTGGAAAGCTCGTATTTTTGGAAGCAATGGGCAGTTGATTCTGTTTTTGCATTTGAATGCAGTGTTTATTGGTTCTGATCTTGTTTTTTCTGGTTTCATTTAAGTTCTTATATTATGTTTGAATTTTTTACTTTGAGATGTATCTATCTCATCTGCATGTATTTCAATTATTAAGAGATTTCCGCTGTTTAAAAATATGACATCAAGAGATGTTTTGCGAATGTTGTAATTTTGCATCTACTATTTATAACTCCGGTAAAGTTATATTTCGCAGTGCTTTAAATTATCGCGCGTATATTGCCGTCTGGTAGGCCGCCCAGGCCTGCTGATGCGATATATATGGTTTAAATTAATGTTTTATTTAGAGCGGTAACTCACAAAGTTTGATTCAGTCCCGAAAATTGCATGAGCGATAACGGAATACCTTCGCATATTCAAAATACCTATTTCAAAAGCCGTGGAAAATTCTCGTGTGCTTTATTAACAGGATGTAATAGGTATGTTTGTATGCAAATATTTTAAGGGGTGCACCAGTCTAAGAAAATGAACTACTTTACTTACCCCAGGAAACTAAAATAGAAATTTTGGACCTCCCGTACAAAATATACCAGCCTACCGAGTTTTCTGTGGGAAAACCAATTTTTTTGTAGGTATTACACCCAATTTCCAATGGGGAACATTGTTCAGTTTCATGGAGTGATTCACACCTTAAAATATTTGCTGTAAATTGTTTTACATCTTGATGATGATGATGATGATGGAATCCTGTTATCTTTCACTCGGGATGTAGGGCTCTCAGAAGAATTCTCCACTTCTGAGAGAACTTTAACTTATATATTCTTATACTGGGTGAAATTTAACTAGTGACCGTACCAAATTTCCGATCAGCTGATTCGAGTAGGAAGTCCAATTTTTTTTTTCATATTGCGTCCTATGTTCCTTGGGTTTATCACCAGCCGGTTCTGAGTTTTCGTTATCAGTCACTAGTAAAACACCCTAATAGCTATAGCACAATGTTCGCAGTAGATGCGTCACCGGTGGTCCGACGCGAAAGTTGACACATAACGACGTCGTTATTACGTCGCGTCTCGTCTACTCTCCTTTGTGTCACGACCAAGGTCTGCTTTATGATCTGATGACATACATACTGCATCTATTTTGTCTGTAGATTGATAGATAGATATTATAAGCACCTGGTAGCTTAGCGGTCACCTTTTTCTATATTTCTAATTAGAATTCTTAAATCCCTAGTGATATCGTGAAATATCTGATTTTCGCATGGTCTTACGCGAAAGCCGACACATAACGGCGTCGTTATTACGTCGAGTCTCGTCTACTCTCCTTTGTGTCATGGTCTAAAAATAGTATTGCACCTAAATAGAAATATATCGTTGAAAATAATTATATTATAGCTCCAAAATTTTATGATTAAACAATCACGAAAATCACACAATTCGATTCTTCTTTCGAATATAAATAGGATGATATTGAGCATACATACCGAAATATAGATTCTTCTTTATTCTTCGGGCTTTCAAATGGGTTATGTTTGCAACAAAATGAACTAATTGGTCCCCAGCAAAAGGCAGTGAGGTGTTTTATACCCCACCAGTCTTTGTTTAGCTGCTAATAATACGTATTGTTTCAAGTGAACAGACCGGATCATTTAGCGTCATGTGCCTAGCAAAAAGAAGAATTAAATCAAAGCAAAACACGAAATAATGAAAGTGGAATTATACATAATACTATGAGAGGCAAAATCCGTCTGCGTAAAGTTCAATCTTAGAACAACAGTTTTTTTTAATACGACATCAAAAAAACAATCAAGTACGACCCTATTAACAAAGGCTACTTACATAGAAAATTGATGTCACCTGAATTAATTTTCAATTGACTTGCGAAAATAACTCGAAATCATATTAGAATTAAGTGTTTTTCATAAAACTCTATTCCGTATAGTACCGAGCGACAAATTTTTATTTAAAAACTTGAAAATTCATAGCCAGCATTTAACAGTGCCGTTCTGCTGAATTCATTTGCAATTTGATAAGAAAGATAAAAGAATAATTACACTGTAGTAATTAAAAAGAAAATTAACTAATTCCCAAACTGAAATTCTCCTACGTGCATTAAGTACATCGAAGAGGAAACGGCTTTCTTATCATAAGCATGGCCGAAAAGTAAAGGAAACCATCCTGACCTACACACTTCAGAACATAGTCTGAAAAAGTTAAAATAGACTAGCTGCATCAAGACGAAGCGGCACATCAGACATCGCATGATGACCACGAAAATATCAGCATGAAGAAGTTGTGGCAATTTTTGAGACATGCAGGACTGCTTGCCAATTTTCCCAGACAACGATAACTAATGAGACATCTTGTTTAATATAAAACGCATAAAACTATCTAATTTATCATCCAAAAGTCCTCTAGACTGTCCGCGGAAAAAAAACGTGAAAAAGATGTCTGATAAAAAATTGGGGCACTTTTGAGATTATATTGTTTGGTGACAGTATAATTGTTGAACGGTCAACCAACTGTGACTAAGTGGGCTGTTTTGATGTCTTTATGTCTGTGCTAGCGCACACAAGAGGTGATGACAGTGTACCTATGTTTGCTGTTGTTGTTTCGTCATTTATTTTCGAACGAATGGTTTATTATAAACTGACGGTTGCTAAGTTGTTAAAATACGGAACATGTTATTAGTCTAGTAACTAACGTCAATAGCTGGTTATAACTATTCGGATTGACCCATGAAGCTGAAAATCGGCATGTAGGTACTTCTTGACCTACTGATCAAAATTAGACATGGAGCCCAGCGGGCACCACCCCCCTTAACCTTTTACCGCCCCCCCTCCTTTACAAGGCGCAACTTTTGAAGTTATTGACTAGGAGGGTAGTTTTTATTTCATATCGTGCGTGACATCTCACTTGAAGCTTAATTGTGCCCTCAAAATTACCCGAATCAATCAATCAATCCGAATAGCTGTGACGTTAGTTACTAGACTATATTATAGAAAGGATGTTGGATGACTCGGTGTCTCACGCGAAAGAGAGAGAGATAGAAAGCACCCCAAACAATAACAAATGTTACTATAGAAATTCACTTTTCCTGTTTCAATGTATGTAGAAATGATCGCTTAAAAAGTTAGGGAATTATTACTACCATTGAATTTAGGGAAACAGAAGGGAAATAAACAGTATTTTGGGTTGAAAACGTTCAGCCCTACTATAACTTTTCAGCGCAGTATGTTAGGAACCGATATAACAGAGCCAAGACAATGTATAAACCTATCATGTTAAAGACATTGTTATAAAAGAGATTCTATTAGAAGTGGCGGGACATACATAAATAATTGCTACTAAGCTTCTTAAATATCAATTATCGGTCGTGCAAAGTGCAGGCGTATAAATATCGCAATATATAAAATCACGCCCAATTTCGCTGATTGTTTATTTTATAATCTTCGGATATATTTTAAGCCGCAGACGGCGCTTCGGACATAAATACTAATAAATCGTCTACACCCGAGACAGAGAAGACGGTTTTAAAGCATAATTGAAATGAATTGCATTCGAAAAATGATTCCGACGCGACAAAAGAAGCGAAAGTGAAGACTGAGGGTTCGCTTGTTGTTCAACGAGACTGCATTTAACTGAAAGCTTTTTAAAGTTCAGAGATATGCAGAAATGGTCTGAAAAGTGGAATAATGGACTTTGCTGAAAATAACTTCGATTTGTTGTAAACAATTTTGAAGTAACTGCAGGCAGTCATTGATGATCTTGATGATAAAAAATTTACCGAAGATTTTTTTTTGTAAACAAACTTTAGTTAGTAACTGAAATGGTTGGAAAGTTTCATACTTTAGTAAGTACCTACTTTGAAACGCTCGAGTAAATGAGTAATGTGCAAGATAAATATTAGTATGTCATATCGTTCTTCAACAGGTTGTTATTTATCTTCTCTGTACATTTTGACATATTGTTCTGGTAATTATGAAATACTAGTTAGAGGAATAACCATTGTCTCCCATACATAACCCTTTTTTTTTGCGTCAGAAGATGCGCTTCATCACATATGTTCCTAGATCAATTCTAAGCATTTCTAGTCCGGGAGCCAGAAAAAAAAGTGAAGAATGGCGGATAGGGGGGAGATCAAAGATGGCCGCCGCCAATCATTTAAAAAAATCCTATCTCCTCCTGGTGGCTGGTAGGGCAAGTTTAGTATCATTTCCATACAAATCGATGCCGTAGAATTTGTTTCTGGTACTATTTCTTGTCTATTTCATAATAATTTCGGAAGAAAAACGTAAAAATGTGAAAATTTAGGTTGAAGATTTTTGCTTTGTAAGCTAATAACTTTTTAAAAGTGACAAAATATGACATATAAAAAATACTGTTATAAAGGGTGATTTGTGTGGATTCTATAAATAAACACACTTAATAATGATTTAGTGCAAAAAAACTGTGAAAAAATTTAAAAAGACTGCAGTCTGGGCAGTGGCTGAACACGCGCTATATGGCGTTAATCTTACAAATAGAGATTATACCACATAAAATAAGTTATTTAGGTAGGTCACATGCAAAAAAATATGACCACAGTTTCCATCACACAGATATAGATCTAATAACTTTAACTTTCTTTTAAAGAAAATATGAATGCAGCAAAGACAATCTTACTCGTATGCAACAGGTGCGTTCCAGGTACTAACTTTGATATCTTGTAAATCTGAAGAGTCTTCATTTTGCGACCCCAAGAAGAAAAACACGGAAACGTTTAGAGAAGCACTGAGGGTTATACCCAGACATGAACTTCTTGGTATATACCAATTTAATTTCTTCTTGGCAATATTTGGCCCGAAGTATGTGCTCGCAAATAATAGTTTTCATTAGTGGGATGTTCTCAGGACAGCTAGCTAGCTAGTAAATGATGTGTTGATGTGGTGTAGTGGTCTGTTTGATGCGCAAAGAGGTATCTCTCTATCTTCGTGTGAGACGCCGAGTCATCCAACGACCCGATGGACCCTGGTGTCAGAATTTTACAGCCGCCTACTACAAGTAGCAGAGTTTCTGACATGGTTGTGTAACGACCACCGTTTAAGTAATCATAGACAGCAACCGAAACCGACAGCTCAACGTGCCCTCCACGCACGGAACCATATTTTTTGAAATGTTAAATTTAAATATCTGTTCTTGAATCTACTGTTTACCGGATCTGAGTTGTGTATTAACATTATTATCCATGGATAGCACTGTGATGCAGAGAACCCTAGTTTGAATTGGGGTATAATGATTTTTGCATCTTCAATCAGTGGAATCATTAAACTAGGATAATTTACAATAATGATCCTCTTGTAGTATATTTTTGTGATATATCTGTGCAAGTCAATGGTACTCAGCTAACAATGTTAGACAATACAGTCAGTCAATGCTACTCAATAGCTATTATAAGTTATTCACTCGTCGTCGAGTTAGTCACGGTTGGAAAGTGCTCGAGCCATGGATCTAGGAAATACTATGGCTCGGGCTTAAAATAAAAATATTTTGGTAATTATTATACGTCAATGTTCGTACGTTAACGTTAAATAAAAAAGTTCCTTTAGCACATTATCTCTGAGGCGGTCGATGGAATGTATCTCTTGAAATTAAATGACGTCCCGCCGACATTGGTCACAATTTTGAGGCTAAAATCACCAGTAGAACGCAGTTTGCCTGGGCAGGGAAAGTTGCGTCATATCCTGGAGTCATCTTTGCCGCAATGCCTCAAAACAAAGGTATTCGATCGGTCGTTTATTAGTAATGAATTATACTTACGAGTAGGTACTAATAATCTAGCCAATACGTAGAACCTCCTTAACGGTATTTTCCAAATTATGCAAATATAGTTTGCGTCTTTCGTACTTGGGTATGCTTCATCAGTTCAGCGTAAAAAATGAACTGAATTACAAAGACATTTTATTATAGATACGGTACCCCCATAAAGCTTGAACAGAAAAATTGGCATGTGTCACGTAACAGCTCATAGCCTGACTGATTCATTGGTCGTCTTGTGAACCAATTTGAAGTAACAAATTTTTGCTCAGGTGGCGTATCTACAACCTAGAACCTACATATATAATATCATTGACTGAACTACATAAAGTTAAAACTGACAGCAAAAGTAACTGACCGGCTACATATCCCTCACAGACTCATAAAGAGTTACCTATATGCTTAAGATCCCAGTAATTTACTAAAATCCAGAATGAGATTATAGTAACCAACATGGTATACATAGTTATAATTTATTTAAACGGGTTCTTATCGACAAATTGTAAAAAGTCTGAACTGTTGCTTAAAAGTTTGATATCTAGTTTTCGTCTAGAAGTGAAGCTAATTGAAATGGCAGTTGGCTGGGCACATCTGTTGATCAGTAGTATACCTAACCGATGTGATGGACGGTGGAGTTCAGATACGCGTTCTTGAATGGAGATTATGTCTGGGCAAGCGTAGCGGACGCCGCCATGAGGGACCGGTGATTTAAAAGAAAGAAAGCGGCTGGTATTGAGTAGAAGTAGAAAGAAGGCAGCAACAGAAGATCGTCTTGTTCCCAGGGGGAAAGCCAATATCCAGTAATGGACTAAAATAGGCTGATGTGATGTTAAATGAGCATGCAAAAACTCACACTCGACTTTTTTGTAAGATTAACGCCACATAGCGCGTGTTCAGCCACTGCCCAGACTGAAGTCTTTTAATTTTTTCACAGTTTTTGCACTAAATCATTATTCGGTGTGTTTATTTTTAGAATCCACATAAATCACACTTTATAATAGTATTTTTTATATGTCATATTTTGTCTTTTTTTTAAAGTTATTAGCTTACAAACAAAAATCTTCAACCTAAATTTTCACATTTTTACATTTTTCTTCTGAAATTATTATGAAATAGACAAGAAATAGTACCAGAAACAAATTCTACGGCATCGATTTGTATGGAAATGATACTAAACATGCCCTACCAGCCACCAGAAGGAGAAAGGATTTTTTTTAAAGATGATTGGCGGCGGCCATCTTTGATCCCCTCCCTCTCCGCCATTCTTCACTTTTTTTTCTGGCTCCCGGACTAGAAATGCTTAGAATTAATCTAGGAACATATGTGATGGAGCTCATCAAATATAACTTTTTTTTTGGGTTAAAAGTGTTAGGCCTTACACTATACAACGTTTAAAGTGAAAATAACTGTCGTTAACATGCCACATTAAGTACTGGCATGATTCGTTTACTGAGGCATTTTATTATTTATATGAGTATGACTTCATATTGTGGAAATTATTTTAATACTCATTATATTTCTTTTTTATATATATTTTCTTATATATCCATCGTAGATTTCGTTTAATTAAATGCGATTTACTTATTTGCGATCGGTTTTAATATAGGTAAGTACTGCATATTAATTTGCCACTTTTAAAATCCAGATTCTGTAAATAAAACTACTTTAATACCTTCCATTAGTGCTTCCATCTCCTCGAAAAGTGAAAATGTTTTTATGTGCACAAACAACATATACATTTACATTTGATCTGCCACATCCTCTGTATAAACTGTCACTCTATTAATTTGCCATTTTTAAAATCCAGATTCTGTAAATAATAACTACTTTAATACCATCCATTGGTGTTTCCATCTCCTCGAATGTGTATGTATGTAAATGTTTCTATCTGCACAAACTATACATTTGTTCTGCCACATCCTCTCTTTAATCTGTCATTCTAGTTGCTCGAACAGGCATGAACAACTTTTCAATGGACATTTGTTGAAACAAACATGACATGACATTCGGTTACTCAATTTCATTTGCAAACCCCAACGTGAGTTTGCGCAAAATCATTACGAACAGATTACATTCCGAACATTAACATAATTAATAGAACACGAATATATTTGCAAAAATACATACGAATGATACTACTATAGTCGACATGGGTGCAAAGTACAAGATTTTATACTACTTTATAATGAGCGTTATTTGCAGTGAACATAAATTTTGTCTCGTCAAGGTAAAGGATTGTTTGATGTTTGAGGCCTTCTGCAAAGAAAATGGAATTGTTGCGAATGTGTTTATTTCCGGTTTCACCGAATAATTTAGAGAGAAAAGTTCTGCAACGTTAATTTTTCGGACAAGTTTGTTTACTAGAATTTCATATTAGGTATATACTCTATCTTGTCTAGTGTCTTGATTTGTATACTTCTGTAAGACTGCGTTATTTCAATGCTCAAAAATAAAAGGTCAAACAAATGATAGTCACTTTTGACTTTCTTACTTTCAATCTTATCGTCAGCTATGATGGTCCGTAATGCAATAAATGGAATCAAATATTTGCCAGTAGCCATACATTCTACGATTCCAGTGGTTTTAATTTTGCAATCGATAGCTTTATTAAGACAAGCTTGAAATTCCTTGATTGTGCTTATTGCTGTAATGTGCATATCTTTACGGTTGTTTTGTTGAGTAATGTTGCTGTTTCTGATGGTTTAAGTTTCTTGGTTCGAAATCACTGGTCATGTTTTTATGATTTGTTGTCTGTCCATTTGATCATAACTAATTTATTTGTGTCACATGTACTTAGAACCTGCATTACTTACGCATGTTCTTTAAATATTTTTACCGTGTGGTAGCGGCTGGCGATATTGCCACCCCTAGTCCACTTAAGGTGTTTCGTAAAAGTCGACGTAGAGTTTTTTATCGTGCAAAGTTCTCGATAATATATTCGAGTCTCCATAATTTTCGTAGTTTTTGCGGTAGGCCCCCCCTCCACCGGTTATATATAATAGTACCTAAGGCGGTAAGGCGCATACTCCACAGAGGAAACGTGAGCAAGTGATCGCTTCGAACCGTAAAATGTATGAAACAGAATAGACAAAGCTACACATGTGAGACGCGCGTCGCATCGATAACGGCTGACGATCGATTGTCTGGCAAAAATCATATTGCTATGTCTATTATGTGGAGCTTGCCCCTAAATCTTAACACATCAATGGATTTGATAATGATGTCAAGATTTATGAAATTGTTGCTGTCAGAGCATCTACATTTTATCGTTATGTTATGAGATCTAATTCGATCCTTCTCGCTTCATTTACTTCGATTTACTTGACAATGTGTCCAATACTAATGACATGCTCAATTTGACTTTCACAATGCGCAGTTCATCACCCATCAATCGTTTTTGACTCATCACGTCAACTTATACCGATTCAAAATTAAGTTTGGGCTGAATCATGGTCGGTTTTGTTACAATCAGTTCTTATAGGTACATACGACATATTCCGGCGTTTCGCCGCATCTGGGTTTTCGACGTAAGGAGTTTACGAAATCCTTTACAAAACTACATACCTGGATATCATTACTTTCACATAGATTGACATTTGTATAGTAGCTGCCACGCCTGCCACGAACCGCAATATAGCCCGGTATGTGTGAGATACACTTTTAATGCAATTTGTCGTAATACAATTGCTTTCTGAGAACACGAACAGTGGTTTGGGAAACGGATATCCATGTGATTGGATCAATGAATCGAGCACCTGAGAACTTGTCACATCATTGGTTGATCACATACCCACATCGCAAATTAGGGAAACGGCGCGCGGGGCGCCTATACAGATGGCTCACTCAGTACTACCGACGATTCTGACGCTTACTGACTTTATCTGGATATAACCGGAATCTTATTATCTTATTTTATGGTTTCATCAAAATTTGATGTACCTGATGTATGCAGTTTATATGAATAGGAAATAAAATTAAATGTACCTATACTTTCTTATCTTTATAACTTTTGAATGGCGGCCAACTATCTTACAATAGGTATGAGTTCAGAAAACTTTTTTTATTGATACGACGTGATTGGTAGAGAGGAGATAAACCAATGTCGTAATTTTTTAATTACTTACTAACCAATAGATTAAAATGTTAAATTTAACTGAGAATATTTCAAAGCAGTATATAATTGAGTTTTGGAACTAGAATTTTATAGTTATCTACAATTTGAATTTTATGTTGATTGAATTAGCTGTATTTCTAAAAAGTAAGCAAGTGTATAATTAATATGGAAACGATAAACAAGTCCGTAAACCACGTCTGACAAAAGTTTCAGAGTAATTCAGAAGAGGATGTAGACAGATTGTCAGTGAGTTAAAATTGCAATACTCATCAACCCTCAAATCTTCTTTCGAAACCCGCGGAAAACATATAGGGTGATGCTATTCTAAGCCGGCATCACATGGCATCCAGTTCTTCTACTACCTATGCGATTGGATTGGGGAAGGCACGGCTTCTGTAGGTGTCACACGAACAATGAGGACGACTCCAACGGGGCGCCTACCAGGCATGCGACCTTAGTAACGAAAAATCGATTTCTCAGTAATTGATTATTTAAAGTCGATTACAGAAATCCATTATATCTAAAGAAAAAATCGGTTTCTGATATATTCTATCTTTCCATATATTTACTTGATTTTACTCAATAATATTTTTTATCATACAATTTTCGATAGACAGAAAATAAACATCATGCCGTCCAAACAAAATACTGCAAGGGACCTTATTAAATGTGTCGTATATTTTTTTTAAATAGTACACGGTCCCGAAATAATTCATAGGTGCAAATTATATACCACAATAATACTAGACATTTTGTTTTAAAAATCGATTTATAATTAATAAATTATTTAAAATTGCTTAATCCATTATAAAAATGAATCCATTATAAAAAATCATTTTTGGTGCAAAAATTCAATTTTAGTCGCATATTTTGTCACATTCTTAGCGCCTACCCCAAAAAGCGTACAGTCCATCACATAAGGCATGCCGCACACGCGCGTCAATAAACGTCAAGGCGTGCGTCTAGACGGCGCGGGCGGCGTCGCGGTGGTCGCTTCGCATCGACATGTCAATTTTCAGACTACCACAGGCATCAGGGTGAATTTTTACTAGTGACCGATAGCGGAAACTCAGAATCGGCTGGATTCAAGATTCAAGATTCAAAACTTTTATTTCCAAGTAGATTCACAAAGAATACTTTTAGAATGTCAATATTAAACAAATCAAATATAATAAAAGTAGGTACATATAAAATTCAAATTATGATTAAGACGAAGTTACAATTGATTATGACAATTTTATACTCCTTGTAAGTCCTGATTTGGTATTCAAAACAAGTGCGTGTTTCTTGTGCTGCGCTGGAATTTCAGAAGTCCACGCATTTTTGTCATTAATATAATCATCTAACTTATAATAAGCTTTATAACATAAAGTTTTCTTAATAACAGACTTAAATTTACTTTCTGATAGACTTAATATATCTTCCGGTATTTTGTTATAGTATCGTATACTTAGACCTTGAAATGAAGTCCTAACTTTGGTTAGTCTAAACTTAGGTTGATCTAATTCATTTCTACTCCTTGTATTGCGGTTATGCCTTTCATAATTTCTAGTGAAAGTATTTATATTCTTTCTGACGTACATGATATTTTCGTAAATATATTGGCATGGTACGGTCAATACGTATTGGCTGGTGATAAGGAATAACTTTCCCCAAGGAACATTGGTCGAAATAATAAAATAAAAATTTGGTCCACCCATACAAAATTGCCGATCAGCTGATTGAAGTTGCTATGGGAGGTAAACATTTTTTTTCGTATTTCGACCTATGTTCCTTGGGGAAAATTGTTCCTTATCACCAGCCAAATTTCATACTTAATTGAACGTAACAAAACCATTGTCTGAATCCAGTTCTCATCAACCACGATTTTATCCCAGACTCTCGACTATATATAATCCAATTAGTAACAAAATGTAGGACAGAAAAAAAACTTCATTGTTTTTTTGTAGGTAAGTGTTTAGGGTTTAACCATAACATTCATGAAATACATTTGATTTGCAGTTATTCTATCTATAAAATCAAGGAGTGCAGGGATAGAGAGCTTATTAATTTATCTAAGTATTAAAGTACTGGTGATACCTTACCTACCATATTTGAATTTGTTACTAACCCAGAAATGAATAAGAAATGCTCTTGGAAATTATTACTTTGTACTCTTTAATACAAGAAATCGTATCACGTTCAAAGTCTATCAGTATATCGATGCAATTCTAATATGTCACATTAGCCATCTATTTTAACCGAGACACGCGCCAATAAACACAGTCACACCTTTTCCATGTCTAATAAAAATGCTAATCCAGAATATATGAGGAAGAGGTACCAGGCTATAAGGAACGTCTGGAACAGGCCACCGCGAATCGCCCAACACATCCTCAACACATTTGTCATAAAGACCATTTCACTATGTAATTTCAAGCCCTAAGAATGTATGTTGGAGTCACGCAAGGTTTTCCTCTCTGGCGCCACCTTCAGGTTTTAACCAAGTTTATTTAACAGCTCCGAGTAATTTTCCGCCTATTTGGACGACCTTATCGTCGTTCGGGAAAGTCTAGTTTAACGTGATAGCCCAAGTGCAAGGTGCAGATAATGTTGTATGCAATACGCGAGTGGACTCGGTTTACAAGCTGTCAGAAAGTATTGGCTCATTTCAAAGCAAGACCACTCATACAAATGGCACATTAAACGGCCGTTTAAACGATGCCTTTCCTTTTTCCATCCGTCATTCCGTCTCGTCAGCTTTACAACGGGATGCGACGAATTAAGTGCGCTTTGCAAATTGGTTTTCAACGTGCAATGTATAATGAGCATCGATTTACAATCGTCTGGTTGTCGTAGGTCGACGGATTTGTACGTCTCTGATGGTAATTTCGTGTCTCCAACAGAAAATTCCAAAGAATACGCTTTGTTTTCGACGAAGTGTTTAAGAGTTGTTGATGTCTTGATTTGTGCTTAATCAAGTCGTTAGCAGTCTTTCTGTCACAATCATCACCATAATTCTGCTAGCTCAAGATTCAAGAAGAATACCTAATCATTTTTATTCTTAGGGAACAAATGCCGATTCACTCTTGTTTTTTCCGTAGGCTATACTATTAACCAATTTTCTTGCTACTTCTAACAAAAAATATTTATAGTTTTGTAAATCAAATCGAAACGCAAGTGTTATCAAATTGACTACGACAATGCACACAATTTTTTGAGTAATGAAGATTATGAAAACTGATCGAACATTGTCTGGCAAAATAACGTTTCAGAATAGACCAGACAGTACCTACTACGTCGTAACTCCCTAATTTTCTAATTTAAAATGGCTTAGCTAAATTTAAACAGTTTACATGTACATAATGTAATTTATTTAACACAACTATTCCACTTATCAAAATTTTATTAATCTAGCCTCAGTAGACGTCCAATTTGAGTGTATCTTATTTTATTTGTATACAGTATGTAGGTGCAATTTCAATTCAATACCTATCGGTTATTCGCACAATTTTGCGGATTAAGTTCACATATATAAATTGCAGGTAGGTATTTCGTTTATACGGGATGTAAAAAATACTGCAAATATTTAAGACAGTGAGCCAGTTTATGAATCTGAACAACTTTTCCCAAGGAACATAGGTAGAATACAAAAAAACGCCCCATAAAAAAGTGCCAGCCAAGCCAGTAAATTGAACAAGATGATTGTTATCACAAGCGGAACACCACAGAAAAAATCTTTAAAGACGTTTTCCTAGTAACGAAATTCCAGCTGTATCTTCAACGGGTGAATATATACTTAATAATAATAAAATTACACTTCGCGCGGCTTCCGCAAATGATATCTGCATACATGCTAGCCTACTTGCAGTGGTAATACTGTAAATGGATAATCGCCGTGTTAGTAACACCACTTGCTTGCCCTTATGTGTCGGCTTAAAGCACTGATAGATATCAAAGATTGCTACTGAGATTAGCAAAATATTTAGTTACAACATTGTAGTATTCAAATCAATTCACCATACATTTGCTCTACCTGATCTTCATAGACATCAAAGCTTTACGATACCATATTCTGTGAAATTTAAGAATTTAGTAAATTCATCCTATGATTTTTTGCGACACCCATGGAGACATGTTATGCCTACGGATAGGAGTATGGTAATAGAATAGCATACACCATTACACACAAAAATTATTGAGCTGTTACTCCGGATTCTAGCGTAATTATGCCTGTTTAATCGAATGACTATTTTAATAGTTTCAATAACACGATTTCCGTCACTATTTCCACATTCAAAAGCATTCCCATTCCGTTAATTGCCAATATCTTAAACTATATGAGATATGCAATATGGTTTCATGTTTTAGACATTAATTCTCATAATAATGTCAGTTTAATCGGATCAATCTTCACACGGAAAAGAATTCAGGTTAAAAACGTTAATGTCCGATATCACCATAATATAACATAAAATATTCAATTCGTTATATATTTCTAATTATCTTAAGTGCCCCATATTTTAGAATAGTTAACATTCTATATTTTAGTCCACTTTATTATATTACATTGACTAGTTTGTAGGTCAGATTAGTGATATAGCTATGTAGAACGTTTAAAAATAGTTTGATGTACCTGTCTAATCACTATCAATCATACTTTTTTCCAAAACAAATGTGACACGACCTAACTTCATCTCTTCTCTTGCATTTTTGGACTTACTTTTAAATTCCCGTCTAGTTTTCCCACTAAATTGAAATAGTAACTTTATCTTTCCTATTATTTACTGATGCTTCACCAGCTGTCTCCCTTTCCCTTTCGTCTGTACTATCATTATCTGGTCTTATTAATTCTGCTAACTAATTGAAGCTAACATCTCTACGTGCTTTTTCGTCGACCGAAAAAATATGAAACATCTTACGCTTGACTACGTCTATTAATTTACATAATGTTGCCAGCACGGTCCATTGAAAATGAACAGAAATAAATTAAAAATAATCCAGTTTAGTGTCGGACCACTAACCTTTCTAGGTATAGGTATCTATTATTAGTAGCGAAAGTTTATTTTGCTTTGAATATGAAAATTTGTGCGAAATTTTGACATATTCTTTTATCTAAAGTTCTACAGGTGTTTTAACACTACCATTATTAAAAATTTCGTTGTCTTTGAAATTTGTTTTACTATCCTAGTTCTCTAGAGCATTGTTGAGGACCAAAGAGAATAGAAGGGGAAAGATGATGGGCCACTTGATACGACATGACAGTTTTCTGAAGACCATCATAGAAGGAAAAGTGGAAGGAAAAAGAGGCCGAGGAAGACCTAGAAGAAACTACTTCCAACAGCTTAAAGAGAAAGTGAATGTTGTGTCGTACCAAGAGGTGAAGTCTCTCGCGGAGAATAGAAACGAATGGCGGTTGCTCCACCGACAAGAGCATAGCTCTTAAATTAAGAAGAAGATCCTAGTTCTACTAAATAAAACAAGGAAGAAGAACAATCGTCAGAAAAAAGCAGATTTGTTGTAAGAACTTCGTGGCTGGCTACTTAGTCAGCAACTCTAAATATTTTGTTCTTTTCGACCTTAAGTAAACCGAAATTTGTGATTTTGTTTGTACAAATGGTGGGTCTTAATTTATTTGAACTCAACCAAGTCATGTCCCTTTGGGCATTGTTTGAACTTTTGATGATCTGTTGTTTATATTTGTGTGTGTATTTTGTGGCTAATAGCGTCAATTAGCACATTAATATTTTCGACGTTATTGAAATTTGGTCGTTCGTATCGTAAACATAGCGGTATTTCTTTTTTACTTTTTTTTTTATTACTACTTGTGTTTCCGTACGGGTATAATTATGATGTTTTCAGTATACTGCTTTTGTTCCAATGTAAAAGTCGTATTATTAGTTCCTGAAAATTGCGCGCATGCACGTAAAAATTATCGTAACACTGTCTTATAGGGTGATTGGAAATTCGATGCATTCCCTGAAGGTGGTTAGAGGGGGGGCCATTTCCAACATATTCTTCCATGGAACCAGGGGTCGGAAATGATTGGTTACAAAATTATTAGGACTTTTGATTTTTTAAAGAAAATTTCCCGATTTCAACTTTAAAAGTCATGCGAAAGCTAGCCAAACCGTTTTATGCATAGTTTTTTGACATGATCTCATAGTGAATGAATAGGACAATCATTTTAGTTACAAGTTTAGTTAGAAATACTCTTCTTTTTAAAATACAGCGCCAAAACAAGAAAATATTTTGGTGGAAAGGATTTTTCAACATTCATGGTAATCTACTGTAAAAATCACTATGGAATAATCCGTAAAACTTCATAACAGAGTTCTCTGTTGCATTAGCTAACCAAAAGGTACAATAATCTACAATCAAACATGTTTTCATAAAATAATTAGCATTAATGCAAAAAGCGGCGTGCGAAACAAGGCAATTGACTATGGTCGGTCGACTACGCCAAAGTCAGCAAATGCTGTTTAGACAACTTTTTCAAGTATTTTCGTGGTCTAATGGATGGAGCATTCCCCTCAGGAGTCTGTGGTTCCAGGTTCGATTCCCGTGAGTTGACCTACAAGGTTGATATTCAACACTTTGTGAATTTTTCCCAGTTTGGTTTAAAAAATCACGTTGAACCACCTGATTGTCCGTAAGAAAATATCGTGCTCGGAGGGCATATTAAACCATCGGCCTCGATTGATGTCTAATAAACGCAGACGGTGGTTGTAACACTACCATAGCAGAGGTCTAATACTTGTAGTAGGTGGTTTAAAAACTCCGACAAAGATTTATCATTTCAGTTTTTTAGGCTGTTTAAAGCTCAGGAGCTTCATTTCTGAATTGTCGTAATCCAAATCCGTGCACGGAAATCTAAAACGAGTGGTCTAACCATTCGTATTACACGTTCTACTACTCGACACTTTAAATGTTAAGGGTTTGTGTGAATTTATTAGGTGTGCATAAATTAATAAGTTTAGTAGAACATGTGATACGAGCACAATTAGTAGCAGATTTTCGCACGATTAGGATTACGACAATTCAGAAATGGAGCTCTGAGCTTTAAACAGCCTAAAAACTGAAATGATAAATTTTTTCGGTGTTTTTAAACCACCTACTACAAGTATTAGACCTCTGCTATGGTAGTGTTACGACCACCATCTGCGTTTATTAGACATCAATCGAGGCCGATGGTTTAATATGCCCTCCGAGCACGATATTTTCTTGCGGACAATCAGGTGGTTCAACGTGATTTTTAAACCAAACTGGGAAAAATTCACAAAGTGTTGAATATCAACCTTCTTGTAGGTCAACTCACGGAATCGAACCTGGAACCACAGACTCCGGGAATGCTCCACCCATTAGACCACGAAAATACTTGAAAAAGTTGTCTAAACAGCATTTGCTGACTTTGGCGTAGTCGACCGACCATAGTCAATTGCCTTGTTTCACGCCGCCGCATTAATGCTAATTATTTTATGAAAACATGTTTGATTGTAGATTATTGTACCTTTCGGTTAGCTAATGAAACAGAGAACTCTGTTATGAAGTTTTACGGATTATTCCATAGTGATTTTTACAGTAGATTACCATGAATGTTGAAAAATCCTTTCACCAAAATATTTTCTTGTTTTGGCGCTGTATTTAAAAAGAAGAGTATTTCTAACTAAACTTGTAACTAAAATGATTGTCCTATTCATTCACTATGAAATCATGTCAAAAACTATGCATAAAACGGTTTGGCTAGCTTTCGCATGACTTTAAAGTTGAAATCGGAAATTTTCTTTAAAAATCAAAAGTCCTAATAATTTTGTAACCAATCATTTCCGACCCCTGGTTCCATGGAAGAATATGTTGGAAATGGCCCCCCCTCTAACCACCTTCAGGGAATGCATCGAATTTCCAATCACCCTATAAGTAAATGACGGAATATCCTTCGTCAACGTACAGCAGCTGAGTCGTGGAATTGTTTGAAAACTCACCGTGAAAAACCTTTAAACGTGCCGTCAAAATAACTGGTTTGTATGGGGATGAAGAAAAGCCCGGGCGTCCTCCATATTATGAACGACGCTATCACTCTTTTTTTAGGGTTTCGTAGTCTACTAGAAACCCTTATAGTTTCGTCATGTCTGTCTGTCTGTCTGTCTGTCTGTCTGTCTGTCTGTCTGTCTGTCTGTCTGTCTGTATGCCGCGCCCTCATATCTTCGTCAGTTTTAGAGCTATCGACATGAAATTTGGTGAGAAGATAGATCGTATTGACCCAAATATAGAAATGTTAAGAAAAAAATATTTTAAATGTTTTTTGGACCCCCTCCCATACAAGTTAAAGGGGGGCAAAAAAATTTTTTTTCTTCTGTTATATTGAGTAGGGTATCGTTGAATAGGTCTTTTAAAACTAATGTGAGGTTTCTTTGAAACAAAGTCACTAAAATGTTTCTGTCACGAGATATTTCCTTTTAAAAAGGGCGTTTTTGACCCGTAATTTGTTCCAGCTGTAACTTCTAAAGTATAAACGCTAAAAATTTGAAATAAATATGGAATATAGCTTACAATCTGAACTTACAATGAAAACTATAACGGATATCGCACCCTTAAAGGTTTTAGAAAAAATTGAGTTTTTCTATTTGCGGTTGGTCATCATACTGCTGCTAACAAACCAGCAACAAAATTAAGTTTGTAATGCTGAAAAACCTGATATTTAAACGTTGACTACGAAACCCTATTTGTGGGCGTGTCTGACACGCTCTTGGCCGGTTTTTTACCTTTAACCTTTCACGGACAATTCTCAAAATATAAAATTTTAATCGTGATTCTGACCACGACACATGATTCATGACATAAAGCCGATATTGCATGGGTTTTGTGTCATACATAATCAAACAATCTGAAAGTAGTCTGAACCAAGTATACTTCGATTGGACTCTGGTTTATAAGAGCGGAATACATACAGTGTTCCAGCTACTTACTCCAGATAGTCTTTAAAAAGACAGCCGCACGCCGGATCCATCCATATTTCAATCACGTCGATCGCCGACATTTATTTACTTGCGTTCTGTTCGATCTATTTTCGTTCTTGTAAATCTGTGCGCCTATTTGGGCATGTTTGTGTTGATATGGGTAAACTAGTAACACGGTAGGTGGTTAGTGTTAGGGATGTGAAAAAGTAATCAGTTATTTAAAAAGTCGTTTTTTTATATAATATCGAGTATTATTAATCGATTTTGCAATTTTAATTATTTTGAGTAATTTTAAATCAATTTATGGAATTTCGGAGTTACAAATAATAAAAA
Organism: Phthorimaea operculella; assembly: GCA_024500475.1. Classification (NCBI taxonomy): domain Eukaryota; kingdom Metazoa; phylum Arthropoda; class Insecta; order Lepidoptera; family Gelechiidae; genus Phthorimaea; species Phthorimaea operculella. Next base: position 3,426,049 of record JANFCV010000019.1, on the reverse strand, counting down.
AAATTGCGGCAGTATTTGCAACAACAAATTATTTGAGGTCTTGAGGTATTATCAATTAATATATACTTTATTTTAGGGACCTAACCTTCTAGTATTTTACTTCGACCACAATATGATGTTTATTTTCTTTCTGTCGAAAATTTGTTGATCAAAAATATTGCTGCGTCAAATCAAGTAAAATACATGAAATAATCGATTATTTAAAAAGATGATGTATTCTTTTGATAAAATCGGTTTTATATATTAATCGATTTTTTGGCTGATTAGAAATAATCGATTATTAAAAAAACGATTTATTGTTACTAAAGTCGCATCTCTGGTTGGTGTTTTCGTTGGTAATGTTGTGAAAGCTCATGTCGAGATTTTAGCTAGAATTGGGAAGTTGCGTTTTCACAGAATTGAGGAACTCGAAAGCTGATTTAGTTTGTTAGAACAACAGTTAGTAAAAAGAACACATTTAACTGTATGCCTCGTCCTAAGTCTTTTAGAAGCAGAATGCAGAAAGTTTGGTATCCATTTTACAAAGTAGGTGATGCATTTATAAATTGAAATGAGTTGAATCAAACATAATTGTGGCCGGTGCCTATTGACACCTATGACATAGAAATAAATATTCCTGGGATTAAGTAGTTCTGTTGCAAGTAGGTACTCCTGATCAAATATCAGGAGGCGTATTATGAAATCAGTCTTTATCCGATGTCACATGCGTCAGATTGGTACCTACGAGATCTACAGGATGTAAAAAACTCAACAGCTGCAAATATTTTATATGTCAATGTTTGAACCAGGCTGAACCAGCCCATGAAACTGAATAACTGTTCTAAAGGAGCAGATCGAAATATTAAACAAGTTACAACTTCTACAGGACCTCGGCTATACCAGCCAAGCGAGTCAGTTTGCTTCAGACATTTTTTTTATATTTCGACCTATTTATCTTGGGAAGAGTTGTTCAATTTCAAGGGTTGGTTCACCCCTTAAAATTATATAACAAAGTACTCAAAATCCATTCATCTGAACCCTGAATGGGGTCGTATTTTACTGCCTGTAAAACAGTTTGATACGAACTTGTCAGACTGAACTCGAGCGAGTTTCTAATGATGCAAAAATACACCGTCAGGCAGGGTGGAGAAAGCAATGCTAAACCTTTACTTAGGATTTGAGCACCGTATACCATTTCACGATCTGAATGAGGGTTTATGATTTGACGTAAATCTACAGAATTTCTTTGGACAGTTATATTCCAGGTTCGAATTGAATGTGGATATACAAATCAATGTTTATGATCGATATCGAGCGACTTGGGTGTCCGAAGAAAGTTCAGGTTACAAGTTTCAAGTTAATCGTAAATGCTAGAGAGATGTAGACGTTGTAGGAAGATCAGGGTTTAATTACACATTTAAGCTTTCAAATTCAATTCTGGTGGTCTGGGTTTAAAATTACAAATGACCTAATCTTTCTGTTCATCGAATGAAATTAAATCTTTAGTTGAAACGTTCTATGTTCCTAGGTATATCTATTACCTATCTTCCAAGACCTTATAGCAACGAAAGGCTGGCAGAATTCTGGATAACGAAACTTATTTTCTCGAACATGTTGCTTTTTTTCTGCAACTGCGTACTGAGAATCAGAATAATATACCATGTCTGCTAGGCTAGCACAATTACTATGCGCTAAAAAGTCTACAAGAAAGTAATAATGTTTATAGATCGACCTACATCTGATAATATTACGAAAAATTATTTGGCCTCGAAAGAATTAATCCTCTAATCTACTGTATTGCAATTTGCAAACATATCAATATCAAACGAGACAGGATAATTTATGAACATGTTAAGTGCGATTTCAAACCGCATAAAGCTAACGTTTTTATGTGTGACCCAATTTTTTCCGTTTTTTTATTGTATTTACTTACATACTGTTTGTAGACCATAATTCTAGCTGTATTTGTATACAATTCTGTCAAAAAACTTAAGGATCAAAGCATTTTTTAGCATAACAGCTCGGAATGAAGTCTGTGTATGCAATGTTTATTTGAACTACGACTGATGGCATACTTTCTGCAACGAAATTATTAATAGAAGATTCAGTGAAATGAAGTCAATATGGGCCATTTCCTTATTTACGTTTAGCTTTTCATTCCAACCTGGAAGATTTTCTGGGCGGTTTTTTTCCGTCCAGTAGCTAAGGTTTTCATTCCGGCCTGGAAAATTTTCTGGGCAGTTTGTTCCGCCCAGTAGCAAATACTTTACGTTTAGCTTTTCATTCTAGCCTGGAAGATTTTCTGGGCGGTTTGTTCCGTGCAGTAGCTAAATATTTTACGTTTAGCTTTTTATTCCAGCCTGGAAGTTTTTCTGGGTGGTTTTTCTGTGCAGTAGCAAAATATTTTACGTTTAGCTTTTCATTCTAGCCTGGAAGTTTTTCTGGGTGTTTTTCTGTGCAGTGGCTAAATATTTTACGTTTAGCTTTCCATTCTAGCCTGGAAGATTTTCCTCCAGTAGGTAAAGATAGGTCGGCCAGAAAATCCTCCAGGGTAGAATGAAAAGCTAAACGCAAATTAGGAAATGGCACATAATGACTTCATCCCCTAGGCATGCAAAAAGCATGCAACACCTTATGCTATTTTTATTTGACGCGTTCTAACGACGTTGCATAAGTACAATGTACATATTGTTACTGCCAATGTAATATGCTATGAGATCAACCCGGCTGAACCTTGTATGTGGTTAACACAAATTTAAAAGTATTTTCTATATTTTGTTTCAGGTTACATGAGCTGAGATGAGGGGAAGAACAGTGGGTACGTATTTTTAAAGATTACTATTTAGGTAGGTAAAATGCAATCATATGCATTCAGCCTAGAATAATATAAAAGAACAAAAATAATACTGGCAAACCAGACAATACCACCGAAAACAAGTTTGAAACTAAAAGAACGTGTCAAATAAAAAGATACAAAACGCCCGCGCGCTACAAACCACAGAATAGTAGTCAACATAATAAATTACATTTAAAATAATGCTTTTAACACCGTTCATTGGTTCGTAAATCTTTTGAGGCGTGGTACTAGTGTGGTCGTGATCAAAGACAGTTCATTCGTAAAGCAGGTGCCGGTCAATTCAAAAATAGAACTATTTTTGTAAAAAGAATAAGTGAATCGCCATGTTTAACAAATTGGAAAACACTTTGTTTGTTTGGTGTTGGTATTTTAAGGTAGCGTCAAAAGTAAATCGTTGAGCAAATATTGTCAAAAAACATTGTGCACTGGGATAAAAGAAGGAAGATGATGATGATGACTGCAAATATGTATGTTAAACAAATAGTTGCCGAACGCCACACGTTGACTTATACAATACGTGCGAGTATTTTGTTGCATATTATTTTCGCAGTACCAACATATTTTTTAAATATTATCGTTACATATTAGTAAACAGTGTTCCTTTGGTGCACGTACCTATTTTTTAAAATAAATTACCGAATTTAAGCTTTTATGAAAATCAAAATCAATTTCAAACAGAACTAATCTAAAACACAGAACTGAAGATGTTATTCCCGATCTAAAATGCACCGATCTCTATAAATATCCGGCGTCTACATCAATCGCGTTGAAAACTGTTAATCCTGGTGGTAATAACCCCGATCCTCGAGTTAAGTGGACCGTCGGCTCTTTCGCGGTCTGTCGCTTCTGAATTATTATCTACTCTGTGGCGAGACATAGATTAATTTGTAATATTGAAAGAAGGATGGAACTGAGAAGAAATTGGAAGAGGAAGAGAATGTCTGTGACATTGGTAAAGATGCTATTGACAATGTAGACTTGCTTAGTGTTCTATACATTGAACTTTTTATAAACCTTTCTTTGAATGATATTTAACATAACATAAGATAAAGAAAATGATGATTGTCAGTGTAAAGAATACTAGATGATGCTTACTTCAAAATTACTAAAGTCTGTGTTTTGTGTTTTATGATACCTTAATAGATTAGCTATTTTTACGTATACCTACGTGTCACGAAAATGTCAATGTTGTGGATACACGAGACAAAAAATACGGAAAACAAATGTCTCAACATCCAAAAAGTATGTACAGTTTTAAAATTCCTAAGTTTACGAGGATTTAATGGACTGTCTAAAGAGCATCTGAAATATTTTGTCGGAAGTCAAACAGAAGATGGTTTTATTACGAGATGTAAAAAGATATAAAATAAGATACCACCCAGACTTTACTACTTTATGTCAAAGACACAGAAGTCTCACATAAAATATTCTTCAAATGAAGTAGACTATGAAAGCCTAAGAAATGTGATGTATTACAAAACAACAATATATTGTACTATCTTCATAATAAAGACGTGATAATTCATCCAAGAGTTATCTAAAAACTGAAATTTTGTTTAGTAGCTAAAGACAAAGTCACACAGGAAGTACCCGAAAAAATTCTATCCAGAAAAAAAAGACGGAATAACGTAAAAAAAAACAGGCTTGTCTGGGGAAAACTTATTGAGGCCCTATTATGTTTATTGATTAAGATGATCATCAACAAATGCATGAAATTGATAACAACAAGAAGGGTTTTGAAAAGGAATTTCGTTATTTCGTAATGTTTTATGACCATCATTGATTTGATCAGTAGTCAGTAGCACAAATTAGGGAGACGGCGCGCTCTCTATTTTGTGTTTCTAGGCAGCTTTTTCAATGAAAGTTCTTTCATACGATTTACCTATTTTTAGGTTTGTCTCTCTTCTGTTAAGAGCTTACCTTAATCCCTTTCATATGTAAGGAATGGAGCCAGAATGCCATCAATGTTTGTCTACATCGAACACTATCTTTGATCACCATACGAAACACATTTCTAACTCTTTGATTGTTACAAATGACCATTGACTGCCGCTGATGACTTTCTTGAGGTTCCAAAATGACTATATATTTGGCTGCTTTTACATTTGCTACCATTTAGAAGAATCATATAAATTCTCAAGCGTGTTAAATGCAATCAGTTCCTTATGTGTTAATTTTCTTGGCTTGAGAACATTTCACATTGACTACAGAATATTTTGTTATACCTGTATTTTATGTTGCTAACATATTCGTTACCTGCAAAATGCTCTTTTATCTTTCTAGAGGACATACAGCATCTAAAATTAAGTAATTTGTGGTCTTAACGGCTGTTGTTACATCCGCCAACCGCATTTTACTAAAAATACTACCATTTTCTTAATTAATTTGTTGCAAAACGAGTATTTTAACCTCAACGATACAGCCAATCAGGTTTATAATGTAGAAAAAGACTAGTATTAAATGAATAGGTGATTATTGTCGTCACTCCATTCAGTCGGCGCCAGCGTGTTTTTTTTTCTAACATTTGAGCTTCATTGATGAGATTATGATCGCCAATAAAAAGAAGAATATCAATTTATGTTTAAAAGACATTCAGTAAAAATCAGGTAGGTATTTGAATGTGAATATTTAAAAGAAGTATATTTTATGGTTCTTAACTTTTTATCTGAACTTAGATGTCATATTTCTTTAACGTAGGAGTCTGTCTGGAGCACTACCTCTTGATGATCGTGATCAAAGACATACAATATTTTCCATAGACTTGGGTTGAGGCGTGTGAAGAAATGAATATTAAAGTCACGAATCCAAAGGGCGCCTAGGTTAGACATATAAAATTATTCTTTAGGTATATTATCCACAAATTAATTTTCGCCACATTTCTTCGCAGTGAATTACTTAGGCTTAGTCGCATTTATACGTATTACCTTTTATTTTTTCATTATAACATATTAGTGTTTTTTAATAAAACCAAGTCAATGTTGTATAACCTGCCGCTGTTACTATGACCGAATCTCGTAATAATATTTAAGATTATGCGAACTAAATTAATATAATATCTAGTCCAGATTACGAACTGGTTTTTAATTTCTGCGTTAAGATAGTATCATGCTGTCGCGAATACATAAAAATTGATGATTATGACGTGCGGAATACATTTTGACGTAATAATGCTCAGTCAGATACATTATTTCTTTTAGTTATGTAGAAGAAATATTAGTTTTAGTAGAAATAATGTGTGGGAACTAGCTGAAAGCTTATGTTTACTTACAATTATACATATTACTATTCATTGTAGTATTTGAAAATTGGCATCGGTCTTATAGATGTTTTGAACAAAATAAGATCAATATGAATTCATGTTTTTTTTCAATCAGTGATGTACTTAATATACCTACCTAATAATTATTCTTAGGTAGGTACTTGTTTTCTTTCAAACTTTTTGCTCCAATGACATCCAGTTGACTAACACCATAGGTGGTCCCAATCAAGTTATTTAAAACTCCCATTCATAATTCAGGTTTCATTCTTGTTGGAGATAGAGCTAATTATAACCAAATCGTGACACTATGATCTCTTTGCCCTTGTTTTTCTTCTAATCCACTTGACATTTCGACCTAGTCACCTATAAGAAAGATTTTGGTGACATCTTTACGATTGTGTTTTAGTGTTTTAATGGATTAATCTTTTCCAAGTTAATTTGTTACACTCGCATTATCTCCATTTATAATACTATTTGGGTCTGCATCGTAAACTATTACGGTTTCTGCCAGTGAGCGAGATAAGAGAAGTGTTTATTTGTCCTAGCATATATTGAAGCTACTGTAACCGATTTTAAGTTGGGAGTTAAAAAAAGTTATAGTAAGTTTAGTAGTTTTAAATACGTTAAGTGTTTTAATTTAAACAGTTAGATTGGATTATTTTGTGCTAAATTGGATTCGTAGTTAACCGACACTGAAAATAACATAATAATATTACATACAGGGTTTAAGAGACAGCACTCAGAATACTCATAAAGTGCACTCAGACCACGAAACCAAATAACTTCCCATAAGAAAATATTTTTGAAGACGTAAAAAATTTGGACGTACCATAGTAAATGCAGTCAGATGATAGTGATTTTGGTTGGGAGGTCAAATTCGTTTTTACGTATACTGAAAAAATCTAACGGTATATTGTTAAGTATCATTGTCTAAACGCACTCTATCAGTTATCGGAGAGCTGTCCCTTATACCCCGTATTTTACTTTCAGTAGCCAAATTCCCATCACCTGCTTTTCGTATTAGATTTTCATCTTCATTACCGTCAGTAACAATGTCTTCTATATCAGTCGTGATATTTTGAAAATCTATAGCGATTTATACTCGTCAAAAACAACAAGTACAACCGCTTCGAAATGCCAACACGGGATTTGTCGCAGCAAGATGAAACGGTAGCATTAATCAGGCTTGTGTTCAGTGTCTGTTGTAGTCAATGGTTGGTTTTGCACTTCGGCCCGTTCTTATATTTTTTGCTATACAAAGATGTACTTGGCACATGAAAATTGCAGAATTGATCCCCCAAACATGGGAACCACCAACTGAAAATCTCCAGGAGTTGAGACGTCTTTTGAGGCAAAATATCGACGCCTTTAAAAGCCAGACCACCAATGGCTGTAACATACCACTATAGTAGCGGCGCACTCACCTGTCTGATGTGCTTAAGGACCTTTAAGACCAAAATTGGCTACTGCAGCCACATGCAAGCACACGACCAACGAGACACCAGCTGCTGACAGCCTGTCCAGCAGTCGCTGTAGCAGAAATCGGCTCGGACAGATTATTATATAGGGTGAAATTTTACTAGTGACCGATAGCGAAAACTCAGAACCGGATGGTGATAAGATAAGGAACAACTTTCCCCAAGGAACATAGGTCGAAATACGAAAAAAAGATTTGACCTCCCATAGTAATTCAAATCAGCTGATCGGCAACTTTGTATGGGTCACCCAAAATTTCTTTTCGTATTTCGACCTATGCTTCTTGGGGAAAGTTGTTCCTTATGACCAGCCAGTTCTGAGTTTTCGCTATCGGTCACTAGTAAAATTTCCCCCGATATTTGGCAACACTAGTTTGACCGATATTATGTAGGTACATGCGACATGGCTCATATTTATAGCCGTCACAATAATTACGATATGTGTGGAGATTCGACACAGGCATTAATTTCAATTAGGTATGCTTCTTGTAATTCTGTATGAAGATACGATATGAGCCTACTAATATTTTTTCTTATACATTTTTATGATTTAATACACGTTTGTATACGAGTAAGTAATATTAATTCATCATCTTCCTGCCCTTATCCAAATTACTTGGGGTCAGCGCAACACGCTTTGCTGAACACAAAATCGTGTTGCAAGGGATTTGGCTTAATTTTACGACCAGCCGCCTACCAGACGTCAACCCTCCTTGGGAATGCTTTTGTGGTGGATTAAACGCCACCTTACGGTTAGCCCTGGCTGTTTGGTTCGGGTTTATCCCTCGGTCGCCTCTTACCAGCACAGTTTTCTTAGGGATTACTCTTGACTCAAAGCTACAATGGGGTCCACATATTACATCTTTATCGGGAAGATTAAGTTCGGCTGCCTATGCGGTACGTAAAATTAGAGAAGTTACGGATATTGCAACTGCACGACTTGTTTACTTTAGTTATTTTCACAGCATTATGTCCTATGGAATTTTGTTGTGGGGTCGCGCCGCTGATATTGAAACAATTTTTGTACTTCAAAAAAGGGCCATTAGAGCAATTTATAAACTTTGCAGTCGTGACTCCCTTAGAGAACTGTTTAAAGAAATTAATATTTTGACCGTACCATGCCAATATATTTACGAAAATATCATGTACGTCAGAAAGAATATAAATACTTTCACTAGAAATTATGAAAGGCATAACCGCAATACAAGGAGTAGAAATGAATTAGATCAACCTAAGTTTAGACTAACCAAAGTTAGGACTTCATTTCAAGGTCTAAGTATACGATACTATAACAAAATACCGGAAGATATATTAAGTCTATCAGAAAGTAAATTTAAGTCTGTTATTAAGAAAACTTTATGTTATAAAGCTTATTATAAGTTAGATGATTATATTAATGACAAAAATGCGTGGACTTCTGAAATTCCAGCGCAGCACAAGAAACACGCACTTGTTTTGAATACCAAATCAGGACTTACAAGGAGTATAAAATTGTCATAATCAATTGTAACTTCGTCTTAATCATAATTTGAATTTTATATGTACCTACTTTTATTATATTTGATTTGTTTAATATTGACATTCTAAAAGTATTCTTTGTGAATCTACTTGGAAATAAAAGTTTTGAATCTTGAATCTTGAATCTTACGACCCCCATGGGAAGAGAGGGAGTGGTGCTATTTTACTCTGCCGGCACCACACGGCTGAATATTTACTTACAATGATAAAAATTTGACGCGCGTGATGACGTGCACTTCACGCATACGGAGGCGGTGTGTGGCGCCCTTCAACAGGCAATTTCAAAGCTATTGGCAATAAATATCCTACATTCTTTACCCCTGGCTGTTATAATGCCAATTTACCTAGAATTTGTAACCTGACCGATCAAATTGCCATTAACTACGGTATAAGTTGTAAATACTAGGCACAGTCCTTTAGATTAGGGCTCCCAGTTCACGATTTTATTTCCACACCATCCAATTCTATCATTACGTAAATTCTGTATGACACGAATATAATGAAAAATAAATGTTCATTTATCATACATAACATAAATATACCTCTTCGTCAGCAGGGCGCCTTTACAGATGGCTTACTCAGTCAGTACTAGCGATGATTTTGACGCTTACTGGCTCTGGAATGAAATGAAATAACTGGAATCTCAGGGGACAAGTCAGGGTAACTAAGAAGATGGTTGTCACGGACGTCATATTTCTTGGATTCAAATTTGCTCAGAATCATATGAAGTTCTTGTATCATATTTTTATGTTTTGATATTCTTCTACAATAATTGACAGTCGCGAAAGTCATAAAAAGGGTTGAGGGTCATCAATTTTATGAAATATTTTTTTGTTTCCTGAGGTTTCGTGTTGTGTTGATAGGCACTTTGTTGAAACTATGTCTAAATGGTGTATTTTTTAGTACCTATTTTGTATTTACCTACTCGAAGCCCTATTTCAGACTGACTCTTGTAATTAATTGTTGGACCAGTGCCATTAATAATCGTTGTATAATCAACTACTTACTGAGGACAGATTTGCAATTCTATTAAAGATGACTTTGGGTCTACATTATAGCAAATTATTTGTACAGGTTTTTCCAGGTTTTAAATCCAAGAGTTTATTATCTTTTGAAATATTTCAGCACTAATTCATTCAGATTACTGTGAATACCAAATCGCGGGTTTTCATCGCTTTGACTACATTCAATCTGTAAAGAATGAATTAGTCGCTGGGAATTAGTTGCAAAACTATCCCGGTAGATAGAGCCCATCCACGCGATAGTGGACAAGATATACTTCCTTAATTTCGCGGGCTCGATTAGAACCGCGTCAGCCCAGTTGGTTAGGGCGTCGGCAGTACCTACTGATGCCGAAGGTCGCAGGTTCAAACCCTGCCTGCAGTAAAAATTTTGAAAGTTTTCCAAAAACAGATTACTGTGATCTGCGATCGCGAATTTATGACAGATGTTATACAGATTATGCAGTTGTTATGCGATGCTTTCATTGTATAAATCCATACTAATATTATAAATGCGAAAGTGTGATTGTTTGTTTGTCCGTCCTTCACCTCACAACAGAGCAACATCATGCAGATTTTTTTGGGTTTGCAGTTAGGTGAGAGGCTGGAGAGTGACATAGGCTACTTTTTATCCCGGAAAAACATATTTTTCCTATCGGATAAATCGGTTTTCCTATCGGAAAACCGATTTTTGTTTAGCATGAGAATACTACATACATAGATGAATATCATGCAGCTATATCATGCAGTTTTTTTTGGGTGTGCAGTTAGATTTAGAGAGAAAGGCTGGAGATTAAAATATACTGCTTTTTATCCCGGAAAAAAGCTTTTCCCGTCTATGATTTTAGTGCCCTCCGAGAGTATTAAAATTGACAAGTTAAGTTTATTGGCGAACTACAGAAAATTTATTGAAGCTAATCATAGATAGAATACAAACAAGTTTCAAGTTTCAAGCATTTACTTATCGGTAAAAATAAATTTTACAAGTCAAATAACATATTTACAAGGCAAATACAAGTAAACAAGCTTTTAACCTCTGGTTTTAAAAGTTTCAAAATAGAGAGAGAGAAAACATGAAAAGTGACAGATAGGCAGAAGATAAGTAAAAAAATAAAGTAAACGAAGTAATACTTGTCCTTGATGAGTGAGTATGAGTGAGACTGGTTGGATGTAACCTACAAATATAATAGAGCAATATTTCGCATGATGAGTCAAAGCTACATGCATAAACCAACATACATACTCACTCACCCTTGTTACTATTTTATTAGCATTAGATATACGATTTCCATGCGTAGGTGCGATGCTCGTAAAGGGGGTCCAATTTGACCAGTTTCGAAGCAAACCAGACGGACGGAGCAGAATGTCAACTTATGCAAAATGCCACATAAAATCCCGCGGACGATTTATATTGGTCAATAAAACTTGATTTTGATCGATCTCATGGACGTTAGGAGATAAATAAATTCAAGGTAATAAACAAACTAAGTATGCATTTCCTATGCATAAAATTAGATCTTTGTGAATGGACTTCTCGAGCATGGGAACTTTTAATTAATTTTGTAAAATAATTTTAAAAATAATCCAAAGCAAGCAAAATTTGCCGGGACATCGTTTAGTAACAATAAGCAGTGCAAGTGTAAGTGCAGTTAGCTTGTTATTTCTTAGCCAGATCTAGAAATATATTTTCTGACATCACCTGCCTTTCTATCATTTGCTGCAGCCTCATTTGTCCTCATCATAATCGCCCTCATTCTTTATTCTTCATTCTTGATTCACCTTGAAATTCAAGTTTCAGTTACTATTAGGTTGGAGAATGATGCTTCTTTTCGGTCTTTTCACTGACACTTTTTTGGATACTGTTTCATCAAATGACAAGATGAACACTGGTGTCACAGTTTTTTAACCGCTTACTATAAGCAAGATAATAACAGCTGGATAAGCCTTGGCAGTGGCTTGTAGTGAAGTGATTTTCTTTACTTATTCCTTAGGATGTATATTTTCCAACATTACAAAACGAATCTACCTGCGTGCGATAACCATAAACCCCGTGTAGTGTGAATGAACCTCTTGTATATAATAACAAATATTTTCACGCACATTTCTTCGTATCTCTCAACTCTTCCATTCATTCTTTTGAAATATAAGTGGAGCTTATTAACTTATTATTCAAGATTTATGCTTTCCTGACGTAACTTGCGCAATTATGACCCGTTTGGTCGAGAATTCGGGAAGAACTTGTTTACGCATGTATTTAAAACGTATTGGGATTCCTTGTAATTTGATATTTTAAATTCATTCAACTTCACACCGAGACGTAATGATAGGTGCCATGTGATTTCATTTTGGACTGCAAAACTAACATCTAGAGTCATTTGGAGCAGTTGGCTGGAACAACTAATATAGGATGACATTTTACTAGTGACCGATAGCGAAAACTCAGAACTCAGGATATAGGATAAAATCAATGGATACAGACGGAATATACTACGTACGAAGATACCTAGATCTACTCTACAAAAACAACTCGTGGCTTCTGGGGCAGTCGGTAACATAGATTCAGATTAAAGACCAAGATTTGAATTTTGATATAATCTGTCTACTAAAGTCTGTCGCCTTAATCATCGTGGGAATCGCATTACGCATAATACCTAGGGATTCTGAAGGACTGTAATATTCCATTTTAACATGTCACGTGCATGTGCTATAAAAGCAAACCTACTTACTTAGTTTAATTTTAACAAAAAGATAAAATTCAGCATATTTGAACAAAATATCGAAGCTTTCGCCAAATCAGAACCAAATAAAGAGTTTGTTACCGTCGTACTTATAAATAATCATGTTTTTAGAGGATTATCAGTATTTTACGAGAAAACTTCATCTACTTAAGCACGCGCTACATGACTGTATTAAATTTTATGACCTTTTTACGACCCAGATATAGCACATCGACCCTTCTGGCCTCAATTGGCGTAAATGACATAAAGCACTTTTTACAGGAGAGCCAAAAAACAAAAAAATAAAAATATAAATTGAGATATCTTTTTTGCCTTTTTAGCTATAATAATGCTTCTTTTATCAAAATACTTGCCCAAAGTTGCTTCAAAACCTCATTACGTTTGCATAGGAGTAGAATGCAGATTTAAGAAGTTAGCATGCATATACGCCCTAAAAAATTGTTATTGAATGTCATTTACTACCCAAAAAATGAGCGAAAATTTACTGTTTATAAATAAGTAGGTAGTAAAAGACAAGAAAACAATTAAACCGACAATAAATTGAGTCGCAAAAGCCTATTCAGTTGAACTTTAACGTCTTTATTTTTATTCTAAGTTAAGATAGCTGTGTGTTATTTATGTAGATCTTTCATAATTTGCTTGCCGATTAGCCTAAAATATTTTTTCTTATAAATAGTTATAAGTTTAGGTGTTTTTAAATAAAAGGTAAATAATTCATTGTGTATTGTGTGTCAAATATAACTGTTTTGTTATTTTATGATTCATTTAAAATGTAGGTGCCCTTTTTTCAGACCATGAGCATTAATCAGATAGGTAGATACATAGGCAATGCCTGCATACAACAAGAAAATAACCTACTACAATCTTCTAAAAATGTTTATTTAAATAATCACATAACGGGTACGTAGATGTCTCATTTTCATAACATGAGTGAGTACTTCTTCTTTTTTCGTATCAACGGTACTAATCTTGTTAGGTACTAATTGTCTAATCTACCTATACCTTAAATGATAAAGAACAAAAGTAAAAGAAAAGATCTCGAATCAAATAATGAAATCATGAATGAAAATATATAATATAATTATTGAATCATCCAATAAATTGAACCTCAAATACTTAAACTTATCACTTTCGTCATCTTTGTCACTTTCCAATAATACATCCACAACTTGAGCTTCATTTGGTTGTTGTAAATATTCATTAATAACATCTAGGTATAGTTTGATTACCTTCTAGGCGCTTCAAGTCCTTGAAATTTGTAACTGAAATCAGTAGGTAATCTGTTTTAGTACAGACGGGACTGTTTTAATTCTCTTATTTTCTTTCTTTTTCTCTTCCCTTTTTCTTTCCTTTTAACTTTGTGCTCAATATGCATTTCCATTATTGTTTCTAAAGTAAAACTCATTTCAGTAGCATTTGCAAAATTCAGAAATTGAAGTACCTTCGTGACAATCAAGCTATACCTAGACATCATCATACTGAATATTTACAACATCCAAAAAAGCTTAAGTCTTAAATTTATTATTGGAAAGTGACGAAAATGACGATCTGGTAGGTACTTGAGGCTAATTCAATTACATAAAAATAATTAAATCCACGATTTTATTATTTGCTTCGATATCTTTTCTTTTTTTTAGCTCTTTATAATTTAAGGTATAATAGGTAGATTAGGTAATTAGTCCTAAAGATAAGTACTCACTCATGTTATGAAAATGAGACATCCACGTACCCGTTACGTGATTATTAAAATAAATGATTAAGGAAGGTTTTAGCAGGTTATTTTCTTGTTGTATGCAGGCATTAGTATGTACCTACCTATTTATTTAATGCTAATGGCATGAAAAATGGACACCTACATTTTGATTATAAAATATTTGATTCAAAAATTACAAAATACTTTCATTTGACACACAATACACAATGCATTGTTCACCTTTTATTTAATGAACACCAAACAAAAAATAATTTACTAGTACAATTTAAATGGCAAATCAGCAGGCAAATTATTAAAAATGTACATAAATAAAACACAGCTATCTTAACCTAGAATAAAAAAGACGTTTCAGTTCAACTTAATAGCTTTTTACTACTAATTTTATCGTATGTTTAGTTGTTTTCTTGTTTTTTACAACCTAATTATTTATAAACAGTAAATTTTCACAAATTTTTTGGTAGTAAATGACATTCAATAACAATTTTTTAGGTCGTATATGCATGCTAACTTCTTAAATCTGCATTCTACTCCTGTGCAAACCTAATGTGGTTTTGAAGCAATTTCGGGCAAGTATTTTGATAAAAGAAGCATTATTATAGCTAAAAAGACAAAAAAGATATCTCAATTAACATTTTTTTTAAATCTTCTTTTGTAGAAAGTGCTTTATTTCATTTACGCCAATTGAGCCTAAAGTGGTCCATATGCTTTTATTTAGCTTAATAATAATTTTGAGACTTCCATACAGCACAAAAACTTGTATTTATGAATAATAATTGTCATTTACAACTTCCCAGATGCCATGATTATAAAAAAGATCTTTTACATATAAGAATTGTCATTTACGACTTAAAAGTCACGCAATGAATTATTTTTTTCTTGAGAAGACGTAGAAATAAATGACTATTTTTTTAATTACACACATGAAATAATCTTTTACAGCCTTAGACTATGAGACACACTATGAAATTAGTGTTGCATTTTGTAACAAGCAATGAAAACCTGAAGACGATGTATTGTGAAATGCACACATTAAATTATAATATCACGCAGAAAAACAGTTTTTTGCCTTCCGGACCACATTTATGGATTATGATTTAGGTTTCATTGGGTTGTAAACGTCAACGTTTCGTAATCTTTAGGTTACAATTGCGTTTTACGCCCTGTCTTCTACGATGGATTCTCCGGATAATCCTATATTCGGCATTTACGACTAACATTTTTGAATATTTGTTACAATTTTTTGGGTCGTAAATGACATATTTTATTATTGATGGGCGCCAATGTATTTTACGCCCTTTTTTAACAAGCAGTTTGTTTTTTACGACTCATGATCAAAAATTTGTGTAAATGAAATGTCTTTTACGGCAAAATTTTAAAATATTTTTAAAATTGAGTCAAAAAAAACGTGGTAGTAAAAGACATTTTTTTGGAGATATCGAAATTTTAAATATACAGATCGATAGAGAAAAAAAAACTGAACAAAACTGCATTTTTAACTCATTTTCGCCAAAAATGTCATTTACGCCAATTGAGGCCAGAGGGGTCGACATGCTTACAAATTGGTTTCAAGATACTAGGCGTCAATGAACTAATATATTATTTTAGTAATTAATTGCGAGGGAAAAGTTCTGAAATATTTAGGCATGTCTTAGATTAGCCGTTTTACACCAATGATATTATATGTAGGTTCTAGGTTGTAGATACGCCACCTGAGCAAAAGTTGTTCCTTCAAATTGGTCTCCGTGAGACCAATGTGACAGTCTTGTGTCAGTCAGGCTTTGGTCAGGCTATGAGCTGTTCAAGCGAATTTCACGGAACAACTTTTTTGTACAAGCAGTATGGAGGTACCGTGTCTATAATAAAATGTCTTTGTTTTACACACATAACGTCCGTTGCTGCTTTATTTTTGGCCAGCAATAGCCGTTGCGTTTGATAAATACGATTGTCCACCTTATTTCCATACGAATACGGTTTATGTGAAACGGTTTGACAGACGCATATAGTTCGTACATACGTCTTATATACAGAATATCACGCTTTTTTCCTGAACGGGTAGGCAGAGAATACATCCTTCCACTTGCTACGATCCTGACACACTTGAGCTTCCTCAACATATTCATCAGCCATTTCATTCATGCTCGCTGGTTTAGAGCATTTCTTTGATGAATTTATAATTTTGATTATATTGTGGTGGTAGGGCATCTCCTTGTCGTATTTGATACCGATTCGTCCAACGACCCGTTGAACTCTTAAGCTTCTTGACCTGTAAACAAATCAAACTTTTTATCTATCTCTTCACGTTCACAGGTCAAATCTGTGAGCCCAGCTAATGAATAGAAGAAATTCTCGTAAAGTGAACGATTCACCGTTCCCACAGTAAATGTCAGACGCGTCACTAAACAGCCGTAAACAAGTCTTAACGCGCCTTTTAATAGTTCACGTGGACCAAATGAAAATTGAAGAAATTACAACAGACGAGACTAAGGAGAACCGGATAAACGATGTTTCATTCAGCAAGAATTAGGTTATACTTGATGGTAAACTCAAGTCTGAAAGGGAGCACCATAGGCGGTAAATGCAGCAAGTGGCTGAAACCGTAGGTAACCATATGTTATAATTACCTATAACAGGGATAATCTGAGTTCGATTTTAAATGATAATTTTTCTATCTTATGAATGAGGTTGTAATTTTAATTAGTTGCGAAAAACATACGGAAGTATTTTAAGTATGGAATACGACAACTCATACGAAAAATATTTTATGTCATACTCGAGTAGGTAATTCGAGATATCGTGACTGAAAAGCATTGTTATATGACAAAAACTTGATTTCCGGAACTGAACAACCAAAAGTACCCTAAGATGATGTGTCTGATGTCGTAAGATTCGTAATGTTCTTATAAAATCTGCTTCCACGAACAAACAAAAGCTCAACGCAATCCCACGCAACAGGGGATCATAAACTATCTGAAGACCTAATAAAAGTACCGTAGTATAAAGTCTATTGTGTCTGCAGACAGTCTGAGCTTTGGTCTTAGGACATCCTAAGCACACAAAGTAGATATTGTGTACCTATCTAATAAAGGTAAGAAACATAGTTTGTTTTTGTCTGGTAGTATGCCTAAGGAAGATCATGTGTGTGTAAACAAAGTTAAAAAGCAACCAATTGTTAAGGTAACTTCAATCTAGTAATTGTAATAAATCTCTTAGAAGAAGCTTTTTCTTTATATGGTTTGGACATGGAAAACAAACATTTCTTTGGAATACCTACTTATCTAAACACATGTTAGAGAAACGATTGTGCACAGGACCATACAGCCTATAGTGAAGGATATACCGGATACGTGAATGTAAAAGTACGACAGTAGACATCACAGGTACAAGGAAATCATAAAGATAATGAAGTCTTATGTAGCGCTGCAGTTTTGTTCAGCGAATGCGAATACTCAGACAGTGGAACATTAGACTGGTCGTTTATGGAAATTGCTAACTTGGCTGCAAGAGAGACAAATGCGGCGAACCTTTTAGGTTTGTTTGTCATCTTGCTGTTAGATATTAAGAAGGTTCCTGCTAAAATTCTAGAGGCATTTCCAATACTTATTAGACAATTCCTTACCACCATCATGATCTTCTCCATATCTTAATCATTATCATTACATAGTATAAAGTAAAGTCCCTTCCCGTGTCTGTATGTATGTTTCCATATATCTTTAAAACCCCTCAACGGATTTTGATGCGGTTTTTTTAAGTATATAGAGTAAGTGAAGGGGCAGGTTTTTAAATATTCTTTACCTCAAAATTTAACCCCCAAAGGGGTAAAAAAGGGGTTAAAAGTTTGTATGGAAAATCATTATTTTTAAATGCGATCTGTTTCAAAATTTGTGATTAGATCAAAGAGCTAAAATAATTAAACACGTGTTTCAGGGATTTTCGATGTTTAACCCCTAAAGGGGCAAAAAAGGGGTTAAAAGTTTGTATGGAAAATCTTTATTTTAAAATGCGATCTGTTTCAAAATTTGCGATTAGATCAAAAAGCTAAAAAAGGGAATTACGTGTTTCAGGGATTTTCGATTTTTAACCCGTAAAGGGGTAAAACAGGGTTTTGTATGAGAAATCATTATTTTTAAATATGATCTGTTTCAAAATTTCAGGGATTTTTTACTTTTAACCTCTAATACAAGGATGGATTGCAGCGGGTGAAACCGCTGACGGGCAGCTAGTTAATATTAAATAAGTAACTGCAACTTCGCAACATCTTCTATGTGTCCCTATCAGCCTTATTTTTTTTAGGTATTGCAAGGCATTTCTTATATCTTCTTATATGTTTTGTTGTACTCTTTAGTTGTCTAATCCCCATAAAAAGTCCATACCACCTAACATAAAACACAGTATTCAAAATGAAACATATGACATATGAAATTAATTTAATTACAATAAAATTGTTATTGTAACGTAGCAAGAAAATAAACTCAATGAACCTCTCGTCTTTTCAAAGAAAATATGGCACCCTGTCATGACTACTTAGCATTCCAAAGGGACCATCAAAAATTCCTTTGTCATATCGCCACGTGTGAACAGCTTCACGTCTTCTAAATGCAAAGTGCATAGTTTTATTGAGCAATCTGTCCACGTGTTTACATCGGACACATCGTAAAGTCCTTTTTATGTTCTGTTCTACACGCGTTTATCCAAAACTTATCATTCCAGTTTTTATTATACATTACGTATTTTTATAGCGGAGGCGTGCGTTTCTTTCCGGTCATTAAGAAGCAATAAACATGGTCATAAGTGAAACAGTGGATTTTATGATGAGTTTGGGAGTGGCCATTTTTGCCAATAGTGTGAAGGGGGCGTAAAGAATGCTGATTATATGCCTCATAATGATGAAGAACAGACATGTCAAGAAACAGGCAAAGTCTATGGAAGTGTTGATAAGCTTGAATATAAATTCGCAGATTTTATTGGTTCTGACTATGCTAAGGAGAAAACAAACAACTTAATTATGGATAAAGACCAAATTGGAACGGATTTTAATAAAAGGTAGATCCAACTAGTCAATACAAATAAGATACGAAATAGGAAGTGATCGGCCATAAAACGAAAGACAAGTCGTAAAACTGTCAGGTTTCGTTATCGTCAGGGACAAGAAAATTTAATATTAGTGATTCAAGCCAAGTTATTGAAATTAAAATTTAATTTAAAGAGATAAACTGGAACTGAATTTAAAAAAGTCAATGGCTATCTAATTTATAAGGTCACTTTTAATTTATAAGGTCACACATTTTCATGATTGAGTATGGAAGTGCATTTCATAAAATTATATCGCCAGATTAGAATTCACAAGTGTGATTCTATTATTAACTCCTTTACCAGCATAAAATTTTGTGAGGTTTGTGTGTTGGACAACAATTTTGACACTTGTTATTTTACGAACTTGAAAACTGATATTATAGTGGGTTGATAGAGATGGCTTTAAATATCCGAGAATGCTTTACAGTAAAATGATTTACTAAAAGCGAGCTGTATCACTTTAAGAGTAAGTGCAAAAGCGAGGGCATAATTTTGATAATAACCATGTCTGAACCATAACTTCTCTAGATCCCTTTTAAATGTGTAACAAATATCCATCTGTCTCATAGAGAAAAGCTTAGTGTCAACTTTAGTGTTTATTATTGTGGCACCTAGATTACATTCTAAAAGGGTCCTTGAAATACACTTATCATAATAAGTAAATAAGAAACATGTAGCTCAATATGAAATACAAGTATAGGTAAGAATATTATCAAAATACCACCTTCAAATATTGTACCTATATGCATGCTTCAAGCACAAATACAAGTTTACAATGTTTGCATTGTTCAAACCATATCAGCTTGTTTGAATATGACATCACAGATTTTCTCTTTTTAAATTGTCATTAATAATTTCGTATTGCATATTCCAAAAGGTATACGTGCATTATTACGACAGTTCTAACAAGTAGAAAAGTAAAGTAGGAAACTACAGTGTAACACGATAGTAGGCCAGTAAATCCTGATGTTTTAGACAGACATAATCCTCAGACAATACCCGGTGCACGAGTGGGTGGAGACGGTGGCGTTTACGACCCCGCCAACTTACAACCGGCTTTTATTAGTATGGAGTAGGAAGCTTGTAACTTTGAACTTGGTAATGACGAATAAAAGGAACACGTTTAGCGGATAATATAGGGGTTAATACTATTAGAAAGTTTGGCCTGATTCTGAATTGATCAGCTATGAAAATGTACACCTGAATAGTTTCAAAGCTCTATAATATTATTACAAACACACTTGAGGTAGGTGAAAATTGGCTAATAATCTACATTTCACCTTGTTCATTCCTAATAGTTAGCAAACTACCAACAAAGTACAATCGGTATTTCATAGCTCACACTCAACTGCATAAGCGATACTTACAACGGTCTAATAAGATTTGAGCCGGTCGTCAAAACCTGTATTTACTCTACATATCGCTCTTGAACTAGCGACCCTAAGGTAATGACTTCCGCAGTTATGGTTTCTATGTACGCAGGCTTAGTAGGCGCTTTGGATTCGATACAGTTACGCTTGATATGAATGTTGACGTCATTCAGTCTGATTTTCTCGAGGCGTTTGACAGCAAACTTGAAGAAAAATTCTATTCATCAACGTATAAACCAATAAGTCGCTATTTTACTTATCAGAATTATCAGTCATAGTACACTTCTTAGAAGAATGTATCAGATTACATTAAAGAGGTGACTCATAAAGGGCCGCTACTGGTTGTACCGCAAGGCTCCCTCCTCGGCCCACGCGATTTAAACACGTACAAAAGAGAACCGCCTAATAGATCATTTTGCGCGGGAGGACGCCTTACTGCGTGTGGTCTAAAGGTAATTATTAAATTAACTTGTAAATCTGTCCGAATATTTACAACGCTGGATTATTAATTGAACCTTGTTTAAAAACATGTAAAAAAATTCGAACAAGATCGTTATCAACCAAGTTTTGATTGATGATGTTATCAACAATTTTTCTAATGGACCTTATGAGTATCTATTAATAGGCTTTATTTATTACTTTTCCGGTGTTTAGCGATGTTCCAACTAGTCAATTAGGTATGTTTAACGACTTATTTAATCTGTGGTTTTTATAAATGAAGCAGAAGACGAAAATTTAAAAATTACTAACATACTTGAATTGAAGTATTTAGGTACCTGACTGTAAAAATGTCTAAAAGCATGTATTAGTTTTTAATCTTAAATAGACTTGATAAACGTTAGTAGGGTTATTAGCAACCTTATTTAGACTAAGCCCCGAAGTTAAGTTATTCAATTTCAACAATAAATCAGTTCTACAGACCGACAACGGCCTCAGTAAACTTTGTCTACAACTCAACAATAGGGAATTTAGTACGAAATCCTACAATTTACAACAACAAGACTTTAATGGACATACCATAACACGCGAAAGGTTTAAGAAAGGACACTTAAATCAAGCCAGACTTAACTTAAAGACTGAACATTCCTACTAAAAAAAATGGAAACGGTAATTTGGCGAGGCTTTTTGAAAAGTAAAATACGACCTTTAAATTAATTCAAGTAAATATGGCTAGTCGAACTTCGTTACCGACCGATTCTACTCCTTTGTAGCCTGTCCCTTACTAATTCTGCGTCTCCATTTATCACGATCTGCCCAGGGTTTTGGACTTCGGCCTCGAGGTCGCTTCCTTTCCACCTTTTCTGTTAATATAACGCGTTCTAGGTTGTTATCACTCTTTCACTCATCATCACTCTTTCGTGCAATGTGACCAAAATACGGCTCGACTCACATGCATGCAGCTTGAGGACTATCGCTGTATCGATATCGATAGCGTCCTATAAAATAAATCTTTTTGCACGCAAAATGAGTGGCAAGTAGGGCGTGAAAATTGATGAGCCATTGTTTGGGGAGAAGCAACGCATTTGCACGTATCATTAGTAGCTTAACTTGATGAGACGGTCATAGCACAAAATAGAGAGTTTACAAAACGATCACTCGACCCTATTTATATTTAGGATTTTGCGCTGTTTCCCTAATTTGCGGTCATAGGTAATTTTGTATAATATGACGTTTTTATTTTGTTTACGTCTATAAAAATTACCCGAGAAACGCCTGTTTGTACGTTATTTTTGCGCAGAACTATCGCATGCGTTATTAAAATACGATTTTCCATCTTATTTTTATAGAAATACGTTTTGTATCAAATACGGTTTAAGTCAAACGGGTTGACAGGCGCATCCACTAGCGCTGCGCATTGCACAATATTCGAATGGAGATCAGCGTACAGAAAGTAGCAGGTATAAAAACAGTAGCGACCGCGACAAATTCCTTCACATAAAACTTCTTGCATGTAACTGCTTACTCAAACAATGGAAGTAATAAAATTATAATCTTTAACCTCTTGGACTTTTATTTGTCCAGTAATGTTATCTGGTGTAAATATATCTTTGGACATCAAACTGGATGTTAAAGTTAAATGCTTCTGTCTTAATAAGTAATTAAGTTTGTGATCTCATGCCGCTACGCGAAGTATTATTTGTTGTTCCATATCAACGTATACATAGTACATACATATATCACGCCTATATTTCTTGCGGGGTAGGCAGAGCGTAAACAGCTGGAAAAAACCTCAATAGTTTGAGATTCATTCAGATGACTGAGTATCATCAATATCATCATAGTGACAGGGGATCAGCCTGTTGCCTAAAATTGCCATACACATCAACTCTCAAATCCCTAAGTCGCTTCTTACGACACTCACGGGAAAGATATGGGGTGGGTGATGCTATTCTAAGCCGGCAAAAACCAGTATTCGCTATTCTTTTGTACGGGTAGGTTAATGTGCTGGCGATCTATTAAGTACATCAGATAGTAGCATTTTTAGCAGTTAAGTTTTGAGTAAACTCTTTTATGTCATATTTAAAACGCCTTGCGTGTGTTGCGGAATATCGTAGGTACGTAAACTAAGTTTCATATTATTTCATGTTTTAATAACCATAGACACTGGTAAAGGTGTCTCCCTCCTTACGGATTGACGATTGCCATTAGTTTAAGTAAAAACCCGACAGCGCCATTGCCAGTCACTAATGAACCGACGATCATAAAATAAAAGATATCAACACACGTGGGAGAATCGACAAAGATGTTTCTAATGCCATAATAGAGGCGGAACAGAAAACTAATGAGGCGGAAAACGATGCAGTTTAGTTAATTGACCACGCACGTTCTTGGCAATTCATAGAAAACAGATGTCACAATAAATTCGCTGGCGAAACCTTCTCAACTCATTTTGTTTCAAAGATGGTGTGATACCTACAAAGCATCAAGAGATGTGGTATAAGATATTTGCAGAATCTATATTGGTGCTATGAAACATTAAATAAAAAAAAACAACAATTCAATTACAAAAAAGACAATTTTTAAAATGTTAATAATTTATTACTTTCTTCATCTTATTAGTTCTATTCGTTTTAAGGACCCCTCTTCAGGACGAAGGCCTCCTACAATAATCTTCAGTATATGAAACATACAAGTCGTAAAAACACTGCTATATTCAAAGCCTGAGTAAGCTAATTAAATTGGTTTTTTTTTTAACTATAAATGAAAATACTTTTTTGAAAGCCCGTTCAAAATTTCCTCTGAGACACTTACATAATTTACCTAACTAAGTATTTATTTTTGATCAGAGTACTTCCCGTTTTAGTTTAAATAACGAAAATTAAATAGAATTGTTTTATAACTTCCTAATAAAGAGTCATCCGAGTATGGTCTACTTACTTCATTATTCTACAGTCATATAATTTTCACTACAACTAGCATTTTCGTCTAGATACCAGATTACTTTCTAATCCATGTAAACATAGATCTAGACGTACAAACGCACAATCAGACATTCAGTGACTATTGTGATAGCACGTGTGGGCGGCCGTAACCTGGGCTAGTGATGGGACAAATAATCGATTATTGTCATTAGTTAAATAATGAGAAAAATTTCATTGCTGTGTGGTGCCATGCCGGCTTAGAATAGCATCAACCCATATTTTTTACATGAGCTGCGTAAGAAGCGACTAAGGAATTTGAGAATTCATGTGACTGTCGAACTTTTGTCAGACGTGGTGTCAATGGCCTCTTTTACTCTGCCTACCCCGCAAAGGATATCGGTGTGATAAATGTATGCATGTTTCATGAAACAACAACAGCAGTAGCCACAAGGTCTATTGTTAGTAGTGGCTCTCGGCCTACTGGGTCAAATTTTCCATAATTATTTTAACTTCATGAACAACAACCAATTCTTACAAAACGCCAAAAGATTCTTAGGCTGCTGTTATATAACTCAATAGTATCTTAAATAGCAGCTTGAGCTGACTCATCAAGTAGTAGGTAAAATACTTAAGGTAAGTAGATGCAGACGCATTTCTTTAATTGATTTCTGTTACGAAATGTACATCTCTACATCAACCAACCGTAACTTACTAATCTACTCCCGTGGCTCTGGGACCCGAAGTGGGTCTTGGCCTCCGACACTTACTTTTGATATTTTCATCACGGAATAAATCAGTTGCGAAAAGTTGAAAAAATCGATCTCTCGTACAGAATTCCCATCTCTACACCAACCGTAACTTACTTCCATCGGTCTCACTTCATCTAGCTTGCTAATGGCGCTGTTTATCTGTGTCTCATGGGATAATTCAACACCAGAATGAGTTAGCATTGGCCTGTGTTGGATGTGACTCATCTCATCAGTCAGTAGTAAAATAAGAATGATAAGTAGACGCAGACGCGGACACTGACACAGACACAGACACAGACACAGACACAGACACAGACACAGACACAGACACAGACACAGACACAGACACAGACACAGACACAGACACAGACACAGACACAGACACAGACACAGACACAGACACAGACACAGACACAGACACAGACACAGACACAGACACAGACACAGACACAGACACAGACACAGACACAGACACAGACACAGACACAGACACAGACACAGACACAGACACAGACACAGACACAGACACAGACACAGACACAGACACAGACACAGACACAGACACAGACGCAATCAATTTTATGAATCGATTTCTGTTGCGAAATGCACATCTCTACACCAACCGTAACTTACTTTCATCGGTCTCAGTTCATCTAGCTTGCTAATGGGCTGTTTATCTGTGTCTCATGGGATAATTCAACACTAGAATGAGTTAGCATTGGCTTGTGTTTGAGGTGACTCATCAGTAGTAAAATACTTTATCTACACTCGTTGAGTAATGTTGGTTTTATAGAATCGAATGCTGGTGCGTAATGAACTGCTTTATAAATATGCAGCCTTTAAAAAAACTTCCTTATCACCACCACCTACATAAAGCTGCGCCTCGTGTGATAAACAGACACTCGCGTCCCAAAGCCTTCCATTATAAGACAGTTGCATAAACTACTCTTATGTTTTGGTCGTAGCTTTATCTATTGGTCCTTCAGTACTCGTACAAGTATCGTGCTTGAAAAACCCTACCTGCCTACCATTCTTCCTCTCTGTTATCTATGAGGGACACAGATTCAACGAACGACTCGGTGATACCTTTTGACAGAGTCTTTACACCGGAAACTATTAAATTTAAACCAACTTAACTGTCATTTAAGGAAAGTTTGCAGCTGTTTATTAATGTTGAACACTTTGAATTTTCCACCTTCTTATAGTCCAACGGTGGGTCAATTTTAACCGCTCAATGTTGTAAAAAAGGTAAAATCTACATGAGTTGCGTGAGCTTGGTAGTAAGTCCGCAACTAACAAAGTGCATTAAAAGTGTTATTATTAGTCTCAGATTCATTCTTGTTAGCATGAGTTTATTCTCCAATCTCCATTTAACGCATCTCGTTGGACAATGCTCCGAGTCGTCTTTTTGTCTGTCTAGTCTATTTCAGAATCTTCTCTTACAACTAAAGGACAATTTAAGGTTGTAAACACTCCTTTAAAATTGTTTGTTTTTAGGCTATGTTGACACGAAAAAGAAGAAGAAAATGAATCTTATGTTTTTTCTCTTACTTGAGCTCTGATATCCTTTTATTTTAGCTTTCGAACCAAGTACTTGTGGTAAAAGCATGTTAAACCATATTATTTTTGTTCCTTGTACTAAATACGGTCATCTCTTTTGACGGTTCAAAATCGGACGTAGATTCTTGCACATTAATGGGCGTCTTCGAAGCATTGCGTGTAAAACTATGAATGTAAACTCTTAAAACCTCTTACTTCTTCTTCGAGTGGGAAACCAAGTCGTCCAACGATCCGATGAACCCTGGCGTCACAGTTTTTCGATTTCGTGTCAAAAGTTACGATGTACTTAGTAACAAGTGTCCTCGTACCTTGACGCCCGCCCATAAATCTCTTAAATGAAAATAAGAAATTGGGCTTGTACCCGGAACCGAAACGAAACGAAATTTTCAATCTCTTATAGTTGATTTAGTTTTTCATATAAATAAGAATAATATATCACTGTAAGTGCATTCAAATCCCAATACATAAATCTTGTATTTGTACGGGGAACTTCGATCGGCTGGCAACCCTGGACCAATCCTGCAATCGTGTAAAACCGGTAGTTTTACACCGCTTACATAGTTTTTAAGTGCGACATGGAAAGCTCTAAAAGTCCAAATAAGTCCACATAGTTTTATTAAGTTATGTTTACGCTTTAAGCTTCTTGTGCTACGTACCTAAATGCCTTGAATAATAAGAAATGTAATGTACTTAGATGCTACTATTGTAGTATTGCTATCGTAATTTTGATTATTTTATTGTTTCTTACATTATTAGCTTGACCATTTCTAAGAAGCTCTCAGACCGACTCCGCGCATTTTAGAGTGTTGTCATGTCAACAAACAGCGTTTAGAGGGATCTTAGTTTTGCAAGCTATGAAACGAAAGTAACGATTCGTAGAAAGTAACTTGGTTGTCGAAAACTTTGATTATTGAAGATATCGTTTGGTGTCCAAAAGGAAGACTAATTATAGAGTAAGTAAATATGGACCTATATTAGCCTAAATTTTATTAGTTTTGTTGTCACTACTGTGCCTTCAGGCCACTGTCTACTGAGCTCGTAATAAACTCAAGCTGACAGGTCTATTAACAAAACTTATTATAATTTCAACAGTAAATAATACGTTCATACCTATAGTGCTTTATAGTTGAGGAGTGGAAGCAGTGGAAGCCGTGTGTGTATGCATGGATGAGGAAAATTGCAACCAACAACCATGTCAGAGGCCTGCTACTTGCAGTAGGAACGACTCGGTGTCCCACACAAAAAGAGAGATCATCGATCATTTCGATTTTAAGTCATCTGTCCATCGTGGTCAGGGTTGGAGTAGCTAAGCGGGTTCTCGAGTAGATGCCATGCCTTGGCAAGATGAACCGATGACTCTTTTACGTATCTACACTTAAAAATAATGTTAATAATTAACTTCACTTCAAAATAAGATAAATAATCTGAATTCTGTTACTAACTTGAACTTAACTGAAGATTTCCATTCAACAATAGGTCTATCAGTGACACCTCAAGTACTCATTTATAGTTGTTTGTACCTGCCTAGGCACCTGATACAATTTAGCTGTACCTACGTACCTAGACTACGTACTTAGTGATATTGGCAAACTGGTAAATCGCAATTAGACTTGGTTTCTTATCGATAGCAATAAATAGACAACTTCTGCACCTACCTACCTAGGTAGGTATGAAGGTACAAGTACTTAGTTCAGATATATATCAGATCAGGTAATAGATAAATATTTGAACAAGGACGAACTAGATGTAATGGAGTTCCAGATTTCCAGATTTATCCAACCAAAGATTGAAAAAATTGGAGTGAATCCTCATCTCTGAATTTACGAGTAGGATCGAAACGATAAATAAAGTTTAACTCATGAATTTTAAATTGTATAAGAAGTGACATCATCATCTGCCTGCCCATATCCCAAATCAGTTCTTTTATCGTTAACTAGTAAAACTTAACCCTGTAGGTACGCCTAAAATCTATGATGACATAGGTGTCATAGGTGTTTGCAACTAAACAATTTGTAGGACAAGTGTCAAACTTGTCCGATGGTGGCCAAATGCGCAGAACTTGTTTTTAGTGTCCATCGCACCAGTGCCCTATTTATTTCTCCAATACCATTTATAGCTCGTTACAACAAAGATTTACAAGGATTTCATGTTTTTTAGACAGCCTCATCACTTTATGATGTTCGGGAAGTATCCTGTTTATCAAAACAACGTGTAATAAGTTTATATGTCCCTGGACGCATTCCAAAAATATAGAATTCCAGAATCTAGAAATCCCTAATAAAACTGAATCGCGCTCTCCGTATTAGCCTAAAGATATCTAATAAAATTTCAATGTTACGAAAACATGCGTGTTAGAAGTCTAGATCTAGTTTAATGAAAATAGTACTAAAAATTTTGTGGTTAGACAGAGGAAAAACAAATGAATAAATCAGTTTTCTTTAAGGGTGCTCAAATAACCAATCAACCAATCAAGCTTGACCAAAACGCAAGCTACAACGTCCTTTAAATTGTATGCGGGGGAATTTGAAATTTCTTTGTATTTGACAGACGAATGTGTAACGTTTAGATTCTCAAACATGAAAACGCCGGTCCATTGTTTTTAGTTCAAATTTTTAACGGTATTTGTTTATAAAAATGATAGAAAAATATTTAGCTTCTTCCGCACCTATGACGGTAGGTTATGCTGCTGAGTGAACCACACGTACGACCGCAACCTAATGCAAATGTACTAGCGATACAACACACCAACACCGCAACCACCGTTTTACGCTCTACACGTGTTTCACTCCTCCACGGAGCATCCTCAGGAGATCTTCGACAGTCAAGTTCCGAGCGCGAGCACCGACTGAGTATTTGTTTATTTTTTATATGTTATCTTCCAGATATGATCTTATCTTCTGCGTGCTGTAAAGAAAAAAATAACGAAGAAGAGCGCGTTGCCGTTCTATATGAAGTCCGTCTGTGTAGACCATTATTAGGCCGTATGCTTCGATACATCTTAGTATTAGAAACTCTGTATGTTCATTACGCTAAATCCAATGTTTCTCTACAATATTGCGGGCTGAAACAAACAGATATAGTTCCAAGATTTACAACTTCGGTCTTGACTCTAGACCAGCTTATAGGCAGTAAATAATAAGATGCACTTGAATATAAGGTCATTGGTTGTGGTTTCAATGGCTTATTATAGATTTATGAGACGTCAAGAAAATTCATATGCATATCAGTAGACGTAAATTCTAGCGATTTTCAGTTTCATTCTATACCTAAGTATTGTTAATGTTTAAGTTGTGTCACTTTCACTAGCTTATTTCTATACTTGGAAACCTCCTATTGTCGACTTGTACTGACATCGTTTGTCGGTTTATTTTACGTCGATCTAACAAAATAATAATATAGAAAATAATTACCTAATTAAGTAGATACCTACATTTTGTCATGTACCTTCTTACTTAGCTTGTATAATTATTACTTTGGGTAAAATAAGTAGGTACCCATGAAACTGAACAACTTAACCTATTTAACATGGGTCGAAATATGAAGACAATTGGACCACCCATAGTAGGTCTAAATCAATCAGCTGAGCGACGATTTTGTACGGGAGGCCCATTTTTCACATTTCGACCTTACCTCCTTTCGGTTTGTTTTAATAAAGGTAATTTTTTTTCAATTATTAAATACCTACTGCAGTACAAAATAGGCACTACAAGTACTACTAAATAAATATATAGATTTGTTCATCGTCGTGAAAAATATCGTCAGTAGATACCTATATAAATTCTGGTGTTGAAAGTTATGTGATGTCATATTAATATGTTGTTCATTTCATAATTTACAAATTATATCTTCTTATGGACTGAAAATAAAAGGATTAACTTCTTAAATCGATAAATGTTCACCTTTGAAGAATTAGTATGACAAGTAAGAAAATAAATGTTTGTTCAGGAAAGTGTGTCATGATTGTCAAAAAATATTTATGTACGGGTGTTAATTTGGAATTTTAAGCCCCTCAAAGATATTTTAAAAATATATTCTTCTGTTCATAATATCTATAGGAGCTACATAGACAATTAAAAGAAGTGACATACATACTAAGGAATATCACGTCTACATCCCTAGCGGGGTATGCAGAGCGTAAACCATGATAATGATAATGATAATGATAATGATAATGATAATGATAAATTTATTTATAACACTTGTTATAAGTCAAAAATACAAAGTATGCAGGTACAATAGTTTTAGCACATAAAAATATTGTATAAAATAAAATATAGTTATCAAAAAGTGACTCAGGGTCATTTATAAATTCACAAATAAAATAAAATTCAAATCGTATGTCGTGGTCATAAAGCTAAATTCATTTTAAAAAATTCGCTATAATCATAAAACTGGTTACTCAGTAGCCATATTTTGAGCTTACTTTTAAATGTATGTAAGGAAGCTGCATTACGCACGTCATCAGGCAATCGGTTATAGACCGCGGGACCGGTAATGTACACGGACTGTTCCGACCTCTTTAATTTAATGTTTATGGGAGCAACTAAGCGGTCTTTGTTTTTGTCGCTTCGTAGGGTTCGGGTTGGATTAGTTCCCTTGCGATTAAAAGTGTTGCAGTTTATGTGCACGAACAACGCGACCTGGTAGATCCATATGCAAGGCAGGGGCATTATCCTTAGCTCTTTAAAATATTCACGAGCAGAGACGTCATCAGGCACTCCCGGACGCAGTATTCGCTAGGCGTCGCAGCGCGAAGCTCGTGCGCCCAAGCCTGGCACACAGATCGTCCAGGTGCTGTTCCCACGCCATAACACTATCCAGTCGGAAACCCAGCAGTTTAGCCGACGTCACTTGCTCCAACGGTGTTCCCGCAGCCAGGACCTGCATCGGTTTAGTCGCGTGACCGTTTAGGCTGATTTTCATAAAACAGGTCTTTTGTTTATTTAGGGCTAGTCCGTTAGAGCTGAACCACTGATGCAGTATCTGTACGGTTGTATTTAGCTCAACCTCAAGTTGCATCTCCGTGGTCGCAGTCACCACAGCGGTCACGTCATCCGCATACATGTAGACCTCGACCCCGGGAAGAGCTTCTGGGAGGTCATTTAGCAGGATGCTAAAAAGAGTATTGGATAGACATGACCCCTGCGGTACGCCCATTATATTTTTCATTTCGGTAGATTTTACTTTGCCTCTATCTCCTACTACTATCTGGGTTCTAGCTGTCATGAAGGACATTAGCACCGCCAGCGCCGGCCCTTGAATCCCGTAGTGCACTAATTTATTTTCGATCAGCGTGTGGTCAGCAGTGTCGAAAGCACGCGAGAGGTCACAGCAGAGGATTGCTACCTGCTTCTTGGACTCCCGCGCGCGGAGTACCTGCCACACTACCTCTCGTACCAGATCTGTGGTGCTGCGACCGGCGCGGTATGTATACTGCCGCGGGGACATTACGTTTCGAGCCGCCCAGAAATTCAAGAGTCTAGTATTTAGGCCTACTTCTAACACTTTGCTTATTCCTGGCACCATCGAGATAGGGCGGTAGGAGCTGATATCAGATTTCTTACCCTTGCCCTTATAAAGAGGCGCGATCTTAACTTTCTTTAGGGCATCAGGGAAGCAGCCGCTGCGTATGCACTCGTTGAAAAGGTAAGCCAATATTACACTGATTGTGGCACCCACTCGCCTAATGACGTCCGCAGACAAGTCGTAAATGTCAGTGCTGGTTTTGGGTGCGATCTGCTTGTGGAGTATTTTTTCCACCTCGTCAGGCGAGAACCGCGCGAACCATACACACTCGTCGCTGGCGGGGCGGACGGCGGCGAGCGCGGCGACGCTGCATGGGATGCTTGCGGCGGGCGCTCCGCATACTAGGCCAGCGGTGACAAATTCCTTGTTTAATGAATTCGTTAGTAATATTTTATTGGCGAACGGTGTCCCGTCTTTATTTTTAATAATTTCAGTAAAATCTGCACGGTCTCTTACCTTTCTACCTAACTCGGTATTTACGACGCGCCACATGCATTTGTTTTTATTTTTATGATTCGATATTAATGAGTTGAAATAATCCATCCGTTTATTTTTTAGCATAACTGCATATTTTATTTTTAAGCTAGCCGACGTACTTGCAAAATCAACATTTAGCGGATATTTCTGTTCCAAGTTCTTGAAATCGAACATTAACAATTTTAAATTAGTCGCCTCCTCGTCTATCCAAGGAGTGCTGCTAACTTTATTTACGACTCGGCGTACCGGACAAGTGAGATCTAGTTTATTTAACATTAAGTTTAAAATTGATTCGGCCAGCGACTGGCAGTCGTTACTGCTTAGTATAACTTGTTGCCAGTCTACTGATTGTAATGCTAAGCCGTAATTAATAATGTTCCCGTGTGAGAGAATACGTTTTGTTATCGGCTGCGCGTTATTGCAATCGGGAGTTTCGATGTTTACCCTCTGCGCTAAGTGATCGCTCAGGTGAGTCTGCACAGTCGCAGCGGCTGACACACGGTCGCTGGGGATGTTCGCATACACGTGGTCAAGCAAGGTCCACTTTGAGTTTTCAAAACGCGTACCGGATTCGATGTATTGGCTAAAGTTATAGCTATTTAATATGTCAAATAGTCGCCGTTTTGTAGGTGAATCTATTAACAAGTTGATATTAATATCACCGGTGATGATTGCATCAATGCCCTCATCTGTTATTTTGGTCAAAAGATTTTCAAATAACGGTAGGTATAAGTTTACGTTTGTAAGGTTGGAACGATAGATGCCGACTATCAAAAGGCGCTCATCTATGAGCTCAATCGCGCAAACGTCGAACACCTGTTCCACCGCGAGGTCGCAATAGTCCTGTCTGTTTAACGCTTTGATGTTGTGCTTTACGTATATGCAACTTCCTCCATTTTGTATATTTGGTCTACAATAATAAGCAATCAAGTCATAATTAGCAAGAGTAATTGATACTAATTCATTACTTTTTTGCCAGTGTTCTGTTATCACTAAGATATCACATGTCAATTCGGTCGATAGCAATACTTCTAATTGTCGAGTTTTTGAATTAATACACTCTATATTTTGGTGAGCTATGGTTAATTTCCTCCTGTCGGTTCTAGTTAGCGGCGTTCGTGGTGTCCGTGTGTCGCGCGCGCGCCGGTGCACCTTGCTCGGTGGCGGCACGGGTGGCGGGGAGCGTGCGCTGGGCGCGCCCCCCGCTGCGTCGAAACCACTCGCTAATTACTGTGCCCGGGGGCCAGTTTTCCGCAGACATAAAGAAATCAAACTCGGTACTTGGGACCGATATAGCAAATGATGCGTAGTACTGGTGTTTTAGAGTCATTTTGTCAACTAAAAATTCTGAGCATTCTTTGTTGCTTAGCTTGGCCATGTATTTTTGAATAGCCTCAGCTGATGTGTCAGTCTTAAAAAAACATGCATGAATCTTTTTCATCCTTACGGCTGTTTGTACTAAACTGTCCACCGGGCCAGTACCGGTAATAGTAACCCTCTTCGGTTGTCTTGGTTTGCGTTGTCTTTTTGACTTCGCCGTCGTCCATGGTCCTGCTGAATCATCGTTTTCGTCATCCTTACTAACATTTTCGCTCTCCGTAGCCGGCGCGGCAGGCGGCGTCGGAACCGGCTTAGGAGCGGTAGGCGACTTCGGCGGCCCCGCCGAATGCTGGCTCGCGCTCGTGCGAGCGGCGGCGGCTCCGTTCGTAGTCGTAGGTAGTGATCCCCTCCTAGTCTTCTGCGTCATCGCAGTGGTGTGCGGCTTGGCGATCGTGTTCGCGCGATTATTTTCCTGGGTCTTCGTAGCCGTCGATCCATTCGGCCGAGGTTTGCTTAAATCTATTCGATTTCCGCCATTGCATGTCGGACACGTCGTCGGTGATTTATTCTCTAAGAAACAAATTTTTTCGTCTATCTTCTTAATTCTGTCCAAAATGTTTGATATTTTACTATCAATTGGTTCCAACATCTTCGTTATGACTTTCTCTAGTGCTTCCAGGGTGGTTTTCGACATTTTTACGGTAATAATCACTAAAACACACGACACCGAAACGATACGCGGCTTTATTCGTGAGTGCGGACCACAGACTCCATGTACACCATGTCTGATTTAAAAAAGCATCACACTCCAATATGATAGAAATAAAATCTGATTCAGGCAGAAAGTTATCTACAGTACGGCCGATCGAATAGGCCAAAGTTGAATACTGTTAAAATCATGTTAATGCTATGAGATTTAATTTTCTTTACTGACACGTCTTTTAGTATGGGTTTGACAGCTGCCATATATGGCCGATTCGGACGGCCGTAGGTACTATATATACTTATGTTACCAGTTTTGTTTGACGTCGCGTCAGGTGGTATGGTGTGATCCGTAAAAACCGCTAGTCGCTAAGGCTGAGAATCCACCAGAGCTGTGCGAGGTAGCTAAGCGGTGTACGAGGAAAAATCCACCAATAGAATCACTTCATTGAGCGAGACTAGGAAAATGAAGTGATTCTATTGGTGGATTTTTCCTCGTACACCGTTTAGCTACCTCGCACAGCTCTGGTGGATTCTCAGCCTTAGTGGCCTCTCACGAGACCCGCGGAAAAGAAGTGCTGGCTGTTCAAAGCCAGCATCACACTTCAATAAGATAGTAATAAAATCTGATTCAGACAGAAAGTTATCTACTTACAGTACGGGCGTTCAAATAGGCCGAAGTTGAAAACTGTCAAAATCATGTTAATGCTATGAGATTTAATTATCTCCACTGACACGTCTTTTAGTATGGGTTTGACGTTTGACTGCTGTCATATATGGCCTATTCGGACGGCCGTACTATACCTATGTTACAAGTTTTGACGTCGCGCGCGTCAGGTGGTGTGGTGTGATTCGTGGGCCGGCCGATCGCGTGAGAGAATCAAACGTTACATATAAGATAATTTACTGTGCCGACTATTAATGGTCCTAATTATGGCTATTTCGAAAAACACGCTTTCACTTTCTGAATGTCAATGAAGGAATTCCTTGCGAATCGGGCCACGGTCAACGGCCCCAGACCTATTTAGAATGTTATGAGAAAAACATGGTAACTAAACGGTTACAAACAAGTGTATGTGAAACAAAAACCCGACTGCGGTAATTTTAAAGTAGTATTTTGCTGAAAAAATCCGCCATCTTGAATCTTCTTCTTCTTCTTCTTATTTAAGAGCTCACTGCTCTTGTCGGTGGAGTAACCGCCAATTGTCTCTGTCTTGCGCCTTTTCCTTGACCTCCCTATACGACATGACCATTAATTTCTCCTTCACTTGGTCTAAATAACTCCTTCTTGGCCTTCCTCTCCCTCTCCTTCCTTCGATCTTGCCCTCAATAATAGTCCTGAATAATTGGTCATGTCGTATAAGATGTCCCAACATGATTCCTCTTCTTTTTTCTATTGTTTTCAGTAACGTTCTTTTTTCCTTCACTAGTTGGAGCACTTCTTCGTTGGTCTTTCTCTCTGTCCAGCTTATCCGTTCCATCCTACGCCAACACCACATTTCGAAGGCTTCTAACCGTTCCCTGTCTCTTTGTGTCATTGTCCAGGTTTCGCAGCCGTATAATGCTACGCTCCAGACGTACACCTTGATCAGTTTTTTACGAGCATGTGATGAAATTCTGGCTTTTAGCAGTGTTTTCTTTCCGTTGAAAGCTTTCTTTGCCATAGCTATTCTTGCCTTTATATCTGGTGTACATCTGGAGTCGTTAGTAATTATGCTGCCTAGATATTTGAAGGTTTTGACCTCTTCTAGTGGCGTGTTATTTAGGCTGATTGGTCTATTATGTTGTGGATGTTTAGATGTGACTAAGGTTTTGGATTTATTAATGTTGATTTTTAGGCCATATTCACTGAATGTTTGATCCATAACAATGATTAGTTTTTCTAGATCTATTGCACTATTCCCTATTGCAGCTATGTCGTCAGCGAATCTAATAAACTGAATGTTCTCCCCGTTAAATTTTACCCCTGCTCCTGAATCTTTGATTTTGTTTATGGCCGTTTCGATAAAGATGTTAAATATGAGTGGTGAAAGTGGACATCCCTGCCTCACCCCCTGTCTAATCTTTGCTCTTCCTTCTTCTTCTCCTATGTGAATAACTGTTTCTTGTTGTTTGTAAAGCTCAAAAATTATTTTCCTGTCTCTATAGTCTACTCCTATATTATTCAAAACTTCCATCATATTTCTCCAGTTTACCTTGTCAAAGGCCTTTTCTAAGTCTATGAAGGCAATATGTGTTTCCAACCCTAAGTCTAACCGGCGGTCCACTATTAATCGTAAAGCCAATATTGCCTCCCTAGTTCCTTTTCCCTCCCTAAAGCCGTATTGATCAGCTCCTATATAACTCTCTGAAATTGGCTTTAGCCTATTTTGAATCTATATTTTTTAATATAACTAGTGTGACTCGCGCTGCTGAGACGAATCTAATGACACCTCTTATGTCAAAATCCAACTATCCATTTGGGCTGTAGCCCGTAAAAAAGAATTTTCTTTCCACATACATACAAACATACATACATACTCTCGAAAAACATAATCCCCTCATAATTTCGAAAATAAAAAGGGTGTAGGTACTTTGAATTCTTCCATAAGCACACTTGATAGGTACAAAATTATTTTGATCATTTTGACGGGACAACTCTGTGTACTTACTTACCTACCTAATTTCCTTTGGTCCTACGAGATAGGTATTTGCATATTTGTGAAGTTGGGTTTTCCGCAGTTACAATTGTGGAGGACTGAAAAAATTTAAGTTTTGGTAAATATGTTGTTTTTTGTGGTCAGTATAATAGAGGGACTAATGGACCCTTTTTGCGCGGTAGCCCACATAAATGTTCATGTATGTCTAATTGGAGGTTGATCTCATTGTATTCATCACCTTTCTGCCATTATTCTAATTTGAAAACGCATGTTATCTTCAGTTGAGCTACCTATATCAGCACTGCAGTCTTTATCAACCATTCCCGTATGAGGCGTCCTTTCATGCTCTTCATCCCTTTTCATAGCATTTCCTCATCTCCCTCCTTTTGATCCTCTATGTAGCTCCTATGGCCGTGTGATGCCGGCTTAGAATAGCATCACCCTTAATCATCACCCTAACATCTTTCCCGTGGGTTTCGTAAGAAGCGTCTAAGGGATTTGAGAGTTGATATGTATTGCAAATTTTAGGCGACAGGCTGACAACCTGTCTCTATGGTGATACACAGTCTTCTGTATGACTCTCAAACTTTTGTTAAAACTGTAAATGGCCGATTTTTACAGCCGTTCACGCTCTGCCTACCCTGCAAAGGATATAGGCGTGAATTAATGATCTGGTAGAGGAACACACACCGTTCAGTTCTATTGTATTAATCACTTTGAACTTCAAATCTTTAGGATTGCTAGTGATGGGGTAACATAATCTAGGTATCTGTTAAATACTCGCAAATTACCTATGAACAAAAAAGCTCAATAAAAATCAACAAAATGTTGATCTATATCTGATAAAAGCTTATTAGAAATAATCTTATTAGACTAAATTGAATTAGCATAAAAAAAATATGTGGCTATTTTTACCTAACTAACTCCGCCGGCTTAGCGACCGAAAGAGGATCTATCTATTTTTACCTAGATGCTAATTTTCATTTAATACATGTTTGGAAAAATTGTAAGTTCTCAAGGCATTACACAGCCATGTCAGAGGCCTGCTACATGTACCTAGTAGGTGGCTGAAGAACTCTGAAACCAGGGGTCGTTGTTCATCGGGTCGTTGAACGACTCTGTGTCCTACTCGAAAAGAAGAAGATACCACTTTTTATGTAGAGATTGAATCTGATTTGACCGCTTTTGTATATCATATGCTACTGTAACATTCTCATACGCATTCGCTGCAAATATAAGCCTAAACGAGTACTTGGTTGAATACAAACAAACACCACCTAGTAGCTCAAATCCCATCCTTACGTCCAATCCTCACAACGCCCGGTAGTCACGTACGTTCTATTTTTACGAGTGTTCGAATTTCGAATCCTTTTGATATCGCCAGCACCGTTCCGTTTGATCTTCGCCGGTGGCCGGCGGTAAATACCAACGGTGACAAATAATTCTGATTAATGGAACGCAAGAAGAATGCGTTTGAATTTTTTCGTGGAAATATTTCGCGTGATTTGTGTGATGGCGCAGCACTAGGAAACTTTTGTGGCGACTTAAGTAGGTGTATATGTTACAGTCAAAACCCTTAACCAGTCAATAACGTTAATGACTGGCAAAACCAGTCAATAACGTTATTGCCTAAGGTACTTAGTCAAAACCCTTATTGACTGATTTTGTCTAATAAAATCAGTCAATAACGTTATTGACTGACGTGCCTAGTCAAAACCCTTAATAGGTATGTCCTGGTTGGTCTTAGATCACCATCAGGACCGTTAGATGGTCGCTGCCGGAGTGGAAGTCTACTGTCTCGCTCGCCGGTTGTTATTCCATAAGGACATGCCCAAGTCGTAGACGGCTCTTACTTATGTTGACGGCAGCAAATACGTGGCCTCCCCTCCCAGAAGTCATAGACCACCCGGTAGTTACTCGAGGACTCAGGCTCAGTGCCACCGGCGAGCGAAACAGTAGACTTTCACTCTGACTGCCTCCATCTTCTATCTTCTATAAGATGCATTTCAGTGAGCGTGCACAATCGCCCCACGACCTGATTATCCCCATTCCACCTCCGGGGATCGCGTCGCTGACTAGGTTTACTACTTTTATCAGCTGGTGAGATAGCAGACAAATGCGAGCCTATCTTATTTAAAAAAATATATATCGATCCTGACGGTTACTATGCTACCCAACGCATCGCTCATAATCTCACCGCAAATCAGTGCTACTCGCCGCATCGCACATCGAAACTCTCCGCACCGCACTGCTTTTCGCCGCATAGCACATAAACTCACCGCAACGCCGTGCTACCCGCCGCATTGCTCATAATTTCACCGCATGTCATTGCTACTCGCCGCATCGCACTACTACCCGCCGCATTGCTCATAATCTCACCGCAAATCATGGCTACTCGCCGCATCGCACACCGAAACTCTCCGCTCCGCTCTGTTTTCCGCCGCAAAGAACATAAACTCACCGCAATTCAGCGCTACCCACCGCAACACACAACAAAACTTCCCGCACGGCACTGTTTTCCGCCGCAAAGCACATAAATTCACCGCAATTCAGCGCTACCCGCCGCAACACACAACAATACTTCCCGCACCGCACTGCTTTCCGCCGCAAAGCGCATAAACTCACCGCAATTTAGCGCTACCCGCCGCAACACACAACAAAACTTCCCGCACGGCACTGTTTTCCGCCGCAAAGCACATTAACTCACCGCAATTCAACACTACCCGCCGCAACACACAACAAAACTAACCGCACCGCACTGCTTTCCGCCGCAAAGCACATAAACTCACCACAATTCAGCGCTACCCGCCGCATCACACAACAAATCTTCCCGCACCGCACTGCTTTCCGCCGCAAAGCACATAAACTCACCGCAATTCAACGCTACCCGCCGCATCGCACACCGAAACTCTCCGCACCGAACTGTTTTCCGCCGCATTGCACATAAACACACCGCAACGCAGTGCTACCCGTCGCATCGCACATAAACTCACCGCAACGCAATGGTTACTGCATAGTAACCATCAAGACCGTTAGATTTTTTTTCAAAACTATTAATAGGTACGTCCGACCCGGTGGTAGCAACCTAGACTGCCTGGCTGGTCTGAGATCACCATCAGGACCATTAGATGGTCGCAGCTAGAAGAAAGCCTACAGCCTCGCTCGCCGATTGAACTAGGCGGGAGCCTAACAACCACCGTCGTGAAGTCTATGACATCTAGGAGGTGAAGCCACGTATACGCTAATGTCAGCATTAGATAGTGAAGAGCCGTCTGCGACTTGGGCATGTCCTCAGGAATAACAACCGGCAGTCTAGGTTGCTGCTACCGGGGCAGAAGTACCTATTAAGGGTTTTGACTGGGCACGTCAGTCAATATCGTTATTGACTGCTTTTAATAGATAAAACCAGTCAATAAGGGTTTTGACTGAGGCCCTTAGGCAATATCGTAATTGACTGGTTTTTCCAGTCAATAACGTTATTGACTGGTTAAGGGTTTTGCCTGTAACATATATGAATAGTTAAAATTATTTGTGAAGGGACGAAATAGTCAAATAAAGAAAAAGTTCGGGGTTTCCCTAACAACAACACGAGTCTTCTTCAAACTGGAAAAAGTCTTAAGCACTTTTAGTGTCTGCTTAGTTCTCATGTAAGTCTAGGTATAAAGGTATAACCTAGTTGGTTTATATCGTATTACTTGTATTTGAAAAGGTTCTGAATTCAGTAAAGTCGTGATTCAGTTTTTGCCACA
The DNA here is from genome assembly GCA_024500475.1 of Phthorimaea operculella. NCBI lineage: Eukaryota > Metazoa > Arthropoda > Insecta > Lepidoptera > Gelechiidae > Phthorimaea > Phthorimaea operculella. The sequence goes on along the minus strand of JANFCV010000019.1, from coordinate 3,384,984 downwards.
TTAGGTTTTGATTTCAAAGAGGTCCCATTGTCATCGATTCAGGATCAAGTGATGGTGTCCTGGAGAAATCAAGAAAATTTAAAAAAATCAAGACGCTGTTGAAGTAAATACTTAACTATTATTTCTTAAGGTGGATCGTTACGCCATACAAACGAAAAACTGCACTTCAGTCGGGTTATACATGAGTCGCAGAGCAAATTTTTGAAAAAACTTCATGTGAAATGATGAAGGCACACTTAAAATTGTCGCAAAACTACTTATGGTTTAAAGATAATAAGTATTTTCTGCGCAATAAAATTAAACGTATTTATTGCAGCAGTAGCTCCATCTATTTACGTAAAGTGGCGACTCGGTTTTTACGGGGAAATCTGATGGCTTAAAAATTCTTTTTCGTGTTTTGCGAAAATGTTATATACCCACGGGACTCCCCGTCAGGTTTTTTGATCAGACTTGTGTCTCCTTTACAGACATAGCTCCATTGAACTTTTGTATAGAAAGCGGAACGCCTTAAGCTTATAACTGGCGACAATAAATAACGAATTGGCAACTTTATTGTTGACATCCTGCTCAAATTTCATACCTATAATATGATAGAGAAGCACACAATAATGTTGCCAATCCGGGATATGTTCTTTATCTGCGTCAGTTATAGGTACATGTTCTATTTTTTTTTAATAAAACTCAGTTAGACATCCTATCGAATCTAAACTTATTCGGCCACATGATTGTGGGGCCCATAAAACTAGGAGACTATAAAACTGTCGGCAGCTGATAAAAATCTACCTACCGAATTTAAAAATCTATTTTATTACTTAACATTCTTACTACTAATTTTATAATGTGAATAAATTCCGAAACATCATAATATTATGTTTCATGTTAAATTGTTTTGTGAGCAGTAACATAATTAACACAGTATCATATTACGGCAAGTTAAACTTAAATATTCGTTATGAAAATAGGGTTCAGTGACTTCCCGACGGGCTAGTATTTAAATAACTGAATAAGTTTGGCCAGGGGTTGGCAACATTTTCTTTTAAACACACCACTATTATAGTCATAATAAAGACCGAGCGTGGCGGCGTCGTAGTGCGCCGTCAACGTGACAGCGTCGTTCATAGTATGGAGGGCGTCCCGCGGCGTGCCGCCCGGTCTTACTGGCATCCACATACAAACCAGTCATTTTGACGGCGCACCACGTACGTCGCGTTTGGCTCAGTCTTTAAGTAAGGTTGCTGTCTATGTCTACCTAGACGGTGGTCGTTATATAGGGTGTATTTTTATTAGTGGCGGATCCGTTAAGGGTGTGTTCTGTCAATGAAACTGAACAACTTTCCCCAAGGAACATAGGTCGAAATATGAAAAAAAAAATTGGCCCTCCCATACAAATTGACCCGGCCGGCCAACACACTTGATATGGGAAGACCAAAATTTTTTTCGTATTTCGACCTATGTTCCTTGGGGAAAGTTGTTCAGTTTCATTGACAGAACACACCCTTAACGGATCCGCCACTAATAAAAATACACCCTATATAATCACCTCATAGACCTGGCAGCGTAAAGGGAAGCCGATGGGAATCGGCATTTATGGATCCTTTGCCACTGCAGCCGTAGTAATGGGCGGTTAAAAAACTCTGACACAACAGTAGAGAAGAAAATGAGGCCAATCTCACCAGAAGGTAAATACGGTTTATAGATAAATAATGCAGATGACGCCGATCTAGTAAAGATATTTTTATCATTGCAATAATGAAGATAGGTTGAAAGAAAAAACAAACACAGCTTTCTCATTTTCCTAAAATTGTGACCTAAGTGTAACATGATTGCGCCCGCCAATTACATTATGTAGTTAATATTGAGGTTAATTAATTGCCTAACTATATTACTTACATAGACTCCAACAACGTTATTTATTACTAACATGCATCATAAACATCGATTTTACATGGTGATGATACGATAATCAATACCGACTATTACCGATATACTCGTAGTATAAAATTCATCGGCCCGGTGTCCCACACGAAAAGAAGAAGAGAAGTAAACTAACTTAACGAAAAAACTATACTAACTTAATTTTATTAAGTTAGTTTAGGTTTTTTGTTACTTTGTCTGTCTGTCTGTCATAGAATTCGCTAACTCTTCCTACATCACACAGCGGATTTGATGAAGGTATTTGTAATAGATAGAGCAATTCAAGAGAAAATTTATATTATGTATATCGCATTCCGGGGAAATTGCCTTTTTCCCATGAGAAAATGAGTTGCAGCGGGTAAAACCGGCAACGGGCTGCTAGTGTCGCATAAAATGTTATCGCAAAGTACCTACTTACTGCATAGGTACAAGCACAGATTTTATAACACAATTAAAATAAAATAATGTTAATTGCCAATTGTTGGGAACCACTGGGCCGTGCGCCGGCGCCGATTTACCATCGCTTTTCAAGCGTGTTGCACAAATAAATGCAAATATTCTCAAATGTTTACCCTCTAGATCCTTACCGCAATAATATTTGTGTATTTGAGTGTTTGTGAACTTGCCTAGTACAAACTTAGATCAAGGAAGCAGGGAATTGAGATGAAGAGTCTACGAACAACGGGAGTGAAGCCGTAAAAACTCGTCATAAGGCGCTTTTCACACATGACGACCGCTTGTGCGTTATTTTTGCGCAGCGCTATCCATTGCGTTTAAAAAATACGATTTTCCACCATATTTTCATACGAATACGGATTATGTGAAACGGTTTGACGGACGCATTCGTTAGCGCTAAAAATATTGCACTACGCTGCGTCGACGGAAGCATTTAATTTTGTCAAATAAATTGACATAAATCATATTTGTATGAAAATTAATAAGTTAAATTCGTATTCGCATGCGTTACGCAGTGCAAAAAGGACGTCGAAACGGATGTTAGGGTACATTCTCATCGCCCGCATTTTTTACACATTCCGCTGAAAAAGTGCAGCTTTCTGTGGGAAGTGGGATCTAATTTTTTTTTATAAAATACTTCAGCTTGTATTACACATGGTTAAACATTTAAATACTCAAATATGTTGACAGTTTTTTGTAAAATTCCTGTCAAAAATGCATTCTCTAACGTCCATGGCGAGGAACTTTGCTACTTTGTGACAGATAAACTGTTATAGATCCTAAAATATCAGGGTAATATCATGTTAATCATTCTTATCTTCTAACTAGTTATATTTTCTATCTTGCAAGATGTTTTTAAAAGTAAAAGACGCCGGAATTTATTTTTAAACATGGTTTTTAGCGTTGAAGCCTGATTAAGGCTTAAATTTCCTCGCGCTACCTTCTCACTCATATTTCTATGACGGTGAAAGCTATCTGTCTAGTTTATTTACATATGAGTAGCGGATAGTACTGCCGACAATATCATAAGAGAAGCACGTGCCTCTCGCTGCTGCATTTTTGCTGGCGAAGGTAAATTCCACACATTTACGATTTGGTTCAGTACCCACTAGAGATGGGATTCTACCCGGGTAAATACCCAGATTTGGGTATATACCCATTCTTACCCGTTTTTTCCTACCCGAATTAGTTTTTACCCGGGTAAATACCCGTATATAAGTTTCATATCTATTACAGCCTTTAAGGTACGTGTTTTGCAAAAGAATTCGTAGTAGGTTACTAGAACACTTATTATGTACCCGTGCAATGTAAAGAAGAATTATTTTACGTATTTTACGATTAAGTTTGAAAGATATCGTCATTCGTTTATTGCTTTTATACCGGTATTGTCGTGCATTACTTAGACCATGTTCATAGATGCGACTTTTTTGTCCCGCGATACACATATTTCTCGTTCTTTTCCTCGTGTGTAAAAGGGACTTCCGATAATTCCCGGCCAAAGTCTTCTCAGTGTGAATGCGCGATCACAGTGCTCAGCTCAGATCATGAAACTGAACGATTTTCACATGGTGGGTCGTAAGTATTTGTACGTTGGTTCGTTTGTGTTTGTTGGGCGGGTCGTACATGTTTTTTGGGTCGTAAGGGTTTGTTGGGTGGGTCGTTAGGATTTGTTGGGTCGTAAAGGTTTGGTGGCTCGTCAGAGTTTCTTGAGTGGGTCGTGAGTGTTTGTTGGCTCGTAAGGATATGCTGGATGGGTCGTTAGTGTTTAGTATGTTTTAAGGGTTTGTTGGGTTGTAAGGGTTTGTTGAGTCGTAAGGATTTCTTGAGTAGGTTGTGAGTGTTTGTTGGCTTGTAAGGGTATGCTGGATGAGTCGTTAGTGTTTGGTGGGTCTTAAGGGTTTGTTGGGTGGGTCGTTAGTATTTGTTGGATCGTAAGGGTTTGTAGTTGGGGTTGTGGTTGTTTTCGAGACGTAAGGCTGTTTGGTGGCTCATTTATATTTGTTGGTACGTTAGGGTTTGTTAGGCGGTTCGTTAGTGTTTGCTAGGGTCGAAAGGGTTTTTTGGGTTGTAAGGGTTTGCTGGATGGGTCGTTAGTATTTTCTAAGTCGTAAGGGTTTGTTGGGTCGTAAGAGTTTGTTGGGTCGTAAGGGTTTATTGGGTTGTAAGGGTTTGTTTGCTGGATGGTAAGAGTTAATTGGGTCGTAAGAGTTAATTGGGTCGTAAGAGTTAATTGGGTCGTAAGAGTTTGTTGGGCCGTGGGTTTGTTCGATCGTAAGGGTTTGTTGGATGGGTCGTTAGTGTTTGTTGGGTTGGTAGGGTTTGTAAGTTGTGCCGTTGGTGTTTGTTTGATCGTAAGGGTTTATTAAGATGTCGTTAGTGTTTGCTGGGTAGTATGGGTTGTTTGGGTTATTAGGGTTAATTGGGTCGTTAGGGTTGGTTAGGCGGTTCGTTAGTGTTTGCTGGGTCGAAAAGGTTTGTTGGGTTGTAAGCAGTGGCGGACTAAGGTAGGGGCGGGGGGGGCGGTCCGCCCCGGGCAGCAGGTCCCGGGGGGGCATCAAAATGGTCTCCGAAGGAGGCCATTTTTATTATCCAAGGGCCGAATCGTAATTACAGTTATTTACCATTTGATCACAGGAGTTAAGAGTTCGAAGGCTGTTTTGTTGCCCCCAGGACTTGAATTGTAAATAAAGTTCTTTACGATTTGATCAAAGGAGATCGGAGGCTATTTTGAGGGGGCACCCCAGGACTTTTAGAGTTCGAAGGCTGTTTTGTTGACCCCAGGAATTAAATTGTTAATAAAGTTTTTTACGATTAGATCAAAGGTGTTCAGATGCTATTTTGTTTCCCCCCAGGACTTGAATCGTAAATAAAGTTATTTACAATTTTATCAAAGGAGTTCGGAGGCCATTTTGATGCCCCCAGTACTTGATAGCAGCCGCTGCTAGGGCAAGCTTATTTAAAATATTTAAAAACATTATTAGATTAAGTGACACGGCGTATCTCCTCGCTGCTTGTCTTTTTTCTTGAGCTCGTTTCTTCGCTAACAACGAGCGTGACCCTCATGTCTTTTTAACGCGCAATGTCGAGCTCGCTTCGTTAGCAAACACCGTATGTTTCCTCTCATGTTTTTTGACGCAGATGGTCTAGCTCACTTCGCTCACAAAACGTGTAGTGATGGTTCAGGACGGTGTGCCTTTTTGACGCGAAATATCAAGCTCGCTTCGCTCGCATAACGTGTAGTGATGGTGCAGCATGGTGTGTCTCTTCGCGTGCCTTTTTACCGCGAAATGTCGAGCTCGCTTCGCTCGCATAACGTGTAGTGATAGTGCAGCACGGTGTGTCTCTTCGCGTGCCTTTTTACCGCGAAATGTCGAGCTCGCTTCGCTCGCATAACGTGTAGTGATAGTGCAGCACGGTGTGTCTCTTCGCGTGCCTTTTTACCGCGAAATGTCGAGCTCGCTTCGCTCGCATAACGTGTAGTGATAGTGCAGCACGGTGTGTCTCTTCGCATGCCTTTTTAACGCGAAATGTCGAGCTCGCTTCGCTCGCATAACGTGTAGTGATAGTGCAGCACGGTGTGTCTCTTCGCGTGCCTTTTTAACGCGAAATGTCAAGCTCGCTTCGCTCGCATAACGTGTAGTTTTTAAAAAGGGTTTTACATTAAGGCCATTTTCTGTCGCTGGGGGGCATCCGACGGCTTTACCGCCCCGGGCATCCAACGGGGTTAGTCCGCCACTGGTTGTAAGGGTTTGTTGGCTGGGTCGTTAGTGTTTGTTGGGTCGTTAGGATTTGTTGTGTGGGTCTTTAGTGTTTTCTGGGTCGTAAGGGTTTATTGTTCCGTAAGGATTTGTGGGACTGATTGTTAGTGTTTGTTGGGTCGTTAGGGTTTGTAGGTTGGCTCTTTGGTGTATGTTGGTTCGGTAGGGTTTGTTGTGTAGGTCGTTAGTGTTTGCTGGGTCGTAAGAGTTTGTTGGGTCGCAAGGGTTTGTTAAGATGCCATTAGTGTTTACTGGGAAGTAAGGGTTACTTGTGTGAGTTGTTAAGGTTAATTGGGTCATACGTAACAGGTTACTGGATGGGTCGGTAGTGTTTTCAAGGTCGTTAGGGATTATTGGGTGAGGTTTTAATTTTTAGTGTTCGTGGGTCGTTTGTATTTGTTTCCCCCATCCAACCAAACTTTACGACCCAAAAAATACTAACGAACCAACCTACAAAAGCTTAAAATAAATATCCCTGAACGAGGCGCCATCTAGCCCCAAACTAAGCAAAGCTAGCACTATGGGAACAAGATCACTGATATTAATACTGATATACTATTTTGTAAATAGATACATATTTATACATAGAAAACACCCAGACTCAACACAAATACTTAAAAAACCTTAACTAATATTTGTGTCCGGGTGGATCAAACCCACTATCTGGGCATGGCGGGCAAGGGTACTATCCAGTTCGCTATCTGGATTTTGGATCATAGTCGTCGTAATGACCCAACAAATCCCAAAGACCCAATATTCAATCCTTTATGACCCAACAAACACTAACGACTTACCCAATAAACCTTTACGAGCCAGCAAACTGTAGCGACCAACCTAGCAAACCCTAACGATCCACCAAACAAACCCTTATGACACAAGAAACACCAACGAATCGACCTTCAATCCCTCACGATGCAGCAAACACTAACGACCCAACCTACAAACCCTTAAGACCCAGCAAACCTCAACGACCCAATTTGCAAACCTTTATGACCCAACATACACTAACGACCCACCCAACAAACCTCAATGACCCAATTTGCAAAACTCTATGACCCAACATACACTAACGACCCACCCAACAAATTCTTTCGACCCAGCAAACCCTAATGACTCACCCAACAAACCATTACGATAAAAAACCGTAAAGACCCAACAGCCACTAAGCTAGAACAACTAACTGGAGACAAGAGCGGGGCTTGATTGCGGCGAAACTGTCCGCTACTGCGACGGGCGCGAGCTTACGAAACGTCGCGGGTGCTCTTATGTGCAAGCTACGGTGGCGTACGAGAAGTTAAACCACCGCACATGAAGTCATAGCATGCGCGTATGCATCCACTCCTGACAACTTATAGAAATTTGTTCGTTTGTTTTGCAGAATGATGACGATTGATCAATGCGTATTCGTTATCTGTTTAAGTGGTTTCGTTTTCGCGGTTTTCCTGTGACAAATAGATTCTAAATGTATAGGTAGGTTTACATTACTTCATATTTTAAGGAAAAAATTTAAATAGAACGCCTTATAACAAAATTATATAATTTTATAGTTCTTACCCATGCTTTTGGGTAAATACCCGGTAAAAACGGGTAAAAAAGGTAAATACCCAATTTACCCGTTTTTTCCCACCCGGGTATTTACCCACCGCCCATCTCTAGTACCCACCTAACTTCCATGCTCATCGATAACTAAGTATTCAGTTATCAGTTAATACTGATATTTTTTCTGGTTAATACCTTTGTTATGCTTAAAACAAGAGGCGGTATTGTAAAAACTATGGTCTTATAGTTTTTTCGTAGACCGCAAAATAAACTTTCGTTCTAACGTCCATGTCCTTTTTTCCATGTCTTTCCATGTTTCGCGGTGACATGGACGTTAGAAAATGACATGGACGTTAGAGAATGATTAATTTTTTGGCCCCACTGTTGGACAAAGATTTTAAATGCTATATATTTTTTCTTAATTTAAACCAATGCGTGTCTTAATGGAAAATTTTGTGAAAGTAATTCATACTTGAATACCAAATTTTTAAAACACATCTCGTGTTAGGTATACAATTTTGGAAAACGTGCAAAATTTTCCACTTTTGGATTTGAACCTGCGACCTTCGGCATCTGTACTGCCGACGCCACTACCAACTGGGCTACCGCGGTCCTAATCGAGCCTGCGAATTTAGCAAGTATATCTTGTCCACTATCGCGTTTGCAAGTTTTCCAAAATAATTCATACTTTTTATGTCATTGTCATCATAATTAGCCATAGGACGTATACTACTGAACATCGGACTCCACTTAATACTTCCACCTTGACCGATTAGAAGTGGCCTGCATCCGGCATTTCCCCTGCCGCGGGCTGCCGCTCCTCCACCGATTATCAGTCCTTCGAGTATTGTAGCCTGCTCATTGGCACTTCAGCTTGCTGACTCTTTTAGCTATGTTGGTTACCTTGGTTCGTCTACGGATCTTCTCGTTTCTGATTCGATCACGAAAAGAAACACCGAGCATAGCTCTCTCCATAGCTCACTGAGTGACTCCTATTCTATTTAGGAGGCCGACAGTTAGCGACCATATCTGCGCACTGTAGGTTATCACTGGCATGACACACTGTTCAAAAACTTTCGTCTCGAGACAGTGAGGAATTTTGGACGTGAAGACGATTCGCTGAGTGACTTCCTTCTCAAGATCTTCCTAGTTGGACTGTTTGTCCTAGATAGACGTATTTGTCCACCACTTTGAGTGTCGAGTTCCCTACCGATATTGGGGTGGGCGTTACATGAGAGTTGGCCATGACTTTCGTCGTGTCCATATTCAACTTGAGATCCACTTGTTGGGAAATTTCGATTAAAGTCCTGTAGCATTTTGCTGAGTGATGTTTTCGCTATTGATATTGATGTTAAGTTCATCCCATTCCAGGAGCTTCAAGGCATCTTCCATCGCATTGGTGTAGAGCTTCTGAGATAATACATCTCCTTGTATTACACCCCCTGTGCAATGAAATTGCCGCTGTGGTCTTGTATTCGAACTGACATTGTGGCGTTTCTTTCTTCGTTTATGAATATTTCAACACTTCGATATACCTGTAGTATATACGGTTACATTTAATTAAGTACAAATCTCTTGAGGGTGTAATATTCTCACAAAACTGAACAATTTTGTTAGAAACTTACTTGAAATATGAAAAAATTTGGGCCTCCCATACTAAGTGACACACTTTTTCAGCATTTTTGTATGGGAGGTCAAAAATTTTTTTTCATACTTCAAAGAAAAGTTTCAAACAAAAGTTGTTCAGTTTTGTGAGTAAATCACACCCTCAAAAGATTTGTACTTAATTAAATGTAACCCTATCGTAATATCGCTTCTGTTTCATACTTCTGGCGTCACACCTCCTAAGAGAGTCCAAGACATAGTTACAGAGATTCTGAAAGACTTTAAGTACTGGTGTTTCACCCGCTTTTAGTAGCTCTGATATGATTTCGTCCTCGCCTAGCACGTTGTTGTTTTTGAGCTGTTCAAGGGCTATCTTAATCTCATACAAGCTGATATCCGGGTCATCCTCGGTCTATACCGTTGTCTAGACACTGTTGTCGGGTAAGCTTTGCTCTAGGGTCTGTTGAGCTAATAACAGGTTTTGCAACTGAAGTGTACAGCTGTCCACAAAACAGTTTGATCTCCCACAGTACCTCTCTTTGCATGGATACCACGCTGCCATCCTCCGTCTTCAGCTTTGTCAGCTGGCTCTGCCCAATAGACAGGTGCCTTGCGAAAACTTTGGTGCCATTGTTTCTCTTAATCGTTTTTTTAATGTTTTGAATATCACATCGCAGGAACTAGCATATCTGTCTGTTGAGCCGCCGATATCACATACGAAATAAACGTTATATAATGTGTAAAAAAATGAACTGCAAATATTACGAGGCGTAGAAAGGAACGTAGGTCGTAATGTGAAAATAATAATAATGTCGGGACAATACAAATTGTAGCAGCCGCCCGAGGGACTCCAAAATTGTATGGGAGGTTCAAAATTGTTTTCCACATCTCGACCTATGTTCCTCGAGGAAAGTTGTTCAGTTTCACGGACTAATTCACCCCTTAAAGTATTTGTAGTTGATTTTTTTACATCTTGTATGAAGAAATAAAACGTATTTTGTTTAGTTTTCCGACGTACCAGGTAGTGGACATCTAACTTCCATGTCAAAAAATAGTGGCCTTCCATTTTTTCCGTTATTGATAGTCATATGTTATATATTTTCACTAAAATACCTTGTATAAGCTCTAAACAACATTACTTACTAGTTTTATATTTAAAATACACTTTAATTTTTTCATTATTTACAAAAAGAAAATAAGCCACGGAATTCTCTAACGTCCATGTTCGCAAATAGTGGACATCAAATAACTCTTAAACCAGTGATCCGAAAACCGGGCCTTTTAAATTCTATCTTAGAAATGAAGAAAACTTTGATAAACTGTATAATATTTTCCAAAAAATCTAAAATTAAAAAAAGACATGGAAGTTAGAATTTTCCATGGCTTTAGGAGAATGAGCCTTAGGTATATGTGTAAAACGCCAGACGGCTAAAAGAGTGCGACTAGTATAGAGTGAACGGTGAAAATTGGAAACTGTGCTGTAGGTAACCTAGTGGACTGAAATAGGATGGTGGGAAGTGAAATTATAGGCCTCTCATTTTGATAGTTTGCTAGTGGCCTTGTGGTAGCGGCTAAGAATACTGCCACCCCTAGCCCACTCAAGGTGTTTTAAAAAAGGCGACGTATATCTGTCGACTATGGTCAACCGCATAGTGACGGTCATGCCACCTACAAAGGGAGTTGACGTCAAGCAGGCGGCCGGTCATACGACATTGCCAAATCCTTTTGCTACATGATTTTGTGCTCTAACAAAACATGTTGTTAGGGCGTCGGCAGTACAGATGCCGAAGGTCGCAGGTTCAAATCCTGCCTGCAGCGGAAAATTTTGCAAGTTTTCCAAAAACATGTTGCGCCGACCCCAATCAATTTGAGATAGGTATGGGCAGGCAGATGATGATGGTTTTGCTAGTTTTTTTTGGGATCCCTCTAAAATTTCTGTTCATCTGAGAGCAGAAATGGCGAGCGCATTCGGCTAGCGTTGGATTTGCAATAAATAAACATTAGAGTTGAATGCGCTGAAACGTTCTGAGTATCTCGCTTTTGGATTATGAAATAATCGCCGATGGAATTATTGTTATTACGCAGGTACAGAATAACACGATCTTACTGTCTCGACCCCTTAGTTTTTGGATTTTGCAACTCCGAGATACATTATAATAGGTAATTAATTATGTTACAGGCCAAACCCAATGTTACTAGTTTTTCCTAGGCCAAAGTAGTTTTATCTCACATGCGATTGGACAAACCGGTTCAGACTAGGCTAAACTAAGGCCGATAGGATAAACTAGTTTGGCCTATTAAAAATTGTTTAAGGGTCCAGTGATGTAGCTCTAGAGCGTAAAGGGTAGAGTCGGACACCCAGGGAGCATCAAACACCCGTGAGTCTCGAACGTCCTAGAGGATGGTGTGGTTTAGTTTTCCTTTACATTATGAGCACATAAAATAAGTGAGTTGTCATAGTTTTCGAATCATAAAATATGGTCTTGGTATGGTTTTAGTATCCTACGGACGTAACTTAGATATAAGTTAAGGAAAAAGGGGATGATATGCTCCAAAGACACAACCTTTATAACGTCCTATGACTTTACCGAGGCGAGACACAACTAAGAGGTATTAGTTCGATCACTTCGTGCCCTATTCTACACAATGTTTCGTATTCTATATAATGTCGACTGTCATGACATGGTGGCGAATTTGACAGATGATCCCTCAATCTACAGTGCCATTTAGTTCGAACTCTTGTATCTGTCAGTCCAAAAACCATTGACCTAGTGGATGCCAAAAAATAATAACATTTTCTTAAAAAATACTGTTTCACAATCAAACAATACCGGTAAGCGGTAAACACAGAATTTGTTGACAAAACACGCGTCTTCATCGTTTAGCATTACCTACATGGCGCCGCAAATACATAAGTGGCTATGTCATTGCAATACTGACAGGTGCTGATTTGGCGTACATTGCGGGATGTAGTATGGGCGATATTACAGTCTTCTCTTTCTTCGAGTGGGTCACCAAGTTGTCCAACGACCCGATGAACCCTGGTGTTAGAGTTATTCAACCGCCTACTGCCAGTAGCAAGCCTTTGACATGGTTGTGTAACGACCGCCATCATAGACAGCGACCGGGACCGACGGCTTAACGTGCCCATCCAAAGCACGAAACCATCTGGCTTTTCGGACATTCAGGTGGTCCAGTCTGACCAGACTGGGAACAAATTCACTAAGTGATAATATCAACTTTGTGAGTGACCCCATCGGGAATAGAACCCGTAACTTTCTGCGTCGCAGGCAGTCGTACTAACCACATCGGCTGCTAAAGTCAAGATAACCAGCGGTGTATGCCAAATCTTGTGTCAAGGTAGGGTAAGTGAAATAACCACTATAAACGCATAAAAACACGTTCACAGAAATATTGAGACTGGAATGTCGGATAATGTTGTTGTAGGTTTCAATTTCAATGGTGGAGTAAACGGAAGTCTCAATTCATTGGTCGTTTCTCACGAATGAATAATCTTTCGCGTACCAGAGGGCGCGATGTAGCGTCACAAAATAAAAAATAATGACAAGAAGAATTCGCGACGAATTGAGAACCTCCTCCGTTTTTTTTCGTCGGTGAAAATAGATAGACCCCCGCCAGCCAATACAAAACTTGTACCTATCTAAAAACTTTAATTTGGGTTTTTTGATCTTTACTTTGTGGTGCCGGCTTAGAATAGCATCACCCCTTTTCCGTGGATGTCGTAAGAAGCGATTAAGGGATTTGAGAGTTGATGTGTATTGCATTGCAATTTTACCATTCCGCCATAATTAACCCCCTCTTCCTCCTTTACAATTTTTGACGACTCTGGACCTTGATTCAGGGCATCACGAGGAATCAAACGATACCAAACATGGGTATTTAGCCAGGTGTCAGACTTTTTGTTGAAAATAAACCACACTATAGGAAAAATATTTCACGATTGAAATCAAACCCATTTCCACGAAATGAAATGCCCGAGGTTTACACCACTCAACTGCAGAGGCAGAAACTAGGGCATGTCACAAGCTAGCCATGGTGATATTTGTGCCATACTTAACTTGGCCCATGATTGTCACAGCAACGGTACTAAGTGAAATATTTCATATCGGTCCGGTCCATTTTCTATCGATATGGTTGTGTCAAATTCATCGGCGGGCTAGCAAATCTGAGATACTTCGGTTTGGTTCAAGTCATAAGCAGATTATTCATTTTGTGTGCGAGACAGAATCGATGGTAAGCTCGATGGACACTTTTGTAATCTAATCTAATCTTTTGTTATGCTCGGATTTCCACCGTCTGAGATCTCCTGAGGATGCTCTTGGAGGAGCCTTGGGTAAGACGCAAGGCGTTGAAGACTGAACTGAACCACCTAAATGAACTTAGATATGTAAAGCTTATCTCCCTCGGTTCGTTTTCCTAATCGATGAGGTACGATTAGGTCACAGAACTACGTAAAAGGCGTTTTACATCGTAAACAGTTTAAAAGCTTTGACATAACGTCATACATACGGTGATGATGTTCGTGGTCCGTCATAGACAAATGAAACATTGGGGCCGCGAACGCCGCGAATCATACCCATATTGTCTTCTCTTTCGAATACCATCAATTTGTGCGCGGAGTATGGACTCAGCGTATAACATGATAATTTAAATCATTTGCCGTGTGGTGCCGGCTTAGAATAGTTCCACCCCATATCTTGCCCGTGTTTTGCAATGTTTGGCGACAGGCTGACGACCTGTAACTATTGTGATACACAGTCTTCTATATGGCGTTTACGCTCTACCTACCCCGCAAGGGATATAAGCGTGATAAATGTATGTTTGTACGGTATCATCAGCTTGAAGGATATTGTATAAAAACCACACGCTGTCGCTTATAATACACACCTTGTGTCCAAGCCGTTAAGTCAATAAAGCGATGGAAAGCAGGGTTTAAAGCTGACAATTTCATATAGATTCGCTAGGGAAACTTGGCAGTGGGTTGGTTTAGACAGATGTATGTAGTCACTAAGAGATTGTTATGAACACAGTGAGGTCAATATGGTCAATCATCGAATTATATTCTATTTGCAAAACGGCAAAGACGAAAGAAAAACCCCTGAGCCAATTTTAATCCAAGATATATGAGGTTCGTGGCAACGATCTTCTTTGAGTCCCTCTGAGATTCCAGTTCATTCCAGTAAGCTTTAGTAATCGTCAAAATCGTCGCTAGTGCTGAGTGAGCCATCTGTAAAGGCGCCCCGCGCCGTCTTGCTAATTTGTAACTGTTGTGAGTATCGAACTTCAAAACAAGCTTCTATTCTCAAAGTCGAATTAACGAAGTCTAACCGAAACGTAAGTTTAGAATTCCCTTTTCAAAACTCAATGGGCAAACATAAAAAGTGGTCAAGTCTAACAAAGAGGATAATAATGAAACAAGCAGGTAAGTACTCGAGGGATCGCTTGAACAATGCCTACTTACAAGTTACTACTAAAGTTTACACTATACGTTTTAAATTAAGAATACTTTTGACTCCAAGAGTGTGATTTCTTAGCCACGTTTTAGCTAAGTTTCTCGTCTATTTCTCAGATAGTACTCGTACTAACAAAAATTCTTATTCATCCATTCAATAATTTGGTTTAATTTCTGCTAAAGTGATGTTTGATTCACAAAGTTAGGTGAACTGGAGAACATTATTCTATAGATATGATATGTATCTCTACCTACCCGAAAACGTAGTATTGCGTCATATTCCAGGTCATGGGAGCAAATATAGAGTACCTACCAACCTCCAAACTCTAAGCTTTGGAAGTCCCTAATAATCCGGCAAAATCGTTCAATGCTCTTCATCTAGTGATAATAAGCAACCATAATTTTTGTTTACGTCATTCTAGGTCATAGGAGCAAATATAGAGTAGAGTACCTCCAAACTCTAAGCTTTGGAAGTCCCTAATAAGCTGGCAAATTCGTCGGAAGCTTTTCAGCGAGGCTTGCCAAGTTCAAAACGCACTCAGTCCGGAACTCACGCGCAGCCAGCCAGCACGCGCGATCCATCGATCACTGGCCACTTGTAAACACGACGCTATCGATTTTGAATTTCGAATCGACGTAGACGTTGGCTGAAAAAGGATTATTTTGTGTGCAATCTGTGGTCGGTATTTTTTTTTATAACTGCCACTGGCCAGTTGTAAATACGACGCTGCAATTTATTTTACTGAAAAAGGATTGGTTTTAGTATTCGGTTTTTGAAAATTCTGATGGAGTTTTTGACGTGTTTATTTTTAAAGTTGCCAGCTTAGTGAGACTGTTTTGAGTGGATTATTAAGTAACCAAGTGCAAAGTGTAGTGAAATAGCAATTAAAATTTAACTAAGTAAAGTGATAATTAAGTGCAAGTGATATTTAGGTCAATAAAGTGTCAGCAGGTAAGTTAATCACTTAATGCGCTATTTCAAAAATTAATAGATTATAAATTAGCACACTAGTAGTTACTGAAGATTATAATCATTGCCTACAAAGTAGAGCACATATTTCTCAATGTTTAGGAAAATTAATAATATCAGCGGTAAAATAAGTACCAGCTCAAGAAATTTGACAACTTTCCCTAAGGTTAAGTTACGTAGCTAGGTCGATATGTGAAAAAAAAACACCATGCAAAGTAAAATTTCGATCAACGTTCTGCGTCTGACTTAGAGGGGGTGGCTGGTAGCGACTGGATGGCGAAAACAGGAGATCGTGTCTTATGGCGTACCTACCTGCACTAGAGGAGGTTGACGTGAAACACTGCACTGCTATGCTATTGGATGACATAATGTGACGTGTAATTTGCACACATACGAAGTAAAATTACGATCAAGCTCCAATAAACCCTGTAATTGAAGTAGACAATTGCAAATAAGCTATAGGGACGTAAAAAATAAATTAATTTTTTTTTTGACTTCGTACAAAATGTACCAACCAAGCAACGTCAATTTGTATTGGAGGTTTATCCATTTTATCATACAGGGTGTTAGGGACGGTGTACCGAAAACTTTGCAGGCATGATCAGACCATCAAACTGAACAACTTTTACTATGGAGCCAATGGTGGGAAACGAAAAAAATTTTTGGACCTCCCATACAAAATTCACGATCAGCTGACTGATTTTGTATGGGAGGTGGGATAACTTTTTTTTGTTTCCCACCATTGGCCCCATCGTAAAAGTTGTTCAGTTTCATGATCTGAGCACACCTGCAAAGTTTTCGTTACACCGTATTTCGATATATGTTCCTAGGGGAAAGTTGTGCAGTTTCAGGGGCTGGTTCACCCGTTTAAAAAATTTTCTTTGCAGTGATTTTTATTTCAACTTGTATGCCTTTATGTACGTACATAGTAAATACACCTCAATGTAAATCATAAAGTTTAATAATTTAAGCTTCTCATTAAATTCTAAGTCAGGTTGATATTTATTTAATGAAATATTGGAACTTAATACTGCAATTTTCTCATTAATTAATCGGGCAGCTTATAATTATGAGCTCTATAATTTACCATTCAACTAATCATTTGTTTAGCTATTGCATTAGAATATTTTATGAGTATTTAGTACCTGGTTGACCGTAGCTCATTTGGCAGAGCAATGGGACGATTCCTCACAGTTCCGAGTTCAAGTCCTGGCGGTCGCTTATGATTTTTTCAATTTTCTTGTTCCCTATTTATGAGAATAATAAAGCACTATGAGTGCATTAAAATCCTAATACATAATGTGGTTAAGTTCAGTTTTTATGCTGAACTAGTAAAAGAGAACGAAAGACGAAAAGTATTTTGTAACATAAGTAGGCAACTGTTTCGCTTTTGATTCAGCTCTTCAGGTAAGGAAGTGACCTTACGACAGTTTTAGTTTGAAAATGTGTCCATATAAGATCACTGGTGCGAATCTGCGAGGCATTGGTTCTTATAATGATAATATTATTGTCTATTATAAAGCCAGTTTGGCGTAGTGGCAGAACATCTGATGCTTCGCAATGGTGCCATCGCAAGTTCGATTCCTAGCATGAACAGATATTTTGAGTCTAAACTTGTTGCTGAACTCTAAAAACCGAATCCAGGTGTAAACTAATCTGATCAGCATTAAAGTTTCTAACAACAAACCACCGACCTCCAGACGAAGAGCTAAAACCCTACTACTCCCTAGAAGCAGTGAGCTATTAATATACAGTAAAAGCTCAATGAGTGGTTTATAATTTGTCAAAGTAAGCATTACGTTGTCAGTGCTCCCGGCTTAGGAGGAACTTAGCTTGTGGTGTGGTGCAAGTCAATAACTGTAGGCAATTTAATAATTTTAAACTACATATTATTTTGATTTGCGTCCAGATAGACTTTGGATGTTTTTACGCTGAACTGGTGGATGGAACTGAAAAAAATTGTCCCGATCAGCAATAAAATACTTCATCTCGGTTACTTTTTACTCTAGCTGATTAAGAATACGAGCTTTTGAACAGACTTTTAAGAAAAAAAACAGATGGAACTAAGTTCAGTGCACTCTTCCCAAGACGATAGCAGTCGCCCAGTTTCGCCAGTAAGTAAATTCACGATAAGGCACGCTGTTTGAACAACCAAGTCAACTCTAGCTCCCCGCTATAAGTCTGCTGAGACTTAGATGTCTCGGGATTACCTAAAGTTATAGCATCCAATAGTGAAAATGATCTAAAATAAACTAGCGCATAAACTACGGACAGCACCCTCGTTAATAGTCTATCAATATTTCATCACGAGGCAGCTGTTGTTTGTGATTTATGTGTATCTTCCACTGCAGGCTATGTTAGGTCAAATAAGTAGATACGTCAGGAACTTGAAACTCAGCCTTGTGTTGCATGAATGGGGATAAAAGCCTTAAAAATATAAAGGTAAATGCTGCAAACGCTAAAGCTTATGCCTTAGCCAGCACCCCGTTAACAACGCATCAACATTTCAGCAAGGGACAGCTGTTGTTTGTCATTTATTACAGTTAATTGGATATGGGCATGATAGTGCCAGTGTCTCTTTTAGGTTAGGTCAGGTCTAACGAGGAGATACCTATTTGAGAAAGAAGTAGCAACAGCTAAAGCTCATGACTTAGATAGCTCTCTCGCTAACCACTCAAGTGTTGAATTGTGATAAACACAACTTACATCCGTTGAAGTCGTTTTAATGTAATGTTGATTTGTAATTAGGTTTCGGGACATACTAAGTCACAATAAATTACTGAAGCAGCAATCGCCAAAGCTCATGACTTAGCCAGCACCCCCGCTAACAGCTCATCAACATTTCAGCAAGGGGCAGCTGTTGTAGTGATTTATGCGCCACGGCTCACCGGGTTTGGACATGATAGTGCCAGTGTCAGTGTAACTTCCACTGCAGGTTAGGTTAGGTCGAATGAGTACATACTTAGATGTGTAAGGATTGAACTAATTGGATCTTGTTTTTCTTCTTCTTGGATCTTACCTGTATATACATTACATGTATTTTGTGTGATCGTGTGTGGTGACAGTTGTTAAGTCAGTCTTAACCATACATTAGGGGTCCTATTTTAGTACGCCCTACACAGGAGGAGTTGAGTAGTGTATTCTGATCGTGAACGGTATAACGAGCGCTTATGTAATACCTACCGCTACTCAGATCGCCGTCAATCTGAATAGCGGTAGGTATTTCTTTGTGTCATTCCAGATTTGAACTGCTTTTAACCTGCCGCTACTCAGATCCTTATAAGATACGACTTAGGATATTAACGAATTTATCAAAATTTTATGATCGAAATAAATTTAGTTACCACAAAACTACGAATACAAAGCGTTTGTGACGATGTTAAGACTTTTCCCATTAATGGCAGGTACCGAATGTTAACTTAATAAGCACTCGCGATTACTTTTACACAATCTTAGTACTAAACCGTGAGTATCGCTCTAATATTTAGATTGGTACATTGTAATAGCCGTGTGATGCCGGTATAGAATAGCATCACCCCATATCGTTCCCGTGAGTGTCGCTAAAAGTGACTAAGGGATTTGAGGGTTGATGTGTATTGTATTTTAGGCGACAGGCTGACAACCTGTCACTGTAGATACACAGTCTTCTGAATGACTCTCAATCAAAATGTCCAATCAGGCGCGGTAAAGCGCGGTAAGGGGTGGTAAGGCGCTGTAAAGCGTGGTAGATCGCGGTACGGCGTGGTACGGCGCGGTTATGCGCAGTAAAGCGCGGTAAGGTGCAGTATGTGCGTGCACGGCAGCGAGTTTCTGTAAGCCATAACCAACCAACCATAACAACAGCCACAAAACTCCACTGCTGGACATGGGCCTCTCCCTATCGGGGGGTATTGCCATACTCACCACACTTGGCAGGCGGATTGGCGAGCGCAGTCTTCTTCTTTTCGTGTGGGACACCGAGTCGTTCAACGACCCGATGAACCCTGGTGTCAGAGTTTTTCAACCGCCTACTGCGAGTAGCAGGCCTCTGACATGGCTGTGTAACGACCGCCATCATAGACAGCAACCGGGACCGACGGCTTAACGTGCCCATCCGAAGCACGGAACCATCTTACTTGCGGACAATCAGGTGGTTCAGCCTGCAATGTCCTAACCAGACTGGGAACAAATTCACAAAGTGGTAAATATCAACTTTGGAGTGACCCCACCGGGAATTGAACCCGGAACCTTTGCGTGGCAGGCAGGCATGCTGACCACTGCGCCACATCGGCTGTCAGTGAGCTGTCGCTGTCGGCGAGCGCAGTGTAAGATATTGTATTCCCTTAATGAATATCCTTTAGTCGCTTTTTACGACATCCACGGGTTGAATTGGGGTGATGCTATTCTAAGCCGGCATCACACGGGACAACTCATACCTAACCTTTAACAGCCTTTTTCTAAGTTTAAGTTATAGGTTCACTATGAGCTCAGGTCAGGTTACCCGATCTAAGTTTGACTGTAGTTACGAAGTGTAGGTACTAGTTAGGTTTACAGGTAAATCTCTTATTTACCTAAAAACTATCGCGATAAGACCCGTTAAAGTAACTATTATATGTGAATCGCGAGTTTTTTAAAGTTATAGTGTAGATACTATCTGCAGCACCTTGATTTACCTGCCAATACTGACTAACTTTAGTACCTGTATAGAAAAGTCCTATAAGATTATTCAATAAATTACAAGAACGAAGTGCTGGTGATAGTAGGTAATTATGTACTATTAGTAACATAGCAACATACAAACTAGTAAAAATTAATCCTTTAAATAGATCTATCTATGATCTTCTGCTGATGGTACCCTACCAAATAAAACAAAACTCACGTGCACGGAAGTAAAAATACCTCTATGCTTAATTGTACATGACTCCATCGTAGTTCTTGTATGCTGGAAAAACTATGAATCTTCCGGAGCTATCCAAGAGATTTCATAATATATTTTATCTTTGAATCAAACTTCTACTTCCTATTTGTCATTGTATAGATACACGATTATATTTTATGTATTTGTTTGACACCTTACGACTTTGAACAAGAAATACTCGTGCTTGAAATAGAAATTAATTTTGAAATTAGAACGTTCTTTGTCCTAGCAATGTGACATGGCGATTTCAAAATGGCGTCAATTTTCTGAATTCAGGTAGGTTTTCCGGTGACATATTTCGCGTTTGGCTGCCGAAAAAGCTACCTTATTTCAAATGTATGGAGGCTCTGAGTAGTGGTAGCATTTCCATAAGCGCATGAGATGACAACTTCCGAAGAAAATCTTTGATGTCATATTTAAACAATCCCATTATTACGTCTGCGTATGATTTTGGGCTATCAAATATGACTTCAAAGCGCGACTACAACAATTCCACACACGCGCAGTTCTAATCATATGCTATCTTATTGCATTGATTATATTCTATAAGTATTTTGTTCGAAAAACAGTTCTACTTAGATCGCTACCTACCGGTTATTTTGGGATAGGATCATTTCTATATTTTCTTTCATTTTATCTTCTCTTTGACTAAACGCTCGTGGGTCTTAGTTTATTTAAAGCTCGCCGATGGTTTTATGACTGTCTGTTGAGAATCGATTACAAAACGTACCGAAGTTCGTTCCCATGAACATAACCTACCCTAACTGAGAATGTTTAGCGTTGATCATCATAACACGAGTCGTATTGATATAACACAAGTCATGTGTTTAAAAGTGGATTATTATTTATGTTAGTAGAGGCAGGATTTGATATTGGAAGTGGTCAATAGAATATTTCCATTACAATCCTATGAATGTGGTAAGCATCTACATAAACGCCGATAGCACTTAAATACTTATAGTACCTTGATTACCTTAGGGGGTCTACTTACTTAGAAAGAAGCACAGGTATAGAGTGACGCATACAACTGTTTTTATCAATGAAAATAAGTTACGTTTAAACTTCAATGGCTAAAATACGGTAGATAAAGAGCAATGAAAGAGAACATTTTTGCGGTCATTTCTACTGATAAAAATTTACTACCACTAGACCGGATAACCTAATGATAATGACGCAAGTAGCCATTCCCACAACATTCTTCTGACTAAATAAACATTGACTGAGGAAGTCAGAGGAAGTGAGATAGTTTTCGAAGATCAAGATTTCATGCCAAAAGCACTTGGTAAAGTCACTGCGTATTCCTTCGCCATAAAGCTGGAAGAGATTGTATTAGCGTGTTCCAAAATAACGAGTGTATGATCAAGCCAAATGACAAATCATGAGAATAAAGTGGGGATAGACATGATGCTTGGCTAGACAGGATGACTGACGGTGGACTAAAGCGCTGACATAGTGGCGGCCGAGAACAGCAAAACGTACAGTAGGCAGACCACCCACTATGATTTAGTGACCATTGCTGCCAGACAGTGGATGCGGGAGGCACTACAAACGAGAGAAAAAATGAGAATTATACTTGGCAGTGTGTATGCAAATTTATGCTAATAATGATGATGAGATAGCAATTGACCATTTCGTGTGGTCTTCTTCTTCTAATAGTGCCTCTCCAATTAGTGAAGGTTGGCTGTCAGCTCTTCAAAGGGCTTGGCCAAATGTTCATACAACAAAAACCCAGAATCGCCAGCAACGAAATGTATATAAATGGGTTCAGTAGAGAATTGCTATTTAATTAAAAATATATACAGGGTCCTACCCCATCTAGTATAGAAAATATGAGATAAAATATACGAGAGGCTGGTCCAGTGGTTACTTTTACCCCCCAGTATATCTTGTACTCAGTTGTAGGTAGGATGTCAAATAAGTATATAAAATATAATCGTGTATCTGATAAAATGACAACCAGGACAAATATGTTTGATTCAAAGATAAAATATATTATAAAATATCTTGGATGACTTTGCTAAATGTTTATACAACAAAAACCCAGATTCTACTGGAAGGAAATGTGTGTACTAAAAAATTAACTGCAAATATTCTCAGGGGTGGTTCTATTTTCTTTGGGGAAAGTTGTTCAGTTTCATGGGCGGGTTTACCCCTGAAAATATTTGCAGTTGATTTTTTTACACCCTGTGTGCACACATTTCGTTCCAGTAGAATCTGGGTTTTTGGTGTATAAACATTTAGCAAAGTCATCCAAGATGTTATATAATATATCTTTGAATCAAATATATTTATCCTAGTTGTAATTTTACCAGATACACGATTATATTTTATATACTTATTTGACATCCTACCTACAACTGAGTACAAGATATACTGGGGGGGTAAAAGTAACCACTGGACCAGCCTCTCGTATATTTTATCTAATATTTTCTATACTAGATGGAGTAGGACCCTGTTTATTTTTTTATTTAAATAGCAATAATCTACTGAACCCATTTATATACATTTCGTTCCTGGCGAAGCTGGGTATTTTTTTGGCCAAAACCTTTCTTTTTGTCTTGTGCGAGGCGGAAGAGTTCTTGAGCACTCGCGATACCAGTCCACTCTCTGATGTTTCGTCGCCACGACTTTTTCCTGCGACCAACGCGTTTTTTCCCTGCGATCTTGCCCATCATAATCAGTTGCAATTTCGTGTGGTAGCAACTAACAATACCGCCACCCCTAATCCACTAAGGGTGTTTCGTAAAAGGCGACGTACAGTGACCTCGGCTGAATATCTGTCGACTATGGTCAACCTCATGGTGTTGGTGATATCACCTACAATAGCAATCCCAAAGAGGGTTGACGTGAGGCTGGCGGCCGGCCGGACAAAAAACATTGCTAAATCCTTGCTGCGTGCTTTTGTGCTCTAAAAAAGCTAAGATAAGGGCAAGCAGATGATGATAGCAATTCACCATTCTTGAAGTTCTCAGAGAAAGAAACACTTTGCAGGTGTTCCTGATAGTACCTGCGTAACGTGACCGCAAAACAAGTATATAAATTCACAGGCAATACTAATCTTGCGCAGAGGAAATCACAGCATGTGGCCCTATCTGCGTGGCAGGGCGTAATAGAGATGTCATAATACCAAGTAACAGTTTTTGCGACAGCTACAGGAACTGAAAGGCTGTTAATATTGTTTCTTGAAATTGCTTTTTCACGTGACATAACAGATTGGATAAAGAAGCTGGTGAAGGCGTGACATGAGATGTCATAATATTGGATAACAGTTCGGAATATTATTGTTTCTAGGTATATATTATGTCGCAGGAAATCCGTGAAATCCGGCAATTCACGTAGGTATTTCCTAAGCTATACGCAAACAGTAAAATAGCGAGACACATTTATCCATTCATCATTTTCCTGCAAAAGATCTTGGCAGGCATCTGACATGGTTTGTAGCCTCTGATATGGTTCACAGATCCCTGACATGGTTAGGTAGGTAGGCCTCTATGGTTCTTAGATCCCTGATTTAGTTGACAGGCCCCTGACTTGTTTAGTTATGACATGACATGACATGGTAAGATGACGAAAGAATGAATGAATTTTCCGATTTCGCGGATTTTGCAAGCTTTGCAATATTAAGGTCCATCCCTATCATTATGTACTAAAACTGTAGTTCCGCTACGCTAAGGGAATAAGACGTTTATGCCTGTTATGTGTAAAAATCACAGTTTTCCCCCAACACTATTCGGAATTAAAAGATCCGTAGTTTCACACCGTTTTGATATGATAATTGGGATAATAGCGGAAGCCTTATAATTAATTCTGCCGGTTGCTTGTGACACGACTCCATTAGATACCAAACCAGAAACATTTGGATTAAGATTTTGTAAATGCATTTGTCGCCTGCTGGTGTGAATAGGTTTTGAAACTGATTAAGCTCGACGTGCTAGTCCAAGACCAGTTTTTTCAATATACAGTTACATGGCCACTGATGGACAAGGGTTTCCCACTATTAGGAGTTATTTGCCATACCAATTCACCATGCCTGACAGGCAGATTGGCGAGAGTAGTGAAACCAATTGACTTTGTATTCACAGGCAACACCTGTACTTATTTTCTGGTTCATACTCTTAGATGATCTCTCAAATGATGCCATCTGTCAGACAAGTGATAGTCAGCCTTAATCGATGCGACGTCGTCTAACGTGCGTAGACGGCGACTCTTCTCTTTCATACATTTTATAAGGAAACGGCTTCGTACGTCACGCACGATGTCGCACGTCTCACGTATCCGTCTTATAGTCTCGCCTGTGGAGTTGGTGCCATAGTGGATATCTCTCAATGAGACAACTTTACCGATCCCGCAGTTTTTAATTTAATATCTAAGCTGATAGATCCCTGCAGGATAGTTATACCCTTGGACAGTGCTATTGAGGGCACAACTAGCACAAAATTATCCCAGCTGTACACTTCACCACGAGAAAAACTGAACTGGCAAAATAGAGCTATCATTTTGACCACACCATGTCAAAAGACAGAGTGTTGACTAGTATGATAGTGTGACAACTTGCTGCATTTTCATAGTGAGTGCTTCTTAAATCACAACACTCTTTCTTAGATTCAAGAGGAAATATTTGGTAGCTACATAAATGGTTTTGATGTTTTGGTTGATTTATAAAAATTCACATTATAATACCGAACATCAACTTCTTCAACAGCTAAACTAGCTGCATAAAAGTTCCGTGTCAGATTCAAAGTGTACAATACTAAGTTCAGTAGGTCTAAATAACTAGTCTGTTATCCTTGCTATCAAACGATTAAAAAGCAAGCTTAGTTTATTTGTCGTCTCTTAGCCTATATTGGTGAATTTACGGTTATAGCCTCCTGCTGCTTGAAAGTCGATGCATTTTGTAACAATCGCTCATAAAGTATGCACAAACGTCTATATTCTGAGTAAACATTGACCTACCAGTTATAGTTAATCCTTAGAACGGTTGCATGATAAAACTACCGAAACTAAAAGTATCCATGCAAGCTCTCTTTTTGTGGGAGACCTAGTCGACGACCCGATGAACCCAGGTGTCAAAGTTTTTCAGGCGTCTACTACAACTAGCAGGCCACTGACATTCAAATGCAATGAAATGCTTTTAAAAAGTCATAATATGTAGTAATATCACCTTGTCAAGTTTTCTTTTACAAAGTTGTACGTTCTTTTCTGTTCTTTCTTTACTGATAGATAATATTTATAAACCTCTATCAAAAACACGTTTAGACAGTGCACTGCCAAAAATCTCAGTCATACGATCAGGTTTTCATTGGCAAAACGAATAAACTCTATTTCTAGACATATAATTTTATACCTCCCTTCCATTTTTGCTGATATATTGATCTTTCAATACGTATGAAATTAAACAATTTGTAATTTAATACAGTTTTAGCTGGAGGCTATCGATGCCTGTTATTATTAAACTCAAGGGGCTTTTAATTATCCGGTTCAAGTTTTATTGATTTGGTTACAGTAGCAGGTTAATGGTTAAATCATTTTTTGTTTTTCATACTTGCGTATATTTTTTGACAATTAGACTAGTAATACTTAATTAGTGTTTAAGTTATTATAGTTGCATACTCATATGTTACATATGCATTGCCAATTATATAGGGTATAAGGGTATACAAAACATATTAACTATTACACCTTTATTTACCTGCGTTAATTATTTAATTCTAGTAAGCTCTCTGTTACTTACGAGAATATACTATGACAAGGTTCACGTAGGAATTCTAGCAAGTTGATTTGTAGGAATAATAATTTTGTTTTGCTTTCGCTCAGGCTTTCGCATACGTCAGCTAATACAATATTCTAACAGAACATTTCAGTCGGTTCGTGGAGTAAAAAAAAGGAGTTTTGCCTTCAACCTTTGGCCGGAACAATAAATAACTTTTTTGTTTTCACTCCATTCGGTATTGTTTACTTAGTAACAGAGCGGGCGTGCCTTAAGGGTCCGCGTGGGGTCCGATATTCTTGCTAATAGTTAGTGTTGGGAAGTGTGCTCGAATTATAAATATAGGTGTGTAAGTACTACTACATTTGCTACTACATACTTACTTACTTATATTCAGGTTTTAATATAATTTCTTTATTCGTTTTTATTTTTTAAAGTATAAGTGTAGTCAGCAACAAAAATCTCCATAACTAAAAAAAGTGCTGAATTAAATTGTCATCAAAACTTTAACCGAGCTTATAAAATTGATTCGTTATACTCTAGAAACCAAATGACTTGCTTGTACCAGTATTTTTACTCTTGTTCATATTTTTATATGAACCCAGCCCTATGTTCCATATTTCAATATTTGAATATGAATAGCCCTCATTCTTCAGATTTTGATGGTATCGACAAATTGATACACATATCCTCCTTTTTTGGTAGACGATCGTTATGGGTTTTCCAAATTTCAAATTTATGATCAATTTTGTTCGCGAAATCAGAACTACCTTTGATTTGATAACAATAGGGCCCTTTGTTTTATTTGATGATGATTTATTGACATATTTGTTAAATTTCATAAATTTTGCAGGATATTCTACGGATAGGTAGACCACACACACTGATTGTTTAGATTTGGTAGGATTCTTACTTCCTTAGCTAAAAATTACGAATTTTTGACGAATGCTAATTACAAAAGTCCAGTATTGGATTTTACACGCGTGTGAGATTGCGATGTAATAAACTAATTGCAGGTGTAGATATTTAGTGAAAAATCTATTATGTGTTAACAATCAGCAACATTTTGAGTTGTCTGTTGGAGGGATAAACAAATACTTGATATTATGAAAGACCAATGGGTAACTACTGGTAGAAGTGCTGCTGATAGTAGCTAAAATAAACCATTACCCTCAGGAGCAACTCTTGATTTCTTCTTTTTGGAGAAAGCGACAATGAGTTGCTTTCGTCCACATGTTAGTAATATCCATTACAGATATTGCTTCCACTATTACTACGTCTATTAGTCACACAGTACGTTACGGTGACACACGAGGGTGTTATCTAAATGAGACATGAAGTTCAAATTAGGGTTCCACCACAAATTGCCTTTAGTTTTTGGTTTTACTTACTTTCAATGCTTCCTCTTATACGCCGTTTTCTTTCCTTTTCACCGAATAGAAAGAGAATGTTCTTAGTTTTTTGAAATCTTTTTAAGTAGGTATGTTAACCAGCTGATCATAGATGTCTGCACCAATTGGAAATCCTACCTTCAATGTCCACTCCAACTTTAGGTTCCTTCCCCAAGACCTTTTAATTCATGCTAAGTATCATCTTAGGTTGGTATTTTCATACTTAAAAGGTAAAAAAATATAGACAGAACAGAACCCAAGCTTTACTGATATAAAGTCAGCTTGACTAATATTTTTTTCCTAGAACACTTGAATCAGTGATTCTTGTTATGGCTACCACATGCTTCTATCATTCTATGGGAACTCACTAACTATTGTCATCTATGTTTTTATCAATCAAAACAAAGTGTTTTTATATTATAGCTGTCTTTTGCACTTTAATAAAGAGGGTATACCTATGGAAATGAGCTGCAGACTTGCCTGTTAATGTAACATCTAATGGATTGGACAATCTAACATTCCACGACAGAGTTGACTGTCAACTCTAAACATGAGGAAAACATCATACCTCCGTTGCATTGCATCTCACACAAGTCATACCTAACTTTGTGTGTACTTATTATTACTTTTCGAATCTCAAGAAATATCTTTGATATTATTATGATGATTCTTTATATCGTGTATTCTTAGTTTACCTAGACGTATTTTAGGGTCTAGAATAGACTTTATTCTGTTCTCTATTTTTATATATAATACATATTACCACATCAGCATTTTATCGTCAACAAAGCCACAGACAGTTGCTAAACGCTTTTTACACCAAGGTAGGTACGAGGTCGAGATGTTACAACTAAGTCGACCCGTTTTTTCGTGGTGACAGCGGTAAAGAAGTCCATGACGTACTTCAGTCAAAGATTTGATTTCTCTTGGCAAATTCGTATATCTGTTTTCCTGCCATTTGACGTATTTGTCGAAAGGAAGAAAGTGAGCTTCTGCAGGTAAATTGTGTCATTGACTGTCTATGATATCTGTCTACACAAGGTCTAAACATTTTGGTTATGTATGAGTGTCACATTATCCTAAAAGGGGCCGACATTATGCTTCTTTGTCAACCGTTTAACCATTTATTTTAGGCTTTCCATATTTTATCTAATTTATAAGACAGCTGGAGCTGGTCTCACTTTCTAAGACATTACGTTATCTAGATGTATATTGTCAACAATTACATTTGAGATCTCTATTTAGTCTCTAGATGCTTTTATAAGTATCTGTTATGATTTCTATTAAGGTAAATAAGGTAGATATCTATCTAACCTGCATAATGCGCCACTTAAGTTTTAAGGTGCGAAGAAATTCGTATAGAAAAAATGTGTATAGGAAACTGATGTCCTGACAAAACCATTGAAAGACAAAATGAAGTCGGTTACAAAACTGTTATACCTACCAGGATCCATCTGATTCCACACGACACGACAATTAGGCATCCTAAAAATCACACCCTAGTAAGTCAGCCACCGACTGTCGACTAGGTACGTTCACAATTTCAATATTCAAAACACTGGCAATAATAATGCATATTTTTGTGATCCCTGACAACAATGTAGAAGGTAACAGACCAATGAGTTTCCCGGAACAGGTTCGTTTTGGTTCGCTTTGTTTCCAAGAATGGCCCGACAATAGGACCTTTTGTATGGAAACCGCAAATACTCTGACTGTTGTAGAGCAGGTTGGTGCAATGCCTTGAGAGAACGAAAATAATAACAGCAATATGGATGCAATTTTGACTTTTGTTGCTATTCGCATGTATGTTTCAATTTCTTTCATTGGTGACCATGCGTCTCTTTTTACTGTACGGTTAACCGAGTTGATCATCGACTTGACGTATTCCTCGATATAACATAAATTATGCCTTTTTCCCAAAGTAGGCAGAGACCTATCCTTCCATTTGCTACGATCCTTGCATACCTACTTCTTTTGCTCCTTATAAATTCATAAATCCTTACATGCACGCACGTTGGTTTAGGGTTAGGGTAAGTACCTACTCTGACCTCTAACCCCTCTAACCTTACTTTTCTTTAAACGTCACTAATTTGGTACACGATACGTATATTTTACCTTTGATAAAACTGTATCTCTTAATAGAAATACAAGAAATCCTCCTTGTAATAAATATAGAAGACAAAAACCGTCTGTCATCAGAATCACCATTGCAAATGCTCGCATTAAAATCAGGACTTGTTTTAATTATAACTCTAGTGGCGGTAGAATACATTTTGCAGAAGATCTAGAGCCTACATTTGCAGGAATATCAACCCTAACATATCAGAACTTAAAGTCTATTTAGGCTGAAAGGAATCTAGTCTGGAATCGCCCTGGGCTGTCTGATTGAAATTTTATTTGATTTATATTCCTACTCTGCTTGTGGCCGCACGCGTTGTTACTTTACTAGTGTGTATGTTTTTACTACTAATGCTTTAACGTTTTAGTCCCTAAGAAGGGATATGGTCTAGTAACTAGAATCTAGCTTGTTTGTACACTCGGTTTGACGAACTAGCCCATCAAATTGAACTACCTTTTCTATGACCTCCCAAGCAACTTTCAGTTGGACAACCAATGTTGTACGGAAGACCAATTTCTTCCTAATATTTTTAAACAAATTCGTTTATCATAGAAAATCAAGGTAATATGTATTTCAAAGTTATAGTTATTAAAAACATGAAATTTAACATGATGATGTTGATGACAACATTCAAACTATGCAGAGCATAAAGTTTCAATCATTCGCAGTAGTTCCATTGAGATTAGTCCAATGGAACTACCGCGAAGTTTTTTTTCGCACTAGTTCCATTGGCTCAGACAATGGAACTATCGCGAACCTTCGTTTACGATCATTCGCAGTAGTTCCATTGAGTAGTTGTCTCACCCAATCATTCGCAGTAGTTCCATTGAGATTAGTCCAATGGAACTACCGCGAAGTTTTTTTTCGCACTAGTTCCATTGGCTCAGACAATGGAACTATCGCGAACCTTCGTTTACGATCATTCGCAGTAGTTCCATTGAGTAGTTGTCTCACCTTCTCAGTGCGCATAAAAGTTTCTTTGAAGAAAATGTAGGTCTTGACGAGACCTACATTTTAAGTGACAGCTGTCAAACTTCAAACTCGTTAAATACGTATTTTACACCACTGGTTTCTTTGGGAAGTTAGTAGGTCTGGATGAAATCTACATTTTAAGTGACAGCTGTCAAACTTTAAACTCATTTATCTCATTAACCATGCACGCTACACAACTAGTTTCTTTAGAAAAGTCGTAGGCTTTAACGAGATCTACATGACAGGTGTCAGCTGTCACACTAAAAAGTCGTTTATATCGGAAACTATGCGTGCTAGACTATTGGTTTCTTTGGGAAAGTTGTAGGCCTTAACGAGATCTACATGACAGGTGTCAGCTGTCATACTAAAAAGTCGTTTATATCGGAAACTATGCGTGCTAGACTATTGGTTTTTTTGGGAAAGTTGTAGGCCTTAACGAGATCTACATGACAGGTGTCAGCTGTCAAACTTTAAACTCGTTTATCTCATTAACTATGCACGCTACACAACTAGTTTCTTTGGAAAAGTTGTAGGCCTTAACGAGATCTACATGACAGGTGTCAGCTGTCAAACGTATTTAACGAGGTAAACGAGTTTGAAGTTTGACAGCTGACACCTGTCATGTAGATCTCGTTAAGGCCTACAACTTTTTCAAAGAAACTAGTTGTGTAGCGTGCATAGTTAATGAGATAAACGAGTTTGAAGTTTGACAGCTGACACCTGTCATGTAGATCTCGTTAAGGCCTACAACTTTTCCAAAGAAACTAATAGTCTAGCACGCATAGTTTCCGATAAATACAACTATTTAGTTTGACAGCTGACACCTGTCATGTAGATCTCGTTAAGGCCTACAACTTTTTCAAAGAAACTAGTTGTGTAGCGTGCATAGTTAATGAGATAAACGAGTTTGAAGTTTGACAGCTGACACCTGTCATGTAGATCTCGTTAAGGCCTACAACTTTTCCAAAGAAACTAATAGTCTAGCACGCATAGTTTCCGATAAATACGACTATTTAGTTTGACAGCTGACACCTGTCATGTAGATCTCGTTAAGGCCTACAACTTTCCCAAAGAAACTAATAGTCTAGCTCGCATAGTTTCCGATATAAACGACGTTTTAGTATGATAGCTGACACCTGTCATGTAGATCTCGTTAAGGCCTACAACTTTCCCAAAGTAACCAATAGTCTAGCACGCATAGTTTCCGATATAAACAAATTTTAAGTATGACAGCTGACACCTGTCATGTAGATCTCGTTAAGGCCTACAACTTTCCCAAAGAAACCAATAGTCTAGCACGCATAGTTTCCGATAAATACGACTATTTAGTTTGACAGCTGACACCTGTCATGTAGATCTCGTTAAGGCCTACAACTTTCCCAAAGAAACTTATAGTCTAGCTCGCATAGTTTCCGATATAAACGACGTTTTAGTATGACAGCTGACACCTGTCATGTAGATCTCGTTAAGGCCTACAACTTTCCTAAAGAAACTAATAGTCTAGCACGCATAGTTTCCGATATAAACGACTTTTTAGTGTGACAGCTGACACCTGTCATGTAGATCTCGTTAAAGCCTACGACTTTTCTAAAGAAACTAGTTGTGTAGCGTGCATAGTTAATGAGATAAACGAGTTTAAAGTTTGACAGCTGACACCTGTCATGTAGATCTCGTTAAGGCCTACAACTTTCCCAAAGAAACCAATATTCTAGCACGCATAGTTTCCGATATAAACGACTTTTTAGTATGACAGCTGACACCTGTCATGTAGATCTCGTTAAGGCCTACAACTTTTCCAAAGAAACTAGTTGTGTAGCGTGCATAGTTAATGAGATAAACGAGTTTAAAGTTTGACAGCTGACACCTGTCATGTAGATCTCGTTAAGGCCTACAACTTTCCCAAAGAAACCAGTAGTCTAGCACGCATAGTTTCCGATGTAAACGACTTTTTAGTATGACAGCTGACACCTGTAATGTAGATCTCGTTAAAGCCTACAATTTTCCCAAAGAAACCAATAGTTTGACAGCTGTCACATTAAATGTAGGTCTCGTTAAGACCTACAACTCCTTCAAAGAAACTTTTATGCGCAGTGCGCACTGAGACATATTTGAGAAGGTGGATGCACAGACCAATGTTTACTTAATGAAACTACTGCGAATGATCGTAAACGAAGCTTCGCGATAGTTCCATTGTCAGAGCCAATGGAACTAGTGCGAAAAAAACGTTCGCAGTAGTTCCATGGAACTAATCTCAATGGAACTACTGCGAACGAAGGGATGATGTTTTCGCACTCTTAAATTTTACGAATACTCATTACATAAAAGAGTGTCGCTTTATAATACGCAATCGTAAAACAAAACCATCTTTACCCACCTTATCTATCATCTTGACAAAATGTTTCACACTCAAAAGATCATTTCTCAAAACTGGTCGAAATAAAGGTCGAAATGAACAAATGACAAGTTGAACAAAATCGAGTGTCATGTTCTTTTGACGTGAAGTGTCTTTCAACACGCCTGGCGCCACCATTCATGGTGGACAAAAAACCGTATCTTTTACAAAATTTATACTGTCAACATCCGTAGCAGACACGGAATTGACGAGTCAAGAAGAATAGAAAAGTTGTAAAACAAAAATTTTGGTTGGATATATGAAGTAAGAATGAAACGCACTTGAACTTTGCGCAGGCGTGAAATTTGGTATAGACTTTTTAAGAAATATTTGACGACAAATTGAACCTAAAAATTATAAAGTTCCCTTCGATACTATCGTTTTTTGTAAGGAGCTGCGTAATCAAACGAGCTACTTTTACCCAACATATAAAAATATATCATTAAAAAAAGTGCATATTGCAAAAGAAAGATTCAGCATAAGCCTCAAAGATCTTTAACTGAAAAACATGACAGACGGTTTATTAGAAATCTCTGCCAAGTGCGGTCTGGTCTGGCATAAATTAATTACTTTTTAAACGGATCCATTTAAAGAAAAAAAAGGCAAGCGTCTCTTTGATTTATGTACTCACTTCAAAGTACTTTTCACACTGAGTGATCACTCAATCGTTGTCAAAGATAAAACAGCATTTAATTCAACAGACAACCTCTCATTTGCTGTTGAAAAAATAAGGCTGCCTTTGAAATTAGTTAAAGATGCTGTCGCAGCTGACAGCAAAGTTAATTTTGTAAAAGAAAAAGTGTAAATGTATGAGGTATTGAGGGCGCGTCTCTTTCAAGTGGCAAATATTGTGACTCTTTGTATGGAACAGAAAAACACTTAGAATGTTGTCTGGTATGAAAAATATAAATAAACTAAACGCAGAGAATGTAGCCAAGTGGATTACAAATTACCACCATAGAATCACAACATGTAATTGAAAATAAATCGTTATGAAATTCTTGTTAGAGTCTGAATTTGCTACTTGACAGGGTCATTTATTCATGACCCACCCAGTCAATACTTTGTAGGTACTTTAAACTATTATTAAAAAATAATACAGATTTTATTTGAAGTTTTACAAAATATGTATTAAAAGATAGAATTATCAAACTAAAAACTAATATGACAGTTAGTGTTTTGACTCCATCTAAAATATTGAAACACGACGTCACATTTCAATATTTTCATACAAAATGTTGTTTCAAAAATTAAGTATGATGTATGACCTGTCAGTCAAGTACCTAGCGGATTGCGGATAGTACGGTCGCACATTTATGAAAACATGCGCTGAATAACTTTGATGTTATATTCAAACTAGGTTTCTGCAATACCATCTTTGACTGATCAAGTTCATTATTAATTTCTAAGGAAGCAAGCGACGCTGGTTAATTTCGACCTATTTATTTTATTCTAGCTATTTTCTTTTAAATAACAGACTAATAGATATACAACAACAAAAAATCAAGTAAAGCAGAAAGATTCTCTCACGGTGACAAAAAAAAGCACGCGTTAGTTCAAACAACGCACATTTACTTGCTCCTTCTCAAGTGGCGAGTGCCGTGGCGACTTCACACTTCAACGTAAACAATAGGAATTTGCAATTACAATATAATATATTTTTAACACTTACTGAGTAGACTTGTGGTGTGTGGCCATGAACGAAAGTGCTAGAGAAATATAACTTTTTATTGCAGAGACATTCCTACCATACTTTACATATTTTTGTGTCTTAGAACAATATCTCCATATACCTACCTCGACGACATTATTGGAAATTTCAAAATGCAATCTTTTTTGCTTTCAGTCGTAAGTTATACTTAGGAAGTGGCATGTGCTCAGCAGCGGGTCCTCATTCTTTTAGAGTGGAACACTGAGTCTTACAACCTGGTTACTGACATGGTTAAGTGGGTTAAACCTCGCTGCGCTCGATAGATTGAGTCGGCGTACCTACTTGTAATAATGCGACAATCAATCGTAAGTCGGAATTAGTTGATCTTAGTACATCTGACAATAACCCAATTATTTTGAAAATGCACCTAGGTCTGTCAAAATTCATAGTTTAAATTTCACATTGCAAATACATAAACGGTTTACACAAATTTTGGCATGTTTTTGACGTTGCTTTTGGATAGTGCTCGATCTACCGAGCACAGCGAGGTAATCATTTATCTAAGACTGTCACACTACAGTCCCACTAAACTTGACCTGAGGACATTCGCTGCCAACGAGTCGCCTGGTGGTCCAATCGATGAGGGCTGCTACTGTTAGCGAAACCACAGAAGCAAATCTGTCTGCTGAATAAGAATTTTATAAGTTTCTTACAATTTATTTCCGTTTCATGCGGGCTCTTACTGTCGATGCAGGCCTAGCTGATGCGATTTCTATGCGTGCTATTTATTCGAATCCAACACCTGACGTCCGCTAGTGCAAAAAAAGATAGGTATGCTGCATCTACCATAGAAAAAATAACAGAAACAGTGCATCTGTGTCAGAAACTTGCATTGCTGCTGCGTTTGCTGTTTTGTGGCGTTTTCGTTGTGATTTTGCCAGGGTCAATTTGGTATTGCTTAGTTTTTTCATGAAGAATTTGAAATTTTCTTGCATCTGACAGACGCATGAGTCACGGTTACGGTCGTCAAAGCTATCATGCGTGGGAACTAGTCCGTTTTATTTTGCGCTAACATTTCACAATACTAAAGTACTTCGTCCGCTAAATTCATGATAATTTTACAACATGTATAAAACAAACGCAGCGGTGGTGATGATGTTCGCTCGATCAGGAAGTTGATTCTCTAATACTGAGGCCAGTTTTACTGCCAGTAAACTCTTCTGTTTATAGGTCGTTTCGAAGTTTAAGATCAGCCGTATGCTCAAATCGGGTATCGATAGCTGTGTCTATAGGTTTGTAGGTAATAAGACGAAATGAGAACTTTAAGGAAGTCTATCTAGGTGCAGAAGATCGTACATGGTATCTAAGAAGATAAATTAGTGCTTAGATAAATGATAGATAAGTGTCGCTGGCGATCCTAATCTAAAAATTTGTGTGTTAAAGAATAGAAGGTAGTGTGACAGCTAATGGAAACACCTACGATGTATTCAGAAAGTAAGAACAAGGGTAGGTAAACCCTTCGTGGAATATATAAGTCCGTCAAATAGGTTCAAAAGTCGAAGGTTCGAATCTTGACTACTCCGAATTCAATACTGCTTTCTTAGCTCTCTTCCCATAACACCTAGAACAGGCCATGATCTTCATTATCCCACATTGTTGTTGATATAAAATGGTATTAGAAGCTCTTATACAATGTACACAAAATGCTTACTTGTATATCTACACTGGCGCCAACTTTACAACCTCATGGTTAGCAGTACAATTGAGAAGAAAGCCTTTATTACTGTACACACTGTCAACAATAGTACTGTTGGGTAGTAAAGTCGATGATATATTGCGTATTTTTGTTGTTTTGTTGTCATGGTCAAGTGTCCCTGAAAATGATGTCACATTCTTAAGTGTAAACGGTAGTTTAAGTACTTTGACGTACATGCATATTGCTATGCCTATTGCGGTTGCTTCTATGTCGACGACACGTTTTTCCTCACGGCAGCCATAGAATGATAGATATTTCCTCTACAGGCACAGCTGAGTCTGAGCTTGGTCACAAGATCCGGCGATTTCTTTCGGCCACGGCCACGGTCACACGGCCTTGTAAATTTATAATTTTGAATTTTGATTCCCTGTGAAAGTTGCAGGCTGCATAACCTGGTTTTCAGGAAGGTGGTTCTAAGTTAAGTGTAAGCACGTCAAGCCATAGGTATCTGTTGCTGTTTATAATAATTTAGATGTAAGTCTACGTAGGTTTTCATGCAGTTTATTTTCAAATAAAAGCTACATGGAAAGAAAGTTAGGAACATAAACTTCCTTCAAGAAGAATAAAAAGAAAAAGCACTACGCTTACAGGTTTAACTGTACTAGAGAGCAAATGTAAACACAGCAATAATTTTCCCATAAGGGACGTCCGAGATTTATATTGGGCAACCATTTATCATGTGTACGACGATGTATCCAATGCCAGTGTACAAACACTTAATGAGTCGGAAAGTCAAAGAAAACATGCCATGGATGACGCCCACGCTAAAATTCCTGTAGAGAATTCACTAGCATCACTTGACCCCTCTTATGTAACAGCTAAGTATTCAATCATAGGTCAAGTCATAGCAGTTTTATCAACTACAGTCTTACTGCTTTCTTTTGGCCTTGCTATTGTTGATACAAGTGAGCTTCGAGAGGTCAAATGAATTTGGTGGTTTTAAGTTGCGTGAAGAAATTGAATACGAAAATTTTCGATACATTGAAGGAAAAGTAATACCTACTCGTTCGCCTATCGTTTGAGAGATAACATCTTCAGAACGTGGGTAATTGTTGTAAATGACTTTTATTGTGTGAGAGGAGTCTTGTTACTGAATAAATAAAGATTGGTATTTACAAGTTACTAAATGTTTACACTCTTGGTTTTCATTCGTTTCTGCTTTCTCTTTTTATTCGTTTTTAAATGCCTCATTAAAGCTATTGGTTTGGTCAAAACAGAAATTATCATGATTCTTCAACTTTTTCATATCTTCAGTCAGCTGTCCGTTTTTAACATTTTATTTTTTGTCGATGACGACCTAGTGCTTGTGTTAGGAGATGCACAGGTACCTAGCGAACCAGACATTCTAAACATATACTATTCATCCTATTCACACTTAATGTTGCCTTATCTATTTTAATCTTTCTGATTTGTCCCATTATTTCTATTCGCCATCTTTTTAGGTCGCTTGTGTTCTACATTGTCTCCTTGTTTGAAACAACATTATCGGTACTTTATAGTGTTGTAATGGTCTCGATATTTCGCCAGCCAGAGATCGCGATTTCGATAAGATATCGATGTCGTAATTCTGTATCGGCTGTCGATAACCTTTCATCGTTTGCTTCCGTATGGATACTGACTATTATTTTGTGTCATACCGTCTATTATGCTATTATACTCGTACTTTCTATTAGTTATCGCAAAGCTCTGATTTTAAAATGAATCTCAAATATTCATGTTAACTACACCTACCATTGTTTTAACCATCTCAATTATTTTGACTCTAATCTAATAGATGTCGTTAGAATTATTAATCTATGATAAATATGACGTCATAGATCAGATAAAGTAGACTCTCTCTAAACAAATATTTACGTCCTAGATAATAAATGAAAGTGAAAAACTAATCGAAATTGAAAAAGTGTTTCGGCCGAGATTTGAACGCGGGAACGTGGGGTAGATACCTACCGTCCCAAAGCTCATTCAACTGAGCTACCGTAGCCCAGCCGATCCTCACCAATTTTTCAAACTTTTAATGCTGGTCTCGAAGCGACGATTTTTCAATTCTTTATTTTCAACTAGCTGCCTGTCAGCGGTTTCACCCGCTGCAACCTATTATTCCGCGGGAAAAAAGCATTACTCGCCAAGAGATGTCGCTGTTAGTTTTCGGCGAAAACTTTTAAAACGCGGATCGGCTCAGTCACGCCACCTATGCAAAAATATTGGAATATGCGTGATCCTGTAGGAATAAGACATTTTCCCGTGGTAAAAAGTAGCCTATGTGTTATTCTAGATACTCTTCTATATTTGTGCAAAATTTCATGTCAATTTTATCAGCCGTTTTAGCGTGATGTCGTAACAAACACACACACAAACATCCGCCTTTATAATATTAGTAGGATTTGAAGAGAATATAGCACAATGAGTGAGTGCATTAAACACCCAATACATCCGAGATAATGTCAGCCTGGTCATATATTTTTATACTCTATTTTCGAAAACGGTCTGTCCGAAAATGTATGTGACCACGAATTAAAAACAAGTGTAATACCATGTAGAACACATTGTAAACGTAAGGGCTTAGGTAGGGCTCGTTCACAAAAACACGGGCTACTTCACACGTGGCTGCTAATACAATGGCATGCGATTCTTAGGCCAAATTCCCAGAAACTATTCTAGTTTTTTTTTCTGTAATATTGTTCACATTCTTTGGTTATGTTAATATGGAATCTTAGTTTTATGGTAGCTCATCTAATGGCGTGGGAAGTTATGAATTCATTGAAGTTACATAATTCAAAATTTGATTATTAGGTGCTCAGCTAGAATAGAATCGCAGTCATAAAACATAGCCAAATCCTTCTGCTACGTACTTGATTTTGTGTGCTTATTCTAACAAAACATGTATCGTCGACCCCAAGCCCCAACTGATTTGAGGTAAGGTAAGGGCATAATGATGATGACTAGAGGACTGTAGACTAGTTAAAGAGCTAGACTGTAGTGGTTGTTTATGTCCTATCATCAGCTTCTCTGTAAGTAGCGCTCTTTCGAATTGAAATGTTTAGCTACTGAATTTCTGACTACTGTCACCTCCTATTTCAAAGGCAAGGTCATAGACTAAACAAAACATCAACAGAAGTGATAAGTAGCTGTTCCGCCGGCGACGGTTTGTTGCTAAAATCGTACGACGTTCCGAGAACAGAGCAAGTTCTCGTATTCGCATACCTTTGTTGTGAATTCATGTGATGTAGACAGACATGGTGTGGTGTAATACATATCTACATACGTACATTATATCACGCGTATATCCCTTGCGGGGTAGGCAGAGCGTAAACGACTGTAAAAAACGATCATTTACACCACGTCTGACAATAGTTTGAGAGTCATTCAGAAGACTGTTTGTGAATTGAACCTGGGACCTTCTGCGTCGCAGGCAGTCGCACTACCATTGCCCCACATCGGCCGTACTAAAACTAAACCAAGTGTTAATAATCTAAGTTTGTCAAAGAATTTGGTGCTAGTAAAACAAGAAATTGCCCAGGAAATATAAATATTATTACAATATTTGGGCATAGAAACCAATAATGAATACCTTTTGTAGTAAATTCCCACGTCAATCTAGACAATGCATTATAATTTACTTGACGACAACTGACCACCAAAGTTAGACCTCCCACTCTTCTCACAATCTCAAATAGGTTTTAGAGATCGATGGATACGTCACAGGTCTATGTAAATTGGCGGTGTAATGTAGACACTTTACACTAAATGTTAGACCAGGAGTTCGTGTCACGCTACTATTGCTTGTAGTTATTACTAGTGAGGGGGTTGTCTTGTGACAGAGTGATTCAGTTCAAAGATTTAATGTTCAATATAGTACCAGCTGGTAGTACACGCATCGCACGATTTTGCAATGTTCAAAGTAGGGAATGAGATCTCGAGATATCGGTCGAAATCCAAGGGTTCGAGATTGACCAACTCGAGATCTCGTAGGATTATTGGTCGAGATCTTGAACTTTCAAGATCGATCTCGAACTTTCAAGATCGATCTTGAAATCTCGTTCAAAATCTCGATGGATACTGTCGAGATCTCGAAGTATTTGTAGCAGAGTGCAAACTCTGCATGGACATCCTCCCTAAGCCACCCTCACATCTCCCTTTTCGAATCATTTTATAACTTAAATTTGGAACACGGCACCGAAACGTCACCGTTCTTGGCTTTTTGACGCACTCCTCTCTAACTGACGGTGAAGTCAACACCTATCCTTGTTAATTTGTACTCTCGCATATTTTTGCAATTGTATTTAACCAAGTGAAGTTCCCGAAACAGTTCAAAAGGTGAAAGTGAACATTTTGTCTATCATATATATTTTGTGATACATTAATGGACCCACCCAAGGGTCCATATCTTTGAATAAAGATCATCCAAGCAATATCTACCATCTATTATTTGTGGCCATCACGGCTATACTGGCGCCAACGCGGTAGAAGCCCCGGTTACTTCAAGACCCACTGCCACCCTGAGATCCTCTACCCAACAAGAACAACTCAAGACAGAAGATACCCACCTCAAGACCACCTCAACATCAAGATATTTTATTTATTTTGTTTCAATTAATTGTGTTACCTTTTTTGTGTTCATCATCATCATCATCAAATTCATACACTACCAAAAAATTCAAAAATTATCCTATCTTATTTTCGGACCCATTTGGCAAATAAAAAAGAACTCAAATAATCACATTCATTTATTAGATAATTTAATAGGCAAAATAGTACAAGATAGTAAAACTCTGCAGTCCTCCAATTCCAATTGCAATTTTATAATAATAAGCGTCAGCCACCCAGAACCGCGACGTCCAACTCTGTAAATAAATAAATAAATCTGTAAATAAATTCCCATTATCATCATCATCATTAACTACAGTACACCTACAGTACACAAATCAAATCGTTACACCCCATAATACAGACAATAGACACTATCACGGCTACCCATTGGTAGCTAACAATATCTTTCGAGTGTAGGATTTAGACGAAAGTCATCTTTCACTCGGAGATATAATTCACACCAATACCTAGGACAATATCCTAGGAATTGGACATACGAGTAGTTAGCGGGGTTCTGCAGGTCTTCGAGACCGACAGCCAGACCCCAACTCCACAACTCAATACATACCCCATCTCATACCCCATCAACTAGCTTATTTTTCAAAATTCTAAAACGGGCATCGGCACCCCTGACCTAATTTCGGCAAAGTAATTCGGCATAAAACTTTCACTCTTTCACACACCCCAAAAACTAAATTACACAT
Source organism: Phthorimaea operculella (assembly GCA_024500475.1). NCBI lineage: Eukaryota > Metazoa > Arthropoda > Insecta > Lepidoptera > Gelechiidae > Phthorimaea > Phthorimaea operculella. The sequence goes on along the minus strand of JANFCV010000019.1, from coordinate 3,343,093 downwards.
CAAACACTACACACACACTATCCTTGATAAGTACTCCCACTCTGTTTTCCTTAGCTGTACAGAGCGACCCTTATTTCATAAAACTGAATGTCCAACAGTGGACAATACGTCCACTAAATAACACGATAAAATTTTAAAAGCTAATACCAATTTCATTTTTGATTACTGTATCTACTCATTTACCTTTCCGCTGATTTCACTTTACACCACACATAAATAATTAGACTAAATTTAATTCAGAAACTAAATAAAATTTACAAAATAATTAAATAATTTTCAAAATAAACAAACGTAGAATAAATTAGATTGACAAGTTTGACACGCTTGACACTGCCCAGAGATACGATCAAACAAACAAGTGTCAAGTCAAACACTCATTGTCATTGCCACTCAGTGGACACCAAGGTTGTCATTTCATTTCTCTCCTATTTTATTTTTTTGGCACCTGCTAACAGAACTCAGCCAGTGTCAGTAACCAAAGATAGTCATTGGACTTCTTTTAATTTTTGGCTCCGACCAAACGGATTTTGCCAACGTCAAGTATTAGTTAATAACTTAGACTTTTGCCCACGAGCAATTCAGCTAGTGTCAATTTTATTTTAAAATTTACTTCAAAGTTTTTAAATACAAACTTTGTTTCTTTTCCTTCATAATAAAACACTACAATGGAAAACTATAATTACCTAAACAAACCTGAACTCCAATACGAATTAAAAATAAGAAACGTTGAAATCAACCAGAACCAAACTGTAGAAACTCTCCAACAATTATTAGCCCAAGCAATAACTTCCAATCAGCCAATAAACCAAACTAGCCCAAACAATCTCGATACCGATATCCGAGATATAACTAAATGCCTTAACTTAATAGAAGCTAGCCTACTAAGTTTTCCTAATAGGAAAAATAAAATACCACCTTACATTAGACACACTAAGCTCAGATTCAACCTTATTAACCTTGAATCTGAAGACATTACAAACGAACAACTAACAACTCATAACGACCTATTCAAACGATTAAGAGAGCTAGAAACACAATACAACAACTTGATTAACCCACCTTCCTCCACATACTGCTCGGCACAAACCAGCAGCGTAAATCTTAACCCGCAAACACCTATTTCGAAACACTTACCGAAAAATTGAACACAATAGCAAACAACAATAATAAATACCAAACAGACCTTAAAAGATTCATCTTTAAGGGTCAAGGCTGCCCACGAGACTTCATAGTCCGTGTGGAAGAATACGCCCAAGTTAGAGGACTAACTGAACACACTCTATACAACCACATCTACGACATTCTCTCTGGACCGGCACTAGACTGGTTCAGAACACACAAAGACACACTCACAAACTGGCAAACATTCAAATCAGCAATCATAAATGATTTTGAAATTGGAAATCATGATTATAATCTAAAAAAGCTAATAGAAAATAGAAAACAACACCCTAACGAACGCGTCATAATCTACTTCCACTATGGAATCCCTTTTCAATAAACTTCATAATCAATTGTCCGAAAACGAAAAATCGATATTCTATTACGCAACCTACAACCCCAATATAGTTTGCGAGTAACCCAACCAGACCTTCTTTCCATTCCTACCCTCCTAGAATCATGCAAATTTACTGAAAAGTTGCTTCACGTCAACAATCACTCCCAAGATTACTTCAATACTACTCCTTCTCCGTCTAAAATAAATAAAAACACTACCAATCCTAACTATCAACCATATATCCCCCCTTTCCCTTACTCCATCAATGCCGTAAATACTAATAAACCATCCCCAACCAGCAGCCAATCCCAATTTTCATGCCCCCGCTGTAGAAACAATTCGCATACTTTACAGAATTGTACTAACCCCAGAAAGTCTGCTTTCGTTGTGGCAACAAGGGTTACACAGCCCTCAACTGCCCTAAATGTACTAAAACTCCAAAAAACTAAATAAGGAGGAGCCCGTTCAACATAACAATTCTAAATTTGATAAACAAGATTGGACAAATTGGTTAAACTCACTTTCGATATTTTTCAAGTCTTACCACGTAAACCTTCTCTTATTCGATGATAACGATCACGAGCGACCATTTGTCACAGTAAAATTAATAACTTACATCTGAACGGCCTCCTCGACAGCGGCAGTACTATTACAATATTAGGTAAGGATTCTTACAAAATACTACTAAAACAAGGCCTCAAATTAAACAAAACATACGGATAACAGGTACAGTAGCCAATAACCAAAAATAAACTCCATCGGACTAATCACTCTTCCCGTAACCTATAACAATAAATTTTCACTAATATCAGCTCACGTTATACCTGAGGTATCACAAAATTTAATTTTAGGAATCGACTTTTGGAAAGCATTCAACATTGCCCCAAATGTCTTACACAAAATAGCCTCCTTCCAATTTCCTAAAACCACTACCTTCCTAATAAATAAAACCCAAGAATCAAAATTGTCAACTCCTTCAAAACCTTACTGAATCCCAACAAATTACAGCAAACCTAATAATAGAAAAATTCAAAAATATTTCTACGGACACAAAACCACTAGGTAGGACACACCTGGTAGAACACCGCATCGACACTGGTGATCACCCACCAATAAAGCAGCGATGCTATCGTTTATCCCCTGAAAAACAAAAGGCCCTTCACAAGGAAGTTGATGACATGGTACGCCTAGACGTAATTGAACCTTGTGAAAGCCCATGGCTTAACCCAGTATTGATTACCCCTAAGAAGGACAATACCTGGAGATTTTGCGTCGACAGCCGTAAGCTCAACGCAATAACAAAAAGATGCCTACAAACTACCACTCATTTCTGATATCATAGATAACCTACGCGATTCCAAATACCTTTCATCCATAGACATCGCCAAAGCCTTTGGGAAATCCTTTGCGAGTTGAGGATAGACCCAAAACCGCTTTTCACGTACCCGGTCGCGGAATGTATCAATTTAAAGTGATGCCTTTCGGTCTCACCAACGCCCCGCTACCCAACAAAGATTTCTGGATAGCTTACTATCAGACCTCATGTGCGACAACTCAGTATTCTGCTACCTCGACGATATAGTCATAGCCACCTCAACCTTCGAACGTCATGTTGAAATACTCAACAAACTTCTCACTAAATTAACAGATGCCAACATAACCATCAACTTCCCAAAATGCTCATTCTTCCGTAACGAATTAAAGTATCTCGGTTTCATCGTCAACAGTCAAGGCCTCCAAACAGACCCGGACAAAGTCAAAGCTATCCTGGACATACCGGTACCTAAAACAGCAAAGGATGTCAAGAAATTCCTTGGCACCGTAAGCTGGTACAGACGTTTCGTCCCAAACCTAAGCACACTAGCTACACCCTTAAACAAACTAACCTCCACCCACAAAAAAGCACCACCCTTCAAATGGACACCAGAAGCTGAATCAGCTTTCAACTCCATTAAACAAGCCTTAGTTAGCACCCCCATCCTCGCCTGCCCTGATTTCACGAAGCCTTTCGCCGTCCATTGCGATGCCTCGTCCTTCGGAATCGGAGCGATGCTCACACAAGAATTTGACGGCATAGAAAAGCCAATTGCTTATATGAGCAAATCGCTCACCCACCCCAGCGAAATTACTCGATCACAGAACGAGAACTTCTAAGTGTCATAACAGCACTAGAGCACTGGCGCTGCTATCTAGATAATGGCCACAAATTCACCATCTACACCGACCACTCAGCACTACAATGGTTCCTCCGCCTAGACAACCCCACAGGTAGACTGGCACGTTGGTGCATACGCCTATCTATGTTTAATTTCGAAATAAAACATAAAAAAGGCTCCGAAAATCTAGTACCCGACCTGCTTTCACGAAACATCCCCAATGTTAATATTATCAATTCCAGTAGTACCAAGGACGAATGGTACATCTCCATTTTTAATAAATGTAAAAATAATCCCTCATCTACTCCCGACTACACAATTAAAGATAACAAACTTTATAAATACACTAATTCGCTAACCCCATTCAACTCACAATACAGCTGGAAATTGGTCGTCCCTCAGAACACCGAAACTCCATAATTGCACAAAATCATTGCACACCAACCGCAGCTCATTTCGGTACCTTCAAAACCTACCATCGTATTAAGCTAAACTATTTCTGGCCTGGCATGTACAAAGATGTGGCAACATTTATCTCACGCTGCGACACATGTCTCGCATATAAACATCGTAACCAAAATGCTATCGGTCTAATGGGCGAACCTAAACAATGCTCACGACCATTTCAGTGCCTTTCAATCGATTTTATTGGACCACTACCCATATCGCGTAAACTAAACAGATACATACTAGTAATAACCTGCTGCTTTTCTAAATACTGCCTATTATTCCCAATTAAACGCGCAACTTCCTCGGTCATCAAACATGTCCTAGAAGACTTAGTATTCATGAACTACGGTATTCCAGAAACAGTCATTTTAGACAACGGTCCCCAAATGACAAGCTCAGAATTAACGGACATGTTTCACTCATACAAAATACCACACATACACTTTATACCCCTTCATTGCCCTCAGGTAAATACTGTTGAAAGATACAACAGAACCATTATTACGGCAGTGGCATCATTTGTTAATGACGACCACAGAACCTGGGACAAACACCTCCATAAAATACAATTCGCTATCAACTCGTCTGTTAACGAATCAACCAAGTTTACCCCAGCTTTCCTAGTATTCGGTCGCGAATTAGTACCGTGTGGTTCTACCTACTCCCAAAAGGACACCACGGACGACCTCATTTTTGCTCCAAGAGATATATATGCAGAAAATCTCGGCCAGCTTATCCCCATTTTTGATAAAGTACAATCACGACTACACTCCATTCACCAAAACAACGCATCCCACTACAACAAACATCGTCAAAACTTAGAGTTTGAACCTGGCGATATAGTTTGGAAACGCAATTATCCCATAAGCTCTTCCGACAAAAACTTCTCAGCTAAATTAGCACCAAAATACATTAAATGCATCGTATCCCGAAAGATTTCTCCTTTAGTATATAACCTAACCGATACGAACAACAACAACTTAGGACGTTGGCATATCAAAGATCTAAAACCAACCAAAACCGCAAAACAACCTAACTAAACTAAAATTTATTCAACCTATAATTATCCATAATTGGATAAAGCGTACTACACTAGAAAGTAGTCACGCACACATTTTTTTTTTGAAAACCCTTTTCACCTCATCACGCTTTTCGGCTTTACCATCAAACATTGACGGATGTCAAACACAACTTATGATAAATCATTTTATATTTAACTATTTTTCTTCTTCACTTGTTACAATTAATTATCTAATTAAAAAAAATTAGGTACACCTTATCGACAAAGATAATGTCGTAATTATCCACTTCTCAATAATAACAATTTCTAATAAATTTATACTTCAATTCTAATTAAACTTGCTGCTAACCAAGTTTATATTAACTTAGTCTACCTTTTGATTTCCACAATTTGAACTTAACGTATACGCCAACTATTTCTCGTATACAATTTTTTTCAATTACGATTCTCGTAATAATTTAATACTTTCTCTCAAACTTGTAAATACTACATCACCGTGCGGGTCTAGCGACACGATAAACAAGCCAAAAGCTAAGGATTATAGAGTCGGTTGTGACTTACAAGCCGACACAACCCTGGTGGAAACTCTTCGAGAACAGTTAATATAAGCAAAACTGTTCTCCAATTTGTAAGGGCCTGATTTCGTGTAAAAGGAATCAGACACCTAGATTGACGACGAATGCATGATATGACGTATGATTGACTTAGAATTTCCACCATGTACATACTCACTGTAGATATCACATACACTCAAAATCTTTGATCACTCACGACCCATACTTACATTTAATATTGATTTTTAATTAACTTTAAAACACTTTCAATTAATTTATTTACACTTACATCACACTCACTAATTAACACACAATATTTCGGAACACACACCAAAATTCTACCAGCATCCTATACATATTGTAATATTTCTACATTTAAAAAAAAAAAAAAAAAATCGATTACAGGGCAATCAATTTTTTTTTTTTCTCCGGCCCCCCCGGGTACTGTAGCAGAGTGCAAACTCTGCATGGACATCCTCCCTAAGGCCCTGCGCACATATGAGACACGATAGTCTCACGACTATCGTCCTCCTAATGAAATAGTACTTAGGTGCGCACATACGCGACACGACTTCGCCACGACAAAAAAGTCGGGGCCCGACCGCGATAATCGCGCGACGCAACTATCGGGCGCAGTGGCGGATCCAGGGGGAGGGGGTCATGGGGGTCATGACCCCCCTCCCTGAGCTGGGCCTAGGACCTTGACTAAGTGGTTATATTATTGTTTACATAATGACAATGTATTTTTTGTCAATGTCAAACACAGGATTCCATTCCATTACATAAGCGGGAACAAGCGTGTGAAGCACGTTATTCGGTTGGGAATTGAATATGAATTTTCGCGCGTCGCCCCCACTGCCCACAAAAAACTTTCCATTGACGCAGATGACGTAATAACCCGTTTTGCGAGAAAAAAAATATCGATAAAATCGACTAAATCCCGTGAAAAGGAATTTTCTTGTCACATACATACAAACATACAGGGTCTCGAACAACATAACCCTCCTTCTAAGGCAGTTGGGTCAAAAATTACCTATAGTACCTATAAAATTGTCTGTGACCCCCCCCCCCCTGAGTCAAGGCTGGATCCGCCGGTGATCGGGCGGCTGGCGGCTTCCTTTGAGTAGGGATGCGACTTTAGTAACAAAAAAATTAAATTACCAATAATCGATTATTTTAAGTCATCCAAAAAATCTATTATAAATAAATTGATTTTATTCAAAGAAAACATCGATATTGAAAATAATCGATTTTTCCGTATTTTACTTAATTTTACGAATTTTTATTTTTATCATATAATTTTTGATAGAAGTAAAAAAAATGCCGTTTAAACAAAATATTACAAGGGTCCTGATAAAACGTGTCGTGTATTTTTATTAATACTTATACACAATATTAAAATAATTCGTTAGTGTCAGAAAAATAATCGATTATTTTTTACTCAAAAGTTCGAAAAGGGCAAGGAAAGGAACCTTAGGGGTATACCTAGTGTTGGAAATCAAGAAAGTAAACAATTTTGGCGATAAAATATGAGCCGATATTGATAGTACACAAAAATACAAACAGAAAATACTCTTTGGTAAAATGTCGTAACATGTACGGTTTCTAAGAAAATGAGAGTTAATGTTAATTTTCTATGAATTTTTATACTCTCATTTTCTCAGAAACCGTACATGTTACGACATTTTACCAAAGAGTATTTTTTGTTTGTATTTTTGTGTACTATCGACTAGAACATAATTTATCACATGTGACCAGAATTCATACATTTTTTTTTTCTTAGAAGCCGTACATGTTACGCTATTTTAGCAAAGAGTAAATTCTGTTTGTATTTTTGTGTACTTTCGATTGGCACATGTATTATCGCCTGAAGCTGAAATTGTTTTTTTTTTATCATCGTGCAGTTTAGGTATACCACCTTTCACAGTAAAATGTCCCATGCTCTATATCGATCGATAATGAGAATTGCAAAATCGATTAAAAAAACGATTATTTTCTAATTTTTGCATCGTTTTTTTCGATAATCGATTATTTTTTCACATCACCAGTGCCGAGTCGGCCGAGACCTTATAATGCACAACATAATAATGCACAGTGTGACAATGCCGACACTAGAATTTAGAGGGTCTAAAGTCTGTAGGTACATAAAATATGTTCGAAAAAAAATGTTTGACGACAGGTAGTGTGATTATAAGAACACGTTCCAAAATTTTTAATTTATTTTTCTGTTTAGATGATAGATAATATGTGACAGCATTATGAGGATTGTGAGGAGGGAATATTCAATATACATAATATAAGGAACATAATTAAGTCGATATATGAAAAAAAAACACCCAGGTGCGAGTTGGACTCGCCTACCGAGGGTTCCGTACTAAGATTTGTAGTACGTTTTTTTGTAGTACTAAGATTTGTGTACGTAGTTTTAGGTACGAAACCCTAAAAATTAAATATCTTGCCGTAAATGCCGTAATGGACGTTATTCCTATATCCCTTGCGGGGTAGGCGTGGCATTCCAGGTGAGCCCTTGCACCCCAAGAAATGATGAGGTTTTAACTTCCATCAAAAAGGTTATCACAACTACTGCCAAGTATTTGGGGATCATTTTAAACAACTGTGTATCATTGTAATGTCAAGTTGTCAGCCACGCGCTCTAGTCGTGGAGACATTTTACAAGAAAATCTTTTTTGCAATAATTTGTGCTATCTGGATATTAATAAAGAATCAAGCATCATTTTTATTATCACGTTTATCAAAAGTACGATTCAGTAGAATAGTAAATTATAATGTTTTTTACCACTGATGAAATATTGTCATGTGTTGCATTGTCGCACACTGGTTCCATTTAATAAAAAAAAGGACATGGAATTTCAGGTCGAAGGCCAACGGATGTGGCTGATTTTTTTTTTGTGGACAGCTATTGCAATCACAAGTATCTTTTATACATGTTGTTCTTTTTTTCAAATATGCCTTATCTACAGAGATAAAAAATAATGAATTATTATTTGCATGGAAGAAGTCATAATTTTGACTATTACTTCCAAGATTTACATGTATTTAAAATAAAACTTAGCGCAGCTTGTAGCGGGGCTAATTGCTCACAACTTTGTCATAGATACTCAACTGCGCATTTTTGCATAAAAGAATACTTCAATATTTTTTAACACTATAGTTAAGGCATATTTGAAAAAAACATCATCTATAAAAGTGACTTGTAATTGCGTCAGCTTTCTACAAAAAAAATTATGCCCATCCGGTGACAAAATATTTAAAGCGCCTGTAATCAAAGCAAAAATGCGCAGTTCAGCGTCTATGACAAAGTTGTGAGCATATAGCCCCCCATATAAGCTGTCTTAAGTTTATTTTAAATACGTGTGAATCTTGAAAGAAATAGCCAAAATTATGACTTCTTCCATACAAATAATAATTCATTATTTTTTATCTCTGTAGATAAGGCATTTTTGAAAAAAAAAATAACAAGTATAAAAGATACTTGTAAGTTGTAATTGCATCAGCTGTCCACAAAAAAAAATCAGCCGCATCCGTTGACCTTCAACCCAAAATTCCTTTTATGTCCACTTTTTTATTAAATGGAACCAGTGTGTGTCGCGACAAAACTATCGCAAAACAGTCGGCCGACTATCGCGCAACTATCGCGTCGTGGTGTGCGCGGGGTGGACGACACGATAGTTTTGCGATTGTTTTGTCGGGGGCCGACAAAACAGTCGTGAGACTATCGTGTCTCATATGTGCGCAGGCTCTAAGCCACCCTCACATCTCCCTTTTCGAATCATTTTATAACTTAAATTTGGAACACGGCACCGAAACGTCACCGTTCTTGGCTTTTTTGACGCACTCCTCTCTAACTGACGGTGAAGTCAACACCTATCCTTGTTAATTTGTACTCTCGCATATTTTTGCAATTGTATTTAACCAAGTGAAGTTCCCGAAACAGTTCAAAAGGTGAAAGTGAACATTTTGTCTATCATATATATTTTGTGATACATTAATGGACCCACCCAAGGGTCCATATCTTTGAATAAAGATCATCCAAGCAATATCTACCATCTATTATTTGTGGCCATCACGGCTATATATTCTTCTGAAGCGAGAATTCATTTTTCAAGATCTCAATCACGAAAAATAGCTCGAGATCTCGGTGATTTCGAGAACTCGCGAGATCGAGATTGCATTCCCTAGTTCAAAGTCAGGAAGCAAATGACAAACAATTATAAATTATTGGGATTGTAATGCACTCACAGTGCTATATTATTCTCACAAGTGAAAATAAGAAATAGATAAAATTTTAATGACATGCATCGACCGGGGATCGAACCCGGGCCGCATGGGTAAACGCCCCACCGCTCTGCCACTGAGCTATCGATGCACGGCCGATGGACGCCAAATTATCTATCTCTTGATGCTCGTCTCCAAGCGACGATCCAGCGACATCTGTAGAAAGTATTTAGAACTTACTACATGGTTAGTCCACATTATGAGTGGAATTCAAACCATATGATGAAGCTTGCTTAATCAATCTATTGGGATTGTAATGCACTCACAGACTACAGATGTCGCTGGATCGTCGCTTGGAGACGAGCATCAAGAGATAGATCATTTGGCGTCCATCGGCCGTGCATCGATAGCTCAGTGGCAGAGCGGTGGGGCGTTTACCCATGCGGCCCGGGTTCGATCCCCGGTCGATGCATGTCATTTTATCTATTTCTTATTTTCACTTGTGAATTATAAATTATTTAAAAAAAATACATGATTTGATAAACAAGTGTGATAGCCACCAGTTGATGCGACGTCGTTTGCCATAATATCCATTTTCCTTAGCCGGATTTTAGTAAGCCGGATTCGGCAAAATATCTCAGAATGTTGTGAAAAAGAGTCCCTGAAATAAGTCGCAAAGCTCTTTGCGAATACCAACACCGAACTGCCTGCCGAGCGTGGTGAGTGTGGTAAATACTCCTCAATAATAGGGAGATTCAAGTTCAGCAGTCAACTGCTGTGCCAAAAAATAGAAGACTTAAAATAAGAGTTAATCCTAGCACATTCCTACAGCAGGCAGCAGTAAGCAAGCAAGCTTCAATGTAGCAGGACACTTTGTCTGTCAGGGCAGAGTCAAAACGAATGACTCAAAACTAGAGTCAAGACAGATATATTTAGGAAATCCAGCGCATCCCTATAGTAGTCAGAAAGCAAGCAAGCTTGTATGTAGCATGTCACACAGTTTGTCAAGTCAATGCTAGACTAGGGTGTTTATAACCTATTTAGGCAGTGTCAGAAATCAATCAGTGATCTTGGTGATTCAAAACAAGACGGATATATTTAGGATATCCAGCACATCCCTATAGTAGTCAGAAAGCAAGCAAGCTTGTATGTAGCATGTCACACAGTTTGTCAAGTCAATGCTCGACTAGGCTGTTTATTACCTACAGAAATCAATCAGTGATCTTGGTGATTCAAAACAAGACGGATATATTAAGGAAATCCAGCGCATCCCTATAGTAGTCAGAAAGCAAGCGAGCTTGTATGTAGTTCACACAGTTTGTCAAGTCAATACTCGACTAGGCGGTTAGGCTGACAATGACGAATGTTACCATTGTGATTCGGTAAACACTGTTGCTACTGATAATTTCAAGTAGCCAAATCATGCCGATTTAGGATAAGCTTAGGCACGACATTATTAGTTACTTAGTGACTCATTGCCAATTGTCCTTTTGGGGAATCAATACAAATTCAGTCGATATTGCAATAAGAAAACCATGAAATTAAATTTAAAAATAGCACCTGAGTGGGATTCGACTCCAGGACTTTGGGGTGCCGATTCAAAAATTACGGGCTAATATACAATTCGTTTGGTGAAATCAGACCAAAAATCTACTCTACACCTTCTAGTAGAAGGCGGTAAAAAATTACACCAGGAATCATCGAGTCGTTTGACTGCTTAATGTCTCACATGAACATGACAGAAGAAGAAGAAGCTCAGAGATCAACTCAACTACACTACTGGACTTGAAAGAAACTGCTTATATTTGCATCATGCGTTAGCTAAAGCCAAAACTACCTACCTTTGCAACAATTTGACTTTTCATCAACCTATTCATCCGACTTTTCAATAGAGGCTTCAACATTCCCATGTTTTTATTGTAGGCACTTAAGTACTTAGGTCGTATGACCATTACATTGATTGCCTATTTTCCTTTTTACTGCCTGGGTTTTGTGTTGCCATCTACACTACCAGTTATGGTAAACTAAAAATACCAAACCAAATTGAAATTCAGTGTATAACTTGCTCAGATAAAGAATGGATCCTGAATTGGTAACATTATTGTTGACATCCTGCTTATGTTTCCAATTCGGGATAATGTTCTTTATCTACGCCAGTAATAGTAGGTATTTTTTTAGATATGTAATTGGTTTTTAGTTGAAATTAATTGAATTATAAATTACTTAAATTCCAATCACGTGAGATTTTGAATGCCTGTATTTTTTATTAGCGTTATTCCTTAAAATAATGTTATTTTATGGACAGTGAGTACAAACTTTTCTTCCTGGCAGCACTGGCCGGGTTTCATGTTTCCTTCCCATAAAACCTAGAACGAATGAATCCTCTAACAATACAATACCGCCGTATATCAAACTGTGGCATTTGTGAACACTGTTACCTACTTGGGAAAATGGCTGAGTTTCCTTTTTAACCGACTTAAACAAAAAGGAGTGGGTTCTGATTTGGTACTTACAGCTAAATGGAGCATTTTACAAAAATGTCCCGCACAGGACTCTCTGGTTTCTAGTATTTCCGTGTATTAAGCGTTAGGATCTAATAAAGTCAAAGTCGAAACATTTATTTCTTAGTAGGAATTTACAAGATTCTCCCTCTATCTACCGACCATGGTCAACCTTATTGTGGGGGTAATACCACCTACGATAGCATTCTCAAAGAGAGTTGACGTCAGGCAGGCGGCCGGTAGTAAAATTAAGCCAAATCCTTTGGCATTGTCGCCTGGGAGGCCCATGTCCAGAAGTGGAGTGTTGCGGCTGTAGTAGTAGTAGTTGCAGGCAGATTGGTAACTGCTGAACAAGATATTTCATTCATAAGGAGCCCATCTGTTACTTTTTGACCCACACGTGGAAATGGAGTGATGCTATTCTAGTATCAGACGGAAAATCTCACAAGTAGATACAACGGAAGCCATGAAAAGCGGTTCATCTATAGAACTTCGCAAATAACAGTTATTTTCTTTTCACCATTGTAGAGTCCTTTAACCTCTGAAATGCAAATATTACAAAAGAACTTGTACCATCTGCCTTGTCAAAGATATTAGCATTTATATGGAGTACTCGTGTAGGAGTTTTACTTAGGGATTGTTGAGTTGCTTTTGTTTTAAAACTGAACAACGTGTTAATGTCCTGTTTATGTCATTGTTGTTAAGTAATGCAGGAAGTGAGCTTTCGCATAATGAGGTAAGGTAGAGGTTTTTTATTGATGGATGAATTAGAGGCAGATCCTTATACCCACAGAGTACTTGGTAACTTATACTTAAGTAAGATTTTCCTTATCATATTAGCACTGTAAGTATTTTTTTTACATAAAATGATTTTCCGTAGTTTGGTATGTACAGTAGGTACGCGCGCGACTTCATTGCCATCCTAAAGTAGGTATGCGCATCCTTATCGTACTTGCCAGTATCTCGGCGTGTACGACAAAGAGGTCATGCCCAGCAGTGGCCAGTAGTGGATGTTATTGTTATGTTTACTACATAAATTATCGTGAAACCGGTGTTAACTATACATTAGATGTCCTACAAGAAGTTTCAAATATGCAGCTGCGAAGATTTGGAACGATTTGCCTCCCCCTTTAAAAACTTTAAAGTCATAGTGACACTTTGCGCACAAAGTAAAAAATTACTGCTTACAGCTGCAAGTGTAAGGGGTTTCATTACATCTGGTGGCATGGACCTAAATATTTTTATTTTGTATTTTTGCTTTTTGTTTTTACACTTTTCAATAATTTTTTTTGTATTGTTGAATGTATTGAAATATTGTTGTAATTGTATTGTAGGTTAGCACTGGTTGATCTCGCCTAGGTTAAGTTTTAGTATAGTAAGGATCTAGCTGAAAACCAGCGCTATTATAGTACAGCATATCGATGCTTCCCGAAACAAAGGTCGTAACCACCATTTCCTCAAAAATACGATTTTAATGCAGACTTATTAAATTTTTCACGCTCTATCGATCTATATGGGTCATATTTCACTGCGATCAAAAAAGTTGCTTTTACGACCCATATATTTTGTGACTCTAAACATAATAATGCGACCAAAAGTAGACGTAAAAGTCAGTTTTATTTAATTGATTCTTGACACTTAGCGTATAAACCAATTTGTTTTTTAAGTAAAGGCGTAACTCGCACTTGAAATGAAAATGTGACTTACGCCCCACGATTTTAGATGATATATTTAATATTTTATTATTATTGAATGGCGTGTCTCCAAAACCTAAGTAAAATTGTTATATACGACCCTAATTTTAATATAACGGTAATTTAATTAACACAAAAATAGTGTCGTATCTCCATAAGCTGAATAATAATAAACAGAAATATAACACCATTTTATTCGTAAGTACCTAACCTACATCGTTCTGCTGGCTTTTACTCCTTTTGTACACGACCAAGTAGTTCGAGCTATATCCGTCAGATGGTATTGCAAATACCATCATCATCTATCATGCTGCCCGCTGCCGTCCATGGATCACTGATAACTTTAGATGAAAATTGAAGCACTACGCTTAATTATTTGATATACATGTTTTAACGATTTTTGAAAAGCATGCGAGTAGCATGATAGAGTCCAAAACATTGTGGTTGGACCTGTGGAAAGTCAGCCGGACATTTACGTGCTACATTGTTAACATCATCCAGCGTACCTTCTGCACTGGAGCCTCTGGACTTAAATTGAGTCTTACATTTATACGGTTGCCGGTTTTTCAGGACGCTATTGACGAGTATAATATTATGCGTTAAGCGGTAGATTCTCCTTTGCGCCATAAACGACAAAATTTGTGAGGAAAGTCACTCAGTGGTGTGGGACAGTAGAACGCGACGTGCGGCAGCATAACATAGGAAGTATGCTCCATCGAAGGATTCGTAATTATTTGTGCACATTGACACAAATTGGGAGACGGCACGAGGAGCTATTGCTGTGGATGTAGGCGGCCCATAGTAAGAGGATGTTTAGAAATGTATTAGGGCAGTGATTGAGTAGGGAATGCAATACCGGGATACCGGGATCCCGAAATACCGGGATCCCGCATGTTTTTTGCGGGACTGATCCCGGTCGTAATTTGAGCGGGATCCCGCGCGGGATTGCGGAATTGAAAGTTTGCGAAATTCATACGTTGTGACGTATATCTTGTAAAGTTAGAAACCGTTAAACTAACGATACTATAAATACAATAACATTTTTGCATAGTTAGGCTTTTTTCATAATAATACTGCCTTTGGAAACAGTAAATAACAATAAATAACGTTCAGAAATACGTTTACCTTGGGAAAACTTTGCAGATGGTTAGGGACAACTTTAAGGCTGAAATCACCAGAAGACTGCAGGTGGGCAGCATTTGGGAAGCTGCGTCACATCCTCGAATCATCTTTGCCACAGTGCCACAAGATCAAGGTGTTCGATCAATGTGTCCTACCAGTCATGACCGACGTGGAACTTGACAGTAAAACTGGGCCACCGGAAACATGTCACTCAGAGAACTATGGAAAGGTCTATGCTCGATATCTGTATAATGGATAAAATCCGAAAGGATAATAGACCGAAGTGACGGACATAGTCTGGAAGTGTAGCAAGCTGATGTGGCAGTGAGCTGATCGCATTCGTCGTAGAACCGATGGACGGTGGAGAAAGCGGGTTCTCGAGTAGAGGCCACACTTCGGCAAGCGTAGCATTGGACGCCCTCCAGCCAGATGGACCGGTGACTTATAAAAAGGCGGCTGGTAGCGAATGGATGACAAAAACGGGTGATTGTATGGCGTTCCCTGGGGGAGCCCTACCTACGTCCAGCAATGGAATAGGCTGATATAGATTGGAAACAACATAACCAAATGTTATCATGCATAACTTTCAGTTTTTCAGTTAATATCAGGTCATAGGTTGATTTGGTGCCACACACGAAAAGAAGAAAAGAAAGTTATGCTAAGTAATAATTTGTCTTTCCCATATTTTGGAAGTATTATAAACAGCATGCGGGATTCCGCAAATACCGGGATCCCGCGGGATTAAGATTGCCCATTCCCGCAAATACCGGGACTGAAATTTACTTGCGGGATTGCATTCCCTATGATTGAGTAACCACCGTGCGGAACCTCTTATTGGATGTTGCGTGCTGCTGCATTTCGATGGAAAATATACATTAAACTTAAAATAAATTGGACAGCCGAAGTGGTGCAGTGGTTAGTACAACTGCCTGCAATGCAGAACGGTCCGGGTTCAGTTCCCAATTTATCACTTTGTGAATTTGTCCCCAGAAAAGCAAGATGGTTCCGTGCTTCGAAAGGGCACATTAAGCCGTCAGTCCCGGTTCCTGTCTATGATATGATCACTTAGACTGCGGTCGTTACATGACACCACCATGTCAGAGGCCTGCTACTTATAGTAGGCGGTTGTTAAACTCTGACACCAGGGTTGATCGGGTCGTTGGACAACTTGGTGTCCCACTTGAAGAAGAATAAGAATTATAAACTGTTTCCTTTTAATCTTTCGTTTAATTGTTCAAACATTTTTGTATAACATGGGCAATGGAAACTGTATCTCGTATTACGATAATTTACAGAAATAAGTAAAATGAGAGGTTTTAGACATATTATTCGTTACAAATTATGACTCTTACGTCTAAAATTTTGACGGTTATATTTTTAAATGACGTTTACGGCCTAAGTTTAGTGTGAGATCTTTAATATGAGGGTTTAGGAAGGGGCGTAAACACCACATTATTCATATTTTTAGGGTGTATGTCCAAACTATCTTTTAATCTAGTAATCTGACGGTATTGATATTAAAGGGAGGAAATCTTTGTCAAAATTTCAGTATTTTGTTCATTGGTGGTTACTTATAAATATTACGAACAAAAAAGTTACAATCATTTTTCTTTTTAGGGTTTCGTAGTCTACTAGAAACCCTTATAGTTTCGTCATGTCTGTCTGTCTGTCTGTCTGTCTGTCTGTCTGTCTGTATGCCGCGCCCTCATATCTTCGTCAGTTTTAGAACTATCGACATGAAATTTGGTGAGAAGATAGATCGTGTTGACCCAAATATAGAAATATTAAGAAAAAAATATTTAAAATGTTTTTTGGATCCCCTCCCATACAAGAGAAAGGAGGGCAAAAAATTTTTTTTTCTTCTGTAATATTGAGTAGGGTATCGTTGAATAGGTCTTTTAAAATTAAGGTGAGGTTTCTTTGAAACAAATTCTCTAAAATGTTTCTGTCACGAGATATTTGCTTTTAAAAAGGGCGTTTTTGACCCATAATTTGTTCCAGCTGTAACTTCTAAAGTATAAACGCTAAAAATTTGAAATAAATATGGAATATAGCTTACAATCTGAAGTTACAATGAAAACTATAACGGATATCGTACCCTTAAAGGTTTCAGGAAAAATTGAGTTTTTCTATTTGCGGTTGGTCATCATACTGCTGCTAACAAACCAGCAACAAAATTAAGTTTGTAATGCTGAAAAACCTGATATTTAAACGTTGACTACGAAACCCTATTTGTGGGCGTGTCTGACACGCTCTTGGCCGGTTTTTTTTTTAATACTGTTTTTTGCTGATTCCCTAAAGTTCATAATATGGACTTACGACCTTTGTTGCGGGAAGCATCGATATGCTGAGCTAAAGACTTTTTCGGTATCGTGTGTGCTCTAGGTTTTAATTATGCATGTTTTAATTTTTATGTTTTGATACTGAATAAACTTTTCTTATTCTTATTCTTATACATTAGACGCCTTATACACGAAGGGTTAAATATAACTGCGGATTGCAACTTACTTTACGAAACAGTTTACTTTTCAAAATTTATTCATTTGTTAGCTAGCCAATAGTAACGTTTTCACTCAACTTTAATAATATTAAAAATCCGGTGATATCCGGTACGTGCCGTATTTAGATTTATCACTAGAATACATTTAATAGGATTAAAAGATCGATTCTGATTTATTTTTGTATTATTATAATGGGGATTAATTTATCATCACTTTTGGTGGTCTCTTTGATTAATGTCTTAACTTGTTTGGTATTTGGTTTTTCTAAAGTAGGTATTTGTAGATAAGCCTGGTTTTGAAAAACTGTTCTTAATAATTTACAAAAAAGGAACGACATTTCTTTGAAATATCTTTGTTATT